>CM077592.1:16262500-17512500 GCA_039657365.1 Stephania yunnanensis
AAGCGTCGTGGACGGCTATGTTGGCATACCTGAATGTACACCATTTTCTGCCAGGGACTATAGCTGATTGTATGGTGGATAAATTCTTCGGTGTGGTCAATGCGGGGAAGAAACTATTATGGCAGTGTGCGACCCAAGCTATGTGTTGGGCAATATGAGAAGAGTGAAATGAATGCATATTTTAGGAGAAATGCAAAACATGGGAAGATTGGTGGCCCAAAATTAGACATCTGGTAAGATGTTGGGTGGATATCCGTTGAGTGCAACCGGGATCTCATCTGTGAGGGGGAGTAGAATGTGAAGTAGGGTATAAGGGAACGCCAATATAGGCCTACCAAGGTAGTTTGTACTAGGAGCAATCACTGATGTGATTTTATTTTTCCACTTGTGTAACTCCCAGTTGTACAATTATTTGTTCAACTTAATTGATTCGGTGAGACTATGGCACCACGATGGACTATTGACTATGTCCATTCATGAGGAACTTAAGGTATGTTCCATAGGGATGACGTATTTTTCTCCTACTACATTAGTAGGTTTTTTTTTCCATTTATTCTATGGGGAACACAATGTTCCTCGCCATGTACATAAATTATTTTTGGCTATGGTAAATTAAAATCTTGTTCCTATCAAAAAATAACTGAGTATCCAAAGTCGGTCGCTCTAACACTATATACCCTTAAATTGATTACCTCATTTGCTGATATGTATCCATTTTGGTCCTTGTCAAATACTTTAAAAGCTTCTTTCAGCTCCTCTTCAGCATCAGTTTCCTGTAAATGAAAAAGAAAGTTAAATATAAATTAAATTTATTTAGTTTATTTAAAAAAACGAAATTAAAAATATTTGGTACACATGCATCGATATTTGTATGACTCATCTTGATAAGTATAGATATTATAAAGCTCAAATATATACATATGTCATGGGTGCTACATATTTCATCATTGGATTACTATAGAATTTCAACTTAATGGTGATTGATGTAGTACATTTAATGTAAAACACATTAAATGCACAATAAATGTTACGTACGTAATTGGATTTCATAGTAGAAGTATCCATACAATATATATATATATATATATGTATGTATGTATGTACGTATGTATGTATGTATATATGGTGCTTCTACTATTGGTATCAAAAAAATACTCATGACATGGATACTTGATTTGAATCGTTTGATAAAAAAATCAAGAGAGAAATGGTTGAAACATTTTAAAGCATTAATGTACCACTTTTGACTTTATCTCTCTCTTTATCAAAATAAATGCTAATATTGACACATTTAATTAAGTCACAGAAGACTTTCTCTCTCCCTCTCTCTCTAAAAGGAATTATTACGGTGACACGCTTAAGTCACACTAGGCACACACACTCTCTCTCACAAAAGGAAATTAAAAAGGCAATTAATATTTTCTTGATTTCTTAAAGGAAAAAGGAAATGAAAAAAACACTCTCACAAAAAAGACAAAAAATGCAATTAATGACAATTTAATATTTTTTCATTTCAAAATACAGTAGAAAATATTTATTTTTATATTGTTTCAAATTAATTTATTATTTTACTAAGTTTATTTATTAATAAGTTATAAAAATATTTAAATAATTAAATTATTTCTATAACTAATAACTCTATTGGAACGATCGAATGTTGCATGGGTTTTCAGAAGCGCATCATAGAAGAATAAATTTATGTGTCATGGAAAAAAATGCCACGCACCTTTTAATTTGCTTCTTAAATAAAATAATAGTATACATTAATTATGTACTTTCTTGAATTAAAAAAACTCATTAATTGTATGAATATTTGACATAAAAGTTTCATTTTTAAAATAACAACTTAATTTGAAACAACATAAAAAATAATTATTTTTCATTCCATAAACTATAATTTTTTTATTTGTATTATGCATAAAAATTAAAGATAAATTAGAAATAATAAATTTTTTTTTTAGATAATTTGTTTATAGCATTATCATATAATATGATTGTTTATGATTTTCATATAATATCATATAATATATATAGTTGTTTGAAAATATTATTATTTATAAATGCAATTTCACACACCACGCACTTAGGTGTGTGACTAATTTAATTAGTATGTCATACGAGCACTAGGTTCGTTAATCATGACATACTATTTATTAAAAAATACAAGTGATTTAATTTGACAAAAAAGAACACCTGGATATGTGAAGTCATAATACAATTTTTTTGTTTTTAATATTTTACAAAGCTAGTTTAATTTAGTGGAACAAATAAAATAGTTTATACATACTAGTTTAATTGAGTGCAACAAAAAATATGACTTCTTTGTATGTTGTTGGCTTCGAATATTAAAAAATAATATATAATATGAGATTGTGCCACATGACACACATATATGGGACATTGATTTATTGAAGAACTTTAGAACTTTAGGAGTTTTCTTGATCGAGTTTCCTATGTATAATTAAACTTAAATAAAATTTATGTGATGATAACTTTTTTTTTTTGGATTTCTCAAGTGGAGTTTGATGTCAACCACACCGATTAATTGACGATCGGTATTGTCTAGTTCCATATGTAATGCGGTCATTTCAATCTATTTTTTATTTTCAAAAAATTAATTAAATGAATAACATTTGATTAAAAAAATAAAGTTGACTAATCAAACAAATTACACGCTTTGCAATATTTCAATCACATTTAATATTATATTCTTATTATTCTTATATATATATAGTTTACTTAAGTGTGTCATGTGTGCTATTATTGTAGCAATTTATTCTTTATTTGAGAGAGAAAATTGTGACTTAAGTGTGTTACTTTGAACATTTATTTTTTTCCTTAGAGAAAATCATCTATTTATGGAGAGATTGAGAGAAAGTCTATATGCTTTGTTCCTAACCTTCATTTTCTTGGCCATGAGATTCAAAAACTCTCCAAACTCAATGGTCCCATTGCCATCAACATCAACTTCGCTTATCATGTCATATAATTCCTGCTCCGTTGGATTTTGATCAAGCGAGCGAATCACAGTCGCCAGTTCTTCAACTGTGATACAACCTATAAAATCTCACAAAAATAAATAAATAAATAAAGAATTATTAATCAGCGAAAGACAAATTAAATGAACTAGACATTTAATTATAATAAGACCAAAAAATGCACCAATGATTTTTTTTTTTTTTTTTACTTCAACAAAAGTCTAATCCGCAACATCTCTAAAGTACAAACCTTACATTTTAACAAGTGATATCTCGTCCATAAAATTGTTACTTATAATTCGAGGATCAAATATACTAAGATCACTTTTTGTGATAGATGGCATCAAATGAAGCTCAATTTCACACAAGGATCACTTTTTGTGCTGTCAATTAGTGCGCCTTGGATCATGTGGGTCTTTGTAATTCGAGGATCCATGACAGAAGCGACGTATTTTGTGATTAAATAAATTTACTTGGACTCATTAGTCCGAACTCATGGGGAGGTTTTTCAAATTTTTACAAATATTTAAGGGGTAACAAAGAAATTTTACAAGTGATTGTGTGTGCTTCATTAATTACTTGAGAATGACTTTGTAATAAAAAAAGATTTTGAGTCTGGACTCTTGAGTCCAAATAACACTACCCTTTATGATTTTTATTTTATTTTTTAATATTTATAGTTTTTACAGATTTAACACCAACTATTCCACAGTAAAGGCACCAACACTTGAAAGATATGCATTGACAAGTTGAACTTGGTGCCTCTTTCTGAAAGAGGCACATGTCAACAACCAATATTATACGTTTCAATTTCATTGCACCAAGAAAATGTTTGTCTAAATTCTTGTATGTAATTGTGGGTAAACTCTAGTCTAAAATGTCAAATTAAGCTAAAAATACATGAAAAAACCAAAAAAGTTTTAAAAGCAAACCAAAAAAATAGAGGGAAAAAGAAAGGATAGAAAGTGAAAAAAAAAAAACATTAATGTAAAGCTATTAATAATAATTTCTAGTAATAATACAAATAAATTGCCAATAATAGATTTGTTTGATCATTTATGTATACTTGTTTAGGAGAGAGCAAGCATTATCCCCAAAGAGACAAGAAAACTTAGAAAGAGTTTTAGAGAGAGCATACCATCTCCATCTTTGTCAAAGAGACAAAACGCTTCTTGAAACTCAACAATCTGCTCTTCAGTCAGTACATCTGCCATGCCTAATATCAGATATCTTCAAAACCACAAAGAAACCAAAAGATTGTGCAGAGTAAGAGAAGGAGAAGGAGAAGGAGAAGGAGCGAAGGAAATAGGTGGGAAAAGAAAGAAATGAAGGTGTGACCAATGTAGCTAGTACAATACAACTATAATACTCCATCTTCATTGGGTGTGGTTCTTATATGCGCAAGTCCATGGGGCCTCTAAACAATTACCCATTTTGCAATCCAAGACCACTATTACAGTCAAACACGCCCAACGAAATTAATATAAAATTTCTTTCCTTTTTAAAATTGAAAAAGTAAAACAAAACTGGGTCCATGTACATAACAAGCCTTGAATGTAATGTAGGACTTGGAACTCTCTCAACAACCCTAGGAGACTAATTAATCATGTACATATATGAATTTTGTATTTTTTCTCTTCTTTATTTTTTTTAGTTTATATACAGCTAAATTAATTAATTAGGCTTTGCGGGATTCGATCGCTAATTAAATTGTGAAGATTTTTTTTTTTTTAATAAAAATTGTGAAGATTTGATATGGATAATATAAGTCTTTGCATTCGTATTGATCATATGATCACATTTCTAGTAACGATTAATAACGACTCGTATATTTTCTCACATTAAGGAGATAACTTCATTAAGCTTCAACTTCTTATAATGTCAGTACATAATAAATCAGTAGAGCTATCTAGGGATGCAGGTGAGGCGAGTTTGGGGCTTGGAATGCAATCTCCGTTCCTATCCCCACTTACGGCGAGGCAGGGATTCCCCGCTTGAAATTCCTCACTCAAGAATTTTCGACCCCCATTCCCCACTTGGCAAGGATCCCCACCCCCATGGGGATTCTCCACCCCTATCACTTTTTTACATAATATCTAAAAAAAAAATCAAATACTTTATAGATGTGAAATTAAAAATCATTAAAGGCTTTTTCTTCGCAATTATAAGTTGAATTTCAAATTTTACGTGAAACATTCGCCATACAAAAAAGGAAATATAAAATTTAATTATTTTGATGCAATTCCTACATGAAATATTCATGATCCCTGTGGGGAATCTCCATGGGGATTCCCCATGGTGGGGAGGGATAATACTGCCCCCGCCTTGACTCCGGTGGTGGGGATGAAATTGCCTTCGTCCCCAGCCCTGTGGGGGGGCTAGTTGGCAGGGAATCACCACCTCATCGAGGTGAATCCCTGTGGAAAATGAATATTCCCCACTCAACTTGCATCCCTCGGGCTACCATTTGATGGTGATGTGACATGACTGATGAATTTTTTTTGGCAAAATATATATGTATAATTGTGTGTATTTTACATATTTTACACATAAATCATGATTTTCCACGTGTCTACATTTGGATGGTCAAGCCACGATCCAAATGTGTGTGGGGAACACTAGATCATACCTTGTTTATTTGTAATTTGATGAATAATTATTATTTTTAACTGGAACAGCTGTAGGGTTGGATGTTTGGGAGACAATGGCATTCAAAGAAAAGAGTGTGAAGATTTGGGGAGATGCGTACCTTGTCTTCAAGGTTTTCTAAGTTTCGAAATTTTCAACTCTTGTACTCACTATATATATCAAGGCTCAAGTACCTTATTAATTTGCTTGAACCGGTTCTTTCTTCCTAAAATGTATTTGAACATGCAACCAATGGCGAAGACAAAGGGCACCTCGCTATAGTTAAACTTAAAGCAGTGCACCATCTCTCTGCATGTGACTTAATTAACAATAAATTGTTTGGCTTGCCTTTGGATGCATGCAACAAACATTTATGATCCAATAATAATTCGTGGCATGGGGTAAGATGTTATGAGTTCAAATTTTGGTGGGGACAAATTATTTATTTTTTATAAAAAAATAATTTATGGTCAAAAATTCACATCTCAACATAAATCCAACAAATTTTTATTACTGCGTGACACTTGTCGTCAATCAATCATTTTTTATTTTTTTTTACATTTAATTTACTCAAAAGTACCTATGGAGTATGTAGCCGCCTCTCTTTTTTCTCGAAAAAACTTAAAATTCTTCACTTTGATTCACTTTTATTATTTTTGTTCTTGAACCACCGTCGATCTGATCATCCTCTTCGATTAGTGATGGTTCCAATTAAATTTCTTTTGCATTTTGTTTATACAATGACTAAAACATCTAATTGGATTTGTGGAGATTGGTTAATGCTTATTGCGGTGCATTTTCATCAATGATGTTACGTGGATTTGTGCGGTGTTGGATTGATCTTATTTTTAATTTTATTTTATGGTTAGTTTTCTTCCATAGTTGAAATTCTTTGATTTGTCTTCTCCTTGTTGGGAAGTTTTGTTATTCGTTTTGTAGTTTCTAGTAATTTTATGTATTGTCATGAGTTTTAATATTCTAAAAAGTAGTATCTGATTGTCAAACTATTTCAATTTCGCATTTACAACTACATGAATGACAGTTTATTACTGTGGAGCATGTGAATTGATATAGCAAGACCAGCCACAATTATCTGAACTTTCGAAGTTTAAGATTAGGGTTTAAGATGACATCATCATTAATTGGGCATCGATCACACATATAAAAGTGTATATGTTGTGATTAGATGTGGCTTTATTAAATCACATTAAAAAAATGATTCAAGGCAGTCGGTAGTTAATTAATTTAATTATAGGCGAATTCTAAGGTGACGTGCATATACTTTTATTATAGGAAAATTAAATTAAGGGACTTTTTTTTATTAATGAGCCTAAAAAAACTAGCGACACATTTGATAGGAAAAGGGTAACAAGCAAATTAATTAGGAAAACGATTTGGTGACATTTCAAGTGGCGCCCCAGAAATGTGCTTTTTTAGCTATGGGGCTACGAAAAAGAACATTTTTGAGGCGCCACATGAGTTGTGTCCCCAATACGTGCGTCCCAAAAATGTCAACATATCACTCTCCAATTAGTTAATATACTTTTGAAATACATACATTAATTTGCTAGCTAGTTGCTACAACGTTGTATCCGCATTGGTTTCCATAGGCACAAATCTTAATGCACGATTCAAGGGATTACAATAAGCTTGTGTAAAATGTATGTGTGGAAAGTTTGTTATAAAATCATTTTCCTAATATGAACTTCAATCGATAGTAACATAGCATTTAAAATAATAGTCACGCGCATGTGTATATATATATATAATGATGAAGGGGGTTTAGGTGACTTATTCCAAAGTTTGATTGCGTGTCTATATATATATATATGGGTAGTGCTAGGTGGACTCAATGAGTCCGAACTCAAACTAGCTGAAAGACTTAACTACCCTTCTTCATCAATCCACCCTTACCGCCACTTACCACCTTAGTTACTGTGACCACCGACGCTGCCGTGACCACCGGGCATCGACGACGTCGTCGTCGTCATCATCACAGCCGCGCCACCTCGTCCGCGGCGCCACCTCGTCCGCGGCCTCCGAGTCGCCGCAAGCCACCGTCCGCGCTGCTCGGCTGGCGTCCGCACCAGCAGCTAGTGAGCCGGAGCTCTGCCGTCTCTTCTTCTTCTTCCCTTCCCGGCGGCTTCTCTCTCTCTCTGCCCTCTCTCTCTCTCTCTCTCTCTCATCCTCTCTCAGGCGTTCAACCGTCGGCTAAGAGAGAGAGAGAGAAAAAAAAAAGAGCATGGAGGCTGAGAGCATGGAGGCCGAGCGAGAACCCCGGCCAGATCCGGTCGCATCTCTTGCCCAGATCTGGCTGAGCGACCGGATATGGCGAGAGAGAGAGAGAGAGAGAGAGAGAGAGAGAGAGAGAGAGAGAGAGAGAGAGAGCATGGAGACCGAGAGAGAACCCCGGTCAGATCTGGTCGCCTCTTTCGGCCATATCTGATCGAACAACCGGATATGGCCGAGAGAGAGATCTGACCGCCGAGAGTGAGAGAGAACCCTGGTCAGATCCGGTCTCTTCTCTCGGCCAGATTTGGTCGAGTGACTGGATCTAGCCGAGAGATAGATCTGATCGTCGAGAGAAAGAGAAAGAGAGAGAGCATGAAGGCCGAGAGAGATATCTGACCGCCGAGAGAGAGAGAGAGAGAGAGAGAGAGAGAGAGAGAGAGAGAGAGAGAGGGTAGATGATGGCGGTCGGCGGTCGACGACAGCACTTGTCGGCGTCGGTGTCGGCGACAGTTGTCAGGGGCGATCGTGACAGTAGAGGAGATAGAGGATGCGAATATTTTTGTGTGTATTGATATTAAAGATGAGTGTAATTAGGTCTTTTTATTTATATAAGTATCTTAAATTACTTGTAAAAAGTTTTCGAGTCTGGAAGTCCAAATGCATTTTTTGTATGTATCTATAGGCACACAATCAAGCTTTGGAAAAGTCACCTAAACCCCCTTCATCATTAATCACCGTTAGACCAATCAAATATAACTATACTCTCGTCTCATTAAATTACTTCCTAAATTTGTATAATTGCTAGTATGTATATAGTATGTATATATATATATATAATACACATAAATATTTATTTAGATATCATTAATTTTCAGTATTTTATCAAAATCATAAATATGTGCAAAAACATAACTCTCTAACAAACTTAATTACCTTTTTAGCAAATTTCATTTCATATACTAATCTCCAGTTCTTGACATGAAATTAATAATCTCTAGAAAAAAAGCTTCCAGCGTCACGCCTTTTGATAATATACATAACATTACAGATAAAATATAGATAGTACATATCTGATTAATTTTTAGAGCTCATTGAGTTTTTTTTTTTGGTTCACTTGTTAGTGCTGCATGGACGGAATACAAAGCACGGGATTCCACGCCAAGATAATGTACTTGCGTAGCTAGACGTATATTAGGGAAAAAATTTAACTTCGCATTCATCAATGGAAGTAAAAGGAAAGTGGCATATATATAGTCTAGTTTTTTTTTTTTTTAGCTCAGATATATGACAAGAGGCAAACAACATATATTGAACTCTTCCAAATTAAATGGAGGGGATGCTTATATACATTGTTTAAATTATTCCATCATGCTCGATTTAGTGTACGTAAATGTGAGGCAACAATGATTACACGATAGTTAAGAGGGGTGTTGAATGTTTAAAGGAGACGAGAGTGTGCATGGACGACAATTTGTATAGGAGATGTCATAAAAGGTGTTTAACACTGTTGGAGATCGTTGAGATAGTCCTACATCGATTAGTTGACAGTTTGAGAAAATTAATGAACCAAATAAATCCTAAGTCCTAAGTTAATTATTTGGTGCATTGAGAACTATAACTAGATTGCCCGTCAACAAGTATGTTCTAGTGCGTTGTAGATTCTTATCACTACAAAAAAACAGCCGATCAGAAACGGAAATTTCCGTTGCTAATTAGCATAAATTCCATCTCTAATTCAATTCTGCAACGGAACAGAGACGAAATCTATTCCGTCTCTAAAATTGTCGTCGCTGATTTAGTCAACAACGAAAATGTGTTTCCGTTGCTGATTAGAGACGGAATTTAGAAACGGAACAGAGACGGAACAGAAATGAACATTCTTCCAAAGTGAATGGTTTTGCTTGCATTCCGTTCCTAATCCGTTGCAAATTAGGGATAGATTAGAAATGGAATTTATGAATTCCGTTGCTAATCCGTTGCAAATTAGCAACGAATTTTACGAATTCCGTTACTAATCCGTTGCAAATTAGAGACGGATTAGCAACAGACTTTATGAATTCCGTTGCTAATCCGTCTCTATTCAATTTCTAAACTCTGTTTACCAAGTTTTTTCATTCTATTTCTTCATAAATTAGAGATGGATTAGCAACGAAATTTGTAAATTCCGTTGCTAATCCGTCTTTATTCCATTTCTATGCCGACTTTTTTTAAAAAAATATTCACAAGAATCAAAATAGTTCTCTGAAACTTCTAAAACTAAAAATAACAACATGACCTGCTCCATCGCTTGCACCCCCTCCAACAACTCCTTGGGGGTGCTAACATCGAAAAAAAAAAACAAAATTTCACATACATACACAAATCAACAATATATATCAACAACAAAGATTCAAATGAGAAAAAACATACAATTCGATATTAAAAAAGATTTATATATTCACGAAACGTAGTCAAGTATAATACATGTCTAAGATACCTAAGTATCCACAAAAAAACTACAATTCTCATTGTTCTACAACAACTATAAAAACACATAAGTATCATAAAGTTGCCCATCCCTCGTTGTGCTAGCACTTGGGATGTGCTAGCATCAAGATCTACGTATCTTCTCTTCTTTCTCCCTAACGACCTGAGACTGTAGACACGTCCTTTGAGATACTCACCCGCCACCTTGTAGTACACCGCCTCATCATCCACCGGCTGGTCCGGTGTAGTCTGGGTCAGCTCCTAACGTCTCATTTGGAGCTTAGCCTACATTGATCAACAATAATGGTAACGATATAATAGTAGCATTAAATTTGTTTTCTTAAGTAGGGGTACCTTAAGCTTTACTGCTCATTTTCGTGATTTCAATAACTCTACTTTTGATATACGTCTTCCTGCATAGAAAGATCAAAGCTATAAGTAATTACTTACAAAAAAAATCATCAATGCACAAGGAAAAAGAAATAAAGATTTAAGGAATGCCCGCGCGACCTTTAGAGAGGCATTGCAGTACAAACAGTCCAAAATAATTAAGTTACTAGATAGCAACTCGAGTGGCTGTTGACATGTGAAGCTTACAAATGATCAATGACATAACTCAGTTAAACAATTCCATTCTAGTTTTCTACCATAGGCAACCCTTGGCCAAAGCCCAATCTGCACGGCCACCTAAACAACAAAATATGGGTATTTAACTAGTTATGAAACATCAAACTGAATCATACTAAAACATAACCAATAGATAAGACAACTAACATAATCAAGAGACATTGGATAATAGATAAGACACTGCAACTCATTAAGTAAGGGCAAGTACAAAGGTTGACTCATTAAATCATTCCTATCGAAGACTTCATGTTTTAGAATTTACAAACAAGCATCACACCATAAACATATTGACATATGTGTGTACATTCACCAATAAATACAGTTACACAAATCATAGTATGTTATTTAGAAAGAAATTCAATATCTCATAGATCAACTACATTAAAGGAATTCAATCATAGAACGAAGTAAAGACAAAGAATGATATGCGACATTTTTTTACACGACTAGTTTAGCCAAAGAAATCATAGATAGTAATACACATGCATGACATTACCAATATAAGATCGGTATTAAAACAATCCAAATGATTTAACGTCAACTCAGAAATGGAAATGAAATAAAGAGAATTACCTCAAAGGGTCTAGTTACCTTAAATGCACGCAATTTGTAGCCTATATAGGCTAAAATAATAGTGAGACATGCTCCAATACCATCTATAATATATTCACTAGAGATTCTTATAGACTTTAATATTTCCCAAAATGGTGAGACATGCTCCAATACAATATTGATAATGAAGAAGTTCACTGATGACTAGGTGTAGGCTTTATCATTAAAACTCAAATAGAACATGTCAATCATCACCAGCATTCTCTTCAAGTGAAGCTCAGTAGCAATTCTCAAATAAAGATCTCTTCCAAGTGAGTTATGATAAGTAACAAATGGACGAGCCTCTGCTCCACCAGCTGCACCCTGAATAACAATTTCAATTAGAGAAAAAAAGCAATAGTATTAAATTCTTTCTATAAAAAGTAGTAAAATCTCAATGAATTATGCGCTATGAGAAGCTCGTCCATGCTTCAAAAGAATTCTCATTCAATCCTAGGATTGTTAATGTCTTTAGACTATTTAAAAAAGAAAGAAAAGAAAATGGACATACATTGCAAGGAGACATTTAGTAGGTAACACTCAAATACGTCGTGTTTTCACTTTCAGGTTTATAAGTGTAACAAGGATGATATTAAATGACAAAAAAAGTGCATCAATAGCATGTCAATCACAAGCGGTATTCACACTTACTCTTGGGACAAAAATGAAGATTGCAATTAATCTGGCAAATCAAGGTTGTATAACTGTTTAGAAACATGGAACTATTTTGATAGACATGCTTTAGGCTTTAGATTGCGAATAATTTCAGTTTATTCCATTAGCTACTATTGAGAACGCGGGCTCACCTTTGGTGATAGCACTTATCTATATCTGTTAAGCCATGATATTTATCAGGTAATGGAAGCAAAGACTTTATGAGGATTCCAAAGGAATTGACACAAACTGAAAGTTTTCCTGAAAGCGAGATTCATAGAACAATAATGAGTAGGTTGTATAACTAATAATAATGACAATATTAACATTAGAAATGTTGTCATAAGAGTATATAACTGTTGGGTTTTGGGGTTCATATGCAGTGGAGATTACAAAATTTTTTGACAAAGACCCCAACAGGATCCGAATCTAATTCCGTTAAAAACGTTTAAACCAAGAAAACTTAATCATACCTCGATCACAAAATACATTTCTGAAGGTTGATCGATCTCTAAGGCACTGCCAATGACGAACGCCATCTACCAGCAGTCCACACACGAACGGCGGCCGAGACTCGAAGTGCTAGCTTCAAGAGAATACCAAACCTTTTATTTCTCTCCAAAACGATCCAGAGCGTACCAGAAAACCCTAAGTCGTTTCTAAAACGAAAATAGAGTTTCGAGCCTTAATCTTTCGTGTGTGTGTTCCAACTTAAAGAGTCTATTTATACAACCATTGTATATAGACGGTTAAGTAAATTACACATATACCCCTACTTAAAGAAGTATAAGTGTAATACACCACAAAGACGTTTTTGTCATGAATTTTATCATATAAAATTCACTTTTCTGAACCATCTTAAAATCTCGCAAAACCATTCTTAGTGTGCGACCCAATAGGCTCATACAACGTTGGCAGTGAACCAAAACACATTTTGGTATACAAGTCATAAACGGCCTCTAGCAAGACATTATGACTACCCAAGTTGTATGAATATCAAATCGATACAACCTAATCAATAGTGTATATAACATCATTTTGTCACACGATATCCTTTTGATCAAACATAAGGCATGGAATTGTCATCCAACATGTTCAATCGTACTAGTCTCGATCTCTAGGTAGACTAAAAACATCCAAGTGACATTGATCAATATCAATTCACTTAGACTAGGCCTTTTAACAGTCTAACACATCGAGGGATCCACTGGATATCTCTTTTTATATGAGAGGGACAAATTCTATCTTGATTACACAACTTCATCACATTGCTCGCACAATAACCAATCACAACCTTTAAATCATCCGGTTAAAGACAACGTTTGATAGTGTCAAATCACTATGTTCCTAATGTTGAAGTCTCTGGTAATCTCAAGTCAGAGGACTGAAAAATATACCTATCATAAGAAACAACTATGACTTAATCCATGTGATGTTCTCATAGCGGATCAGTCCAGTACTTTGTTCCCTAACAAGTACTCGTGATCTTGATTCATATCCCTATATGTATAATCATCATATGATCATCAATCAAGACTCACACTAGTCTTAATTCATTATAGTTCCCGGTATAATGATCGACTAGGGACATTTATGATATTTCTACAAATACCCATGGATCTTATTATAATGTAAACATGTAAATTAATTATAATAAACGGCAAATGAAATCCTCTATTTTATTAACTAAAAATATTCATAAAGACAATTAATGGATTGACCTAGGGCACATGCCCCAACAATAACAATGACTATCAGAGTAAAGAGAGTTAATGTAAAACATTTAAGAACGACATTTCGCAAAATATTGAGCCAAAACTAAACCATTGTGGACTAGGGAATTGTATAAAGCGACTGTGTTGAAGAACTGTCATCTATAACAAATTAAAGAGTATAATAATCGCTCACCTTTCTCAGTCCTATTTATCGAACCACAAGCACCTAATATGTCACCAATATCAACAAGCATTTTCAACTGCTCAAACTGATCCTCCCGCGGCCTCTCCTTCTCACAATACAACTGATACATAAAAACAAAGAGATAGGACAGTCGAGAACCTCAAATCATAAGTCGAAAACTACAAGCTATAAGCATAAGCAACCTTTTGGACGATTGCAATATTAAAAAGATATTCGAACTTCATAAAAAGTAAGGGGGTCAAATTACCCTTAAAGCGGTCGCAAAACTAATATCGACTTGATTCAGTTTACATTGTAAACATCAAAATTTCAAGATAACAGGTCATTCTTGAACCTCATTCTGAAATAACAAAAAGATGAAACACAAAAGAAATAGATATAATGCTCATATGCATTTAAGGACGTACACAAAGCACTGCCCTCCCACATATGAATCAAAGGAGTATATCCGTAAACCATACATAAAGAATCATAAACACACCTGTATTGTCCCAGAATCATCTCTCAATGTCAAAAAAACATGTTTTCCAAATGCTAGGTTTAACATTATTGTAGAACCAATACCCTTTCACAGTTTCACCTATACTAGCTAGTGAACTTAAATCTCAAAACGAAAAAAACAAAGATGATGTAGGCAAGGCCACCAATGATGACGAACCAACAATTACACACACTTCTTCAGTGATGAAAAAACAAAATCGCCTCGGATTAGTTAAACCAAATGCACATAAACTCGATGATCTAAAACTGAAAACCTCAAATCTAAACCAAAACTAACGAAAGTTGTTGTTGCTGTCGACGACGACGAAGGCGAAAAACTCGATTTCAACAACAAAACCTCCTTAACCTTATTCACTTCCTCTGCCTTCAACTCCACCAGCCTACGTCCCGACTCCGCCGACGGCGCCTAGTGAGCTCCACGAGCAGGCAGAGGAGGCAACTCCAGCCTCGTTGGCTTCAAATTCGCCTTAACCTTGATGCGACTCCTCGCCGTGTGCGATCCGATGAACGGTGGATAATACCAATCTCGCTCATGAATGACTTCGGGGAATGAAGCGGAGTCGGACTATGAGCACAAAATCCCCAAAACCCGCGCCGTGACTGCCTAAAACGAAAACCCCTCTTCAAGCACCCATCGATTCTTTCAAAACCAAAACCTCGTTTCAATCTTACCCAAGCCTGATGCGCGAATCTCAACCTTTCCGGTTGACAGCGAAAGAGAGAGTTGATGACGCCGATGAAAAGAAGAGTTGGCGGCGCCGGTGAAGAGACGAATTCGTGATTTTAGAGTTTGGGAGGCAAGGGAGAGGAGAGTTCGAGGAGAGAGAGAGAGTTCGGCGAGAAAAGAGAAAGAAAAGAGAATGGGTTTGATGAGAGATATGGTTGGAGTGATGCATCGATTCATGCATGAATCTCGAGATATGATTGTCGATCATAAATTATTGAGATTTCGGAGGGAAAATTGGCGCCACTTTGTAAGAAACAGATTTTATTCCCGTCTCAATTCCGTCTCTATTTCCGTTTGTAATCTGTCTCAATTCCGTCTCTGACTGCTTACGTCTCAATTCCGTCTCTGATCATTTCTAGTTACTAATGGAATTAGATTCCGTTGCTAATTTCGTCTCTAATTTACTTTTTTTTTTGTAGTGTATCCAAGACTTGTATCATTTGATGATGTCAGGCCAAGAAGTGGAGAGGAAGCGGAACGTGAATTTGCCGCTTTTGAGATCCAGACCATGTATGGGGACTGACACCTGCCCAGTGCCAAAAAGTCAAGGAAGTTGGTGACTTGATGACAGGGGAGCCGCTAATCGAAGCCCTGGTGAAAGGCGAGAAAAGCTACGAATAATAATGATCCACATAAAAAGAGCTGGATAGCTTAATACCATCATACGCACATGCATCATTAACCACTGGGATTGGAGGGCGGTTACTAATATTGCGGATTGATGCGTTTCAGTTAAAAGACCTAGCGGGCAGATGGAGAATGAATTTCCTACTTCGATCCATATTCGTCGGGTTGGGTGTAACGAATAAAGATCTCCCGCCAACAGCCTTCTCTTCCTATCACTTCACTTCGTTCGAGAGATCTGATCTCTTCGGACCTCACCGAGTCGGGCGAAGGGGAAGGAAGGGGTGGGTGGTCCGGGAATAACAACGGGAGAAGGCTCGTAGCCCCTCTCTTTGCCTTACCACTCGGCCATGCCGCCAAAACTATACAAAATATTAGACTAAATTGAAAAATAACTAACACTACAAAAAAACAGCAAATCAGAAACGGAATTAGAAACGGAAATAAGTTCCGTTTCTAAATCAGAAACGGAATTAGAAACGGAATAATTTCCGTTTCTAAATTAAAAAGTTAGCGACGGAATCGAGACGGAAACATTCAGAGACGGATTAGAGACGGATCAGAGACGGAATTAGAGACGGAATTAGAGACGGAATTAAATTACTGTCTCGAAAATTGGCGCCACCATTCCCGCCAAAACTTTATTTTGTTTATACCCGTTCATCAAATCTCGAGATTTGTGCATCTTTCGATCTCGATGATTCAAAAATAAAACTCCCTCTCTCTCTCCCGATTCTCTCTCTCCCAAAACCCTTCGACCTCTCTCTCCCGATTCTCTCTCTCCCCCAAAAACCCTCTCTCTCTCGACGGCGAGATCTCTCTCTCTCTCTCTCGACGCAACGAACGCAGATCTCTCTCTCTCTCTCTCGGATCTCTCTCTCTCTCTCTCGACGCGAGATCTCTCTCTCTCGTCTCTCACCGCTCTCTCTCCCGATTCTCTGTCTCTCTCCCCCAAAAACCCCTCTCTCTTGACGGCGAGATCTCTCTCTCTCTCTCGACGACAGAATCGGCGGAGATCTCTCTCTCTCTCTCGACGACGCGAACGGCGGATCTCTCTCTCTCTCTCTCGACGGCGGATCTCTCTCTCTGTCTCTCACCGCTCTCTCTCCCGATTCTCTGTCTCTCCGGAAAACCCTATCTACGGCGAGATCTCTCTCTCTCTCTCTCACCGCTCTCTCTCACACCGTTCTCTCTCACGGACCGTCGACCGCTCTCTCCCTCTCAAACCCTCCCCCTCTTCAAACCTCACTCCAAAACCCTAAAACTAAGGCGATTACGTCCGAACAAGCCCGTCGCCGCCGCCACCGCCACCACCGCAAACAAATTCCACCATCGCTTCACCAAGTCGACGACGACGGGTTTCTTCGCTGCGAGGCGATCTTTGGCGCTCTGTTTACTTAGCGGCCCGTGCTTGAATACTTGGCCGCCGAGGTATTTCGATTTTTGGTTGTCTATTGAATTTCAATCTCTACCTTTTTAGCTCTTTTTTTTTTTTTTTTTTGTGATTCTATTTGTCTTGGAAATTTGAATGTCTAGGGCAAGTTTGGGATTTTGTTAAAGTTAGTTGCATTCCATGAAAAAAAATTTATATGATATTGATGATTTGGGCTAGTATTCAAAAGTGATCATGCCTTGTAAAAGGTATTGGTGGATAATGTGCTCTTTTGTTTGATGAAATTGTCAAAAGAGACCTTAACTTGTTCTTTTAACGAAGTGCATGGAAAAGCATGATTCTAAAGTCTCATGGATTCTTTATTGAGCTTTGTTTCTATGATATGATTTAATCGAGCAATCATTAGTATGATTTTTCATGTCTCGAAAGGATTGTAGCTAATTTGCATTGATTTGGGTAAAATCCTTTTAAAACGCTTCAAGGAGAGCTCATTCATTTTTTTCCCAAGTCTTGAAATATGTTCAATCCAACTTTATTGAATGTAGTTAGTAATCATCATTTTGGGTGAGACTTGAAGCTAAGTTGAGATGCGGAAGAGACTTTGTTTTATCCATTGAAAAAAAGACTTCGATTAAATCATGGATTTTCGACTAAATGCTATGATTTGAGAATTTTAAGTCGAACTTGACTCTAATGAGTTGATTTGAATCTTTTTAGTTGTGATTAGTCGATCGCATTCAATTTATATTGGATAACTAAGTTTATGAGATTTTTCTTGTTTTGCTTCACCGCATACTTGTTTTACTCGAATCGTCGATTTTGATTTGAAAGAATGGTTTAAAAGTCGGGAATGACTTAAGTCGATAACTAGGAATGAGGTTTGAGTCCTTAAATGATTTAAGTTAGTCTAAATAAATTCAGTAAATACTACTTTAAGAATCCATGAAAAACATATTTAAAATTGGTTTTGGTTCATTCATTTTTTGATTGAAATATTCGATTAAGTGGTTTAATGCATAAATTTTACTTGAATATGATCTATAATTTGCATTGTTGTTTGAATAAGGATATGTCTTCTTTAAATTTAGGCAATAACAAGTCCATATCATTTTTTTTGGTGTGATCAATAGTTTGATACTCATTAAGTTCGATCTTTATGAAATGGATTAAACGAGGTTTATTGTTTGGTTCTTGAAAGTTAAAAAAGCTCGGTTTGAAATGAGATGAGTGAGCTTATGATAAATTTTGTAGCTTGTGAAAGTGGATTGATTGAAAATAGTCTTATGAGTTTTTTGGTCTATCTATGAGGTAGCATATTTTTGTTTTCTTATATGTTTTTAGAAAATGAAGATAAAAGTGAAAATGACAAACATTGCTATCTTCCTCCTACTTTGGATTGGTAAGAATTTAATTTACTTAAATCGGTATATGCGAGTGTTTATCATCGTTTGTGGATTCTTAAATCTCAAATGAATTAATGTTAATCTTTTTGCTTGTTTGTAGACTTTGATGGTCGAGTGCGGGGATCGTCACTATAAGTTCGATGTGAGTCATTGCTCTTCTACCTTAGCTCTATCTCCTATGATGCTTATGTCCCTGAAAAATTTAAGTTCAACTATTCAATTATTAAGTTGTTTCAAATGTCCTCTTGGCATGTGCGGTGGTGTTGAAGAACATCTCAAGACTTTTCGATTGATAATTCTTTTTGTGCATATTTATAGGATTGTAAGTTTTTTTTTTTTTTTTTTTTTTGGTTGTTGAACAATAGGATTGGTGGTTTTGTGAATACTTAAAAATTTGGAGCATTTGTAATACTATACAATTTTTTTGGATATATATCTTTTTCAATTTTTGATTTTTACATTTTTGTTCTCTCAATTGAATATTTGTTGATATATATTGTCGATGTATGAATGTCAATTTATTATATATTGGCGAGTTAAATGTGCTTGGATTGAGACCTATATATGTAAGACTTTAAAAACTAAACAAAAATGAAAATTAGAGACGGAAATAGCAACGGAATCTTTGGATTACGTTGCTATTTCCGTCTCTAATTTTTTTTTTTTTTTTTAGATATGAATCGAAACGGATCAAATTCGTCTCGATCCGTCTCGATTAGCAACGGATCGAGATGGAAATAATCGAAACGAATTTATTCCGTCTCTAATCGAAACGGAATTTATTCCGAGATCGAAACGAATTAAGAGCGGAATAAATTCGTTTCTAATCAAACGAATTTATTCCGTTTCGATCCGTCTCTAAATCGAAACGGAATCCATTTTCCGTTTGATCCAATCAACGACGACGTTTTTCGAGACGGAACGCATTCCGTCTCTGTTCCGTTTCTGAATCAATCAGAGACGGAATTTTTGCAAATCAGAAACGGAAAATTCCGTTTCTGATTTGCTTTTTTTTTGTAGTGTAAAATAATCTCTCCTCCTTTGCTTTGCCTTTGATTGGAGTCGAGCTAAATTGTTAGCACCACATAAAAATAGTCCCCCCAGAGTAGCTATTAATACGAATAACTGAAATTCTGTTATAGCCATTTCTGTACATTCGCTTCTCGTATTCCTTTTGATTGCACTGGTGTATTCCTTTTGATTGCACTGGTGATACGATTGGCAGATAACAATTCCTGCCCCCACAGTAGCCAGCTAAAGATTCATGGTGTGCTATTATTCTACAATCTTTTCATCAAAATAAGTACCTCCAATATTGTCCATACAAATATTAAGTAGTTTCACTACCAACATAAATCAAAGAATATATGGTACAAAAATAAAAGACTATCGCTCCAAAATCTTCAGATGGAGAGATGGCACGTGTGACGGTGATGGATGAGGTTTTTTTATTTTTTTATTTTTGATAAATATGGATTAGGTGGTTGGTTGCACAAAATACAAAACAAGTTACACATCTACACTGTACCCAGTTTGTTGTCCGCCAACCTCACAACATACGCGGTACCAAGGTCTTAATAGCTAATACGGCACAACACCCCCCCCCCCCCCCCAAGCGCTACATGTAAGTAACGCGCTTGCCTCTCTGTCAAACGCGCCGTTGACTAAGTACAATATTAAATGGTACACTAAGTTCGAGGAGAATCAACCGACACCAGTTACTTATAGTGTGAATAAATTTTTCTTTCACACGTGGAGACGGCAGGAGTGGACCACGTCGGTCTGTGCCTTGACTTTGGACGAGTCGTGGCCCACGCTGACTCGCTGTGCCTATTCTCAAATTGGATCAACCAGGACGTGTGTTGGCTTGAAATTTGGAGGTTTTGGTTTGAATTGCCGTGCCATATATGGTTCAAATGGTTGGACCGAACCGAGTCGAATTAATAGCAGCTCGTGAAAGGGTCAAGGTGATGATGCATATTACTTTTAGGTGTATTTTTTTCTTAAAAAATGATAAAATAAAATATTTTGTGTGTACATTTTATTTTTCAGCCATTTATAACGCTTTCTTGTTTCCTAAAATTGAGGCTCTATATATGATAAAACATAAATGACTAAAAAATTACATGTACATCCTAAGTGTGCGCTCAAAATATGTTATTTTATCATTTTTTTTTTCTTCTTAACCAAATTTCAAGTTATAATAGATGATGTTGAGGCATTGCCGCATCGTCATGACTAAGACTTTTGAACCGAAATTCTTCATCAAAAAAAGTTCAAAAGGAGTTGGAAAGTTGTTAATGTTGACTGTTGAGTTTGTCAGCTAGTTGTTCACTTGTTCTCGAGGAAAAAAAAAAAAAAAAAAAAAACTAAAACATAAGTTGAGGCTGTTGAGCTGTATAAAGTTATGAATGTGGTTTATCTTATAGATAATGGCAATCCTATGAGGTGATTGTGTTGAGGACAAATTATAATAGCCTTATTTTTGAAAGTGACATCATAAAAAGCATTCTTAATTCGTTAAAATATCACAACTTTTTTGCAATTTTGTTATTATATTCTACCATTTTGAGATTTTTTATTATATCATCACTTTTGTAGATTGTTAAATTTATATTTTAATTAAGTTTTTAACTTAAAATTTGAAGATGTGACATTTTAATTATGAGTTTAAAAATCACTTCATTACCTATAATTATTAAAATAGTGAATGTTGGAGAGACAAGATTGCCATAGGATTGCAACAGATTGATCTGTCGCTAATAGTGGTGGACCTAGCTGTTGTTTGCTCTGGGCAAACTTGAATTTTTTTTTATTAGTATTAAGTAGTTAACTAAGTTTTCTTACTAAAGGCCAACCCTAAAAATTTTTATAGTCCACCTCATTCAAAAAAAAAAAAGAAAAAGAAAAGAGACAACTAGAACTTTTTTTTTTTTGCAGGTGGCATGCCGAGGGGCTGAAGGAGGCTGTCAGTTATTAAATAACTTATTATTTTCGGTCCGAATTTTCCAAACAATAGTTGAAATTAACTTACATTGAGATATGTGCATGTATCTCGACTAAGATTTGACTTTAACAATTATGTAGCTAATGTATGTATAGAACCTATTATTATTTTTTCTCTCCACAGCCCAATATACTTCTATTTAAGCATATCCAATTGGTCATAGGTGCAATTATAATTTTTCCCTTGTTTGAATGATGTGGTACTCATTTATTTTTATTATTTATTTTATTTTCTCCATAATACACATGAAAAATACTAGAATTCACATCGTGCACATGAGTCGTCATGCAGCCTTGATCTGCGTGTTATGTACCAAAATTTATGTATGTTTGCATTTTGAGGCACGCACAGACGACTCATGTACCTTATGTGACTGTGACTTGGGCGTCATTCTAGCTTATATAAATGCTTAATATAAGGGGAGTGGAGTAGTTTTGTTATAGCTTAGGGTAACTAATTAAAAAATCTTGGGCCCACACCCTGTCGCTAATTTTGAAGATATAATTATTATATCAGGATTGCAATCATATCTACCTCTTTTAATTCTTTGGATCTTTTACAATGCTTAAAATAGATAACAATAAATTTACATGGACTTATGAGTCCGGACTCATAGGGAGGTTTTTCAAAATTTTACAAATATTTAAGGGGTAACAAAGGAATTTTACAAGTGATTGTGTGTGCTTCATTAATTACTTGAAGATGACTTTGAAATAAATCTTTTTTTGAGTCTGGACTCATGAGTCCAAATAGCACTACCCGATAGATAATTAGGTTGATTTTTTGTAAAAGAAACGATAGAAGATAATCAATGGAATAAACATTTCAGTCGGGATTTATGGGAACTCATATAACATTGAGATATGAATGGGTAATTAAATCGTTGTGGGATTGATGAAGAAAAACAACATTCAAGTGCCCTCCACACCAAGAAATTGCTGCATTTCCATGTTCACTGGAGTCTAACGTATTTTCGTTTATTTTATTTTTATTTTGCGTTTCATAGCATTTTCAATATACTACATTTGAAACCCATACACCGACCCCAATTTTTGCTTAGAGGTGCCCATTACTTCAATGTACCCCATTCTTGAATTTTTTTTTATTAAACATACCTTTTTTTTTTTTCCAAAATTCCCCGAATACTCTTGTCTTCAACAAACAAAAAACCACCCCTAACCTATTTCCAACATTCATGCCCAAATCGAAACTTTCATAAAACCCCAAAACCCATCTTCTTCGACTTTCTTGGTCACTAAGGTCGTGGGATGATCCATTTTAGTTGAACCCCGACGGATCTGTGGTCCGTGCACTAAATGACACGTGTCAAGTGTGCACAATAGTTTCCCGTATTTTTCTATTATTTGTAGTAGTGGTAAATGAGATATCTTCTCTACGTAGATTTTGCAAGCTTCAAAGGAAAATATTTTTTTCTTGTTTTTCTTAATTTAGTTAATCTAATTAAATGAGAATTAAACTACCAAATAACTAAAAACTATAATTACTAACTTAATTAACCAAACTAACTAAACTAATTCAAACAATTTAATGCAAACTAAATTAAACAATATTCAAATTTAATATAATATAAATATCTTCAACAAACCCTCACTAAACAATGTAATATACTTGGATTGCTTTCAAACACTAGAAGATAACATTATGATGCGCGCCAAATGCGCCAATAAAATATATTACCTAGATAAACTATTTTGTAAATAGTGGCAACGGGTCGATCTCACGGAGATTGGTAATCTTTCTAAGGTTCTAAAATAAAGGGAAAACGGGGGTTTGAGAGCGAATGTTGAGAGAATTCAAAAAGACATGAAATTGGAAATACTTTGTAACAAAATCAATTAGAGAGGCAACCTAGACCATCGGTATCTCAATTTTCCTTAATTGGCATGTTCAATCTTATGGTCGTCGATCTATATAAAGCATGTAATTCAATGATATTCTAGAGTAGCTATAGACTCGGTAATGTATGCAGTTCGTCGCATTTCTTATTCTCTATAGCCAAGGTACGACAATGACTACTTCCCTAACTAAACATATAACCCTATACTTAAGCGAATCGGGTTTAACATGATGACTGTAATGGGTTTGTGAAGGCACTACACTTAGACAACCAAATCGCACAAGTACGAATGCTTCCGATTTAGCCTAAATTCCTTACTTGATCGGTCCTAAAATGGTCGAATCAATTGGTATGTTCAATTGCCACTTATGTGGTCTCATTGCATAAGTACGAATGCGTACGACTCACTAGTAATAAAATCAAGGTTTAAATCAAAGTTTAATTTTAATTAATCATGCATTATCTAAGAGAACAAAATACCAATGAAAAGCAATTAAATTGAATTGAATTAGATCTCACATAGGTTTGATGCCAAAAGAGTTGTTTGATCCACCTCCGATTTAGATTGATGAGATTAGCCAAACATGATGATGGAAAACCTTAAATTCTTGATTTTCTTTCGTAAACAAAGAGTTTGACAAATGACTTCTCGAGTTTCTATTCATATAAAACCTAAAAAATATATTCCAAAATGAAGTTACTAAAAATTTGGACTAAAAATTTGGTCTTTAATTCTGGGCTATAGACGGGGTCGCGGGTGGGGACGTGAGTAGGGTAGCAACCTGAAATTCGTGAAATAGGGGCCACAGTGCCATTATTTGGCACGAGCCATGACCTGGATCATTGTTTGTTTGTAACAAACACGAAAATGGTGCTGCAAAACTTGGATTCCATGCCACGGCCTAGAAATATGGCTTGAGCCACGGTTTAAAATTCTATTTTCATCTTTCCATTGATCGTCATGACCAATTCTTCTAATATTCACACTAATTCTTCATTTTGAGTAATAACACCAGTAAATAATACAAATGAGAGATTGTTATCACTAAATATAGATTTATAGTTCGAAATCATACTAAGCACTATATATTATAATGTCTAATTATAAACTTATCAAACACCCCCAAACTTATATTTTGCACGTTTAAAGCAAAGGAATGCATGAAAACACCCTATTACTAAACGAACTAGATTCTTAATAACTTTATTAGCTAAATAACATCTAACCCACCCTATATACCCGATTCCAAGTTTATCGGAGTTTCCTTTGGTTCCAATTCCACTAAATCAACCATCCCCTCAATGAGGTTCAGAGTTAAGATTTGTCTAGAAATGGAGTCCAAACATCAATAGACGTCACACTTCAAAGAACTAGACTCAGTCAAGACAAAGATCATTCACTACTCAAGAGTTTTCTGGGCCTATACACTCAAGCACGCAAGTTTATAATTTCTAAAAAATTAGTGCTTCGACACTTAAGAAGGTACCATAAGAAAGAAATGAAACCACACTTTCCACTAATGTAGATTTAGCATAGTTAGGAGTTAATAGGTCGTTAAAATAGGTTGTAATAGGGTCGGGTTAGTGTGTTAAGGAAAAGATAGAAGGAAAATGCAAATATTGAAAAAGGTCAAATCAACCTCACTATAAGCACTGATAGGTAACACACACAAGGAGTTTACATGGATAAATATAACACTCTCATAATGTATTCCTCTCATTTTTTAAACCACAGATTCTTCAATTTGGTTCATTCTTTTTGAATTTTTGGACTCAAAATGATAAACTTTTTATTGAATTCAAAGCCTAATTCATATTTCTTTTCTTTGAAGTTGGTGGGAATTTACTTCACTCAAAAACACCCCCAAACTTGAGGTTTTGTATGTTTCACTCCAAAACTTGCTCTTTCTCACTTTTGCTACGATTGATTAGACTGTCCAACTAGGTAAAAAGAAATAAGGCTAATGGTTAAGGGTTTAATGATAGGCAATCAAAAATATCGGGTTTAAATTGGCTCGAATGGGCTGACTAGCGGTAAAATGATGGGTAGCCTTAAGGCTATAGGTTTAAATCCAAAAATGGCCTACATCTTTCCCCTAAAAGTATTTCAATCATGGGATTTCACCTTGAGCGGGTTGCACCTCGTCCTAGCACCCTAGAAATTTAACTTTTTTCCACTTGCTTTCTTCGGTATCCAACACAAAGTCTCAACCTCCTACTAGCTCCTTAAACATGCAATCTCAACAATGCTGAACAACGCTCTAGATTGAATGTTTCTCTTAATATTCAACAAAGCTCAAGTCTCATAAGTGGCTTAAGTAACTCATCCATAACCAAAAGCACTCGACAAGGTTTTGGTCGACTCTAAACTCAATTACATGGTCCTGTAACAGACCGCTCTAATTAATCACAATTAATTGACAAATTACAGGTTTAAACCATAAGCTCAGACCCCACGTGAACGCTGCAAATAGGTCAGGGCACGCCGACTAGGTAAATAGTGATTTTGCGTGATTGTTTTCCTATTTGCGATGTTGTATATCGAGTTATTCGCTTAACATTGCATGTGTGTATTTATATCATTGAATCGAGCGAGATAGTGTAACGGGTGTTCGCCTCGAAAAACGTGTTGAGATGGGTGCTAAGGAGCGAACTATGGGTACACTAGGTTGGGGAAAACTAAAACACACAAATTAAATGAATAAATAATAATGGTCATGTAATTACTATGGAATGGATATTAGGTGGCTAGCGACGCAGCGGTATGCGTATATAGCGATTCGGACGCGTAACCCGGGCGTCGAAACGCTGAAAAAACACAGGCGAAGGTCCCAGCTGTGTAACATTTTGGAGTCAAAGACACAAAGTCAACTAGCTTACCCTCATTTACACTCCATCCTCACTCCATCATCATTTTCTCCTCTCCCTCACGTCACTCCCTCTCACACCTACTCACATGCACTCTCTCCCATACCCACACATACACAACGCACACACACATACACACACCAGCCGAGAGGAAGGAGAAAGAAAACGAAAGGAGGAGGAGGAGGAGGAGGAGGAGGAGGAGGAGGAGGAGGAGGAGGAGCGGGAAGGAGAGGAGAGAGCGCGGAGAAACAGGGAAGGAGGTAAGTCTTTACTTTTGTGGTTGTTCGATGTGTCGGCCATGGTGGCGGACATGGGGGAGGGAATCGACCATGGAGGTCGAACCAGGTCGAGGTGGAGATGGCAGGGGTGTCTTCCCCTGCCATCGAGTCCACCGAGGTTGAGGACGTGCGTCTCCAACCAGAAGAAAAGAAATAAAAGAAAAAAAAGAAAACCAGTCTCTGGAGGAAGAAAGGAGATGGGGTGGGGGAGGGATGCACGCACGCCGTTAGGCCCGAACCAGGTCGGTCCGACCCGGTTGGACCGGGTCAAAACCGATCCAGGGCCCACCCCTATATTAAAATAATATAATATTAATCTTTATTTAAAAACAGTTTTAAATTAAATAAATTACAAAAAATAAGAAAAATAGGTGGAAAATTATGGGAAAAACCCGGAAAAATCAATTAAAATATTAAAAATATTTTAATTGGACACCAGGAATTTAGGAGACCATAGTCGGGTGTCGGGTACGTATCTCCAGGTGAGTGCGGGACATTTCGAAGGCGTTTTGCAATTCGTTTAAGGTAAGTAATCCCACGAGAAAATTAGTTAAAATTCAATTTATGCACTTGCTTTATTTTGGATTCTAAATTATTCTATTGTGCTTTCCATTGCTGTTCATTTACTGTTCATCCACTCCCATGTGTGTATGTGTGTTTGTCGACAGGGTCGGCATGGCACAGACTCACACCCCGGGGCTAGCTACCCCGCGTTGTTCGAGTAATTGGCCATGATAGTGCTACTCGGTGACTATTCTCCGCGAAACCCGTAGGTTGAGAGATGTTTGACGAAGACCTAAGTCTACGTCAATGGTTCCTCTCGAGAGATGTTTGGACGGGGTCTTCCGTTCAATGGTTCCTCTCATTCGACCATGAGATGTTTGGCGAGGTGGTCGTCAATAGTTCTTCTCGGTTTAGCTACGAAGATTCCCGGATGTCGACTAGGGTTCTCTGTCACGCTACACTCGTGTCCAAATTTGACTTCTCAACGACTTATTTTCATGCGAATTTCTTTATTCTTGTTCTTTATTTAAATTGCATGAATTGTAGCCGTTTCATTGAAATTCGTGAATATTAGCTAACGTTCTCTGGGATTTACTCAGCTGGGATTTGTCATTGTTTTTGGTGACAAATCGCAGATCCTGCGACGAGCCAAGGCAAAGGAGTCTTAGGCGACTACGTCTAAGTAGGGAGAGGCCGCCACTTTTTGCGTAGGTAGTTGTATGTATCTATTAACTACTTTATGATATTTTGGGAGGACTTGTAAACCTGATACATGTATATGCTCACCTTTTGTACTTTTGTCACTTTTGATATACATGGTATCTAATGCCGAGTTTCCACACTGAAGGGTTGTTCGTAAAAATGCAAACTTTTCACTTTTACGATATATGCATGCCTTAAGACTTCCGCATCAATGTATGATTTATGTTAAATTACTAAATCATGAATAACTTAATAATTCATAAAATATCCATAATTACTAAGTTAAAGGTGAATAAGTTACGTACAAGGGTTTAGGTCGCGGACAGTCAAAATAAGTGTGCTGTGACGTGGCATGCTTGGTGACGTGTCTGGCGACGTGGCGGTACCCGGTTTACCTTGGAATTTGGGGCCGTCACAGTTGGTATCAGAGCTTAGGTTCAGGCGAACCAAGGGGAAAATGTAATACAACCGAATAAAACTTAAAAACAAACATTAGATGCGGAAACCCGAAGATCCTGACTTAGAACTTTAGTTGGGAAGCGAACATGGGATGGGTAGTACCAAGGCATATATGTTATATATTTTGAATTGCAATATTATATACGCGTATACGAGGCTGATACGGATCTCAGCCTTTTGCATACGACATGGACGGACCCCGACTCCACCTTCAGAAGATGGTGGACAGACGAGTGGTACTACGACTATCGCGACTGATCATGGTGTACTTGATAGGATTGCGGCACACGATCGACAGTTCGAGTAGATGATGGTCTTGCTCCGTGCTCAGACAGCAGCTATCGCGACTCTTACCGCCGCCATCACATCGAGCGCCACCGAGCCGGCAACAGAGCCGATTGTTCAGGGTACGCCAGTCACCGAAGTTATGACAGAGACTACCACACCAACTACAGTTTTAGAGACTCGTACTAAGGCTATCCTACCGACATCTACACACACAAGGACACTAACACATACCTCGCAGGAGATCACATTCGAGACTTCCCTGTCAGGTGAGGTTAAGCTGACAAAAGGGTTTGTGAGATTTCAGCCGAGATATTTCACTGGAGGAGGAGACCCGAAGGCAGCTGCGAGATGACTTCTTGCACACGAGAAATTACATAATCTTCTGAGGATTTACGACGGTATTTGAGCAAGGATATTTGGATATATGATCCGAGGAGAGGCCGGAGTTTGGTGGACCGCTCATACCGAGAGTCATGGAGAGCCGACTACTTGGGCCAATTTCAGACAGATCTTTTATGACCGGTATATACCGAGGGAAATACAGTTGCGTTTGAGACAGAATTTTTGTGTCTTAGGCAGGGTAATCGCACAGTGGTCCAGTATATGGAGAGGTTTCGCTACCTGTTACAGTTTGCTGAGGATTTGGCTTATATAGATCGCGATCAGGTTCACTACTTTGGAGTCTGGCTTAGAGATGATATTGCGAGCGCAGTAGTATCAGGCGGAGCTCGTACACTGCAGGAGATCTACGAGAGAGCCTTACCCCATGAGACATATCTTCTATTTTGTGTCGCGACGCCCATGCCACGGTTGGCGTCGGGGTCGTCCCAGCGTGGCACCAGGTCTAACAGGAAAGGGAAAATGATCATCGATCCCAGAGATGAAAGTGTTTGCATGGATAGTAGAGTCAACCGAGACCCCAAAGGTTAGACTTGAGGATGTCTTAGTTGTCAGTGAGTTTCCTGATGTCTTTCTGAAGGATTTACCAGGATTGCCCCCACACAGAGAGATTGAGTTCGTTATTTAGTTAGAGTCAGGCACGCAACCGATAGCTAGCAGACCGTACCGAATGTCACGGAAGGAGCAGGAGGAATTCAAGACTCAACTGGAAGATTTAGAGAAGAAGTTTATACACCCGAGCACATCACCATGGGGAGCACCGATCCTGTTCGTTAAGAAGAAAGACAATAGCTTGAGGATGTGCATTGACTATAGAAAGTTGAACCAAGTGACAGTACGAAATCGTTACCCTTTGCCAAGGATCGACGATTTGTTCGACTAGTTGGCCGGAGCCCGTGTCTTCTCTAAGATCGATTTAAGGTAGGGTTATCATCAGCCCAGGATTCGAGATATTGGTTATTTGAGTACTGAAGCCGTACTTGGTTAAATTCATTATAGTCTTCATTGACGACATATTGATCTACTGCCAGACTCGCGAAGATCACAGACAACATCTCAGGCAGATATTGATGACGCTGAGAGAGCACAAGCTTTATGTTAAGTTTAGTAAGTGCGAGTTTTGGTTGTCAGAAGTCAAATTCTTCGGACGCGTGATCAGTGACAAAGGTATATCAGTGGACCCGAGTAAAATTCATGCTGTCATAGATTGGCCGACACCTGAAACAGTGATAGATATAAGGAGCTTCCTTGGGTTAGCAGGATACTATCGGCGATTTGTGAAGGACTTCTCGAAGATCGCCGCGCCGATGACTAAATTGACAAAAAAGGATGTACATTTCAATTGGTCAAAGGAGTGTGATGACGCATTTACACAGTTGGAGATGACACTAACTACTGCACCAGTACTAGTGTTGCCAGAGTCGGGTAAGGGATTGACAGTTCATACTGATGCTTGCGGCACAGGGCTAGGTTGTGTGCTGATGCAGGGAGACAGCGTAATCGCCTATCTATCCCGACATATTACGGACCCATGAGAGGAATTATCCAGTGCACGACTCGGAGCTTGCAGCTATCGTATTTGCAGTGAAGGTATGGAGACATTACCTCTACGGTGAGAGGTTCACATTATATACAGATCATAAGAGTTCGACATACTTATTCACTCAGAAAGACTTGAACATGAGACAGCGAAGTTGGCTAGAGTTGCTAAAGGACTACGACTTATCCATCGAATATCAGCCTGGGAAGGCAAATGTCGTAGCAAATGCATTGAGCAGGAGAGGACCAGATTCCGAGACAGTCGTCTGCCATATGATGCACGAGTATGGTTTACTTGAGGAGGCGACAACACCGAGTTTGACAGAGGTTCCTGCTACACCGGACGGACAGATTCGTGGACAGATTGGTGTACCGTCTATTTCTATTCCGCGAGTGTTGGAGTGTCATAGAACTGACGAGATGTACTCGAGATTCAGTGAGATGACACGCAATCTCGATCACCCGGATTGGAGCGAGTCTGTGGATCAATGTTTGAGGCACCGAAGGAGGTTAATGATTCCAGCAGTGGCAGAGATACGCGATGGGATACTCCAGGAGGCTCACAGACCTCGGTATATAGTGTATCCTGGCATGACCAAAATGTATCACGATATGCGACGATTATTTTGGTGGCCAGGGATGAACGCGGATGTTGGCGCCTACGTTAGGGGTTGTGAGGTGCGCTAGCAGGTTAAGGCTGAGCACATGAGGCCTTGAGGGTTATTGTAGCCGCTGCCCATCCCTCAGTGGAAATGGGAACACATTATGATTGATTTCGTTTGTGGATTACCGCAGACTTCGCGGAAACGCGATGCGATATGGGTGATTGTGGACAGGTTGACGAAATCAGCTCATTTCCTACCAATTTCTATGAATTATAATTTCACACAGTTGAGCATATTATTCGAAAAAGAGATTGTACGACTACACGGAGTACCAATTTCGATTGTTTCAGACCGAGACAGTCGTCTTACATCATCATTGTGGCAAGCTAAGCAGGAATAGTCTGGTACTAAATTACAGTTTAGCATTGCATTCCATCCTCAGACAGACGGGCAGTCAGAGAGATTAATACAAATACTCGAGGATATGCTCAGGGCATGTGTGTTGCAGTTTGGTGGGTCTTGGGAGGAGTACTTGCCACACTGTGAATTTGCTTACAATAATAGCTATCAGGCCAGTATTGGGATGCCGCCATTTGAAGCCCTGTATGGTATACCGTGTAGATCACCGGCTTGTTGGGCAGAGCCCGAGGATACAGCAGCTGTGGGGCCTGAGATTGTTGTGGACCATACAGAGAAGGTGAGACTGATTCGTCAACGCCTATTGGCTGCCCAACACAGACAAAAGAAGTATGCGGATAAATACGGCGATGGGCTGAGCTACGAGGTAGACGATTGGGTCTACTTGAAAGTTTCTCCATTGAAAGGTCATCAGAGATTTGGGATCAAGGGGAAACTAGCACCAAGATTATTGGGCCGTTTCAGATTGAGAAATGGGTTGGGAAAGTCGCTTATCAGTTGAAATTGCCAAGTCGATTGGCAAGGGTTCTTAATGTTTTTCATATTTCGATGTTACGGTTGGCTAGATCAGGACCGAGACCGATGGTTGATATGACGAAACTCGAGGTTCGACCAGATGTGATGTACGAGGAACACCCTATTAAGATAGTGGACCGCAAAGTACAGACCCTTAGAAGGAAAGAAATACCACTTGTACTCGTTCGATGGCAGTATCATAAGAATGAGGGCCTCACTTGGGAGAAAGAGTCTACCTTGCGAGAGCGATACCCCCACTTGTTCCAAGGTAAAGGTTTCATTAAATTTGAATTTCGGGACGAAATTCCTTTTAGTTGGGAAGATTGTACCGGCTCGCTCTAATTAATCACAATTAACTAACAAATTACGGGTTAAGACCCTAAGCTCAGACCCACGTGGACGCCGTAGATAGGTCACGACACACCGACTAGGTAAATAGTGATTTTGCGTGATTGTTTGCTTATTTGTGATGTTGTATATCGAGTTATTCGCTTAACATTGCATGTGTGTATTTATATCATTGAATCGAGCATGTTCGCCTCAAAAAACGTGTCGAGATGGGTGCTAAGGAGCGAACTATGGGTACACTAGGTCGGGGAAAATTAAAACACATAAATTAAATGAATAAATAATAATGGTAATGTAATTACTATGAAATGGATATTAGGTGGCGAGAGACGCAGCGATACGCGTATATAGCGATTCAGACGCGTAACCAGGGCGTCAAAACGCCGAAAAAACACAAGCGAAGGTCCCAGCTGTGTAACATTTTGGAGTCAAAGACACAAAGTCAACTAGCTTACCCCCATTTACACTTCATCCTCATTCCATCATCATTTTCTCCTCTCCTTCACGTCACTCCCTCTCACACCTACTCACATGCACTCTCTCCCACACCCAAACATACACAACGCACACACACATACACCAGCCGAGAGGAAGGAGAAAGAAAACAGAGAGAGGAGGAGGAGGAGGAGGAGGAGGAGGAGGAGGAGGAGAAGGAGGAAGCGGGAATGAGATGAGAGAGCGCGGAGAGGCCGAGAATGAGGTAAGTCTTTATTTTTATGGTTGTTCGGTGCGTCGACCATGGTGGCGGACGTGAGGGAGGGGTTCGGCCATGGAGGCCGAACCAGGTCGAGGTGGAGATGGCAGGGGTGTCTTCCCCTGCCATCGAGTCCACTGAGGTTGGGGACGTGCGTCTCCAACCAGAAGAAAAGAAAAAAAAAAAGAAAAAAAGAAAAGAAAACCAGAGACGTTAGTCTCTGGAGGAAGAAAGGAGATGGGGTGGGGGAGGGGTGCACGCACGTTGTGAGTGCGTGCATCCCCTGGATCGATTGGGCCGGTTCAGGCCCAACCGGACCCGACCCGGGTAGGCCCGAACCAACCGGGTCAAAACTGTCCAGGGCCCACCCCTATATTAAAATAATATAATATTAATTTTTATTTAAAAAATAGTTTTAAATTAAAATAAATTACAGAAAAATAGGTGGAAAATTATGGGAAAAACCCAGAAAAATCAGGAAAAATATTAAAAATGTTTTAATTGGACACCAGGAATTTAGGAGACCATAGTCGGGTGTCGGGTACGTATCTCGAGGCGAGTGCGAGACATTTCGAAGGCGTTTTACTATTCGTTTAAGGTTAGTAATCCCACGAGAAAATTAGTTAAAATTCAATTTATGCACTTGCTTTATTTTGCATTCTAAATTATTCCATTGTGCTTTCCATTGTTGTTCATTTACTGTTCATCCACTCCCACGTGTGTATGCGTGTTTGTCGACGGGGTCGGCATGGCACAGACTCACACCCCGGGGCTAGCTACCTCGCGTTGTTCGAGTAATTGGCCATGATAGGGCTACGCGGTGACTATTCTCCGCGAAACCCGTAGATTGAGAGATGTTTGACAAAGACCTAAGTCTACGTCAATGGTTCCTCTCGAGAGATGTTTGGACGGGGTCTTCCGTTCAATGGTTCCTATCATTCGACCGTAAGATGTTTGGCGAGGTGGTCGTCAATGGTTCCTCTCGATTTAGCTACGAAGATTCCCGGATGTCGACTAGACTTTTCTGTCACGCTACACTCGTGTCCAAATTTGACTTCTCAACGACTTATTTTCATGCGAATTTCTTTATTCTTGTTCTTTATTTAAATTGCATGAATTGTAGTTGTTTCATTGAAATTCGTGAATATTAGCTAACGTTCTCTGGGATTTACTCGCCTGGGATTTGTCATTATTTTTTGTGACAAATCGCAGATCCTGCGACGAGCCGAGGCAAAGGAGTCTTAGGCGACTACGTCTAAGTAGGGAGAGGCCGCCACTTTTTGCGTAGGTAGTTGTATGTATCTATTAACTACTTTATGATATTTTGGGAGGACTTGTATACCTGATACATGTATATGCTCACCTTTTGTACTTTTGTTGCTTTTGATATACATGGTATCTAATGTCGGGTTTCCACACTGTAGGGTTATTCATAAAAATGCAAACTTTTCACTTTTACGATATATGCACGCCTTAAGACTTCTGCATCAATGTATGATTTATATTAAATTACTAAATCATGAATAACTTAATAATTCATAAAATATCCATAATTACTAAGTTAAAGGCGAATAAGTTACGTACAAAGGTTTAGGTCGTAGACAGTCAAAATAAGTGTGTGGTGACGTGTCTGGCGACGTGGCGGTACCCGATTTGCCTTGGAATTTTGGGCCATCACAGGTCCTAACCGTGAACTAAAGTATGCATGAACACGCAGGTAGTTACAAAAAATACCATGAACAAAAATAATGAAAACAGATGGAAAGGTAATAGAAAAAAGGAAACAATTAGTGAAGATACATAACCGTACCATACCAATCAATCCCACAGAATATACAACAAAAAATGTAACTGTTATTCCTATCGTCTTACACAAATCCTAAAATACTAAACAAAATTAATTCTCAATACTTGAAATCACCCCCAAACCTATTCTAACACCTTATCTCCAAGGTTTGATACAAATGGGAAGTGAGTAAGAACAAAGAATAAAAAGCGGGTGAAAGAGAAAGTGGAATAGAAATAAAATGAACATAAAAGTAAGTGGGAAATAACATGCTTAAGTACTGCTAAGTGTGAAGCTGAACCCAATCTTGTAAATTTACATTATAAGATAAGAAAAGACTCTCATGTCTAGGTGACTAAGGAAATAATAAAAAATGTTCATAACAATAGCAAAAACTAATAAGTATAGGAGTTAACTTTCTTACCAAGTCTTGCGAGCTAGAAGTCTTTCAATTAAGGGTGAAATCAACACAATGGTGGAATGAAGTATACAGTTTTAGGTCTACTCAAAGACCCGCCACTAATGAGGCGACTTAAGTTGGTTTATGTCCCAACCAAGTCTCAAAATATCTAAAATTCTAATAATATGTTAATTCCCTGGAAATGCTCAACTTATTCCAAGTAACGTAATCCAAAGTCAAACTTAACGGAACTCGGGGTGCTCTAGTGCTTCCAGTACTCATCAAACATTCATAGCACTTGCAAAAATCCAAGAAACCAAGTTAGGGTTTTATTAAAAATATGTAAGAAAATAAAAACTAAACTAAAACTGAAATAAAAGCTAGAAAAAAAATAAAAAATAAAAAATAAAGCTGAGCTACCTCCCGACAAGCGTCTTTCTTTTTAAGTCTTTGACTAGACTTGACGTGATTTATTACATGGGGCCCTCTCCTTTCGAGATATCAACGACAAATGGTGCATTTATAGCTTTGGGCAATGAAACATGTGCGCTCTCATTCAGACTTTAGAGCTTATTCGAGACCTCTAACACAAAAGATTTTGTCGCATCATGATCAACCTATACAAAGTGTCGGTAGAGTAAAAAATATGCGGACGTTCCTTTACTTCTACCCCCTCGTATGATTCAACAAATATGCATGGGAGGGTGGGTGATTTCACTGACACTAGATGTTGGACTTCCTTGCTCTCTTATGCTGTCTCGCTCTAATAGTCCTCCACCAGCATAACCTCATTCACCTTAACACTTTTCAATGTATTAGCACTCACATTCTCCTTTGGATAAAAAATTGTTTGTTTACTACACAACGTTTTCTCATCAATCAAATTTTGAAGTGTGTTATTCATTTGAAAAAGTTGAATTTTCAATTTTGCAACCTTGGATTCACATTATGAAATTGTTGAAAATCTTCAAGATAGGTGTTCTCGACCAACTATTGATTGCTTTATCGTATCTTTCAAAGAGGTGCTTTGTTGCAATTGTTGGTTCTTTTCATGACATTGTTGATCAACTTGTTGAAAATGTAGTTCTTGGCTAAAAATCAAGTCGTTCATTATGTCTTGTATAGACCTGTCTTCATATTAAAGAATATGTGGACTTGGCATGAGCTCAAAAAAGTCGGGTTGTGGAGATGCATAGCTAGAATAGTGATCTTTCTCATACTTTGGATAGTAAGAACAAGCATATGTGGAATGAGAATAATCCCACAAATTTCACAAACCTCGACCTATTGAACTAAAGAATGCATGTTAAAAAATTGATGTCCATTACGTGACATACCTACCTCATTCACATTGTGATAGCACGAGTCTTCAAATTGACCATAGTTGTGGGAGTAGGAGGCCATTGTAGGGTTACTCGCAAGAATGTTAGGATCAAGAGACTAGATAGAAAAAATAAATAAATAAATAAATAAATAAATAAATAACCAAAGAAAGAGAAAAACCAATCCCCGACAACGGTGTAAAAAATTGACGCGCGCCGAACATGTCAATAAAATGTATTATCTAGACCAACTATTTTGTAGATAGTGGCAGATGGTTAATCCCACAGATATTGGTAATCTTTCTAAGGTTCCAAAAGTAAGGGAAAACAGGGGTCTAAGAGTGAATGTTGAGAGAATTAAAAAAAACACGGAATTGAAAATACTTTGTAATGAAATCAATTAGAGAGACAACCTAGATCTTCGGTGTCTCAAACTTCCTCAATTGACAAGTTCAACCATATAGTTGTCGATCTATATGAAGCATGCAATACATAGGTATCCTAGAGTAGCTATAGACTCGATAACGTATGCGGTTCCTCGCGCTTCCTATTCTCGATAACCGAGGTACGACAATGACTACTTCCCTAGCCAAACTTATAACCCTATACACAAGCGAACTGGGTTTAACATGACGACTGCAATGAGTTTTGTAAGGCACTACACCTACACAACTGGATCATATACATATGGATGTTTTCGATTTAGCCTAGATTCATAAGGTACTTGGCCGATCCTAAAAATGTCAAATCAATCGGTATGATCAATTGTCACTTGTCTGGTCTTATTGCATAAATATAGATGCGTACGACTCACTAGCAATAATATCAAGGTTTAAATCAAAGTTTAATCCTAATTAATCATGCAATATCAAAGAGAATAAAATACCAATGAAAAGCAATTAAATTAAATTGAATTAGATCTCACATAGGTTTGATGCTAAAAGAGTTGTTTGATCCACATTCGATTTAAATTGATGAGATTAGCCGGACATGATGACATATCACAAATTCTTGATGTTCTTTCATAAATAAAGGTTTGGAACAATGATTTCTTGAGTTTCTATTTATATAAAACCTAAAAAACCTATCCCAAAATGAAGTTCGAAAAAACTCGGACTAAAAAGTGGGTCTTCAATTTCGGGTCATGAAAGAGGCATCAGGTAGCCCGGAATTCATGAAATATGGACCATGGCGCAATTATACGACATGAGTCATGGCCTAAATCACTATTCTTTTATAACAAACACAAAAATGAGGTCGTGAAGCTTGGATTCCATGCTACGGCCTAGAAATACGGCTTGAGTCACAACTTAAAAATTTGTTTTCTTCTCTTTCTTGATTGCCATAACCAATAATATTCACACCAATTCTTCATTTTGAGTCCTAACACTTGTAAATCACACAAATGAGAGATTGTTTCCACTAAATAGAGATTTATGATTTAAAATCACACAAGACACTATATATTATAATGTCTAATTATACACTTATCACATTACTTCACAACATAGTTATAATCATAACACATGGAATCTTGGAATCATTAAATCTTAATTCATAATAAGTCGATAGCCTTTAGCCAGCCTTCGATTTTTTTAAATTTAAAGGAAAAGCCATATTCTTATCAATGTAGATCTACCTATTGGATAAAATGCAATACCATAGAAATACGATAGCATTAACACTTAATGAAAATCATGTCTAATCTAAATCAAATATAAATAAGAATATGCTAATAAATAAATAACTTAGAATACAATCACCTAGAACATCCACTCAGAAAAACCTTATAATCAATCCTAGTTACTATTATATAATTATTGTCAATAATCATAGACATGGATTTAAAATCAAAATACTAGAGTATACATTTGCAACTATTTCTGCAATATTAATCTTTTTTAGTTGTAATATGCGAAAACAACTTGTTAAACCTGTGATTGACGTGTATGAATAGATTTGAAGCATTAAGTTCATGATTCCTTAATTATAACTATATAGTAATCCAAAAAATATATATGTCTAATGTTTGTTTAGATTGATAAACTATTCATTCATGATGAAAATAAATAACACAATGATATAATTGAAAGACATAATAAATAAATAAATAAATAAATGTCTCTTAAATAAATCAAAGCTCTAATGTAGTTTCAAACATATACTAAACTAATAAAAAACTTATTGAATATGTGAAATAGATTGGAGAGAGCTTTATTTCGAAACCTTTTGGCCCTATTTATAGTCTCAAAAGTTATACATATCCTAGATAAACTCAAATTCTTAATATTAATCTAAAAGACATATAACCTACCTCAGCGATTCCTAAGTTGTACACAAATTGTTAAGTTAATCGTTGGATTTGGCTTGCTGCACTCCACCGATTCAGTTGGCAATTTCAAGTATAATTTTCAGTTCATTGAGGATTTACTAGCATTTCTCTGATGTCGATTGAAGTGGTGGTTCCTAATGTAAATGCAAATCGTTGGCTAATCGATGGACTTCTTCTCCAATTGACTGTTTTGCTCTTTTTCCACTTTTTCTTTCATTTCTTTATTTTCCTAATCAAATCCTGAATTCACAAAAACATGAGAATACCTAGTGTAATATCATCATTTATATCTAAAATTAACCCAAATTACATTATAAAATATGACTAATTATTGACTTAATAAAAAACCCCAAACTCGGCACTTTGTCTCTAGCAAAGGAATACTCTTAATCATATTCTCTTTTCATTCCTTTATAAGTTGATTTCAATCGAATTTATCTTATTTTAAATAATAAAAATTTAAAATAGAAGGGATTCTCAAATGGAAACATATTACCTACAAGTAAATGAAAGTTATGATAGAATATAATGATTTAGACAAAATAAAACTTCCTTTAATGATAACTCAACCACCTAATGCAATATCTTTTAGAACTTAAAGTTCCTTACCAAGTTTAGTACATAATATAGGTTTTCTTAATCTCCACTGACAAGTATCAAAGGTTAAGATAATTAGTATAGAATTTTAAAACACGAAAACCATTAGATTGATCTTAATTTTAGAAAATACTTTATAATAGCACTATAATCGAAATCAATAGGAATTTTACCAATATACCAATGAATATATCATTTAACACGTGTTGGACTAAGAATCACTTTACTCAACTCTAGTTTCAAGCACTCGAGCTAAATCTTTTCTTTGAAGAGTTTAAGAACATCCATCTTTCTCATCTCTAATTCTTTTCTACTCCATCCTAATTATTCTTTATTTATTATTTTTCTTTTGCTTTTGCTTTTGAGTCCCAGCTCCATTTCCGATGGACATTCTCACATTCTCCCATTATAGATTCACTATTCCATAACTATTATGTTTCCTATGGAATCTATAGAACATTCTACATATTAGTAAAATCTTGTTAACATTTCTTACTGTCTAGTAAAGTTGATGAAAGTATTCTTTCTAACTTGTAGAAATTTATCGATTTCTAACCCATTTCTTCTTTCAATTGTGGTATAATAACTTTCTATATATATACACTATAAAATATTTAATCAATAGCTTTTGTATAACAAGATTCTTAGAAATCTGTCTTGTTCATATTGCACTATTTTTTCGATCTTCTACCCATTCTAATAACTAACATAAGACATTCAATTTGGTATGTCAACTAGTAAAGTTAATAAAGAGGTATAAAAACTGATTATTTCTATCATATAATTCACTTGCTTAATAGAAATATCACTTCAATTTAAAAATCTATTCATTATATATATTTTCATTATCATTCTTTTCCTAAATAAAGTAAAATGAAATTCATACTTAAATTTAGAAGAGATTCGAGAATTTTCGTCAACTCACTTGAATATCAAATCAAAAGTTTAAACTTTTTGGATCAACTCTGAACTTATCTCCTACATTTTCTCTTCATTCCTTGCTATCTTTGCTATCATTGTCATAATTCACCATAAATACCCATAAACTTATTTCAAACCTTATCCTTAAGGTTTAAAAATGAAGTCGTGTTTCCAACAATACGAATATATCACGTGAAGTATAAACGAATTGATATAATTAAATTGGACAATCAATATAAGAGTAAACTCAATAAATAAGTGTCATTAAATAGAGATCATAAAAATTATAATAAACATCATCAATGTATCACAAATGTATCAAATTACTAATCACAGAGCACATAGTATAGCACTACCACAAACACAAAGTATCACTACCGATCCCAAAATATATCACTATAACTAGAGTTATATAGAAGAACTCACACAATATCACTTAGAGACAAAAAATAAATAGAATAAGAATCGTCAAGAAGTCGCATCGTCATTATCCTCCACTGGATCAGTCCTTTAAGACTGGTAACTCGCAGCGGAGTCATATAGGTGGTAGTTCTGACTTGGCAGTATTGAAACATTAAGACTACTATTAAGTGATAGCCTCTTCTGTGTAGATGGTACTATAACCTTCGCGCCTCCTTGTCGTCTATGTTTTTTAGACATTATTGATGTCATTTTGTGAATACTCCCTGCTAAAGCTTTTGGGTTCTCGACACCAGTTCTTGGTTTCTCAGAGTTGTCATTCGATTGCACAAAATTGCACCCATGAAGGCCAACTCTGACTCATCCATGTATAGGCCATCATAATCCCTAGTAGTTTGCTCCACATTCAGATCACGTCTAGCTTTCGACATTTCCTCCAAAACTCTCCTCGTGTCATCTTTGATTTTTCTTCTCTACCCTGTCTCTCTTTTGGCTATCTCAGCTTTCTCTCTCTCATCCTTAATGTCTTGATAACCATTTACTTGTCTATATCTCTCTATAACCTTATCTGTGATGGTTATCTCTGATAGAACATCCAAATCAAGCTTTGCCATGTTTACTTGATCTGCCATACTAAAAAGTTGTGTTCATCAAAGGGAAAGGTAATCCGTCATTTTTCTTCATGGTGGTGGCACTTCTTATTGACTCATAGATAATCTTACCAACATATAGGTATCCCAATCCCATTAAAATATGGAAAAGAAAAAATGGCTTTATAGTTCACTACCTCATAATATTGTAGGTTTGGCTGTAAGTTAACGTTCATGAAATAATACAAGCTTTAGTGATTTTCCTAAAAAAATTGGTGGTTATGTGCTTTGAGTACCCTTCCATATAAAAAATGAATTCCTCACCAAGGTGTGATAGCCCCTCCCTTACTCTAGGGCACCGCTCGGCCTAATCCCGTCATTAAACACTCATCCTAGCCAAGTAGAACTTAATAATGTATTAGTTAGCCTTTCTAATTGTCACGGCCCAAATCTTTAACCCCGTTTTAATTCCTTAATCAGGATCATTGACCCTTGACGTTGGACCTACACTGTAATATGTGCACCGACCGAGGCACGTGGCCGAGGTATATCGTATTTTTGCATTGATGTGTGCCTAGTGTTATGTATTGTGTGGGCTTACTTAGTCGGTTTGTACAGTTATATGAGTTGAGACGAGAGCGGGGACACGCCTCGAGTAGCATGCGAGTCGGGGAACTGGGTAGTTAGCATTTTGGTAAGTCTTATTTAATACTAATATGAAATAAAGAATTACTTATAAGCCTATGGTTGTGTTTGTTAATGTAAATCAAATTAAAGGCATATAATTGAGTAAATTAAATGGAAAGCATAAGATTGGTCTAGAGATACACATTGGCACATCTATGAACTAGGTGAGTAATGAAATGGTGTCACTTGAGGTTGATTTAGTGGGAGTTAGTGGGATATATGACAAATGTGGACCATTAGATATTCCTAGGGATACATAAATCCTTGAAGATTAAGGGCTAGGAAAGAACATCACCTTAATATATATTATTAGTAATCAAACAACATGCAAACCAAATCACTCATTCATTTGTGCTGGAGAAAAAGAAGGATTTACTGGAGAGGAGTGAATCATCAAAGTGTTGAAGGGATCCATTAGAGTTGGTGAGAAATTCTCAAGTTAGGGTGCTACATCAACTAGGTAAACATCTTTTTAGTTGAAATTAGAACAAGTTTTGGTTTTAAGCTGATTTCAGATAGTAGATAATTGTGTATTTGCGATTAATTTATATATTTGGATTCCTCATTTCAAGCTGATAATTTAAATTTATTTAAGTTCTTAATTTGGTTTTGAAATCATAAAGATATGAATTTTTGAAGTTGCAACACCAAAACTAGAATTCTGCATGTTGTATTAGGAATCAACCTGGGTAATTTAGTCATAATCTACTCATTTTAGATCCAAATTGATTTAAACCAGTAGCATTTGAAAGGTTATTTAAAGAGGAATAACGTTGCTCAACTGAAGGTATTTTGATTCAAATGTTTCTATGTCCAAACATGCTCTACAAGTAGGTACTGGAATTAAAAAGGAAAGTCTTGAAACTAAATTTGTTAAGGGCATAACTCCCTAACTAATTATCCAAATGAGCTGATCTTTTAGTATGTTGTGTTTGGATATATGTGCTGCCTTGTGACAAAATATCACAGTTTTAGGAAACTACATATTGGGAGAAATAGATTTTCTAAATCCGTTGGTTAGATTAAATTACAATTAAACCTATGTCTAGTAAAATCATGATATCTCCTTCATTTTAAATCATAATTTTGCAAACTAAACCTTTATGGAAAGCTAAGAGAGACCAAACATAACTGTATTGATGGTTGATTTCGATATCTTGACTATTTCATGCCTAAAAACTGCATTAAAGTGTACGACCGAAATTGAAACTTAATTTAGTCTTTAGAGGTTGGTTTAGGAAGATTGATTTAAAGTCTATTGAACCAAGTTGAATACATAATAAACACCACTAAATTGAGTTTAAACCCACTATATTTGAAACTAATAAGACACCAAACTCAGGAACTTAGAAAAAAGGGTACGGGAGAGCGAATACAAGATTTGGAGCGTCGGGAGGCCAGTAAAGCTAGGACTTTACTTTGTTGTTGTAAGTATACCCAATGACAACTTTACTTGGCATTTTATTTCTATTAGTTGTTGTCCTTGCATAGTATTTTTGACTATTTTGCCTTTGTATTCTTATATCATGTGTTCTTTGTGTCTATGTTCACTTGATAAGTTTAGTTCGATAGCCATTTATTTGATTTGATTCATTGATTCTATCCCATGCTATGTCTATTCTTGTTGTTTTTAAATGTGAATTGAATGATAAATAGCATGCTATTAGGCTAGTGAATATCTTATAAATGTTTAAGAGGACTTGTATTCCTTATTTGTTTAGGTGTGTAGATGTGTCCAGGCCTTGACAATCCATACTTGGTATTTCTTGAAATTTAAAAAGTAGTTTATGCATTTAGGTCTCATACTCGATCGAGGTATGCGCGAATCATTGGGTTAGAGTCCATGGGGATGTCGGCACATGTTACTTGACACTGTATGACACTCGAGGTTAGAGTCCATGAGGTGGTCTACACACTGGGGTTAGAGTCCCATGTAACACTTGAGTTAGAGTCCCTTGTGGTATATGATTATTGAGTCGGAGTGACACATTTCACTACCGACTGGGCCTAAATCACCACTAATTAGCCTAGTGTCAGTATTATTTGTTTAACTCTGGTATTTACTCGCATATGGTTTATTTTCCAGTTTTCCCATTTATATGCTTTTAAATACCATTTAAGTATTTGAAAATGCAAATTAAACTTGTCATCGGGGATTACTATTTTATTCTTGTACTCACCGTTATTTTTATGACGGTGGGTGTAGAGCCTTCTACTAGCAGGACGGGTAAGGAGAAGATCTTCGATTATCACTGAGCCCGCGACGCGTCACTACATCGATTGTAGGTCTTCTTTTGGTATTTTGATTGTATATGTTATGTCTTTCAGATACTATTTCTGGTTGTATATCGGGTTGATCATTAGTTTCCCCGACTTGACTTAGACTATTTTGCTGTTTCAATGCGTTTTGAGGACTTTATATATGTGATGTCATTTCTTGGTTTTTCACACTTAGGATTTTATAAATGGCTTCCGCATAAGTTACGAATTGCTTCTGCATAATCAATAAGACTTTCGCTAATTAATTAATTAACTTAATAAAAAGTTTTAATTAACTCTATAAACTGGTAGGACTAGTGTATTACTTATCCTGAATACGAGAAAATAGGCGTTTAGGTTGTAAAGGCTGACTAATATGTTGTTGAGTCCTGCGTGGACATGATTAGGGCTTAATTATAGGATTAGGTCGGGCGGTGCCCTAGATTAGGAGAGGGGTCGTTACACTAATAAACTTTGCACCATTCTCATGACTAAATAGTATTTCAGAGTTAATTAAAATCTTATAGTTTATTAAGTTGCGCGGAAGTCTTTACAATTTAGCAGAAGCCATTCATATAAAACCTAAGTATGTGGAAACCAAGTAACAATGATCACATGCATATATATATATATATATATAACAAAACAACGATAACTATATATTATCATATGTCTATGCAAGTAACTATCTCACAACGCATAATATATATCCCCAAAAGTATATGTAAGACTGATAAGTTGGTTATTATATGTTTTTATTAGTTTAATTTAATATATTTAATAATTTAAAGTCTCTAAAATATATATTTAATTATATTTATTGATCATTTTCAGGTGAAACGGAGTGCGCATTTGAATTTATAGCAAAAAAATACTTAAAATAGAGTATTTATATGCAGTGATCAAATGCCAAATAATTTGCCTCGAGTTACGTATTGCGCAGGTGGTGGAGTAGTGACTAGCAGGCCAAGTAACTCCCCAGGCAGGGTAACTCACTTAAGTCATACATACGATTGCCTCAAGATGCGTATGATTTTGTTCCCACAAGTACGCACGTCTAGTGCTTTCCGTTTGACTAGCTAGTGCTTCGTGTTAGCTTTCAATTCGTCTATCATACCAATCAACTCCATGTGTCGCTCACACATTACACATAGTGTCGTCAATAGTTCTTTCCTCCATTCACGTGGAGACACGTCATCATTTCCAACAACTACAACAACCAGTGTTTGACACATGTCCAGGACGAAATCAAACCAACGACAACTCTTCAATTTCCTCGAGATCTGTGCTGGTGCGGTCCCCAAATTTTTGCATGATTTTGCGCGAGTTTCTTCACTGCCTCCTGTGCGCCACGTATCAGCTTCTCATCCCAACCACCACGTCACAAGCTCCGGTCCAGCCAATAGGAGAGCGCCACGTTAGTGTGCGCAGACCAAACTACCAATCGGCATGCGACACATGGACAAAACCTATTTCCAAGCCAAAAATAACCATACGATGCTCCTCGGCGCACGAGTCACCTCTCCAACCCCTAAAATTAGTTTCTCTCACTTCTCGAGACAAATCTTGAGTAGTTTTATATATTAGAAACCTTAGGTTCAATTAAAAAGCATCGACTATTATATTTTTAACATTGACTTCTCTTGATGATTGCCTAGGTCGGCAGGGAAACAAGTTAGGATTATAAATTCATTGCATATTATGCGAGATCTTTTATTTTATTATTTAATTTAATTTATCCTATTTCATTTTTGTTGCTTTTAAGGTATATGGTTTAGATCTAGGGTATGTATATGGCCAGTGCATGCTTTTAGGTGAAAAACTTATAGTTATTTGGACCAATAAAGTGACAAACACTTACCCGTTTACCCTAAAACCCTTTTGATTCTTGAGTGTGCAACAATTGAATCTAGGTTATATCGAAAGCAAATGCGATCCAGTTATTTAGGATTGGTGTTCTCACAATTCCATATTACTGCGATTAGTGTGTTAAACCTAATTGGTGGATGTCTAAGGTTATGCATTAATTGGGGAAGTAGTTAGTGGCAGACGACCTGGCTATCGAGATTAGGGGAATGAGGAATTTCTGGCAGATGTTGATTTTTTATAGATAATCTAGGAGAACTTAAATTAATAATTTTTTGGGAGAGATTGAAGACCATAATTGCCATTGAATCTTGATCATGATTTGGGAAACTGTAGACCTAGGTGTTACTTAGGTGCTTTCTTGAAAACTATTTGAAAATTATTTTTATTATTTTATTTATTTAGTTTAGTTAGTTAAATTAGTTAAAATACTAAATTATTTATTTAAAACCACCGATTTTCCTTTTTTGTTATTTTTGACCTAAGAAAGACTACAAATCTATGTGGGATCGACCTTTTACAATTATTGTACAAAATAGTTGGTTTAGGAACTTTATTTTACTAACGCGTTCGACGCACGTCAATTTTTGGTGTTGTTGCTGGGGATTGGTACTTTTCTTTTTTTGGTTTTTTATTTTTTTATTTTTATTTTATTTTGCCTAGCTAGTCTTTTGCTCTTAACATGTACGCGGGCAACCTCGTGATGGACTCCTCCTACCCCCATAATTATGGTCGATTCGAAGACTCACATTATTATAATGTGAATGGGGTAGGTATGTCACATAATGGATTTCAATTTTTTAACATGCATTCTTTCATGTAACAGGTTGAGGTTTGCGAGATTTGTGGAGATTATTCTTATTCCGCACATGATTGTCCCTATTATCCACGGTATGAGAATTATCATTATTCTAGCTATGCATCACAACAACCCGAATTCTTTGGGCTCATGTCAACCCCACAGATTCCTCAACATGAAGGAAATCAACAGTTTCATCAAAGCACCACCTTGGAAGATATGATGAAGCAATTGATAGATAATCAACAATAGTTTCAACGGGTTTTATAAGAGCTTCGACGAATTGATTTTAAGATTCCAAGCTTGAAGGACTTGGAAACTCAATTTATTTAATATAATTCCAAGCTTCAGAATATGACTAACGAGGAAGAATTGTGTAGTACACAACCAATTTTTAACCCAAAGGAGGATGTGAATGTTGATACGTTGAAAATTTTTGAGGTGAATGAGGTCAGATAGATGGAAGACTATTTAAGAGAAACAACAGAAGGACGTGAAGTCATTCAAATTGAGCCAGAAATTGTTATTGCATTAGATAAGGGGAAAAGGAGATGGAAATTGATGTCATTTCTGATAAGCCGGAGAAGCCGCAGAGAGAGAGCGAGGAAGACCAACCTCTGCTGTTAATGCAACCACCCACCCTCCCATGCACATTTGGTACACATTATAAGGGGGTGGAAGTAAAGGAGCGTTCATAGATCTTCTACTTTGCCGACACCTTTGTGTTGGACGATCCTGATGCGACATATTCTTTCGTGTTGGAAGTCCCGAATGAGCTCCTAAATCTGAACGAGGGCATGCATGCTTCATTACCTAAATACATAGATACGCCATTTATCGTTGACATCTCTAAAGGAGAGGGCTTCACATGATTAATCATGCGAAGTCTAGCCAAAGACTTAAAAGAAAGGCAGCTTTCTGAGAAGCATCCCAGCTTCATTTTTTTATTTCTTGCATTTATTTAGTTTTAGTTTATATTTAGCTTTTTATGTTTAAAAACACTCTAATTTGGTCTCTTTATTTTTACTGGTAATATGTTACGTTTGATGTTTATTGGAAGATTGGAGCACTGCTAAGTTTTGCATGTTTGACTTTGGATTACATTTTTTAGCATAATTTGAGCAATTTTTAGGAATTACCATGTTTATAGGATCTTAGGTGTTTTTTCAGACTTGGTTGGGTTATACCCAACTTAAGTCACCGCTTTAATGGCTGGTCTTTGAGTACATCCAAAACCCTAGACTTCATTCTGTCACCTTGTTGATTTCATCCTTAGTTGAAAGACTTCGGGCTCGCAAGATTTGATTGGAATCTTTTGAGTTAACTCTTATGTTTACTAGTTCTTGCTCTTGTTATGATTGATCTTTCTTAGTTTCCTTAATCACCTAGACATGTGAGATTTCGTGCGTTTACTGGTTTTTAGAGACTTTTTTTTGTCATGCATGCATTTGTATCATCTTCTTATCCATGTTCTTCTTCACCACTGTCTTTTTCTTTTTGTTATACGAATGCCTTGACTTGTTTTGAATCTTGAGGAAAATGTTTAGAATAAGTTTGGGGGTATTTTAGGGATTGTGGTTGGACTTTCGATGGATTCATTGCGAAAGACCGCAGGTGAGATCGTTTATTTTTTATATGTGATTATATGTGGTTATCGGATGATAATGATGGTATTTTATATCATTTCTTTCATTCTTTATTTCTTGTCCTTTCATATTTCTTTCTCATTTCATTAGGATATGATATACTTTCATGCATATGTATTTAGTATAGTTTTTTATTTTTATTTTTTAGTTATATAGGACCTGAGACTTTGTTCATGCCTTTGGTTATGGATGATTAATTTACAATTGCCTTTTTAACTTGAGACTTAGGGATAAATTAGGAGAAACACTCAATCAAGCCCATACCCTGCATTTTTATGATTTCATGATTAGGGACTTAGTTGATGGTTAAGCTTTGTGCTAGATAACGAAAATGAGCATACGGTCAAATAATTGTGCAAGTTATATTAATTTGCTTGATTATAGTGAAAGTGAGAAGTACTAACATGAGTTTCTTAGTGTAGAGTGTCCTACAGGTTTCCATAAGAAATTGAGCAAGGAAACTTCTTGTGGGAAAAAGTGAGAAAATCGATCCATAAGAAATTGAGGAGGGACCGTATTATTTAAAGAAATTTGAAAAAAGGAAGAAAAAAAGAAAATATATAAAAGCGAAAGTTATGAAACTCCTCAAATAAAAGATTTAGTTCGAGTGCTTTCACCATATTAAGTGAGATTTAAACTTGCGTGCTTGAATGTATTGACCAAGAAAACTTGTGAGTAGTTGATGGCCTAATTTTTGACTGAGTCTTTGTCTTGAAAGTGGGATTTTAATTGTGTTTGGGTTGTGAGTCTTGACATATCATAACTCCGAAATTTTTTGAGTTGCTTGTTAACTTGGTGACTATGTAAACCGAATGAACTCCATGAATTTTGAGTCGGGTAGATGATTAGTTGAGTCGTTGCATTATTATATTAGGAGTCTAATTTAATTCGTGTTGTCATTTACACTTTTGCTCGGGACGTGCAAAGTCTTAAGTTTGGAGGTATTTGATAAGTTGGTTATTATATATTTTTATTAATTTAATTTAGTATATTTAATTATGTAAAGTCTCTAAAATATATATTTAATTATATTTATTGGTCATTTTCAGGTGAAACGGAATGCACGGTTGAATTAATGGCAAAAAATATTCAAAATGGAGTATTTACATGCAGTGATCAGATGCCAGACGATTTGCCTTGAGTTAGTACTGCGCAGGTAGTGGAGTAGTGACTAGCAGGCCAAGTAACGCCCCGGGGTAACTCACTTAAGTCATATAGTCATCAGCAGCCATACGATTGCCTCGAGATGCATGTGATTTTGTTTCCACAAGTACGCACGTCTAGTGCTTTCTCTTTGACTAGCTTGTGCCACGTGTCTGCTTCCAACTCGTCTATCGCACCAATCTACTCCACGTGTCAGCTTCCGATTCCTCCATTAACGCCGCGACATGTCAGTATTTCCAAAAGGTCCACTAACCAGTGCTTGACACGTGTGCAAGACCAAAATCAAACCAACAGTCGCTCTAAATTTCTTCGGGATCTATGATGGTGCGGTCTCCTAGATTTTGCACAATTTTGTGCGAATTTCTTCATCGTTTCTCGTGCGCCATGTGTCAGCTTCTCACCCCAACCACCACGTTACAAGCTCCGGTCCAGCCAATTGGAGAGGGCCATGTCAGCATGCACAGAGCAAACGACCAATCGCCACGCGATACATGGACATAACCTATTTTAAGCCAAAAAAATCATATAATGCTCCTCGGCGCACGAGTCACATCCCCAACCTCTAAAATTAGTTTCTCTTACTTCCGAAGACTAATTTTGAGTAATTTTATATATTAGGAACCTTAGATTTGATTAAAAAGCACTGAATATTATATTTTTAGCATCGACTTCTCTCAACGATTGCCTAAGTCAGCGGGAAAACAAGTCGGGATTATGGATTCATGACATATTATGTGAGACCTTTTATTTTATTATTTAATTTAATTCTTCTATTTCATTGTTGTCACGTTTATGGTTTAGATCTAGGGTATATACGTGGCCAATGCATACTTTTAGGTGGACAACCTATTGTTATTTGGACCATTAGTATCTCTGTAATTGTGGTTTTGGACTAATAAAGTGATAACACTCACCCATTTGCCGTAAAACCCTTTTGGTTCTTAAGCGTGCAACAATTGAATCTAGGTTAAATCAGAAATGGATGCGATCCGGTTATTTAGGATTAGTATTCACACAGATCCATATTGCTGCGGTTAGTATGTTAAACCTGATTAGCGGATGTCTAGGGTTATGCATTAATTAGGGAAGTAGTTAGTGAAGGATGTCCTGGTTATCGAGATTAGGTGAATGAGGAATTTCTTGCGGATGTGGACTTTCTATAGCTAATCTAGGATAACTTAAATTAATAACTTTTTGGGAGAGATTGAAGACCATGATTACCATTGAATCTTGATCATGATTTGTGGAACTATAGACCTAGGTGTTACTTATGTGTTTTCTTGAAAACTATTTGAAAGTTATTTTTATTATTTTATTTATTTAGTTTAGTTAGTTAAACTAGTTAAATTATTTATTTAAAAACCCCCGATTTTTCTTTTTTGTTATTTTTGACCTAAGAAAGACTATCAATCTCTGTGGGATCGACCTTTTGCCAATATTCTACAAAATAATTGGTTTAGGAACTTTATTTTATTGACGTGTTTGGCTCGCGTCAAAGACACGCACACACACATATAAGTCATACAATAAAACTAGGAACCTATAACAAAGGTAGCAACTCTCCACTGGCTCAGAGGTAGTCATCGGTTTTTTCTTTGCTCGGTCTGCTACTCGATGGATCTTCACCCACCGTGATAAAAAGGGCGGTGAGTACATTACTGTAAAAAGTAAGATCGAGAGACATTTATCCGCATTTCCAAACATAACAAGAAATACATTTCACAATACATACATTTATTATACAACAATAACTATAGATACACAAACATAGTACCAAAAAATATAACATCAATGAACTATTCTAATGAACCACACTTTAAATTGTGTACCTAACATATTAGCCTAGCAATACCCTATCGATCACATAGACCTTGGGTAGTCATTTACTTAGCTCATCATATCAACCTCATTTAATAGTCCGCACAAATAGTATTTTAGTATAGCTCTTTTTGGTCGTCGCTTATCATTAGGCATTCTCCTTATTAGTTGTGAAACATGGCATATTGACCTTATATAACAGGTCCACACACATAGTACTTACGTATGACCATTATTGGTCACCGTTTATGCATAGACATTCTCCTTATTAGTTGTGAAACACGGCATATCGACCTCATCTAATAGGTCCGCACACATAGTGCTACGTATTACCTTAATTGGTCATTGCTTATACATTTTATCAACTTTATATGGTAGGTCTGCGACACATTACCTTAATTGGTCATTGCTTATATATTTTATCAACTTTATATGGTAGGCATGCGACACTAACTAGTCAGTTATACTGACATCCCCGAGTCCTATACCCCGTGTGTCACGTATACCCTAAGCCACATCATGAAACCTAAACACGCATATCATAATTTAACTACAATACATAATTAAGCAAACACACAAATCACGACATAAGAATTCGAGCAAGTATAACAATTTACATAACTATCAACAAACGACAACATCAAGACATGAAATGGAGAGAAATATCTCAATCAGTTTACTTACTTCTACGCCAATTTTCTAGCTAATCGGGCCTCTCGATACTTCAAAACACATACCTGAACCTTCAAGACTTTTCCCTAGGCTCCTGGTACTATTAGACATGTTTTACAATGTATTTAGACCTTCAGTTAGGGTGTTAAACTTGTTTAATGTGTTTAAGTTCTAGTTAGAAAATTGCGGATTTTGTACTATCAAGGCACATTGTGCGCTGGATAGCATGATTAACATGCTAGCAAGCACGATTAGCGCGTTAATTGTAGAAAATCCCAAAATTTTTTATTTTGAATTCTGAGTTTTCTTCTCCATTTGGCCATCTCCAAAGCCTTGGGTCCTTATTCTCCCTCACCAGAGACCCAATACATCCACCCAAACCATAACAATAACACTTCAACAATTATTATCAAACTCATGAATTAAACTAAGTTAATGGTCTAAATCAACTTACCAAGTTGTACATCACTCCTAGCTTGATCAATTTTTTCTAAAAACATCATAATTTCCCTTCAATTCTTTGATTTTCTTGTCCAAATCTTTCTCTCCAGCTTTCTTCCTTCATAAGTTTGAAATGAAAAGAATTGCATGTACAACCATCCATTTATATTCATGTATAGATAAGGTTGAATTGTGAACATTGATTATAATGTACACACATATCTCGAGGATGATTTAATGACTTATATCTTGTCACAATTCCACTAACTCTCCACTATTTTCTCCTTGGTAACACCAATTGCAACTCAATTGGTCTCTTGATGTGTCAACACGTATCTTGAGGAACATCAAATAGTTACATTTAATGTAAATCAACTATAGCCTTATCAAATTGTCGGCTAAACAAAGTTGATATGTAACTATATATGTGTTTTAATTCTATTACTCAGCATAACACGTGGACAACAACAAAAAATGAAGGTTCTTCCTCGATGAAAAAAATTCAATAATAAAGCATAAAATGGCTAGTCGTTGTCGAGGTGGCTTTATTTTACAACTCCTTCGACATTTCATACCAAAATTGTGGAAATCATTAACAAATAAAAAAAATCTAAAACCTAACAACAACCAACATCAATAATAGTAAAAATGATGGTAAAAAAATTCAAAAAAACCTAACAAACAAGCGGAAACAAGGAGATAACATACTTACTAAGTCGATTTTGTGTGGATTCATGCGTTTTTGGATGGTTGGAAATAAGAGTGTGGAGTCGATTTTGGTGTTTTGAATGGGGCAAGTCGGTGAAGGAGAAGAGAGGATGGGGTTTGGGAAGAAAATACCCTTTTATATGAAGGGTAGATTGGTCATTTCCTCTATGGACATAATTGGAACTCATAAACCTCTAAGCAATAATTATGGTATGTTTACCATCTCTCATTAATTTTAGAAGATTTAGTTTTTTACATTGTTTTCCACAAATAAAAGTAATACTTCCATTACTTCATTTCGTGCCCTAGCCATTGCATGATATCTACTTTAAGTTTGATCTAATTTTTGCGGTTCAAGATCAATTAACAACTGCATAGTCTGCCAAATTTACATGGATCCACATAAATAATCTCTTCCACTTTCCATTATAGATTTTTTTAATATGTCTTAATTTTTATTGACATTATGAAGCTAATATTCATATTTTTATTCAAGAGAACCGTATCCAACTATGGAAGTCATAAGTGAGAATTAATTAAAATATAATGGTACTCTGTGGCAATATTGAAATTCCTATAGAAATTTAAGGTACATTAAACGCCCTATATTATTAGTTATTTTTTTTTTTGCCAAAATGATTTGTATTCAGGTGTTCTTAATCCAACTGGACAAGAATATATTACAAATAGATTTTGCAACAATAAGCATGAAACAAATTTTGAAAACGCGCACAATATAGTGTGACCCCAACCCTACCCCTTCAGTAGGGACAACCGCCCCAACAATGGGGACAACTACCCAACAATGGGGACAACCATCAGACCTCGCAGAAAATTAATTCTAACTAAATAAAAAACACTAGAGCGTAACCCACATAGAGAAACATGAGATAGAAAAAAATCTTAGCTGCTTCAACGACAAACTCCACCGCCTAACATTGCCTCAGTTGCACAACTTCGCATGAAATGTAGACTCAAATCTATTTCTTCAGCTTCCTTTATGTAGATCAACCTCGAGGAAAAAAACATGCACTATAAGGCTACTGGCCTAGCTAGTGATAGAAAAATGGGGAGAAAAGAAGAGACAGGGAAAAAAGAGGGACATAAGACGACGAGTTAGGGGGTAAGAGGATAGAGAAGGGCAGCCTGTGGAGGGGAAGGGAGGAATGAGAAGGCGATGAAAGGGAGATGAGGTGCGACAAAGAAAATAGGTGGGAGGTAGGGGAGGAGTGGGAGGACATAAAAGGGCAGAGAGGTGAAAAGGGAAAGAGAAGATGGGAAGGAAAAAGAGAAAGAGACCTTGGATTCTTAGGAGAGGAGGGGGTCGATGACGAAGGTAAGCCGCATCAGCTCTGGCCCCTCAAACCAGATTTGGTTCTTGCGGCGACTATGGTTTTTTTGGAGAATAAGAGATGGGCCCTTAGAATCTTTGTAAATTTATACATACATTATTATTTATATTTGTGATTTTCAAATATGCATTTGATGCTTTATATCAAGAGAAAGTTCAACTATCACGAAAGCCTTTCGAAATGATGCATAAATAGTTGCAATTGATGCAATGGCGGATTAATATTTCATGGTGTATGTAACATTCCCTATCTCGATTAGGGCAATGCTTATCTTGAAACCCTAATTAAGCTTTGGTTTACCAGTCGGAATAAATTAGAGAAACAATACAACCGTCATTCATACTCGATAATCATAATACAATATATCTATATAGAATAAATAATTGAAAATGCAGCCGAAATATAAAGCTTTTTCACTCATACATAAGACATACCAAAACCCAACATTAATCTCGATAATAAAGTCATATCTCGACCATGTTTGTTATAAAACAATAATTTAATACATTATATACAATAGGGAAATCAATTCTCAGTAAAAAGACTATTAACTTCTAATATTCTTCGTGCCTAAGTCGAAGCGCATGTTGATAACCTGAAATGTTAATTGGGCAATGAGCTCCAACTTGCTCAGTAACTGATCATCGTTAACACATTAATTATCAACTAATAACAAAAAATTAACGAATAAAAATATGCATCCAAAACATATATATTCCGATATTAAAAATGATATAACAATACATAACAAAATGCAAGTTCAAAGGTCGACTGCAATCGTACTCGTGACTTGTAAATTTGACATTAATTACGAAGTCGTACTCTCAATAACTCGACACAAAACCCGCATGAAAACCCGCATGTTGGCCGATAAGGGATTCAACAACTGCTAGAGTATCACTCTCAATCTTATGCAGTGGGAATTTCTCATAGAACGACTTTAGTCGGTGCCTATTCGCTTTGAAGACTTTCCTTGTATCCATGCTCTTGATCTTAACTATACCATGTCCAAAAACGTTAGTAACAACAAAAGGTACGAGCCATCGCGACCTTAGCTTCCCAGGATGGAGAGTCAATCGGGAATTATAAAGCAAGACCTTCCATAACAACCCATTTTATTAATGTTGTTATTTATATTGTAATTACGAACATGTACGCCAACTCAGATCCTCGTGGACACCGAGGTTAGGCTAGGACGCACGTCGACCTTTGCACACAAGTTAAAATTTTGTGTTGGATGGCTTATTGCAATGCAAATTAAATTATTTTTTAAATATATCGCATGTGTGTATGTTGAACAACGAGAGTGTGCGAGGTTGTGTGACTGGTAGCTGCCTCGAAGTGCATGTCAACGCGGGTATCAAGAGGCTTAGTATGGGTATACTAGAGAAACTTGATAAATTCATGAAAAATGATTATGAAATCAAAATTGAAATGGGTAATGTAACCATAGGGTAGCAAAAAATTTGAATTCGAACAATAGGCTATGGCGCCTCAAAATGCGTGTCGAGATGCAGGGCACCGGCTACGGGTAGCCGAAAGTTAGTGTGACCATGAGTTGGTTAGATTTGATAAATAAAACACTAACCATATGGTTGGATAAGGCTTAAGGTAATATGACATTAATTGAATAAATGAAAGCCTATAGTTTACATTGAATAAAAGTGGCACTGAGATGGATATCTAGATCATCATGGTAGTTAGAACTAGGAGGTGAGTGGGTTATTGGAGTCATAAAAAAATGTAGGACAACATGTTTGTGAACCACAAGATAGGCCTCGGGATACGTATGCACAAATGATTCCCACAAATATATAAATAGAGGACTTAGTGGAGTTTTTGATCAACCCACTCACACTCTTCCCATGCAATCTGAGAAAATTAGGGAGAAAGTGAGAGAATTCATGCTGAGGATTCACACATTAGAGACCACATCAAGAGCTCAAACCAAGGTAATCGTCTTACTCATCTTCCCCACTTTCCAATAAACCAATTTTTGACGAGTTTAGTGAATTTCAAGAATTGTTAGACCATATCTATAGAGAATTGTTCCTTGGTTTGACTAGATTGGCTGGTGTTAATGAAGTTGGAAAATGTGGTGTATGCATGAATTTGGAGGAAATTAAATTAATTTAATGATCCGAACTGATTGATGTATTAAAGTGATTTTGACGAGGAGAGGGTGTAAAACTAGTTAAAGTAGCTATTTGAGAGGGCTAGGACCGAATTCTCGAATTCAAAATTATGTCTCAGAAAAAAACTAGCGCGCTAATTGGTAAGATTAGCGCACTAACCGTCCTGGGTGTGCAACTGCTCTTCGAAACGAAGAACAATGGCATGCTAGGTACACCCCCTTAGCGTGCTAACTCAAATCTAGCACGCTCGGTATACCATATTAGCATGCTAATGATCGAGGAATATGGATTATAAATGGCTATTTTAGGGATTATCAATTAATATATATATATATATCTAAAACTTGTAAATAACCTAAACTTGTAAAAAAATGGACTTCAAGGATTTAGTGGACCTAGGCTTAGTGTCGAAGAGCTTGTCGGGTCGGATACGAGAGTCTGGGGTAGTCAAAGAACGGTGTGAGGTTTGTGAAACCCAACTAAAATACTTCGAGTATTTATTCTGCTTTCATTTCATTTTTATCAGTCCTTGTTCCTCATTATTTTATTTAGTTACTTGGACGTGGGTTGTGGTTACTCCCCCGAATTTCCTGGTTATGTGTTCCTGATGCTCTAGACTATAACACATGTGACTCGGCCCCCAGTGAATGGTGACCTGAGCTTGCCCTTGGTGCACGTGTTGATGACCAAGTGAATTTGGCCAGCGCCTTGAGGGACCAAGTGTCGAGCTAGTTGGACGCGACCACTGATGGGAACTTGGTGACCCGAAGTACAGCCTAGTCCATTTGAAGCGAGCACACATATTTGTTAGCTTGTTTGTTGTTTATTCATGCGATGGGCCATTTACAGTTATCTGTTTCATATTTCGAATGTTTACTTGACAACATTCCTTGTATTTCCTTTACTTTATTATATGAATACTCAGAGGAGTCCCTTAAGATTTTACTTACTGTACTCGTCATCTATCTTTTGTGGTGATTGAGTGTAGATCCTAGTACCAGTATGGGCAAGGGGATCTTAGGCGACTACATCTGATTACTTGCTGTTGAGGACCTACTTATAAGTGTTTATTAATGATATTTGGTATATTTTGGGCATTATGAGACTTGAGATAACACCGTACATGTATATATACCATATTCGTGGTTATAACGCTTATATACAATGTACTTTCCAGGGTTTTCCATATTAGGATTTTCCTTTGAACAATGTTTATCATATTAAATTATAATGTTTAAATAGTATTCATTAAGACTTTTGCTAAATATGTTAACTTTTAAGATACAACCCGCTAGTATGGTTAGGATCTCAATAAATTACCAACTAAGTAACAGTTGAGATATTTAGATTCCCACAGTGAATGGATAAAGAATATAATGATAATCTACTAATTTATCAGATAATAGGCACATGGACATGATTTGTGAGATATAAATAGGACGGGTAGGTGTTGGACACGTGCAGTTAGGCAAGCTGGCAATGAGTACATGGAGACACATCACCCCAGGGCGATAGGGGCCGCTACACCTTTCGACCAACTCGAAAGTTTTATGAGATAAGTTTTGATTGTGGAACGCATTGGTTTTATCTTTATAGATTCAAGAGGGCTCGTAGGCATTGTTCCGAATCTCCTCCAATTCTTGGAGTTCCAACTTTCACACTTTATCGGCTGCATCAAGTTCCGTGTTGAGTTGTTTGACAACCCATAATGATTTATACTCTAACTCAACCGGCAAAAAGCAGGATTTACCGAAGACTAAGCGATATAGTGACATTTCGATTGGTGTTTTATAAGTCGTTTTATAAGCCCACATTACGTCATCAAGGCGCAATTCTAATTCTTCCGTAACAGATTTACAATCTTCTCCAAAATGAATTTAATCTCTCTATTTGACACCCCCGCTTGGCCACTCGTCTAAAGATGGTAGGGCATAAAAGTATGGTATGTATCATTATACTTGCACTAGAGATTTTCAACCATGCAACTGCGGAAATGGATACCTCGATCACTAATCAAAGCACGTGGAGCTCCAAAAGTAGAAAAGATTTGTGATTTCAAGACATTGCATACCACTGATGAATCATTGGTTCGGGTGGCTTTAACTTCCACCCATTTGAACATATAATCCACCGTCGATAAGATATAGAGAAAAATATGGGACAATGGAAATGGCCCCATGAAATCGATCCCCGAAACATCAAAAATTTCACAGAATTGGATTAAGATCAGTGGCATTTGATCCCGGTGACCCAAGGTATCGATTGATTTACATCTGATACATGTCCTTGCATATAGATAGGAATCATAAAAAATGGTGGGCCAATAAAAACCACTCTCCAAGACCTTCATAGATGTCCTATGTGGGCCGAAATGACCGTCGCAAGCATATGAATGACAGAATGCCAAGATAAATTGTGTCTCAGTTTGGGAGACACATCCACGAATTACATAATATGAGCAAAACTTCCACAAGTAAGGGTCATCATAAACATAGTATTTAGAGTCGCTTTGGGTTTTATTATTTTGAGCTCGTGTAAGGTGAGGTGAATAATCTCGTGAAATGAGCAAATTAACAAAATTCACAAACCATGGGAGTTTGTCAGAGATGGCTAAGATATGTTCATCTAGGATATCACCTCGATGCGAGACATGATCTTAACCATTCTCGATGTGACTAGGATGGTCAACAACTAGATTCTCAACACCACTTTTATCTTTCATCTCGATATCTAACTCTTATAACAAAATTATCCATCGAATGAGATGAGGTTTACCTTCCATTTTGGCCATTAAGCATTTCAAGGCTGCATTGTCGGAATAAATGACCACCTTAATGCCTAAAAGATGCGGACAAAATTTGCTCAATACGAAGACGATAAGTAGAAGCTCCTTCTCGGTAGTGGTGTAATTCAGTCGGCCATGATCAAGAGTTTGAGAGGCATAATATATGACATGTGAAGCACGCCCGACGCATTGCCCAAGCACAGCTCCCACAACGTGGTTACTCGCATTGCACATGATCTCGAAAGGTAGCTCCCAATTAGGAGCTCGGATCACATGAGTAGAGACAAGAGAGTCTTTGAGTGCATCGAATGCACTTTTACATGCCTTATCGAGATCAAAAGGCATGTCTTTATGAAGAAGACGACATAGGGTTGCGCTATTTTGGAGAAATCCTTAATGAAACACCAATAAAAATCGGTATGGCCAAGGAATGATCGAATTTCTCGCACCATTGTGGGGTAAGGCAATCTTTGAATTACTTCAATTTTTTGAGTTTACCTCCACACCCCTAGCGAAAACAATATGAACCAAGATAAGACGCCGATCCACCATGAAGTGCCATTTCTCATAATTGAGGACCAAGTTTTTCTCGACACATCTGTAAAGTACCTTAGTTAGGTGACTAAGTCAAAGATCGAATGAATTGCCATAAACAGTGAAATCATCCATGAATAATTTGATGAAGTGCTCAACGAAGTCAAAGAAAATGCTTATCATACACCTTTGAAAGGTAGTTGGTGCATTGCATAGCCCAAAGGGCATGCGCTGGTAAGCAAAGGTACCGAAAGGACGAGCGCATGTGGTATTCTCCTGATCCTCAGATGCTACAAGAATCGGGTGAAAACTAAAGTATCGAGCCAAGCAACAATAACACAACCTTCCTGCTAAACACTCTAACATCTTATTGATGAATGGCAATGGAAGTGGTCTTTCTGAGTAAAAGCATTAAGCTTCTTATAATCGATGCAAACCCGCCACTTATTTTTTATGCGAGTTGGGACTAACTCACGTCGTTAGTTCTTGACCACTGAGATCCCCGTTTTCTTAGGAACCACCTGAACGGAACTAACCCACCTACTATTGGAGATCGAGTAGATCATCCCAACGTCAAGGACCTTTAGAATCTCTTTTTTAAACACTTCAATCATTTGAGGGTTTAGTCGTCGATGTGCTTCTCGTAAAGGTTTATACCCTTATTCCATATGTATCTGATGCATGCATTTGGAATGGCTAATACCTTCGATATCAATAATCATCTACCCTATAGCTTCTTTGAACTCTTAAAACATATTTATGAGATTCGTTTCCTCTAGTAATGTGAGTTTACTTAAGATTATCACAAGTAAAGTCTTATTCTCACCTAAAAACACTTATTTGAAATGACTAGGTAGTGGTTTGAGCTCCAGTGGGGGGGGGGGGGGGGGCTCACTCCATAGAAGGGAGAAGTGTATAGTTCGAAGCCTGTAAGTCAAGTATTCCTAGGGGGAAAATCGAGTGGAACAGAGTCCAACTCAGAGATCGGCTCATCGATCTGAATATTGAGGATGAAGGGTTGCTTTCGCAAAAAATGGGTGTCGATATAATTCTCTGACACCACTTTCATATTATCACCTTTCACAAGAAATGCCTATTGGATAAGTGAGTCCACCCTGCCCAAGGCAAGCATCACATAAGAGGAATTGCAAGGATGGTGTATCGCATCACAGATGTTAAACTTAATGAGCTCACCATCAAACTCCATGGTAAGATAACCACTGTGAACATCAATCTTAGTCTTGGCAGTTTTAAGGAAAACACTACCAAGCAAGATTGGGAATAAATGGGGCATGGTCGATTCTTCATATCAATCATATAGAAGGTAACCGGGAAAATGAGATCATTAACTTTCATAAGAATGTCTTCTACGACACCCACGGGACGGACGATGGATCGGTCTACCAAATGTATGACAACTCCAGTATACTTCATAGGGCTAACCTTCAATGTCATATATATAGATAATGGGATGACATTGATAGAGGCACCGAGGTTGCACATAGCTTTCAGGATCTCAACTTTACCAGTTGTTCAAAGGACAGTGAACATGTCTAGGTCCTCACACTTGGCAATTAACTTCTTGTGTAGGATGGCTGAAACATTTTCACCTAAGGTGATTTTCTCATTGCCTTTGAGTCGAACTTTGTTGGTACATAGGTCTTTGAGCAACTTAGCATAGCAAGGCTGTGGCAGCCCTCGCCGCCCCGGGGTGACGTGTCTCCGTGTACTCCTCGCCAACTGGCCCAATTACACGTGTACGGCACCTGCCCGTCTTTACTCTGTCTCGATATTTGCATCCACTTGTGTGTGTACGATGTGTAAATGACAAATGCAGCGGAAGTTGTACGTAAATGCAAGAAATATTAATTTATTCAACAAATCCTACTGTGGAAAAACCCCAAACAATTCAAAGCAAACAAATGTACCATATAAAACTAAGTAGGTACAAGGTCAAGTCACTCCCTAGTTCCCAAAAGAATCAAAATATCAAAATAATCAAACGTACAAGTAGTCCTCAAAGGTAGGCAATCACAAATAGTCGCCTAAGATCCCCTTGCCCTTACTTGTACTAGGATCTGCACTCAATCATCACAGAAGAAATTGGATGATGAGTTCAGTCAGTAAAATCCCAAGGAACTCCTCCGAGCATTCAATAAATAAATGGAATTCAATAAATACTGTTAAATAAACATGCGGAATGTAAACAGGCTACTGTAAGTAGGGCATCGCATGCATAAATAACAATAAAGTGCAACTTTGTGTGCCTGTTCCAGTCAGACTAAACCATACTTCGGGATTTCCTTCCAGGATCCCACTAGTGGGCGCACCCAACTAGCTATCACTCGATCCTCTCCTGTGGCGGCGTAGACCTACGACGCACCGACACATGTAGCAGTTCCCTCGGGTCGTTATCCACCGAGCACTCCTTATACATATGCTATGGTCTAGAATGCATAGACACGCATAGACACACAACGGAAAGTCCGGTGGGAGTAACTAACCAACCGTGCAAACAACGATAAGATAAAATATAGGAAAAATCACAAGGAATAAAGGAAAGGAATGGAAATACGAAAGCAAAATAAATACTCAAGAGTTTTTCCATTGGGTTTTACAAACCTCACAATGCGCTCTCCTACCGCGTAATCAATCCCCGAGTCCAAGTCCACTGGGTCCTTGGCGCCAATTGATCACCCGTGTCAACCTATGTCCATTTATCAATAATCTCATTTAGCATGAACATTTAAAACAAATTTCTAAAATTTTTAGGCCAAATTGCATATTTCGCGCTTTTCGAGGCAAAACCACGCAAAAAGTAGCGTCTGAAATATCCAAATATTTTATGTTTCATAGAAATTCATAAGCTTCTATTTATTGTATGGAAATATATTTTTTTCATAATTTTCCCCATTTTTTCGGGATGTTCCAAAAATTTCTCAAAATTTCTTCCATTTTTCTTCTCTTTTTTTTTTTTTTTTTTTTTTTTTTTTTAGTTTTACTGTTTGGGTCGGGTCGGGTTGGCCCAAACGGGTCGGACCCGACCCGGCCCATCCCGGGTCTGGTTTGGGTCGGGTCGACCCAACTGGGTCAGACCCGACCCGGCCCTGGACCAGAATGGTCCCGGCCCAGTAGGGGGGTGCACACGCACGCACACACACACACGCGTGTCTACCTTCTTCCCCGATCGAACCACTGGCTCGATCGGGAAGATTGGTGGCTCTCCACCCCAACCCTGGTGGAGCCGATGGCAGGGGAGGCACCCCTGCCATCCCACCGTGGCCATGGGGTCTGGCCTCCATGGCCGAACCCCACTCTCCACCCCACCGTCACCTACCCGAAGCAAAAACAATCACCACCCAAACTCACCTCAATCTCGCATCCCTGGTGCTCCTCCTCCTCTCATTCTTCCCGGTTTCTCCTTCTCTTCTCCTCTCCTCTCCGCGCTCCTTCCCTCTCGGCCTCCCAATTTTGATCGGGTGTATGTGTGACAGTGTGAGAGATAGGCGTAGGCGAGGTGAGAGAAAAGGTGATAGTGGGGTATGGATAAGGATTGAAATGTTGACTTTTTGGCTTGACATCGAAGTGTAACACAACTGGGAGAATCGCTCATTTTTCAGGCATTTCGACGCCCGATTTCACGTCCGAACCACTATATACGCGTACCGCCACGTCACTAGCCGCCTAATACTATTCCGTATTAGTTACTTTGTCAATTTTTTATATAATTTGTGTGTTTTAGACTCCTCGACCCAATATTCGGTCCCGTCAACTACTTAGTACCAGCATCGACACGCATATCGAGACGAATACTGTTCACACAATCTCGCACGTATTTTGATGCAACATACATGCATGCAATGTATTTCGATAAATTTCACCGCAAATAAGCATCCAACACACAATACCTAGCATACCTAAGTCCCCGTGCGTCCTGGCCTATCGCGACGTCCACGTAGATCCGAGCTGGCGTCCACGTCTGTAAATTGAAGAGACATTTATAAAATGGGCCGTTATAGTTCTTCCCAACTAAATTAAATTTCGTCCCGAAATTTCCTGTAACTAAAGTCCCATACGAGAGAATAGCTGAGGGTATCGTGTCTTCATCATCGATTCGAGCTCCCAGGTGAGTTCCCCCGTCCTATGATGTTGCCAACGAACCAGGACCTTTGCGAGTTCCCTGTTCCGGAGAATCTGTACACGGCGATCGAAGATTTCTATCGATCTCTCCTCGTAGGTCACATCAGGCTGTATCTCCACCTATCCCAACTCAATCGTCGGTCTCGGTCCGCACCTAATGAGTCTCAACGTGGAAATATGAAATGTCGGATGAACCTTAGCTAACTCGGCAAGTAACTCCAATCGATATGCTACAGTGCCTACTCTTTGTACAACCCGATATGGCCCAATGTATCTCGGTGTCATTTTCACCCTCGTCGTAGCTCAGATCTTCGCGATACCTTTCTGCATTTATATATATATATATTTGTCTATCTTGTGCAGCTCGCAGCTTCTGACTAATTTGTCACATTTTTACGTGTGATCAGCAACTATCTCAGGCCCTAGTTGTGTACCGAGACTGGTGTGCATCTTCCAGAATCCCGTCCCGTATCTCCTGATCCGCATGTAGCCACAATTTCCATCGGTATCTTAAACACCAATCGGTGGTTCCTGCCCAATCAGTGCATTCCGGATTCCGTGACAGACCACTGACCCGCTCATAGAGCCCATCAGCCCTCTGACACTAGGCAACCCGTTCAATCGATACGGTCGGTATCCTCAACTGTGACAAAATCCCAAACCACCAGAACGTCTTCAATTAGGCCCTCCATTTGAACCTCCGGCGCAACTATCTCAGCAACCGCCTCCATCTCTTGCGTCGTAGCTAGTCGGCCTCTCATTATGGGTAAGTCAGTTGCCGATCCAAATAATACGAACTCCGGTATGCCAGGAATAGGAAACTCTATCCTCTTACCGTAACGATCTATCGGTGCATGATAGGAATATGAAACTCGATCCACCTCTTATCATCACAGCTCAACATATTTGATTAGGGTATATATTATCCCAGCAGCTGTACTGAGGACGAGACGTGGCTCTAGTGTTTGTGTAACTAACCTTAACAACCCAACAATACGTCCAACAAGAAGCAATAAAGTACTACCAGAATCAAACATAGCATGCATGTGGCGACCAAATATAAGTAATGTACCTTCAATAAGCTGCCTAGTTGCCCCGCTATATGGTTGTGCTAACGCATGCGCTATATCTCTGGCCTGATCTGATGCTCGTCGTGGCGATGGTGGTCCGACAGTCAGCCCTCAAGTGTCCCCTCTGCCCACACTGGTGGCATCTACGGCTCTCCAGTCTACCCGTCCGTTCGTCTCCAGATCTCGGACCCCGACCCCGGTCTACCTGACCCTTGTCATGTCCCCCTGATCTCGACCCTGACGGTACTCCTGTGGTTGTGCCCTCCGTCGATCCACTGGTGCTGAGGTGATAGCAAGAACTGGCTGTAGCTCCTCATATCGAAACTGACTGCCCTGAAAATCATCCTGACGGCCCCTTTCATGTCTATCATATCTCCAGCCTCTATCCGGATGATCCATCGGTCTCTTCTGCCTCTGACTAGACTTAGAAATCTGCCCTGACTGTACCTCCCTACCAGTCACATGTCTGCCAGCTCTCTGCAGTAAGTATGTCTCAAGCGCCAATGCCCTGTCAAAGATCTCTTGCAGCATCGTGGCTCCAGTCGAGACAATTGCTGACGCGATCCTATCATCAACCCCTCTGGTGAAATAATATATCCGTAAGCATTCCGTACTAGCGACATCTAAAGAGAACTGCAGCAAATGTTTGAACCTCTCCATATACTGCATCAAAATCCGATTTCCCTGTCTCAGGGCTAGGAACTCCTCCCTTAGCCTCGACCTAACCTCCATAGGTATGCACTGATCGTAGAACAGCTCCCTAAACTCGGCCCATGTCGTTGGTTTCGGATGAGTATCTGTATATGTCGTCCACCAGACTGCCGCATGCCCTCTCAAACAAGCTCCTGAAAGTCGTGTCTGTACTGTCTCATCGTTCCTCATCAGCTTATGGAAACGCTGATGAGATACTATCCATCTCCCTGCAGCCTCGGGGTCACCGCCTCCATAAAAGAATCCAGGCTGGAACTTCGAAAACTCCCTCAATAGTTTCGTCTACGGTGCCAGGACGAATGCCGATGTAGTAGGAGTATCAGCAGTGGGGGTGGCAGTAACCTGATCCATAGTCGTGGGTGGAGGCGTGAGAGTCGACGTCTATAAAGGAACGAAAACTGCGGTAGCTATCTCTGTGGGTGCCTCTGCCGCTACCCCTGAACTGGTGTCTGGGGTACCACCGGAACAATAGCTGTCTCCGCTGGTATAGTCACTGCTACTGCTCTCTAGCGGAAGTAAGTGCCGCCAGTGTTGTGGTCTGCTCTCGTAGAAGCCCTAATACCTCAGCCATTTGTGTCTCCTGTGCTGAGAGTCTATCCTCCATACTCATCGAAACAGAAACATCCCTAGTAGTATCGCTAGTCTGTCCAGTCTCCACAGGCGTACCCGACTGTACGTCCATGATCTGCATCGAGAATGCGCTCCGAATCAATCTCAACGTATATACGTATAACATATAGTAAAATTAGAATATAACACGCATATAAGTTCTAACTATACCCGCCTCACATCACATCCCAACTAAAGTTCTACGACACTAACTTCGGGTTTTCCACATCTAAGTTTGTTGTTTAAGTTTTATTGTCTGAGGACTTATGCTTTGATACCAAATTGTGATGGCCCTCGGCCCCCCGGGGTGACGTGTCTCCGTGTACTCCTCGCAAACTGGCCCAATTACACGCGTACGGCACCTGCCCGTCCTTACTCTGTCTCGATATTTGCATCCACTTGTGTGTGTACGATGTATAAATGACAAATGCAGCGGAAGTTGTACTAAATGCAAGAAATATTAATTTATTCAACAAATCTTACTGTGGAAAAACCCTGAACAATTCAAAGTAAACAAATCTACCTTATAAAACTAAGCAGGTACAAGGTCAAGTCACTCCCCAGTTCCCAACAAAATAAAAATATCAAAATAATCACACGTACAAGTAGTCCTCAGAGGTTGGCAATCAAAAATAGTCGCCTAAGATCCCATTGCCCTTACTTGTACTAGGATCTGCACTTAATCATCACGGAAGAAATTGGATGACGAGTCCAGTCAGTAAAATCCCAAGGAACTCCTCCGAGCATTCAATAAATAAATGGAATTCAATAAATACTGTTAAAAAAACATGTGAAATATAAACAGGCAACTGTAAGTAGGGCATCGCATGCATAAATAACAATAAAGTGCAACTTTGTGTGCATGTTCCAGTCAGACTAAACCATACTTCGAGATTTCCTTCAAGGACCCCACTAGTGGGCGCACCCAACTAGCTATCACCTGATCCCTCTCGGTGGCCGGCGTAGACCTACGACGCACCGACACATGTAGCAGTTCCCTCGGGTCGTTATCCACTGAGCACTCCTGATACATATGCTATGGTCTAGAATGCATAGACACGCATAGACACACAGCGGAAAGTCCGGTGGGAGTAACTAACCAACCGTGCAAACAACGGTAAGATAAAATATAGGAAAAATCACAAGGAATAATGGAAAGGAATTCGAAATACAAAAGCAAAATAAATACTCAAGAGTTTTTCCATTGGGTTTTACAAACCTCACAACCCGCTCTCCTACCTCGTAATCAATCCCTGAGTCCAAGTCCACTGGTCCTTGGTCGCCAATTGATCACCCGTGTCAATCTATGTCCATTTATCAATAATCTCATTTAGCATGAAAATTTAAAACAAATTTCTAAAAATTTTAGGCCAAATTGCATATTTCGCGCTTTTCGAGGCAAAACCCCGCAAAAAGTAGCGTCCGAAATATCCAAATATTTTATGTTTCATAGAAATTCATAAGTTTCAATTTGTTGTATGGAAATATATTTTTTTCAGAATTTTCCTCATTTTTCCGGGATTTTCCAAAAATTTCTCAAAATTTCTTCCATTTTTTTTTTTTTTGTTTTTTTTTGTTTTTTTTTTGGTTTTACTTGTTTGGGTCGGGTCGGGTTGGCCCAAACAGGTCGGACCCGACCCGGCCCATCCTGGGTCTTGTTTCGGTCGAGTCGACCCAACCGGGTCGGACCCGACCCGGCCCAGTAGGGGTGCACATGCACGCACACACGCGCGCCTGTGCACCTTCTTCCCCGATCGAACCACTGGTTCGATCCGGAAGATTTTTTTTTTTTGTTTTCTTTTATCTCTTCTTCTCCTGTGATGGGTTGGGGTGGCTCTCCACCCCTACCCCGGTGGAGCCGATGGCAGGGGAGGCACTCCCGCCATCCCACCGTGGCCATGGGGTCCGGCCTCCATGGCCGAACCCCACTCTCCACCCCACCGTCACCCACCCGAAGCAAAAACAATCACCACCCAAACTCACCTCAATCTCGCGTCCCTGCTGCTGCTCCTCCTCTCCTTCTTCCCGGTTTCTCTTTCTCTTCTCCTCTCCGCGCTCCTTCCCTCTCGGCCTCCCAATTTTGATCGGGTGTGTGTGTGAGAGTGTGAGAGATAGGTGTAGGTAAGGTGAGAGAAAAGGTGATAGTGAGGTATGGATAAGGATTGATTGGTTGACTTTTTGGCTTGACACCAAAGTGTGACACGGCTAGGATACTCGCTTATTTTTCGGGCGTTTCGATGCCCGATTTCGCGTCCGAACCGCGATATACGCGTACCACCGCGTCACTAGCCGCCTAATACCATTCCATATTAGTTACTTTGTCAATTTTTTATATAATTTGTGTGTTTTAGTCTCCTCGACCCAATATTCGCTCAATCTCATTTTGATAATGCCTATCTCTCTAGTAAGTTGGGAAGATCTAGACTCAGGGAAAAACTCTTTGAGGAATGCATAAATCATATTGTTCCAATTTGTGATCGAACCTGGGGGAGAATGAAGAGTCAGTCTTGGACTTTGTCCTTAAGGGAGAAAGGAAAAATAGAGAGTTTGACTTCATCGTTATCGCTACTTACGGGAATCATGGTCCTACACTTAAAATGGAAATCCTTGATGAAGGTCACTGGATCCTCACGATCCAATCCATGGAAGATAGGGAAAAGGTTTATAAAACTGGATCTGAGCTTAAAATTGCCCTTACGAGTTGGAAATGCGATATAGTGTGGTTGATGAGTTAGTAGATCATGTATTTCATCGTTCTTCATCCCAATGGTAATTGGATGTTCGGCCTGAGGTTGTACCCAAAGGTTAGCTTGTGGCCTTTGAGGAGCGCGGTTAACCACCCTTTGATTGAGTGGTTGATACTGAGGTACTACAAGCCTTTGCTGCGCCACTGGTGTGTGTGGCACTACAAGTGCTACAAACTATCAGGGAAGAACATTTAAGTGTTTCTCATGCCCCTTAAGTGGTGGATTTCTAAAGTGGTCAATTATTAGAAGGGGTCGCTCGTCTCTCAGTTGAACTTTTTAGGATTGGTTCCTCTACCTTGTTTCTTTCGACATCCGACGACAAGTCTTTTCGATATTCGAATCAAAAGGGAGTAGAGATCCGGTGGACTACGATCGACGAAGACTGTGGGACATAAAGGTGGGCATACTAAAAAGAAAAAGAAAAACTTAAGTAAAAAAAGACTTGGTCTCCGACAACGGTACCAAAATTTGATGCTTTTCGAATGCATCAAAATATATATTCCAGATGAAATTACAAATGCCCACAAGAACTGCAGTAGTGGCAAGCACAGGGTCAATCCACGAAGATCAAGTTTTCAACTTAGGCTAATGAACTAAAAAGTAAATAAAGGAGTTCGTAAAAGTGTTCTTAAAAGCTCACCATAAATAGGGAATAAAAATACGATGTAGAGAAATCAATCAAAAAAAGTAACCTAAAACTTTGGTATCGCAAACTTCCTCATTTTGGCATAATTAAACATACGATCATCAATCTAGATAAAGCATGCAAATCAAAGGTAATTTAGAGTAGCTATAGAACCAATAACGTACGCTGGTCCTCGCACTTCCCAATCTCACTGGTCAAAGTATGACGATGACCACTTCTATAGAAAAATACACAACCCTAGACTTAAGAGAATTTGGTTTAATCTGTTGATCACAATGGGCTTCGTGAAAGCACTACACCAAAAAAACTGGATCATTAATGAGTTCGATTTAGCCTAGATCCATAAGGTAACCAGTTTCAAAAGGGACGAACTAATTGGTAGGGTCAATTTCCACTAGTGTGGTCTTATTGCACAAGGACGGATGCTTACGACTCACTGGCGAAATAATTTAGATTTAAATATAAATTTAACCCTAATACTTCCGTAACAGATCGACGAAGTTAGCCAAACATATTGCTTGAAAACTCCATTAAAGTCAAAAGGGTGAACAATGGTATTTGAGAAAAAAAGAGAATCAAACAATGTGTAGCCGTCGTGTGTTCTCCAATGAATACCTAAGTCCGCGTCTAAAAAGCACCTTCTAATTTACTTTCTGGAAGAGAGGGAATTTTAAATTAGGGGTACCATTATTGACACATGCATCAAGGACAATTTGGTATATGTTTTGAGTTCATTGCAGGGTTTCGTACAGGTGCCAGGCTGTAATTGGAGGAGCTGCTGCGATGATGACATGTGGCGTGTAGGGGTTGGAAGAAGCGGCTTGTTTTGAATGTATTGGACGAGCGAGACGATGCCACATGGAAAGCAGCTGGAGGAGAGGAGGCATGTAAGAGGCGCAAAATTGTGGAAGGGAACACAATAAGCATCTCGAGGATCATCGGCATCAGCTGGTTCGAGAGAAGACATGGATATGAAGCTCGACGAGTTTCTGGGAGACCTCATAACACATATCCTGTGGAAGAATCAGTAGTAGCTAACGAGAAGAAAAAATGCACAAGAGACTCGTTTGAAAAGTTGAAGATGGTGCGTGCGTATCTCGAGACTAAATGTAATGGCTTTGATGTCGAGTGGCTTAAGTGTTGCCCTAACTACGTCATTCTAGTTCTCCTCGTTACTTCATCAACTCTCTAGTACGTGTCTCGAAGCTGATCCAACAGTACCTAATCCACTACATGTAAATAAACTATTTCGCATAGTTTTTTGTCCCAGATTCAATCCCGCACTCCAATAACCCTTATAATAACAAATAACAACAATTAGGCTAATATTTTGAAGATTCAACCATAAAAAATATGTAAATAAACTATATATAATTACATAATTAACAAATTATCACCTATCTCTTGCATTTTGACTGGATTTTGGTGTAAATCACTTATTTTCGTGCAATAGCTTGTATTTACCCGAAAACTGTAAAAACAAAGGTTTTAGCGTATAAATGGAGATAAAAGTCTTGTAATTCATAGTAATATCACACTATAATATAGCATAATTAGTAACTTATTATGCATGCATTTTTATGAACATTAGTGTATATATACCCATAGTTAATCGAAAAAATATGTTACCCAAATATTTGCTTATACTTTACTAACAATATTTCGAGCTTGTTAGGTCTTTCAAAACGTATTTTCTATTCTACACAAGCGAAAGGGCCTGTTTGGTCCCCGTAATCTCACTAAGTTACTAACTCAATCCCTAAAGTTAAAGTTGGGCCAGATGAGTCCCTCAACTCCCTTACTTACTCCGACTCGGTCCCCTCAACTTCTTGGGTCAAGTATTTCCTTTAAAAAACTATTTGGTTTTTCTTTGATTTTTTAATGGAAAAAAAGTTGATGTAGATTGTATCATTCTAAATTTCTAATCTTGATAATAAGAGGGTACCTTTCATTCTATCTTTCAATTTAGATTGCTTAAGTCTCAATATTCTCTAATCATAATTGTTTTAAACATTTCATTATTGGATATTGGTTCTTTCTCTTCTAATTTTAATAGGTAGTTTTTTGGTATAAAAAAGATACCCATTCCATGCGAACTGAATTTCTTCACTTGCTTATCAGGTTACATAGCATTAACTCTACAAAGATATAAAGAACATAGCATTAATGAGCACTTGAGGTAGGACCCACTTAATTGATTTCTTACAAAAAGAGAATCATGACTTTCTCACTCTTTTAGTTAATGCAATAAAACAAAGCCCTTTAGATATTATTGAAGCACATGTATACACATCACGATGCGCATCGAGAGACTCAAACAATTATGTAGCAAATGTAATTATCAAAAAACAGGTCACTTTATTTCTAAAAAATGCACAACCAATGAGACATTTTTTTAAAGTAAATATAATATAACTTGATTCAAAAAAACGTCAAGTAGCTTTTTTGAGATAAAATATCATATGGCTAATATTATTTTCCAAATAAACATATTTTTTGAATGATCCAATATACATAACAAAAAATGATGATTATTTTATTTGACAAAAAATGATGTTGTTATTATTTTCACAATTGATTAGATGCATTTTAATATATCATATTTTTCTATTATTTAGTGCCAAAAAAAGTATTGTTGTACATATTATTTTTCGAAAGAAAATAAAATATTTAGCATAAATTACACCAAATTTCTTTTGGGAAGATGATCCAACATAAGACAAACTAAGTACCTCTAGAACCTTATTTTTTAGCAAGATGACTCCAACATAAGTCAAACTAAGCAATAATGCCCAATAATAATACATGCGTAGTCGTTTATTTCTTTTACTTTCTATAATTAATAGTATTTTAAATATATAAAATAATTTTTTTGTGTAATGGACAAGCCATCGCTTGCCAAAAAATAAAGTTAACGCGATCGTGGGTTCAATTCCTGCTCAAGTAAAGAGAATAATATCATTTTTGGTCAAATGATTTTTTTATTAACATTTTTTGGTCAAATGGTAGTATCATCGATTTTTTTTGAACTAATAATAATATTGTGAATTAAGTTATTTTTGAATAAATAGATAACCGCTTAAAATACATAATTTAACCGATCTTAGAAATTCATATTAAATTCCGATCAAAATCTCATAATAATCGCTTAAAAATACATAATTTAACTTATCTTAGAAATTCATATTAAATTCTGATCAAAATCTCATAATACCGAAATGAGATTTTCTAAGTCTCATCCATAAATTTTCTGGAATAAAATAGCTAATAGCAACATTTATTTTATTCAAATAATAATGTCATCGATTTTTCTTGAACTAGTAATAATATCATCTATTAAGTTAATTTGTTAAGCAATAATAATATCGTCAATTAAGTTAATTGTGCTGAATTGTACCCAAAATTTTCAACGTATATATATATATATATATATATATATTACTTTCGAATCACATTGAAACTTGCACAGAGTTTTCATGGTGTGCTCTAATGCATGCAATTAAATGAGTATAAAACAAAAATTCATGTTTTAACGCATTAATTACGCCATTAATTACAATATGACTGGTCAAACAGGTTACCCATTTTGAAAGAATCAAACCAAGGTGTAATCTACACTGTTAATGCAAATCCAATAGCCATTATTTAGGATCCCAATGCATGGGTACTTTTTTAGTTCCCACCATAGAAGCACCCTATAATATATATATATATATATAATATAACAAATAAATATAGCCTTTCTCAAAGAAAAACAAAACCTCAATCCTCCCAAACAATTTATCTAAACCGAAATACATTGCTCGAGCTCATGAACTCGGTGACCACCTTCGTTCGTGCTAACATTATGTGCTTGGCTAGCTCTTTAGGCATGGTAAGTATCACGACGGTCTAAATCTCCATCAATGTAACCATCACTATAATGGCCAAGATTTCTAACATTCATTTTATCCTTAATTAAGATCACCAACCCATGATGTGGACCCGCTGAGAGATACGCGCACTGACCTTGACTTGTGGCCGACGTATATTTCATATCTTTGTGTTGTTTTTCTAGTGATGTTTATGTGTGTAGATTACTAAATCATGTTCTCCACTTGTTTATAGGCGTCGTAACGTAAGTGGCCCCTCGCCTAAAGAAGCATGTGAGCGCGGGATCGGGTAAAGAGTGACAAGGTAAGTTTGTCAAATAATTCTTTATACATTATTGTAATTGAATTATATTTTTATTGGCCTATGGTATAAGCTTAACCAAATTAGGAAGCTTAAATCAATTGTTAATAAACTTAGCTATAATAGGCCTCGAGATCCTCACATCACCTAGCTGCTAGATAGATGTGTGCACAATTAGTGTCAATAAGGAGGAATAAGTGGATGCTAGGATGACATTAAATCATTTGATCTATCTATGGATGCTAATGAGATTAAGTGATATAGGGATTAGATAACACAGCTCCTAGGGTATAAAAGCCCATATTTAGTCTCTACAACCCAAACCCATGTATATTCATGAACAAGCAAATATAAGGTTGAAGTGAATTGTTGTTGGAATTTCAAGTTCTGATGTTCAATTTTAGGAAATTAAAGTCACCCTAAAGAGGATCAAGAGCTAAATATCAATCAACAACCCAATGTAACCAATTCACACTCTCTTTATCTTATTGGTGTGAATTTAAGCCTTAAATCATAGGACTTTGACGTTACAATGAGAATTGAAGTCTTTTATGTTGAGTTTGATCAATTTGAAGTCCCACTTGAATCCCAAAGTCCCGATTTTAAGTTTTCAATTTTTTTAGCCAAGTTGGGGTTTTGTTAACAATTTTAATTTTGTCAAATTTGGGTTTGTAGAAATATTTGTTTTTTGAATTAAACCTCATATTTGAACTCCTCATGAAAAACTACTCAAATTACTATAAAGAAGATTTGGATTTGGAGGGTTTTTGCCGAAGTTATGATTTTTCAAGCTTCCATATGTATTATTTCATAAAAGCAAGGCCCTCTTACACATACATGTAAAATTTATCAATTTGATCTCGTCGCTACAAAAAAACAGCAAATCAGAAACGAAATTTTCCGTCTCTGATTTGCCTAAATTCCGTCTCTAATTGAAATCAGAAACGGAACAGAAACGAAATAAATTTCGTCTCTAAAATCGTCGTTGCTAATTCAATCAGAAACGGAAATTTGATTCCATCTCTAATCAGAAACGGATTAGAGACGGAATAAATTCCGTTTCTGATTAGAGACGGATTTAGAGACGGAAATTAGAAACGAAACAGAGACGGAACAGAAATGGAATTTTTTTTCAAAATGATACATTTGTAATTGCATTCCGTCTCTGATTCCGTTTCTAATCAGAAACGGAATCAGAGACGGAAATAATAAAGTCATGAATTCCGTCTCTGATTCCGTTGCTGATTCATGATATATTCCTGAAAAATTAGAGACGGAATAGCAACGGAATGTCTGAATTCCGTTGCTAATCCGTCTCTAATTTTCATTTTTGTTTAATTTTCAAACATAAACATATTCTAATTGGTTCTCCAACCTATAACTTGTAATTACAACCATAGGACTTACTCCATCGCCTTTGCACCCTCCAACAACTCCTCAAAAGCTAACATCCCCCAAAAAGCAAAACTCGACATTCATACATCGACAATATATATCAACAAATATTCAAATGAGAGAAAAAAAATGTAAAATTTGAAATTTGAAAAAGCTTTATATATCCACGAAAAATTGTCTAGTATAACAAATGGTCCAAATTTCTAAGTATTCACAAAAACCACCAATCCTATTGTTCAACAGCAACAAAAAAAAAACTTACAATACTCTAAATATGCACAAAAAGAATTATCAATCTAAAAGTCATATAAACAATTATAAAAGTTACATGATATGCTTTAATTTCCTCATCTCTCACTTGGAAACCAGATTTTGGAAGGTATTGTCACAGGGATATGGGCAATCAATGGCACTAACTCCCACTCGATCGAAGAACCAGTCACCTACTGATAGGGTCACGCTATGCAAATATTGCAAAATAGATCAAACTCATGATAAAAAATACGAAACTGCAAAAAAACTCTCTTTTCTTCTCCTAGAAATCATGAAAGACAATTTGAGATGAAATATGAATGAAGACCATAGAGATAGCTAAAATCCACACCGTCTACTCTAAGAAAATTATTAATGAAGCAAAAAAACTGTAGCAATACAAAGGGTGCACTCACAGCCCTTCAAGCATTTTCAACAAAGGCATAAAGGAACTATGAATCAATACTCTAAAGCATATATCTAAGTCAAATTTGTCTGTTGGGAAAACAAATCATTGGATGAATGGAGCAAGGACAAGATATGAGTAGCATGGACCTCATAAAATTAGATCATTTCATGTGGCAATGCAAAGAATCAGCTTGAGAACGATTAACAACACCAATCCAAGGAAATTGTAACCTATAAGATTTGCCTTCTAGTATCTCGAAACCCCGCTAATGTTTAGTACAAGTATAATAGACCAAGGCCCACTAGAAAGCTCATTCAAGAATGCAAATCCAATAACGGTTATCCTATTGATAATTATGAAAAGCTTGCGATTTTGACAATGTCTAAACAAAATCAAGGTACTTCTTGAATTTTGCATATACAACCCTTCTACAACATATACTTGATATGTATCAATTCAAATCACCACTAATCAAGGATGGTTAACTTAGTAGACAAAAAGGACTTCTACATCAAATAATGCATCGAATATGAGTAAGCAAACTTACATCAACCGCATTTGTGCCCTTATCCATAAGATCAATCTTTGTCAAGACCCCAAATGTCCTCTCCCCGGGAAGTTACACCAAGTAAATTCGAACTTCAAGCGACTTTTAATCAAAATGAAACCTACAAATTTAAAAATCTTAATCAACGACCAAAATTAGTGTGGCGTGACTACTTAGCGTCAACAAGGTCAAGAAGCTTACCTTTTGGGTCAACTTCGCGAGAAATCTTAATTGCATCGAGGTTGCAAGATCTTGGTTCACCTAAGTGAAATGGCAAGAATTATGCGGTTTGGTCAAGCAAGATATGCACAAAAGTGAAGATATTGAAAATATATTTATAAAGATATGTCCATCTATAACAATATCTATGAACAAAGAATAAACTTCACGACAAGGAGCCATAAGAATAGAGTAGAAAATGGATCAAATACAGACATGAACAATGAAGCAATTTTATGGACTTCATAATAGTCTCCATAACACAAATACTAATTAAATAAATTTCACAAAAAAAAAAAAAAATCGTTTCTCACAAATCTTTAAAGAATCCAAGGGTAACTTTTCTTCTAAAGGACATTGCAAGGGATTTCAATGATGAATCTAGATATTTTAATACCAAACGTAGCACTATACCAAAAAGCCGTAAAGGCCAAGATATTCCCTTTAAAGCAATGCATAGAGTATAAACCTAAATTACACAAATAAAATGTTGGTGTCATCATTGATACAATCAACTCTTACAATATAACTCTATCTTAACACAATACCAACCGAACTTTTGAAAATGTTACCTTTTCAATAAAAGATCGAACCATGTTCTCAATTTCTTGCGTAATGCTATCAGTTGGCCCTCTACAATGCCCCCATTTAATCGGTTAGAGACAAAACCGCAACAATAAAAACAAATGTGCTTTCGATGTTAATTGGATAGCTGGAACCAGATTTTAGCATTCCAACAATTGCAAAATAATAGAACTTACCAACAGCCACTTTGGTTAGCCCAGGAAGATCGATCATTGTCAAATTAACAACTGTGACAATACAAACAATATTAGAAACATAAAAAATAATCAACAGAAAGAGTCAATTAAGTGCGAGAATAGAATATTAAAAATCGTAATAGTAAGAATAAATTAATTATTATCAAATCCACCTCATTGAGGCAAGGTGGCAACGCCGAGGCAAAACAAGTTAAATACTAAAATATGCATGTACATACTAGTTCCATTTTATGTGAAATGTTACTTATCATTAAACAGCTCCAATACATCATAGTAAAGTTTTTAGCACTTACCTATATCTTGGTACAACACTGTGTTCCAGATTTGGAGTGCATCTATGGAGTGCATGTTCCATTAAATAAGAAGTCATATATCTTCTTAGAGATTTATGAGATTGAGAGATACAAAGTTCATCTAATGGCTAGATTTTAATTACTAAACTATAAAATGGCTTTTATTCTCTAAAGGCATTAAGAGAAGAAAGAAATTACAACAAGATTTGTTCTGAGATTTTGTGATTTGGAGCTAGAAGAACTTGTGAACGAAGAGAAGGAACTGAAGTGTCAAGTGATTCAAAGCCTAGGTAGCAAGCTTTCTTTCATTTCATACTCAAATATGGGTGTCTATGATTCATGTATGTGCTGAAATCTTAGGGCTTTTGTTTCTTACTCTTTGGGAAGACTTTGGTCTAATTATAATTGTTACAAAGCTCTTAAAGGACCCAATTGATGGTGTCAAGAACTGGTCAAGAAACATAAGCTAGCTTGTACGGTATGAGTGGTACGACAACTGACATTCGAGAGCGTAACCCAACTTAGAAATGAAAGGAAAGACATTGGGAGAGTGGTAGCCTCTGGGAAATAGAGTTTTGAAAAATTGTAGTGTTGCAAGCTATAACTAACCATAATTGGTTATGCTTATTGAAAGGGTACAAAAGAGTGAGGAAACTTCTTTAACATCAAGATATTTAGTAGTGTTGGATATGAGTTATCAAGGACTTTAATGGACTGATTGAAGTGGAAATCATAAAGAATTAGACTTAAAGTGCCCCTTTAAATAGAAATCTTTCATTGGCATGTTCTATTGGGTTTACCTGCAAGGAATATACTATTGATGTAAAATCAGCTAGGGAAACTTGCTCTAATTACACATTCCTATAAGATGGAATTAGTTAGAACAATTGCAAGACAAGAAATGGATTTGATTGGTAAACATGAGGAATTAAGGAACATTTTCATATAGTGAAAATGAAACTACTACCATGTTGGAAACTTAAACCAAGTAAGTGCATAAGACATACATACAGTTAATACATTGAATATAAGTTTAAGTAGCGAGTAAGATTTAAAGAATGGAATGCCAGTTCAAGTAATTCTTATTTGAATACATCTAGACTGGACATTATCATAGACTCACATTGGTAAATAATAGTAGGAGTTTGAATATTACCAGGGTGATAGGGGACCAAAACATCAAGGGAATACTTGATTGATATTTTCATTCGATTGTGAACTTGGCAGGTTAGTTAGGCATGGAAATTAAAATCAATTAAGAGACTTTTCAGAATCTAATGAACAAATAAAATGCTCAAAGAAAGATTACCTTGTCATTAGGCGAAAAAATCACAACATGCAATCTCTTGAGCAGTTGGGAATGGTCATAAGATCAAGAAGTCTGGAGAAGCCATCTTTGGGAATACTAGAAGAACTTGAATACTTGCTCCCCTCGGTATCAAGCGCAAAATCTTTACTGAGAAACAAACTCTGCTTCCCATGTTTCACTGATTTGGGCATTGGGCAAATATTCAACCCCACAACCCCTACCAAGAACTGGGAAGCTTCGGTGAGCGGTGAGAGAGGTCAGAGAGAGAGAGAGAACGAACAGAGATTGGCCTATGCACGCGAGAGAGCAGAGGGCGGTGATGGGAGCGGTGAGCAACACATCGAGCAGAGGGCAGAGAGCGGTGGATCGGTCGGTGAGCCGAGAGATAGAGCGGAGAGGGAGCGACATCGATGAGCGGTGAGCGGGGTGAGCGGGGAGCGGGGTGAGCGGCGACGGGGCGAGAGAGAAGGCAGAGAGCGTGCGTTTAGGGTTAAGCGAGAGAGAAGGCGGAGAGAAGGCATAGAGCGTTAGGGTTGAGCGAGAGAGAAAACAGAGAGCGTTAGGGTTGAGCGTTAGGGTTGAGCGAGAGAGAAGGCAGAGAGAACGCAGAGAGCGTTAGGGTTGAGCTAGAAAGAGGGTTGAGAGAGAGAAAGTGTGTGTGTGTGAGAGTCTTGGGTCCCTATTTTTGAATCATCGAGATCGAATACGCACGAATCTCGAGATTAATGGACGGTTGTAAAAAATGAAATTTTTGGTGGGAATGTTGGCGCCATTTTTTAGAGACGGAATTTAATTCCGTCTCTATTTCCGTCTCTAATCCGTCTCAATTCCGTCTCTAATTTAATCCGTCTCAATTCCGTCTCTAACTTATTTTTTTAGCAACGGAACTTATTTCCCTTTCTAATTCCGTTTCTAATTTGCTGTTTTTTTGTAGTGCGTACTAATGTTGATTATACCATATATTAGTGTTTTGTGATTATTTATTGATTTTTGAAATGTTGGGTTATTTGGGAGTGTTTAGAATGAATCTTTGGTGATTTGAGAGCGCATGACTGCATTTCTACAGTTTTGCACAACCCTGGAGCATGCCCCACTTTAGGAGGGAGTGTGTTCCCTTTTTTGGGCAGCCATAGGACTGTTTCGAGTGACTTTAGTAAAAGACTTATGACTTCTTTATTTTAACTCTATTTTTGACGTTCTTTATACTGTTAGAAAGCTAAGAGAGAGATAAACAACCCAGAATGGTTAGTCTTAAAAAATAAAGCCTTCTCATTTGCTGAAAATGGGCTGAAAATTAGGGTTTATGTGTAGGGATAGTTTTATAAGTGTTTGGAGTAGTTTTGGTTTCACTTAGTCTAAACACTTAATGAGAGACTAAAATACACCTAATTCAATTTAATAAACTTTAAGAACTTAGAGAGTCAACACCGAAGTGTGGAATGCGGGTTTGGAGTGGTTGAAAATTGATTTGGACTAGTATTTGGCATGGTTTGAAGGTAAGTAAACCTGTAGGGAAATTTTATATATTTCTTTCCTTATGTTCAGTGTTATAACAATTAATTTAATTGTATGTCTATTTTAATCCTCCTAATGACATGGTTTGTGTTTTCCTTACTTGATGAATCTTAGATAATCCATGATATAGTTTCATTCATGGATTTATAGCTAGTACCTCTGCTTGTTTTATATTGGGTTCTATACTACTATCATGTTGAAATATTTTCTTTCTAAGTCTACGAATTGCATATGGTCTGATAGCATGCTATTGAGTTGTTGAACTCCTTATTGAACTTGTCTCTGTTATAGAGTTACATATCGATAAAATACTCTCCTTATAGCCTTGATGTTATGATTCCACGTTTAATGTTGTACGAAACTTAAACGATTACTTTTTGAGTTTAGGTTGATTTATACATGAGATCAAGATGGCATATGGGATAGTCCTTGAGGTTGTCGTACTCCACTAACCGATGTGATGTAACTCACGACTACTTGTAAAAGTGCCAAATAGCTTATGTTATGTAACTTACAACTATATATTTAGGATAAGCTAATGTCATGTAACTCATGACCAATGCTAATGAAGATGTCGGTTGGTGCAATGTAACTCACGTTCCACAATGTTCACCGAGCTGATGCGATGAAACTCACAGCTCATTGAGCATAAACTTGTATGACTATTTACTTGGGTTTTCCTTAGTTCCATTTATTCAGTTAGTATCCCTTGGTAACTATTTGCATATGTTTGTTTCTGCTCTATATTTTGTCTTATATGGTTTTAGTTACATGTTCATTGTTATTTTGAAATATGGATAAATGGCCTAAAAAACTACTAATTAAATCATATATGAATATTCATTGCCCAGATTCAATAACTCATTTAGTTTATTACATGAAACCAATTGTTCTCAAAGTCTGATTAAGATACGGTTATCATTCAAGATCAGAATTAGAACTATACGAATATGATGTTAGCAATGGCTTGTTTATGTTGTTGAAAATCATGGTGCAAACCATGAAAACTCACTAGAGCTCATGCTATGTTCGTAAATAGAAAATGTATAGTTATTGAACTCTATTGATATAAAAGTATCATTGTGTTATCAATGATCATTTAAAAAGTTTGAAGACTTTGAAAAGGCACAAGCAATATCGCGGAATTATCTGAACTTTAACGATCAATTGGTTTATGTCAAGGATTGCAAGTGCAAATACTAACCTTCGAATATAAATCACTCGGATATGTGTTAAATGTGAATTGCAAATCAATTGATTTGACCAAGATTGAGACAATTAGAGAATTGTTTTATATTTAACAAAAAATTAAAAAGTTAGTGTTATTTAAGAATGATTGAATGATAAAAACAACTATGAAGATTTGTGGTATCGTTATGTTGTATGCTCAATTAAACTAAAAATGGAATTGAGATAGGCCGAAATTATGCAAAAATGCGTTGAGAGGAAATCGAAATGTAGTTTGACTATAATAATTGCTTGTTTATACATGAAATATGGAAAAAGTTAAAGGTTTAGCCTAATACTTTATTTGGAATAGTTATGTATTGACACAATGATGCGAGAGATTGTAATTTATACTATTATATAGTTCAAGAAAGGTTGAGAAGAATTATTGTGAAATAACTGTTTTGGTAGTTTTACCAAACAATTTAAGGCTTCACTTATAGAATAAAAGCTTGAAATGTATTTCAAAAGACGAACGGAATGAATTGCGAAGATAAATCCTAAAGCTGAGACTTAGGGTTAAAAGATATTGGTTTAAATCCCAACTTATTTGTGAATCCATTCAATCGAATAGGTTATGCAAGTTCATTCATTCATCTTAGGGTTTGAAATACTGATTTACCCAACTAAAAAGGGTTTTGGAGAGATTTTTAACTATCCCTAAGATTATAGTTTTAAAGAAAACGCTAGAAGACAAATGAGAAGTATGAAAACCAAAGAGTTGGTGCAATATGGTTTGGAGGTCTTTAAGCTATGAGAGTTTGAAGAGTATAGTTGTCAGAGTAAAAGAAATTAGAGGTGAAATGAGTAACCACAATTCATGAATATAATGAATTCACTCTGAGAAATCACCCACACAAAGTAATTGATGTGATTAATACTTGAAGTAGAGAAAAGAACATCAAGTGTAATTATAATAGGAACTTGTCATACTATCTTTTGAAAGAGATGTGTAATAATGATGATGGAATGAATTCTTGTAGGCACATCATTAACTGAGCTATTGAAATTGATAAATATATATCAATTCTTTAAAGTTCTGATTGGAGATGAACTAAGTGTATAACTAGGTGATGGTTAAAAAGTCTAATTGGAACTATTTGATATACTAGGATTTGGTTATTAATGATTAGTATCCAGATTAAACTACCTAATGAAATAGTGTTGTATGCATTAGTTGTTGAATTGAAAATCTCATTTCAGAAAGGATATTGGACAAGACTTATTTCGATAATCTTATGAATCTTTTCATATGATTGTACAAGTAATATCATAAAAAGATATGAGATCTATTCAGTAAGTTAAGACTGAATATTGAGAACCTAGAGGGTTAGATAAATTCTTGTGTATATTTAATGGTAAAAAAACATAATTGTAAATTATGAAACAAGATTGGCAAGATCTTTGTGTCAGCACAATGATGTATGAATTGTAGTAGATAGATTCATCAAAAGATTATATAAAAGACTTAGAAGTGTGATGTGGTAGGGCAGATTGGGCCTGGATGAGGAAAAGGTTAGGCAGGAGATAAACTCTTCCCTTTATATCAGTAACCCTGAATCAACCTAAGCATTCACTATCCATTCAGAAAATAAATTTATGAGCTTGTGTCTTGGAAATGTATGATAGCTTAAAGAAAATAGATTTTTTTTATGTGAGCTCTTTGATAATAAAAGATATCGGGTGGATTACATTGTCGAATGATAAAGCTGAATATGCTCAATCTTATTGTACGTTGACGTACAGAACTAAGTTTGGAGATATAGCTTTTATGAAAAATACGATAATTAAGAGCTACATATAGAGGGTATAACCGATTATGTGATTTATAACTATAACAAGGTTAAAATAAATATGTGGAGGAGTCGAGCATCATAGATTGTTAGAGAATTCAAAAGACAAATTCAGTATACTTTTGAAACTCTCATCTACGAAATGGCTTTGTAGGTTCGAATTATAGTAAAAATAGTTGTGCCATAAAAAATAAAAAGATAACTTGGGAATGAGAGTAATACATAGAAGAGCAATTACCTTTTCTCTTCGGAACTACTGGTAACTTGCACATTTCCTTTAATTTCGAGGATGAAATTGTCTAAAATTGGGGAGACAGTAACGACCTGTTACATTAAGTAAGTGATTAACATTAATTTGAAAGTTAATTAACCCAAGTTAGATCGTGGTTAAGCTCAGCTTGTCTTGATTAGCATGTGCGTGGATTTGCGTGTCGTTTGATGTTTGTATGGATTATATTATTAATTATAAAAAATAACTGGATTAATTGGTCTATAATCAAATAATTAGAAAATTATGGGACATCTAATACTGTGTATAGGTCAAGTGTGACTCATATAGGTCATGATGTAGCGTGCACGCCCAAGTGTACCAGTTGGCGCGCTTGACGAGATGATAAACACATTAATATAGGTGTATGCATGTATGTATATATATTATATGTATATATATTGAAAATAATTAATAAATAAATGGGAGCCTAGTGAGACGCGTGGTCGAGAGTGACATACGTGGGATTTATCATAGTGTACATGCCCGAGTGTACTCGTTGGTGCGCCTAATGAATTTATAGGTAAGAAGATATGTAATTATATATATTTATATCTAATTGATATATATATATATAAGTAACCTATAGTTTGATTTGAATTATTTAAAACTGTGGATTGCCTCGAGATACGTGTGTATAAGCATCGAGGAAATGAATAGTGCAAGGAAGCATGGGACAATGCGTTGATGTATTAGGCATGACAATCAAGTGGTACATAAGCATGAATGGAAAAATATATGTTCTAAATAAACCTCCAGATACACGATATATATCTCAAGGAGATCAATAAATATTTGATCATAATAAGTTGGTCATGAGGTGATGGAGGTTTAAATTAATTTGCTAATAACCATAGAGATCAGCCTCGAGATACATAACGAATATCTCGAGAAAGATTAAAATGTGAAATAAAAAAAATTGAATCATCGAATTTGCCTTGAGATTTATGCATACTAATCTCGATGAGATCTTATATTTATCCCAAAATGGAAATGAACACCATCTTATTTTGAAACCCAGAGAAATCGACAGAGAAGTTGAAACCAGGGGAAAGATAGATCGATAACGATGGAAAGAATGTGAGGTAGTTAAGTTGTTATTGGTTGGGTTGATGTTGTTTTCATTAGTGTTGTTATTTGTTGTGTTGATTGTTGATAAAGGAGTTAGGAGATTGGGAGGCTCGGGTCCAAGGAGGGAGACGACACAGGGGGTCATCTCCCTTGTCAAATCGATACTGGGAGAAAAATGAAAAATGAGACGATGTGCTGAAAAAGGGAGGCGATGAGGAAGAAAGGGGTTGGGCCCCTAAACCGGGCCGATTCGGCTCAGTCGAGCGGAACCCGGCTCGGCCTAGTTCAGGCTCAAACCTCTTTCCTAATAAAAAAATAGATAAAATGCTGGAAAATTTAGAATTCTATCGATACGTTATACCGAGATTTTTACCTCGAAAAACTAAAATGGTCGATTGACTAAAATTGACAAATTGGTTTACGATTTGATTAGGACCAGTTTAGTGGTTCTAACTAATGAGTATTGGACTCAAATTGACGACAATTTGAAAGTTAGAGTTTTAATCTGAGTTAAAAGGATTGATAACTCCAAGAATCATATAAGTCGGTATAAAGTTAGGAAAGCTCGGCACATGTAAGTAGGACTCGTATTTTTATCAACTATGCAACATAATTAGTATAGTTAGTTCATATAGCATAATGGACTGGGAATTGGGCAATGTACCGTGACTTGATTGTATCAGTTTTTAAATGTGAAAATCCTCAAAAGTGTCAATAAGATGGACTGGGATTGAGGGATGTGAAAGTCAGCCAGAAAATGAATTCTGTCATTTATCCTAATAAAAGGAAAAGGTTAGCCTTGAAATGAATTTTGCCCTTATATCCTCAGTAGGTCGAAGTTTTTCTTTAGTCATTCACTATCCATTTGGGGTTAGTAGCTTAGTCAAACATGAATAGCAGTTGTAGAGTACATTAACTGAGAGAGAGTTTGATTGAGTCGCACAAATGACATTAAAAAAGGCACTCTTAGGAGGCACCCCAAGCTTCATCCCTTGTCTATTTGATTTCCTATTTTAATGTTTTTTGTGGTATTCATATAATGATCTCTTTGGTGACTTTTTTTTTACAGGTGTTGTGACATTTGCATAGTACATCGGATTGTGAGAGCTCGATATCGCTCTTGCCGTTCATCACGTTGTTCTATACCTACAATTAGTCATACTAAGATTTGGTAAGGTTACCCATCTTTATTTTGTTTACTTTTTGTTCATAGATATAAGGATCAATGTTAGTTTTATGCCTGAACTTGTATCATTTCATTTCTCTTACATCTATCATGTTCTTTCACCGTCTTGCATGTTTACATGTGCACATATTGACTTGTTTTGAACCTTAAAGATAAGATTTAGAATAAGTTTGTGGTTACTTTAGTATTTATGGATTGAGTTGGATGGTTTGCTTTGAGAAAGACCATACGTGAGATCATTTAAGGTTTTCAATTATATGCAGTTATATGCAGTTGACGGATGGTAATGGTGGTGTTTAGTATCCTTTATTCTTTTATTTCTTCCATTTCTTTTCCCTTCATACTTCTCTTTCTCATTTCATTAGGAGTCGATACACTTTCATGCATCTACTTAGTATAGTTTTCATTTTTATTATTTTTAGAGTCACCCAAAACTTAGTTTCATGCTTTTGGTTGTGGATGAGTAAAATATGGTTACTTTTTTGTCTTGAAACTTATGAAAAATTAGGAGAAACACTCACTTGAGCCCGTAGACCAGTATTTTTATGATATCATGATTAGAGACTTAGTATGTTAAACCTTGTGCCAGACACTAAAATGGGCATATGGTCAAAACTATGCAAGTCAGATTTCTAAGGTGCTAGAATGAGGTTATAACCCACTCGAGGCTGAATTCCTATAACCGAAACACTTTTTGGGAAATGATTTAGACCATTTTTGAATGAAAATCCTTAAGCCTTAAGCCTACCTAAAGTAATTTCCTTAGTTAACCCCCTTTGAGTCAACCCAACCTTTATTTCTTTCATACATAATGTTAAATCTATAGACAAAGCCTGAAATATCCCTTTACCTAGTTGGAAACTAGTCTTAGACTTGAAATCATTAGAAAGAGATATGAGGAGAAAACAAATTGAGAAAAAATGGTTATATACCCAAAATAATGGAAAAGTCATTATTAGAGAGTCCCACTTAAAATGACATCCACAAGAAATGGATCAGGGAGCTGAGCGGCTAGAAAAAGTTAAGGACTGCATATATTGAAAGAAAAATGAATTAAAGTGGAGTGTAAGTCACATTCATGTTATCCGAAAATCATTTGATAGACTAAGTTTTAGTTTTTCAATGTTTCGTACATCCTTTATATCATTTCTTTGGTTACCTATCCTAGCCATGTCACAACCTATTAAAGTCATAGTGATTCTTATTTATACTATGTCTATAATAGTGGAGAGTGTGGTTACATTTCTTGCCTATGGTACTTTTTAAGCATTTATGCGCTACTTTCATAGAGATTGTAAATTTGCGTGCTTGAATTTATAGACCGAGAAAACTAGTGATTAGTTGACGACCTTTGTCTTGACCAAATATATGTCTTTAAAGTGTGATATTAATTGTGTTTGGGTTGCAGTTCTTCACATATCATAACTTCAAAATTTCTTGAGTGACTTGTTAACTCAGCGACTATGTAAACCAAAGGGACTCCATAAATTCTGAATCAGGTATAGTATTAGTTGAGTTAGTGCGTAACTATATTATGAGTCTAGTTTACTTGTATTTTATCATTTACACATTTGCTCTAGACTTGCAAAGTTCTAAGTTTAGGGATATTTGATAAGTTATGAATTATGTTATCATATATAGTTTATTTATATATTTTTGATGGTTGAGTCTTGAAAATATTAGCTTAATTGTTCTTATTTGTTATTTTTAGGGTTATCGGAGTGCGCGGTTGAATCTGAGGTGAAAAACATGCCAAATCGTATATTTACATGTAGTTGATCAGCCCGAAGACACGCACTGTAGAGTTGATGAAGCAATGAGGAGAGCCTGAATGACGTATCTAGGGACACACTTAAGGCACTCGACATCAGAGCTGTCACATTTAGTCTCGAGATATGCACGCACCATCTCCTATGTTTCAAACGAGTCTCATGTGCTTCTCTTCTTCTCGCTAGCTACCACTGATTCCTCCTCGGTATGTCTGCTGTGAGGAGCTTCCCATCCTTGGCTTCTCCCGAACCAGCTGCTGCTGATGATCCTCGAAATGCATGTAGTGCTCTCTCCTATAATTTTGTGCGACTCTTGCACGCCTCCTCTCCTCCAGATGCCTGCTACGTGCCAGTGTCTTACTTGTCCAACACGTTCCAGCCAAACTCTTTCTTCTAATCCCTGCACGCCACATGTCGTCACTGCGGCAACTCCTCAAATCACAGCTTCACACATGTTCGAGACCCTGCATTAAACTGGAAACAGCTACCTGATTGTCTTCGGTGCACGTGTCAATAGTGATACCCCAATTTCGATTTCTTTCTATTCTAGAGAGAAAAATAGAATGTGTTTTTTGGATGAGGACTTTGGTATTCATTGGAGAACATACGACGCCTACACATTGTTTGATTCTCTCTTTTTCTCAAAAGCCATTGTTCTCCTTTTTGATTTTAATGGAGTTTTTATGCAACATGTTCGGCTAACTTCATCGATCAAGACCGGAGGTGGAGTAAACTATCCTTTTGGCATAAACAAATGTCAGATCTACTTTGATTTTTTCAAATTGATTTTCATTGGAATTTATTCCCGTTGATATAGATTGAATAATTAGGGTTAAATTTATATTGAAATCCTAATTATTTTGCTTGTGAGTCGTAAGCATCCGTCCTTTTGCAATAAGAACACACTAACAATAATTGAACCTACCAAATGGTTCACCCATTTTGGACCCGGTTGAATATCTAAGGGATCTAGCTAAATTAGAGACACTAGTGATCCGATTGTCGAGGTGTAGTGCGTTCATAAAGCCTATTGCGGACAACACATTAAACCCAATTCACTTGAGTCCAGGGTTGTGTTTAGCTAGAAAAATGGTCATTGTCGTACATTCACCATCGAGATTGAGAAGTGCGAGGACCCGCGTACGTTACCGGGTCTATAACTACTCTACATTACCTTTGATCTCTTGGAGGAAGGGAGAAAGTCTTTTTTAGGTATTATTAGTTAGTTTTTATTTATTTGTTTTCTATGTCGATGAGTGGTTAAGTTTCACATTATAGACCAATGTGATTCAGTTCTAGGATTTAAGGATTCATTAGGTTTTGTGCTTTTAGTTCTAATATTATTTAATTATAGTTTTTGTATTCTTGATTACATTGTTTTATAAAGTTTATAAGGTGATTTTCTTTTTTTTTTTTAATGTAAATGACATGCATTCCGGTTTGGGCATAAGCTATTGTTAATGATCTTAACACCTTTCAGTAAGGGGGATTATGTTAGGTGGTAAGTAAGGCCTTGTTTATTGGAAATAGATGTGCCTTTATGTCGTTGAGATAAGAGATGGTAGCAGTTCTTATTAATTTCTACTCATGATAGGTGTTCTCACGGAGTTTAATGCTGCTAGTTCATTGAAAATCTATGGCATATTCGATAGGTTTTGCGGTCTAGTTAGTATGTGGTTGTATTGCACGTCCCTTCCATTGACATGAGCAAAACGAGGTGGTGAGAGTCACCACAAGCCTATCTATGGAATCTAGTACCAAAAAACTTTTTAAAATGGAAGAACAAATCCAATCCTTTGAATTTTAATTCACATAGTGTTTTATATTTTTATAGTTATTGAATTCCATTTTCTAGGTATTTTAGTTTATTGTCTACGTATTTGATTTTTACTATAGTTTAGTTTTGTTTTAAAAAACATTCATTTTTGCTTAAACTAAAAAGGAACATCTCAATCCTTATGGGTTGGACCTTGTACTCACCACACTACGAATCTGAGGTAGTTGGTGAATTCGAGACTATTATTGATGCCTTCGACGGGGAATACCAATTTTTGGTGCCGTTGTTGGGGATTGGTACTAAATATTTTTTTATTTTTTTAGATTAGTTTAGTTTTGTATTGTTTTATGGTAATAAGTCGCATATATTCACTTTCCGTAGACGATTTGGTTCCACTTGATCCGGAAAATGACCAGACATATAAAAAGAGGAACATGGATATCAAAAAAGGGAAAGATTGCGTGTGACTATAGATCTTCTAGTTGCGCAAGATGCTAGGCAGAACAACCATCAAAATGCGAGGCATGAATTGAGGCAGGATAGAGAGCTCGCATTTAGGGAGGCGAATCAAAATCGTAGATGGTCATTACTTTTATGCATCGAGTATCCAACAACCACTGGTCAGTTTGAAATTAAATTAGGATTGACACACAAACTGTCTTATTTATATGGGAAATAGAATAAGGACCCCTTAGAAGTTCCTCACTAAATTTTAGATGGTGGTATTATCCATGAATCCTCCTACAATTGATGTTGACTTAGTGAGACTCAAGGAAGTTCCCTTTTGTTTTAAATATGATGTACAAGATTGGTTATTTCACTTGCCGGCTGGTTCTATCAGGAATTAGAACGAGCTACATTAGAAATTTCAAGGTGATTACATACTAGATAAAAGTATTACTAAACTTAGGAGGCACATATCTCACAATGTTATGAAAGATGATGAATTATTGTCACTATATTGGGAAGGGGATCAAGAGGTTATGTAGGGTGTGTCCTCAAAACGGTCTCGGTAAGAAGTCTTTGATGGAAAGTTTCTATGAAAGGCCAACTTTTAGTGATAAGAGACTGCTTGATACAATGTGTAATCAGAGTTTTACAGATATCACACCTATAAAGGCTATGATGTACATTGAGAAAATAGCTAATCCAACAAAACAATATGGTCCAACTAATGAAAGGACGACAACAACATCTTTAGGGGAAAGTTGATTTGAGAGTCATATGTCAGAACTTAAATATATGGTGAAACAAATGATGGTCATAAGATGGAAAACGAAAGCATGTGGTATATATTCAAAACCGAGTTTTTTTACTAACCAGTGTCTTTAACTTTTTGAGGATACTGGGGAAGTCGAGGTAGCTTGCCAATTTTCAGGGCCACCTATAAGATAGTATGGGCAGTAGAGTAACTATTATGGAGGAGGGGATATGAATCTAACTTCAACTATGGGATTAGGAATCCCAACTACCAGAGCTTTGTGCCTAGAGGACAGTCGATGCCAGTAGCCCTTCAGAATCAACAACCCCATCTACATGGTCCTACCTTGGAAGGAATGATGAAATAATTGATTTTGTCTCATCAACAATATGAAGTTATGCCCAAAGCCTTAATTTAAGAATTACAGGCTAGGATGTCAAATATGTCAGCTCAAATAGGTCAAGCCAACAACATGAGAAAAAGGAAAAGAAGGAAAACGAAAAGAACCATAATGCTTACATGAATGCAACTTCACAAGTTAATATCATTTCAGTGGCTGAAACTGCGGTATGGCTTGAGACAGGAGCTGCTAGAGTAGAACATGAGAAAAAGGAAAAGAAGGAAAACGAAAAGAATAACTCGAGGAAAGGATGGATGAATACTATCAAGCACAGAGTACCATTTCCTCATAGGCTATATCCAGAAAGCTTTGCCAACATGTTCATGAATCGCAAAAAATTAGAATACTAAAAAGAAGAAGCCATGAAAATTAAACAAGTAGTTAAGAAACTTGAACAAATGAAGCCATAAATTGAAGTTTCTTGCAAACCCTTTGAAATTACAAGGCTATTTGAATAAAAGAAGGAGAACTTCTACACAGGCAACATAAACCCGCCAAAAACGTGTGAGGATCCATATATCTTTAATATTTGCATATCATTGAAATGAATGATACACACATGTCCAATCATGCCTCTATTGTGTTAGGACAACCATTCATGAAATTGCATACAAAAGACTTTTATGACTATTTATTTAGAAAATATTGGTAGTAGGGTGAGCGTCAATTTGGTTGTGAGTAGGATTTATCCAGTCTGTAATCCTCAAGTCGAGTTTGGAAAAGATCTTTTAAATCCAAACTTGACTCATATTTCAAATATTTATTTCTACTTAATTATAGGATAATGCTAAGGTGACCCACTATGGACACTCAATACAATCACGCGCCTTGATTTTTTAACTTTTCATAATTTTTTTTGTTGAGGAGGGTGATGGCGCAGAAAAGGAAGACAAGATTATAAAAAAATTAAAAAACCACGGTGTGTGCTCAGTGGGAGTGTTCATAGTGGGTCACCTTAACATTATCCTTAATTATAGACTATAATATATTATAAGATAAAAGTGTTTTAAAACATTAAACAATGGGTATGTAACCGTATATAGCTTATGTTTGCCCTTCGCTCCTCAGTAATAATTGTTGATGCACCTGATGGAGCAACAATAAAAATAAGCATGATAAAAGAAGACCGACTAATTCTTTACATTGCTTGTATGAATAAGTGCCAATAGTATAATACTAGTGATGAAACCTTCCCAAGTTGCAATTCAGAGTAGCTCTCTATTTCCGTGAATCCAAAATTTAGACTAGAATTAGATTTATGGTAACTATCTGGGCATTAAAATGTGACGTCTTTGAATTATTTCTTTATTCCAAATGAATTGTGAAATCTGAGAATTTTATAAACTTCATGTGACAGTCCTAGTTCCTCACAAACTAAACCCCACTCGGCCTGAGCCCACGTGGACCCCCGAGTTAATCCTTACGAGGTCAACGTAGGTCTAGTCAGTGAAAGCAATTAATATGTTAAATAACTCGACAATAAAGTAAAAGAGTCGGACGACCTAAATTTGGAACCCTGAAAACATATGTAATCACGTATATCTGGTGTCAAGTGCAATAAATAAGTAAAATGATATATGAGTCTTATGTATCTCTCAACCTAAAATGATATACATCTTCGGGCTCTACCCAACACGATGGAGATTTGCATGGCTAGAGATTGTTGTGGATCACACAGAGAAGATTTGACATATCAGACTATGTCTTAAGGGTAGGCAGGAGAGACAGAAGAAATACTATGATAAATACCACGACGAGTTAGAGATTCGGAATAAAAGAAAAGCTTATGCTGAGATTTATTGGTCCATTTAGATTAAAGAAAAAAATAGGCAAGGCCGCTCACGAGTTAGTGTTCCTACCTCAGTTAGCCTATATCCACCTAGTTTCTCATATACCGATGCCCAACTGGATAGGCCGAGAGGGGATAAATGACTAGAAGTAGATCTGAGTCAGATAGACTTAAGAAAGAACATCACTAATGAGGAGCAACCTATTCAGATATTGGACCGAAATGTGAAGAGATTGAAGAACAAGGACATCCCATCAGTCCTTGTCAAGTGGCAACATCACATGGATGAGAAGCTGACTTGGGAACTAGAGTCCTATATGTGCGAGCACTTTCTATACCTATTTTAATTCTGAACTGTAACTTGGACCTATTGTGACGTGGCACACTTGGTCAACACTCGCAAGTTTACACTAAGTATATTATTTTTTATGATTGTATTATGTATCTACCCTAATGTACACAATTAATTTAGATCATTTAAATTTATATTGCCGATTTACGAGTAAGACTTGTTTTAAGATGCGTGTGATGCGCTTGTATACGGGTAGATTTTTGTATTAAGGAAATTTACACTAGTACAGAATCTACTTATTAACCAATAGTCTAAGGTTATGAAGTCTCATTATTTAATAAGTATGGAATTCACCTAATTAGATTATATACCCTAAGTATGAACGTTGAAAAATCAATCCTAAATAAACTCGCCAATTAATTAATCTAATTTGCCTATTTTCTTTAGCCATTTTTCTAAGTCACAAAGTATGGACAATTTCCTAGCCATATATTAGGGTGGGGTGTGTTAGGACTCTATAGACCAGACAAAAAAGAAAATTAAGCCCCAATTTTCCTATTTGTTGTACTTATTTTTAGTTCCCACTTGAACAACAAGAGAAAGAGAGGCAAGAAATGGAAAGAGATGGAAAGTGAGAATCGATGGTTTTGGTGTGAAAATCTTTAGATTTTCTCAAGATAAAAAAGAAGTTAATACTAGGGAGCATGGATCAGGGTTGGTGGAACTCATAGAGGCCGGTTAAGTGAAAGCTTGGAAGACAAATTTGTCAAAGCTTTAGGTATTTTCTTCTCCAAATCTTTTCATATTTGACTCAATCCTTCTTGGTATGCTATTTCTTAATTATTTGGACTTGAAGGGGATAAGATCAACCCTTGTTTATAATGAGTCTCGTAGTTAGAACTAAGGTTTGTTGTTATGTAGATGCTTTTATTTGAAATTGGAATTAAATGGTAGAAAAACATCTTGTTGGGATTGAGATTTATGTTGTGTTTTGGAATTAGTAGTCGTGTGAGGAAGAAGATGAATAGTAACACCATTGAATGTAAATTTAGTATTCATTGCTTGGGTTTAAGCCTATAGTGTACAATATGAGGAAACGATGGTTTAATCATGTTGGGACTGTTATAGATGTATTTAGGTTAGTTCTGAAGACTTTTCTGGTCTTTAATGAAGTTTTTAGGCGAATTTGAAAGGTATAGCCAAGACTTAATTCGGTTATGCAACTTGAGCTTTCTCGAGTAGGTTTTTTAGCATGCTCAATAATAGCAAGATAATGATAAGTTTTATGGTTGCTCAAAGTAGTTTCTAGTTTGCTTAATAGTATTAAGGTTGATTAAAGTTCTTGAGTTTACTCAATCAGTTTAAGACTACTTTAATTAAGTTTTGAGTTTTCTTAAAGTCCAATTAATATCAACGAGAGCATGTTTAAAACAATAAATAAACCAAACTTAGTAATATCTAACATGCCTAAACTACTTTTAATTGATAAAAGGAACCTAGCTTACTAGTGTCGGGTATCGGGGATTGGCTCGAATACATGTAAGAGCTGCGAGAGGCTATTTATGCTTGATCCGATGTAAGTAAACCTAGCTAGGAAATGTGTAGTAATAAATTGAAGTTTATATTTTATTGCTAATGCACCAATTTACCTTTCTTGGAATTCTCACTCCAATATGAGTGTTCGAAGGCCAAGTGAGTTTAAACTGCTTGGACTACTTGGGCGCCTTTCCAGTTGCTTCTTTTGACACTCATTTCTTGTTGTACTTTCATTTTTCTATCTTATTATCATACATTACTTATAGCTTTCTTTTGATCCGCATGATTTTAGACTGCTTTATTTTTTTGAAGTACTGTTTAAATGCTTATGGATTTTACTTACTAGACTTTTTATTTTTCTATTGATGACTTGAGTGCAGATCCACAGTTGAGCAAGGGCAATGCACCGATACTAAGTGATATACTTTGAGGAAATCAGAGCGGCCCTCATCTTACTTTTCGTAGTTTTTTTGGCTTTTGTGTTACCCATATAGGATGTTTTGAACAAGTGGGATATATTTTTGGTTGTGAGACATACTGATACATGCAAATTGTTTTAGTTACACGCTCTACACTGGATATGCATGGTTCCACATCATTGATTATCCTGACTATACTGTTTGAGTTGTTTAGGAATGTCGAAGTTTATTTCCACTGTTAATAGATTCGAACTTATAAAATCTAAAAACTAAACTTTAAAGCACTAAATAACCTAAAATAAAGAAAAAGAAGGCTGACTAGGCTTATGTTGGCCTCGTGAGGCTGACTCGGGGGTCCATGAGGCCGGGCGGAGCTCAGTTTATGGGGAACTAGGGCTGTCACACTTGATTATACGACCAATTAAATATTTATAATTTTAATTAGAATTTAATTCGAAGTGGGACTCGCACATTACAAACTAGAGATTATAAGGTAAAATATTATTTATCGTTGACGAATGTCTAGTGTGTACTCTATGGTATTTTGTTGCAATGTCGGATTGTGTGAGATGTATCCTCAATTTTCGTAATTGGGTTTGTAAGTGTGAGTCTAAAGGATACAAGTGAAAATAAAATTATTAATTGCTTGATAACTTGTAAACAAATGTTAAATATCAAGTATCAAGTCGAGTTTTACCTCAATTTACTTGCCAGTTGAGATTGGTAGAAATAAGAAATGAGAACAAAGTTGATATAAGACTTTGCCTTAAACTACATGTTAGTTAGTAGTAGTTGAGGTTGTGATTAGATCTAAATTAGTATTTGATTAAGTATGGCAATAGAATTGGTCTTGATAATTTTGGTATGTCATGGACAAAGTTAAGATTTTGAGGTTTTTATGTGACCAAAACTAGGGTTATTAACGTTTTATGGAGTTAGACTATTTTGTTGAGAGGTTGATTCAATTTGGTAAAAAAATCACATCTAAAACAAGCACAAAAAATCAAAACACTTCAAAATAGGGATTTCAGAAATTAATAAATAAAAAGAAATCAAGTTGTTGACAAGTAGTTTAAGGTATATATACATATATATGTATATTAGTATAAAAAAAATTTGTTTCATTTCAGCAAAACAAACTTTTGTTTGTTCTCTAAACCCTATCAATTCGGTCTTTCGCTCCGCAAACTTTCGACATTCGATTTTTATCCGGTTTCCTGCAAAACGGTAGAGCATCGTGAGATGGTCGGTTCGAGCTAAATTTCTGCAGAAGAAAAAAGACATTTGACTCAAAATTTGGTAAATTATCAATTTAGGAAGTTTTTCCTCAATTCAATTTAAATTTTCACAATTATTTGATTTCTCTTTTGGGGCTTTAATTGAAATTGATTAAATTTTTTCGAATTGATATATTGGGTTGATTTCCATTAATTTAGAATAACTCCCACTAATATGGGTTAGGATTTCTGGTGAATTAAATTGATACGACTTAGTTGATCGCTATTTTGAAGCCGTTTTTATAGTTAAAATTAATTTATATTGAGAGTCTAGACGAATTGGATTATTGATTTTTTGTTCAAATTGACTCCACGTGTTGTGAAAATATTTTAAATATGGTATTGAGTGACTTCCAAGTGTTAAATGTCAAGCTTTGAGGATTTAATTACGAAATATTGATTTAAAGAGGTTTTGTTAGTTCTAAATTAATAAAGTTTTCCTAATCAACATGTTGTACAAGAAAATTCATAACTTCTTCATTTATGATCCGATTTGAGTGTTTTTGAAGTCTATGGAAAGTACGAAAGGAGTTCTACAAGTTTCTTTTTTCATTATGAGAAATAATGATGCTTTCAATGTTAAGAAATTACTTGAAGTTAACTAGTTGAAAGCTAATTGAAGTTGTTATAAATAATTATTTTGGAAACAATTGTTGAGCATACTTGGGTCGTTGTTTTAGTTGGGTTTGATTATTTGATTTCACTTAAAAATTGACTCTTTTATGACTGGATATGCGAAGAAGCTCTCGAATCCACTTTAAAGGTGATCCAACATTTTGAGAACCCCGAGAATTTAACTTATAATTGGTTGGTTGTAACTAAACCATTCAGTTGTTTTTACTTTTTATATAATTTATTTTTGTACCTGCATTGGTGCTTAGTCTACATTGCATTTTGCATTCTTGATTGGTCATGCATACATGACATCCGGATAGAGTTGCCTCTTCTTCGGTCGTAAGACTGAGAGGTGTTCCAATCCAGACTAGATGTACTACAGGCGTCTAACGCGAGTAATGTCGATTTCGAGGTAGCATGCATTAAACTCATAGGACTGCTCTAGATTCATAGTGAGATGGCTCGCTTGTTATGAGCTTAGAACATGAAATGAGGGATCTACTCTATTACATAAATTTGTTATTATTTGGAAATGCAATTACATGTCTCTGTGTATTCAGACTAACATTTGCAGGAGTACAAAGCAATGTAGGAGTTTACTTACATTACATCTTCGAGTTATTTTTTATGATGTCAGATTCTCTATGAAGACAAGAAAGACCAGACAAGACTCGAAGATATTGTTGATGACTTTAAAGTTTTAATTTTCTTGTTGTAATCATGTTATAAATTATTATTTTTAGTTTCGAGATGAGTTTAGGTCGTGAAACACAGGTGAAATGTTACGAGAGTCTCCTAAATCGGTTTAGAGGCAAGTCGAGAGGTTTATGTTTAGTTTTTGTTTATTTTTGGGATAGTTAGTTATAATTCAGGTATCAGAGACTTTAAGTTAGTTTATAAGTTTGAATTCGATATATATTCTGAACTGCATATAATTGTGAGTCCTTTTAGGCCTCTTCCTAATTCTACTGTTTATTAGGTTAAGTAGACATATGTTGTATGCAGTTCCGTATCAATATAATTGATGAAAGTTATTAGTCATAAACTAATAAGAAATTGGTTTAAAGGGAAGTTCAAATGACTCAGGTACGCAGGTACTAAACATGGTCTCTTGTAAAATTGAAAATATTGAACTATTACAATATTGAAATGCTCAAGAAGATGTTAGAACATACTTAAATTAAGTCTCAAATGATCGAGAATCATTTGATAAACTAGAAAATAAAATTGGGACTTTTAGGAAGCATATGATATCGACATCTTGGATTTTAGAATAAGGTTAGTACCAGTAAAATTAGTAACATGAGAAGACCTATTCTACAAATTATTGGTTTAATTCATAACCAATTAAAGATGTCTTCCGAAAATAGTCTCAATAAGGTAAAAGGAGACACGTGGTCTCATAAATAGAAATTGATTAGACAAACTAAATTTTGATTTAAAAAAGACAATGGGATTGTGATAGGATCAATTAAGTTGTCTAAGTCAATTTCTACGAAACAAAACACTTTGAAGCAATAGTATTATCTCCTTTTCATAGAACCACTTTTTAAAGCAAACATTCTAAGAAGAAGTGAATGATGTTAATCATTCCTTACTCAAGTTGCTTAGTTATAAGTGATGTTAAGGAAAAAGGTTCTATAAGTTGAACAAATCACTGATAAAACGAATGGAAATACATAAGTTAGGAGTGATCTTTGCTAACATTGGGTTAGTCATTGTTATGAAGCAAAAATCCAAAAACTCTTTAACTTGAAAACAAAAGGTATTATGATAAGATCAACGTGTTAGAAGTTAAAATAATGGAGAAATGGTTTGATAGTAGCTAGGATTAGCTATTAAATAAACTACAAGTGATTGTGTTTTGAAACTCTAAATACTTAATAATCACTTCTAACCAAATTAAATTTATGATACCTATCACTATGACTTAAAATGTAACAAATGAATATATATATATATATATATATATATATACTTGATTGAGAATCAGTAAGTGACTTTTATAGGAAGTCAGTGAGAAATTCTATATTTGGAGAATTTCCATTGATAAGACTTAAAGGATTTAAATAACATCCGCTAAGAGTTAAGTTAATCAAGATATTGGAAATTCTAATTCCTCTATCTCTTCAGTTGAGCTGTAATGCAATGAAGAAATCATTAAATATTAAATTGATGAATAATAAGATAATTTTATATCTTACATAGTGTCAAATTTATTTTTGAGAAAAAGAAAAGTCGAGAAATGTGAGGCAAATGGAAACAACTTAAAGCAATAACAAGCAATAGAATTGTTTGAGTTGCAAAATTCATTATTTTTTAATAAAGATTACCTAAGGAAGATTTCAGTTGATTGAATGATTATAAGAAGCAGTATCATCCTTAGTTATATTTTTGAAAAGAGGAGAGATATAAAATTGTATTTTTAACTTGAGATTAAAAAGTTGTAAGTGGTTTAGGTGTTGACTGAAGTCTGGATGAGTCTATGAAGGGACCAAGAACAAAATAAATAGCTAAGATGGACAAAAAATTAACGTAATAGACTCTGTGTAAAAGAAAGATGAGACGTTGAGATGAATACTGACTGCTTGAAGTAACAGGAACAGACTCGTTTAGTCAAGGTAAGACACTAGCGTAGTTATGTATGACCAAAAGTAGTATACAACTGATTTCGGTGAATATAGTGTATATTGGTTCAAATGTTGTAATACACTGCATAATCAGTCGGTGTTGAAGTTTGAAGCACCATGTATTTTAATTGGAGTTTACGTAAGACTCATATATCATAGTGAAGATATAAATGGAAAGAGATGATGACTTACAACTCAAATAGAGTATAGTGTATCTGACTTGATATGTTTGAAGAATTGAATATTTTCTCATTGTAATTCAAAAAAAATCTGAAGTATGTATCGAGTAGAGATGAAAAAGAGATAGCATATTTATAACTTGTATGTTATACAAGTAAAAAGTTGTACTATAAGAGTTGAATTATGAAATATGTCGATATCTCTATTTAAATTCATATATCTACTCGAACTAGGAAATTGTCTCTATTCAAGTAATGAAAAAAGATTGTTGAATAGTTAATGATTGAGACATGTGACAATTTGAAATCTCAGTAATTGGATAAATAATAGAAACCAAAGTAGTTATCAAAACAATTTAAAAGAGATTGGTGGTTATACATGACGCTCGCTGAACGCGTCAGTAAAATAAAATTTTCTAAACTATCTATTTTGTAGGATAGTGGCAAAGGATCGACCCTATAGAGATTAGTGGTCTTTCTAAGGTTAAAAACAATGAAAAGAAAAAATCATGGTGTTTTCAATTAAATTAATTTAACTAAAAAATAAAAAATCAGGGGGTTTTAAAATAAATTAATTTAACTAACTAATCTAACTAAACTAAATAAATAAAATAATCAAAATAACTTTCAAAACAATTAATGAACACTTAAGTAACACCTAGGTCTACGGTTCCACAAATCAGGATCAAGATTCAATGGCAATCATGATCTTTAATCTTTCCCAAAAAGTTATTACTTCAAATTTTTCTAGATTAGCAATAGAAAATCGACATCCGCCAAAAATTCTCCATTCCCCTTATCTCGATAGCCAGGACATCTACAACTAACTACTTCCCTAATTAATGCATAACCTAGACATTTGCGAATTGGGTTTAACACACTGACCATAGTAATATAGATATGTGGGAATACTAATCTTAAATAATCAGATCGCATCCGCTTCCAATTTAACTTAGATTCAATTGTTGCACGCTCAAGAACCGAAAGATTTTTACGACAAACGGGTGAGTGTTTGTCACTTTATTGGTCCAAAAGTACAATTACATGGATACTATCAGTCCAACTAACTACATGTTGTCTGTAACGGCCCGAAAATTCGACTCGTGCCACGTGTCATTTTAGGGTCGTATATGGGACCCACTTGCCGAAATGCGTATGTCCGAATCTCGAGTGGAGATGCTAATTGTTAAGAAACGTATACGCCAGAAATTTGGTGAGCCGAAACACGAACGGGGACGCGTCTCGAGTCGCGTGCCAAAGTAGGACCAAGATAATCGCTTTTTTTGTGGTTTTAATGTGTACGTTGGATACGCTTCGTGATGCGTATAGCGTGGGTATCGAAATTTTGGAAATCAGGCGGGTTGGTGCCTCGAGATGCGCGCTGCTCGGATTTTTAAGGAAAGCATAAAAATAAATATGTTTTTGGATGTGTCTCGAAATACGTAAATTTGCGAGACTCGAGACAATTATGGTCAAGCATAGAGGCATTGGACAAAGAGGTGAAATTATTGAGTGTGTCTCGAGATTCGTGCAACACGAACCTCGAGGACACTTTTGATTTGCAATCAAGGAGAAAATGTAAATATATATGTATATATATATATATATATATATATATATATATATATATATCAAGAGAGAGAGAAAAGAAAAGAAAAGAGAGAAAAAAAGATCGAAGAGGGAAAAAGAGAGAGATCGTGAGGAGAGGAAGAAGGTAGAGTTCGGCGGGCGGGGAGAGCGCGCGACAGATCGACGCAGCGAGAGAGGCGCGGACGATAAGCTGCAGTGCTGGTGGCGCGGATGGCGGGCTAGTCGGCGAGGCGCAGCTCAGCCGACGCGGCGGAGGTGGCCGCAATGGCGCTACGAATCCGCAATAGCAGCAGCGCGAGCAAAGAAAGACGGTGGCGGCAGCAATGGCGAGCAGCAGCGGCGGCATGGGCGGACCAAAGAAAGCGTCGGCGGGAGATGGTGGCGGTGGACGCTCTCCGGCCGGGGGTGGCGCGACAATACGAGAGACGCAGAGCGAGACGGCAGCGGCGCAAGATACTACTGAAGCGAGCGATAAGCGGCGGCGACCGGGCGAGTTGAGCGCGCGCGCGGCGAGCGGCCGGCGGTGGCGCGACGGTGACGTCGGCAGCGGAGCAGTGATGACGACGGCTCGGCAGCGGCAACGGCGCGGTAAACGACTCGGTGGCGTTATCGGACCGATCGGAGGCGCGAATCGATGAATGTCGACGATGCGATTGAGGTGAGGTGTATTTCACCTAATTTTAAATTGTGATTTGCATGATTTAGTAGCTAAATGTACGAATGGACACCAGGGACTTAAGATGTTATAGTCAGGTGTCAGGTGTGCATATCGAGACGCGAGCGAGTGCGTTTTGAGGTACGTAAGATTCCATCTGAAAGTCACTGAGGGTTTACTCTTCTATCATTGATTGCCTAATCGTGGTTGTTGGATTATATTCCCCCTATTCCTTGTTATTGATTTTCGTGACGCATTCGGGTTGGGGATTGAGACTTTTGATATTCGTGGTGTACTTATGGCACACTAGGTTGTACGCGGGAAAACCAGGTGAAAGGAAGTGGGGGCATCCACTGAAAGGATCCTGGGGGTATGAAGACCAGGTGAAAGGAAGTGGGGCACCCACCGAAAGGATCCTGGGGGTTCGACGTACAGTTTAGTGTGACTGGAAGGAGTACACGGTTTGTTTCTCTCGTGTTATTTATTCATGTGATGATCTTAGCACAGTTGCCTGTTTAGTTTCCGCATGAGTACTTGACATGTTGATTGATATCTGTTTATTTCTCTTATAAATGCTCGGTGTACTTTGTTGGAATCTTACTAACTGTACTCTCCATCTGGCTTTTTGTGATGGTCGAGTGCAGACCCTGCTAGTAGGGGCAAGGAGATTTTGGACGACTTTATCCGTGGTCAAGGACCTACTAGTACGTGCGATTTTGATATTTTGCTTTACTTTTGGGAAATGAGTGACTAAATAGACACCGTACTTGTATGTATTACTGTTAACTATTCTCGCATATATACATAGTACTTTCCCCGAGTTTTCCACAATAGGAGTTGCTCTTATAAATGATGTTTTATACGACAATGAATTTAATTGTTTTACTTGCCTTAAATTTTAAGACTTCCGCTGTTGTTTTAATGGTTCAACTGTTAAATCAAAATGAATAACGAAAGGAGTTAACACGCATATCGAGAAGTCGTGATGTAGCAAAATGCGTCAGTGGCGCGTGGGACCCAGTGGGTCAAGGAAGGGATGGGACCGGTGGGCCAGCGCCTCCCTACATGGCGACCTCGGGTTTTGGGGCCGTCACATTGTCCATTCAAAAGTATGCACTGGCCATATACATACCTTAGATCAAAATCATAATCCTTAAAAGCAACAACAACGAAATAGTAGAAGTGAATTAAATTAAATATTAAAATAAAAGATCTCACATAATATGCCATGAATCTATAATCCCGACTTGTTTACCATCTGACCTAGGCAATCGTCGATAGAAGTCAATGCTAAAATATAATAGTTGGTGTTCCAAAATATAATACTTAAGGTTCCTAATATATAAAACTACTAAAGATTGGTATCGGGAGGTGAGAGAAACTAAGTTTAGGGGTTGATGGAGTGACTTCTTGAAATCACGTTCTGTCCACGTGTCGCTGACGCATTGGTCGTTTGGTGCAAAAGCAGTTGATGTGGCGCTCTCCCATTAGTCCTGACCGTTGCATTGACCTTTTTGGGAGTTGTAGTCGAGCCACGTGTCCATGGGAAGAGTGGTTCGTTTGGTTCGCTCAACAAAAATAATGCATGGGACGAGTGCACCACGCGCATCCCGAGGCGTGATGGAAGGTTTTAAAGCGTGGGAGATGTTTTGCGTAATTTATTGATAAGGGCCGCTAAGGGCACCCCACCATTTAATGAAGGCGTCCAAAGTTTTTGTAAAAATTTCAGCAAAAGTGGAAAAGACTATTTTGCCCTTGTATATATAGTGATTCAAACCCCACAAATCATTTTGACAAAGAAAAAAAGGCACCCCACCACAAGGTTGAACCGGAAAGCCACATTGCATTTGGCGAGCGTTGATCGATTATTGCGGATTGACATCATCCGACAGCGAGGTAACAATGTTCGACAACCATATTCGGGTTTTTTAGAACTGTCGAGTTGTGTATAACTGTGAAAATGATGATTTGTTTGTCAACGTAGGGTTTGGTAATTTCTTCGAATCCGAACTTGCCTCCACTATGTAATGGAGGATTGTACTGCTTCAGTGGCAGAGGAGGTCGTACTTGAGGTAATTTTACAAATTTATCGTGTATTTTTCGCGGTTATCCGAAGTTTCTGTCTGGGTGCGCGATTGTTTCGGCCTCGCAGGACCGAGATGTATGGTTATGTCTCGGTCATATAGGACCGATTGGTTTACGTGTATCACGGAACAATAAAATCGAGAGTATTCATTAACTCTCGGTCGTTCGTGAGCGAGACTTTGAAGTAAGTTGCTGACCTTTACTACCGATGACCTATTTTTTTGGATGTTTTTGTGATTGTGCTGTACAATTTGGTTGATTATAATGTTACACTGTTTGTATTGCAAGTAATGCTGGTTTCTGCCCTATTTCCAGACTACACGGACACGTTTACACCTTGTAGGCCATTCCCAACTAGAGAAGCGGCAGTTTCATGGCTTCAAATGATAGGTCGTGAGAACATGTTTGTGCTAGTGACAAAGCACTCTGACGCCGGGGGCATTAAGCGCAGGGGAAGGTCGAAACTTGCCTGTGAGAGGTCAGGGACTTATAGGGGAATGTCACGAAGAGTTGGGAAGGGTAAAGCGGCAAAAATTGCTTCGAAACTAAGAAACGAAGAAGAAGACGAAACGGCGAGGACTCAAACTGGTACTAAGAAATGTGGATGCCCTTTCCTTATCAACGTAAAGGAAAATGCTGACTCGTTGTGGTATATCACTGTTATATGTGGGAGGCACAATCACGAGCCCGCAAAAAACTTGGACGGCCATTCATTTGCCGGGAGATTGGATAAGGGGGAGCAGGAAGTTGTAGTGCAAATGACAAAGGGGAATGCGAAGCCAAGAGACATCCTAAATACGTTGAAGCAAAGAGACGTTAGAAACATATCGACAATGAGGACTATATATAATGCAAGACAAAAAGCCCGAAATGAGGATGCGGGTGGGAGGACTCAAATGCAACAACTGTTGCACATATTAGAGAAGAATAAGTGGCTGTCATGGCATAAGAAGCATCTCGTTACGAATGTTGTCACGGAGTTATTTTGGTTACATCCCGACTCAATAAAGTTGGTAAGGTGTTTTCCATCGGTTATTTTGATGGATTGCACGTACAAGACAAATAGGTACCGAATGACTTTTTTGGAGATTGTTGGCATCACTTCTACGCACTTGACGTTTTCCGTTGGGTTCGCATTCTTATCATCAGAGTGTCATGGGCATTATGTTTGGACACTTGAGAAGTTGAGATCCATATTGGATGGGTAGCCTAAGCCTGACGTGTTCGTTACTGATAGGGACTTAGCCCTTATTAGTGCCATAGAAGAAGTTTTTCCTGCCTCGTCTCACCTCCTTTGCTCTTGGCACATCAACAAAGTAGTATTGGCCACGACTAAGAAGATGTTTGGGGAGAACGATGGTTTTGTACGTTTTATGGAAAGGTGGACGAGCGTGATGTATGCCAACTCGGAGGCCTTATTCGAAGTTAGAGTGAATGACCTGCGTTGTGATTTTGGGAATGTAAAGGGTCTTACGGAGTACTTGGACAACACATGGTTAAAGAACTACAAGGAGAAATTTGTCTCGGCTTGGATAAATAGACTTATGCACTTTGGGGAAACGACAACGCAGAGGGTGGAGTCTGCGCATTCTATTATGAAGGTACACCTTGGGAACAATTAGGCCAATTTTGAGACTCTATGGAATGTGGTTGATGGACTCCTTAGAATCCAACACAACAATATCAAGGGATCGTTTGAGCTAAGTTTGAATGTCGTCCAACATTAGTACGTTGCTGAGTTGTATCGACGATTGCGTGGTTATGTCTCTCAACGGGCGCTTAGGCTAATTAAAGATGAATTGACACGTGGAGAGGATCTTGGTCACGATTCCACTCGTTGTGGTTGCGAGATACGCACCACACATGGCCTTTCTTGTGCACATGAGCTGAACCATCATATATTTACTGGGTCGCCCATCCCTCTCGAGGACATTCATGTTTACTGGCGAAAGTCGAGTATGATACCTGAGAATCCGGTGGACCCGTCTGGGTACAACGTGCACGATGAGATTGAACGGGTGTTGGAAAAGTTTCATGCTTGCACTGATGAGGACGATCGACTCAGGATTATTCAGCAGCTCAGGGAGATTAGTCGACCTTCATCTACACCGGGTGTTGCGCTGCCGGCAAAAATTAAGACACAAGCGAGGACACCGGGTCTTCGAAGAGAAAACACGATGGCGACGATTCTTCTACGAGACGGTTGCCGAGTGAATTTGAGTACGTGCTATCGACTCAGGAGGCCTTCTGTTCTACGCAGAAGAAAAGTAAAGTTGTTCCTAAACCGCGTCGTGCCAGTCGACGCACGCAAAGTGCAACTAACATGGCTTACGGTCATTGCGTAGAACCAGATTGGTTGCCACATGTTGAGGGCATCATCGATGTGCTTGCCGATGGGAATTGTGGATAAAGGTGCGTTGCGTCTGGGCTTGGACTAGCCGATGTCGACGGGTGGAGGATTGTCCGTAGAAGGATGTATGATGAGATTATCGGGCATGAAAACCTTTGGTGAGAAGTGCTAGGCTCGAGTTACGAGAGTGTCAAGATTGCGGTGCATTGCCGAGAGAATCAAGTTGGTGCACCTTTCCGAGAATGGTTGACACTTCCAGACATGGGATTTTTGGTAGCCACCGCAGTCAATGTGGTTCTCGTCAACCTCTCGCATGGGAGTGCCTCCACATTTCTACCTCTACGTAGTGCTTCACCGTCCACCGCGCACAACAGACTTTTCATTGCCATGATTAATGACAGGAATATACATTGGCTTAGGGTAAGTGATACGAATTTTGTTGAATTGTTTTTTGTTTCCAGACAATATGATCATGTTATACTGTTCACTTTAACAGGTGAAGTTGAGCACGAATGCACCATTGCCATCCTTATACCCTTCGTGGGTACGGTATGTTCAGGATAGTGCGGAAGGTTGGCGTGATAGATTCGTCTTTCGAGACATCGCGCCCATTGCAACTCTACTTGATGCCACCATATCCGTTGTAGATTTAGGTACACCGTAGTGTTACAACTGGTACCTCTAAGTTTTGTTAGTTATACATTTACTAATTTTGAAAGTTAGCTTTCAAGTTGTGTGGATATAGAATGAATGAATATATCCTACCTTTCGGGTATTGTTGTACAGTTTCATTCTTGTATAGTGATTTTATCATACTACATTGATATATCAATAATTTTGTTTTCATGGCTCTTGTCGTGCTGGATGGTCATTCTTGGAAAGTTATTTGTATTGGTAGTTGGAAATTATTGCTGGAACAGTCGTTTCGGCCCTGCATGACCGAGACATATGGTAATGTGTCGGCCATACACCTCCGAGAATTGACGCTAATGCTCCGTCGCGCAATACTGAAAATGTCGCTTATCGTCGACCTATGCGCGACATTACTCATGGCTTCTCGGCCATGACTAACCGACACATATTTAAAGACTGGCAACAGGTACATTCACGGCAGGGCAAGACCGTGCATCATGCAGTTGACTCGACTGTTCAGTATCGAAAATTGCACATGAGTGTTGGTCATGCTTGACAGAGACACCCTCATAAGCAGAAAAACTAGGATCCAAACACGAATTACAACCAAAATAAAAAATAGGCAATGTAACATTATAAACTGTCATAAAAATGTAGTCAACAGGCAACAGGTACAAATCAACCATTTAAAAATGTCATAAAAATGTAGTACAAATGTTTATCCCTCCATTATCGGCCGATCATTGCTTGGGTTTTTTCATATTCTTCCTTCGATACTCCTTCCCATGCATTCTCTTCTGAGGGCGAGCATCGGCCTCGGCGGGCTGAGCTGTGGCTTGGGTGGAGGGTGTGGAAGTGCTACCATGCTGGGACTGCCTCGGGCCTAGTTCGGTAGGGCCGGATGTTGCGATTGTGCCGGTTGCGGTCGCGAGAGTCGTACTCGTGGGGGTGGGACTTATACTCCTTCCCGAAAGGAAGTTGACCATGTCAGTCAGAGTGGTCCTCGCCGAATCGTACACACCTCCGGCGGGAGGTCTATCCATCGCACCGCCGCGTCCAACGCTCGCATATTACGCTGATGAAAAATATCGGGTTACTGTCAATGTAAAACATATCCGAATTACTTACAAATGCATAATGCGTATAACCATTCCAATACCTCAAGTATCTCGTTGTCTGCGATGGTTAAGGCGACCATTACAAGGTCCTCAAGCTCGAATTCGTGATAACAGGATGAGACACTTTGACGAACCAAGGCAGGTAGTCTGGTGTAGCCAAAAACTCAAATACTTCCTTCTCGCCCCGAACTTCAGGAGCCATCACATGGTTCCTCCATCGCTCTCAATTGTCTTGTTCGAACCCATACTTGACGGAGTACTTGTTCGCAAATGGGCCTATGTGTGCTTCCAATGGACGGTACGGAGGATCTGGTATAGATTGCACATGGCCAAACTGTCTTAGAATCCTCTCCGGGTGGTAGGGCTCCACCACATCCATGTACTTGATCTTCCCACTGTAAAAGGCCATCGCTTGCACAACGCCATTTTCCCTTAAATTCACATATGGGTCCCAAGTGACCTAGAAAAAATGCAACAACCAGTGTGTGCAAAATAAATTACTAAGAAACATCAATCATCAGAGGACATGGATAACCATCTCACCTCACTTGGTCGCAACCTATCTAAGGTTCTCCTAATGGCCCCGAGCTTGTCAACATTCGCAACCGTCTCGTGCTTTTGAATCTATCTGGAGACACGAGGTTGCACGTAGTCCAAGTACTTCGCATTGGGCGTGGCCAGACCAAGTTTGAAATGGTTGTACACCCATCCCTGCAAATACATACAATGTTAGTTAGTCCACAATTGCAAGTTGGCCTAATTGAAAAACAAAATGAAAATTAAGTCTATTTTATAACAAACCTCAAGCAATGTGAGGTAGCCAGCAATCTGAGACACTAGCACTCTCATGGAGAAGTGTCGATACGAGTAGGTCAACGCAGCCGCTCCCCATGCGTAGTTCCCTACGTCGTCCAAGTCCTCAAGAAGCTTCAGCAGCGCGATCGACACCCGAGACCCACTCTTATCGGCAAAAAGAGTGCACGACAACAAGTACAGCAGGTACGCTCGGGCGGTGCATTCCACAGGAGGATAATTTCGGGGTCTCGAACCAGCTTTGGGGCACCGTCGACTCTTCAACCAATGTTTGCGCATTGTGAGCCCCTTGCTGATATTCACCTCCTCCTCAGCCTCTTCGGCGCTAACCCCAAGTAGGTTCGAGACCATCTTGATAGCGTCCGAGCGAGATTCCTCCGTGTACCTCACAAAGTTCTCCACTTCAACAACTTTACCCGTCACAGGGATCTTCAGGAGGAAGCTGACATCCTCTAACGAGATAGACATTTCACCAAAAGGTAGGTGAAATGTGTTCGTCTCCGGCTGCCACCGCTCCACAAATGCAGAGATAACCTCCTTATTGGCCTTGCGGTATGAGCAGTCTATTAGCGTATTCAACCCGGAACGTTGAATAATCCTCTGAAGTCCCGCCGTGTCCGGGTGACACGACTGTAAATCCCATTCCACTATTTGAGCTCCGTGATTGATACACTTAAGAACGGGCCGCTCTTGCAAATGTAAAAACATCTCGTCATTATGTGAAGACCATGAGTGTTAAGTTAATCCGTTCAATGAAATTGAAATTACCTCATTCCTCCAAATCGATAAAGCCACATGATCCTTGAAGCTCTTCAACAACGCCCCGTCTATAGGACCACCGGGGAATGGAGCACGCGTTTCAACAGGCACTTCTGGCTCTCCTTCATCATGGCCAGCTCCACCTCTACTGCTCCACCCCACATTACGATATGTTTCTATAATATTCCCCGCATCTGAAGAGTCACTTCTACTAGACTCCGATGCATGCCCCTCCTCTTCACCTCCGGCAACAACAAGATCCTCGGTTCGCCCAGCATGTCGAACCCTCATCGTGCAAATGTAACCTTCCACGTGTGCCATCTACCTTCGCCTTGCCCTTAACATCCTCATTCTCCTTCTCTTTCTCTTTCCTACGATGCTGTCTGGGGTCTTCGGCCACCTCGCCCCCGGTTAGGCCTCGGGACCTCAGCTCCAACCTCTTCCCTAGTCACAGGTAGCTTCGGACGAGCCATACCTGAATAAATTACAGCATATAAGCGCATGGAACAGATCCCAAATTAAATTTACAAAACGAAAATGTTCAAATTCATCCATTTCTTATGTCTCGGTCAAGCAGGTTCGTGAAACAACACATACTGTCGGTCACCCATGACCGACAATTCCTCCAATATATCGACAGTGTACAACCGAGTCCAATGAAACCGTCTCGGTTGTGCGCCATCGAGATGTGTTGACCATTTCAATTCGCCTTGCTCTCGGCCAATCACGCCCGAGCCTACTCTAACACTCACGCCATGGTACAACCTAGAGTATGACCAAATTCTCGGTTGTACACCACCGCGACCACATTACCTAGCAGTAATTCTAGCTCTCGTCACGTCTCGGTCGAGAGACCTAGAGTCCTCTCGGCCTTGCGTATCCGAGACGCTGTGAGATTTTTCGGCCTTTGTGGCCGAGACTTCGACTTCCCCAAAATGTAGTTTCTCTCTCGGCCATGCTTGGCCGAGAGAGTATGCACATTCTCTGGCCTGTGTGGCCGAGAACCGCGAATTCCCAATTTTTAAACTAATGAACAAACCACCACTGTAAATCACAACTACTCTACCAAATGTAACTTAATTACACAAAAAACGTACCTTCAAACGACCGATTTCGCGCAAATAATGTGTTCGACGATGTTCAGCGGAACCCTAACTTGGAGATGAAATCGGCTCACACCACGACCCTACGAACTGCAAAAAATCCGTAAACCGAAGGAAAAATACAAGGCGAGACACGGGAGACACGATTTCGGAGATTCCTCTCACTGGTCGGTTCACACAAAACGGGTTCTTGGAGTCCAAGCGGTGAAGATGGTGCTGGGGGTGGTGGGGTGCAGATGGATTTCCACGAGGGGTAGTTGGTGTATTTCGGGTCTAATTTTTGGGTGCCCTAGGTAAATCGATTTATGCTCACATTAACTGGGTGCCTTCATTAAATGGTTGGGTGCCCTTAGCGGCCCTCTTCATTGATTTGTTGGAGCTCGTTGGTTTGCTGGGGCATGATGTGGCGTGGACTGATTGGTGTAAAACCAATGGAGTGACGTGTTTGACTTGGTGGAGAGGCAATTGAGGGCTGCCACGTGGCATGCTAGGCTGCTGATCACCTTTTCTACCCACTGCGCAATGCGTAACTCGAGGCAAACTGTCCGATATCCGATCACTGCATGTAAATACTATATTTTGAGTATTTTTCTGCCACAAATTCAACCACGTACTTCGTTTCACCTGAAAATAACTAAAAATATAACTAATATATATTTTAGAGACTTTACATAATTAAGTATACTTAAATAAAGTATTAGACACATAAATACCGACTTATCAATACAAAAGAAAAGAGGTTCATTGTGAACTCATGAATAGTTGATGATCTGACTAAGTTAGAAAAGTCATTAATTTTCTAACCTGTCAAAGGAAAATTTAATTGGATTGGTTGATGAGTTGTAATTGATAATTGCTTTACAGTCCACCACTTAAATAATATTTTAAGTAGACATTTAGAGAACGAGTGAGAGTTGCACAATGGGACATGTTTCGTTTTTGATCGGATTGTAATTTGAGATTTTTGTCATGGATAACATATGTAATTCGAGATCTGTAGTCATAGGATGACTTATATAATTTTAAGTTTTGTTGATAAACGTTGGAATGGTGATAAATCATATTAACGCATGACTCTACTTTAGTATATAATTTTGTGCTCAAATATTATTTACATTACTTTATATATTTAGACTAATCATAGTCTAATAACCGATCAGCTAACAACTTTGATGAAAAGAGGATCATTGATGCGAAAATAAAATGGGATTTGTATACCAAAATCTGGTGGATAAGGAATGAATTATCAACAGTTTGTGGAATAATATTTAGTAAAAAATGAGAATTGCTTTATGAAAAGCAAGATAGATTAAATTTTGCTAAGTATTGATTCTTGAATGGGAAGGCATGAAATATGAAGTAAAGTAAGTTTATTAGATATTCCATAAAGTTGATTGTTTAACTCGTCTGGAATTCACAAATTGGTAGGATTGGCAAAGTAACGAAGATGAATTTTCATTAAACGAAGTATTTGACAATGAAAAACTGAAACGTTTATAATCTCTACCATCGAGTTATTGATTACAACGAAAGTGATTGGGTCCACTTAGCAGTTTCTTCTTGGAAATGGCTTTTATAGGTTTGGATTAAAAATTTTATATATGAAAGATCATTTTCTCATATCTTTTGGTTTAGTTAACCTATATGTTAAGATTTTGAGGACAAAATTTTAATTAGTTAGAAAGAATTGTGAAATCTGGGAATTTTATGAACTTGATTAGACGACTAATTAAGTATTTTTAAATTTTAATTGGAACTAAGGTATTTGATGACCCACATATTAGAAACTAGAGATTATAAGGTAAAATATTGTTTTTTACCATCGATGAGTGCCTATTGTGTGTGTTATATGATATTTTGTCGTGAAGTCGATGTGTGTTGAGGTGTATCCTCAAATTCTCATAATCGAGGTTGTAAGTGTGTGTTTGAAGGGCACGAGTAAAAATAAAATTATTAGTTTGATTAAGTATCAACATATTAGTAATTAATTCTCGAAAACTAGTAAACAAGTGTTATGTATCATATGAGGGTTTTATCTCGATTTACGTGTAACTCGGAATCAGTGATAATAAAAAATGAGAATGAAGTTGGTACAAGATTTTGCGTTAAGTTACATGTTAGTTGGTAATGGTCGAGGTTGAAGTTGAGTCCAAATTGGTGCAAGTTTGATTAAGTATGACAACAAAACTGGACCGGATGATTTTAATATGTCGTAGAAAAAATTATGATTTTTGAAGTTTTAGTGTGACCAAAACTAATGTTATTAACATTTTATGGAGTCAGATTGCTTCGTCTAGAGATTGACTCCATTTATTACCAGATCCAAAATGAGCACCGAAAGTCAAAACACATCAAAATAGGGATTTCGAGAATTAATTACTAAAAAGAAATTAAGTTGTTGGCAAGCAACTGAGGGTTTATATATATAAGGATAAAAAAAAGAAAAAAAGTGAAACGAAATTTCATTTCACTTCAACATAATGAACTTTTGTTCATTCTTTAAATCATCTAAATTCGGTCTTTCGCTCCGCGAACTCTCGACGTCTGGTTTTCATTTAATTTCTTTATGCAAAACTATAGAGCATCCCGAGACGGCCAGTTCGAGCTAAATTTTTGCAGTGGAAATGAGGCATTCGGCTCAAATTTTGGTAAATTCTTAATTCAGAGCATATTCCTTCAATTCAGTTTGAATTCTCGCAATTATTTGATTTCTTTTATGGGGTTTTGATGAAAGCTGATAGGAATTCTTGTGAATTGATGTATTGGGTTGATTTGTGCCAAATTGGAACAAATCTCACTAACATGCGTTAGGGTTGTAGTGAATTGAATTAGGGCGACTTAGTTGGTAACTATTTTGAAGCTATTTTATAGTTAAAATTAATTTATATTGTGATTCTGGACGAATTGGATTATTGATTTTTGTCGAAACTAACTTCATGTGTTGTGGAAAATCTAAATATGGTATTGAGTGACTTCTTGGTGTTCGATGAGGAGTTGTAAGTATTTAGTTACAAAAATATTGATTTAGAGAAGTTTTGTTAGTTCTAAATTGATAAAGTTAACTTAATCAACATGTTGTATTAGAAAATTCATAACTTCTCCATTTTTATTCGATTTGAGTGTTCGTAGAGTATATGGAAAGTAAGAAAGGAGTTCTACAAGTTTTTTTTTGGTCAATATGAGAAACAATGATGTTTTCAAGGTTAAAAAGTTACTTCGAGAAATGAGTTCTACAAGCTGATTGAAGTTATTATAAATAATTATTTTAAAAATAGTTATCGATCATATTTTGAGCAACATTTTATTGGGATTTTGTTATTTGGTTTCACTTGAAGATTGACCCATATTATGACTGAGTATGTAGGGAAGCTATTAGAGCCACTTCAAGGTGATCCAATGTTTCCCAAGAATTTAGCTTAAAGTTGGTTGGTTGTTAGTAAACCCTATAGTGGTCTTTACTTTTTATGGAATTTATCTTTCTACATGTATTTCTTATTTTGTCCGCATTATATTTCACATTCTAGATTGGTCATGCATACATAACATCTGGATAGAGTTTTCCTTGCTTTGGTCGTAAAAGTATGAGGTACTCCACTCCAGACTAGACGTACTGTAGGCGTCCAAGGTGGGTAATATCGACTTCGGGGTAGCATGCATTGAACTCATAGGAATGTTCGAGTTTCATCTTGAGAGGGCCCACTTGTTATGACTTAGAACAAGAAATCGGGGATTCATGTTGTTATTTAAATTTGACGTTATTTGGAAATGCGATTACATGTCTCAATGTATTCAAACTAACATTTGCATAAGTACAAAACAATGTAGGGGTTTACTTACCTGACATCTTCGAGTTGTTTTCGATGATATCGGGTTCTCTATGAAGACTAGGAATTTTCTTGTTGTAATCATTTTATAAATTATTGTTTGGGTTCCGGGGTGAGTTTAGGCCATGAAACGCCAGTGAAAAGTTAAGAGAGTCTCCTAAATTGGTTTAGAAACAAGTCGAGAGGTTTTCGTTTAGTTTTGGTTTATTTTTAGATTGTAAGTTGTAATTAAGGTATCAAAGACTTTAAGTTAGTTTATAAGTTTAAATTTGCTATATATAGTGATCTACAGGGAATTGCGAGTCCTTTTAGGCCTCTCTTTAATTCTGTTTATTAGGTAAATTGTTTTGGGATGCCACTCTTAGGGGAGGTGATGTCGAAATTTTTATAAAATATGAAAAATATTTTGTATAATTTTTTAATTTGCTCCAATTGAATGAATTGAAAAAAAAAAAAAGTTTGTTGAGGACCTTAGTTTAGTTTTGGAGCATTATTAATGACTGAAATGAAAAGGTATACTTGAGGTTTTTAAGTTAATTGTATGGTGTAGGTGCCTAATTAGGGTAATTAGGGTATGTCAAGACTTAATGAGACGGGTTCTAACATGAAACTATTCTTGAATGAAAGATCCCTATACCAGTATGTGCTCCCGATTGTGAAATGCTAGGTTTTTTTTTTTTTTTTTTTTTTTTTTTATTATCAAGTTGGCGAAGGCTATGTTGTCAAAACTTAATCTATATATAACATAAACATTAATTACAATATGGTATACCAGATAATATAAACATAATAATGGAACGATCAATGTATCATTTCAATGTTAAATTTGATTATAATATTTACTTATATATTACTTATGTACTTGATATGTTTTTATGACGCTTTTATCAACATTGTTGTTCCACGTTGTAATTTTTTTTCTTTTTGAGTGAAACAAAAATGCACTACCATACATGGTATACTTTGCAAAATATTGATAAAAGAAAAAAACTATGTACCTTAGCACGCATATATAAAAATGCATTGCAATTTGATATCTTTGATTTTGCAATAATTTAGATTTTGGTTCATATTATAAATTAGTATTAAAGTTTATAGCTAGATTGTACAGTAATTTATGGCTAGATAGTTTTTAGCTAGATAGTTGTAGTAGTTTAAATCTTGGTTCAAGTTATAAATGTTGACAATAATATTAGAACATATTATTTTTATTATTTTAAAATAATAAATAAAATCTAAACACTACTTTCTACAACTATCTCAGTTAATATTATATTATGGGTATCTTATAGTAGTTTAATTATTTAAAAGAAGCTTTACAATTGAAAATAATTTTTAATAATCTTGCTAAATTCGGAAAATTAAATTACTCTATGATTGTATTAATAGTTGAGCTCGAGTAATAAGGTAGATTTTGGCTTCCCATTTAGGTTTGGATTGAATCAAATGTGCCTATTTAGGCTTGAAAAAGAAAAAAAAAAGAAAAAAAAGAGTTGTTCTTGTTATGAAGTAATTTGAACAAAAGCGAGGGAAGTAAAGATAGTGAACTAGAAGGAGAACACTAGAATATATTAGTGTGACGACCCCAGTCCCCACAAACTGGGTCTTGCCCGGCTTAGACCTACATGGACCCTCGAGTCAGCCTTCGCAAGGTCAACACAAGCCTAGCCACCCTTCATTTCAATTATTTTAAGTCATTTAGCGATTTCTATTGAGTTATTTTAGATGTGCAAGTTTTACAATTAATGCGCAGATTACTAATTTGAAAAATCTATAACTTGTAATAATAAAGTCGAGACAACCTATAGGGAGTAACCTTACAAAATATGTATATATAGATGACATGTATATCTGGTGATAAATATGAAATCAAAAGTAATATACATGTGTCTATCAATACGTCTCACAGCCCAAAATATCCCAATTGTGTCAAAATCATCGTATATATAATACAAAAGATATAACTTACAAAAAGTGAGTAGGAGAGGGTTGCTTCGATATCCTCAGAGTATGTCACCAAATACCATCGCCTTGCCCTTGCTCGACTGTGGATCTTCACTTAAGTCATCATGATGAGTCCAGTATGTAAACGTCAGTAGGATTTAAACAATACTTCAAGATAAATAAAGCAGTCTGAAGATCATGTGGTATGTAAATAAAGTTGTAAAGAGAGTAAGTGCATGAAAATAAGAATGGGAAAAAGAAATAAAGTGATACAGTGTCAAAAGAATAAAAAGATGCGCCCAAGTGGTTCGGGTCCACTGAATGCGGGTGCCACAGCTCAAGAACTTTAGAGTCGCAGCAACGCAGAGCAAACACATGTCAAGGGAACGAGACAGAGCCTGCTAAACCATAAGACTGTCATGGATGTAGGGTATCTATGGCGCCTTGGACACTCACCTCTTGTCCACGACGTACCAATCCTAAGACTATTATGGATGTAATGTATCTACTATGCATTTCCTATATGGTTTTACTTACCTTGAAAACACAAAATACAAAGGTATCGCTGCTCCCACACGCCTCCAACTCACCTCGGATACCCACCTCTAACCTACTAGGTCACTAGTTCGATTTTAAATAATTTAGGTGTGTTAGAGGTCATCAAGTTTGGTTTAGGACTTATGTTTCCAAAATTAGCCTGTTACGTAAACTTAGTACAATTAAATAAAGGATACCAAAAAAGCCTCGAATAAATCACATCTCATGCCGACTAAACAATCTAGTGAATCGAGGCCATGGCTCTAGTAGCTAGCCGACAACCACTCCAATTAGAGACACCTTCTTGACTCACTTGGCCCTCGTACACTCATATTGGAGTGTGAATTTCAAGAAAGGTAAGATAATGCAATAGCAATAAAATATAAAGCTCATTGAATTACCGTACATTTTCTAATTGATTTTACGTTATTCGGATCCACGCTAATACGCTCTCTCGCGGCTCCAACACGACCCCGAACTAACCCGCGATTTCCAACTCTAGCTTAATAAATCCCTGACATCATTTTAGTTGATTTTGATTTGTTAGAATTTCTTTCTCTTACTAATCTTCTATTAAGTATAATTTAGTCCATAGTATGATTTGCTTTTTATTTTATTGTCTTTATATTATATATAGGTGTAGAGGTTATACAAATACACCTAATATGTATATATATACATGTATGTATGTATGATATATAAATATGTATAACCACTCCAATAGATCTCTACAAACTTATTTTGGGAATCTTATCATTTATTACTATTATTATTTTAACACTAGATTAATCTTTGGTCACATAAAAATTTACTTTTACTTAGGTACAATAGTAAATTATTTGATTAGCTTACTTAGGCACATCAAACTAGCTTATATACCTATTTTTGTCTTAAAATCAACTTAGGCTTTTTCTTTCAATTAAATTCATGCCCTCTAATTTATCTAAATGATTCAAGTGTAATTATTCCATTAACTTATTAAAAGTCATTAATTTATACAAGTAAATTAATTCATTTGTCTTTAGGCCTAATTGACTTTATTTCACAACTTAGGCATATTAGATAAATAGAATTAGCTTACTTTATTTATTTGACTTAGGTAATTAAGTATTTCTAATTAATACCTACGTTATTAGCTAAATCAATATTTTACTCAAATTCCCAATTCTTAAATAATCTAATCTTAACTATTGAATATGCCTTCCATCTACGCATCGTTTGTTTTATTAATACACATTAATCTGTATTAACCTTAAACACTCAAGAAAATCATGCATGAATTTAGTTGATCAATATAAATATGTGTGTGTTGTTGATTACTTAAAGGGGATGCAAGCAAGATTAGGAAGATGAGAGTATGAAGAAGTAGCTAGCATGAATAAGATCATCATTAAAAAGAAAAAAATCAATAAGAATCAAAATCATTGATAAGAACTCAAATAGGAGAAATTATTACGGAGAAGGTGTTGAATATGCCTGAGACCATATGAATTTTTAAATTCCTTGTTGTCTTCAAGCTTTCTCCAACTCAATTAATGGTGGGATTCCTTTCAATTTTCTTTCTAGAGCTCTCAGAAATGAATTTGAGTTAAGTCCCTAATGACTTCTACCCCTTTATATATTTATTCGAAAATTCATTAGTGATGGATTAATTAAGCTAATCTAGCTTAATTAAGTCTAAATCCAAGCTCCATCTCATTTCTACATATGCCAAGTGTCCTACTAAGTGTAAAATGACAATTTTGTCCTTAGTTCATCCATGTATTTTCCATGCAACCAATACATTTACATTGATTAAGTGACCTTATTTTCCAACATATTTACCAAGCATACCATAGGGCTTTGAGTTTCAATTAGTTCATCAGTATGAATGATGGAGAATTTTACATTAATTTCAATCTTCTATAGTATGCCTCTCAAGGTACATCATATGCCTTTTTTCATTCACTATAATCATAAGTTATTTAGATGTGTATTGTAATAATATAATAATGTGGTAATTTAAATAAAGATTCCAACTTAAGTTATTCTTTTAACTAAATACATTATAGTCCTATAACTATTTTTGTCCTATCTTATCGCCTACTCGTACCCGAGTACCCATAATATATAGGCACACCAACCATTGAACCTTACTTATATTTTGACGCAATCGAACCAATAATTAACTAAAATTTGACATTTTTGAGTACAAAATAAATACTGCACATAGTAGACAAATATAATATACTTTGGTGTTGACTCCCAAGGGTTGACCAAGTATGCCACGTCAGATAAAGTCCACATCAGAGTTTTATGGTGACAGGCGGAACAAGTTAAAATATCCGGGTCGTTATAACCTTCTCAACTAATAAGAATTTCTTTCTCGAAATTGAAATAACTTAAAGTAGAACTTAATGGAATCAAAATAGGTCAAGGAAGTGCTCACGTATATAGGACTTCAACTCCCAAGTTAGTTCTTCGTCCCCGTGATGCTGCCACTTGATAAGTACTAAAGGGATTTCCCTATTCCTAATTACCTTCACCTTACGGTCCAATATCTGAATCAGCTGCTCCTCGCATGAGATGTCCTCTCTGAGGTCTATCTGGCTTAAATCCACTATTGGCCACTTGCCTCCTCTTGACTTATCCAATATAAGCATCGAGAATTGAAACAAAGGGTGAATTTCAGCAAACTATGGTGGTAGCTCCAACTTATATGCAACCTCGCCGACTCTCATCTTGATCTTAAATGGGTCGATGAACCTAGGTGCGAGCTTTCTTTTGATTCCAAATTTCTGGTTACCCTTTAGATGTGATACCTTTAAATACACATAGAATCCCTCGTCATACTCTAAATCGTCGTGGTAATTGTCATAACATTTTTTGTCTCTCCTGCGCACCCTTCAAACATAAGTTGATTAGTCATATCTTCTCTATGGGATCCACTACAATCTCTGGCCCAATAGCTACCACATCCTTAGGCTTTACCCAACGTGATGGAGATCTGCACGGCTTGTCGTAGTGTGCCTCAAATGGTGCCATCCCATTACTGGCTTGATAACTGTTAATGTAACCATACTTACATAGATTAAGACACTTCTCCCATGAACCACCGTACTCTAGTACACACATCCTCAACATGTCATTAAGCACCTGGATCAGTCGTTCCGACTGTCTATCAATCTGTAGATGGTAGGCTGTAATTATATCCAATTGAGGGCCAAACTGTGTCTGCATGCCCTGCTAAATCTGTAACGTAAATTGTGGACCCCTATTTGACATAATTGATAGCGGAACCCTATTGCTCATACAAACTGACCAGCTTATCTACTTGATGTGTAGTAGAGATCAGTAGGAAAAGCGCGTACTTAGTCAACATGTCCACAATCACCCATATATTTTCGTGTTCGTGCTAAGATAGAGGTAATCCACTAACGACGTCCATTGCAATTTGCTCCCATTTCTACCAAGGAATGAGAAGTGGCTGTAGTAGTCCACTAGACCTCCAAAGCTCAACCTTAACTCGCTGGCATATGTCGCACGCTCTAATGTAATCAAAAACATTGGTCATTATCCTAGGCTACCAAAAGAGACGTTGCATGTCTGTGTACATCTTGGTCTGATCTGGAAGAACCATAAAATGTAAGTGATGAGCCTCTAGAAGTATGCCCTCTCGAATCTCAGCCACTAATGGAATCTACAAATGTTCTCTCAATCTCAGGCATGAGTCTGTCGACTGACTCCACTCTGGGTGATCCGGACTTTTAGCCATCTCACTGAACCTCTAATAGTGCTCGTCAGCCTGTTGCCCCTAAAGTACACTTTTAACCGACAATGTCTAAGTCCTTATCTGACCACAAATTACAGCCTCAATAGCAGCTAGAATCTTTGCTAAAAAAATTATGTCGGCTACCTTGAGTAACGCGTATTCGTGTGTCATGTGACATCTCGCAATCGCTACGTCCAACCCCATCTTGCTTAAAGCATCTGCCACTACATTGGCCTTCCTTTTATGGTTCTCCAATGAAAAATCATAATTTTTTCAGGAACTCCAACCATCTCCTCTATCACATGTTCAATTCCTTCTAAGTAAAATGGTATTCTAGAGTCTGATGATCAGTGTAAAGAGTGAACCTCCCACTGTACGAGTAATAACGTTAAATCTTCAGTGCAAATACTACAACACCTAGCTCTAAGTCATCTGTTGGGTAGTTCTTCTCATGAATTTGAGCTATCAGGATTTGTAATTTATCACACTGCTGTCCTACATGAAAACACATTCCAAATCGACCTTGGAAGCATTAGTGTTCACATCAAAGCCATTCCCCATCTTTAGTATCATTGACACCAGCACTGTAGTCAGTCGTTCTTTTAAAGTCCTGAATGCTTGCTTATAGTTGTCATTCCACTGGAAACTAACTTCCTTCTTTGTCAATCGTGTCATCGACGCAACAATTCTAGAGAAATCTTGCACGAAACACTGGTAATATCCTGCCAATCCCAAAAAGATGCGGATGTCTGCCACTAATGTTGGTGAAGGCCAATCAATCATTGTTGTAATCTTAGCAGGGTCCACTGATACTCTGCTAGCTCTGATAATGTCCTTGAAATTTGAACTTTGTAAGCCAAAATGCGCACTTGCTGAATTTTTCATACAGTCGATGCTCCATCAGAGTATGTAAAATCGTCCTGAGGTGCTCATCATGATCCTCACGAGTCCTAAAATAGCTAAGAATGTTGTCGATGAAAATTATCACGAATCTATCCAAATACTCTCTTAATACTTGGTGCATCAGATTAATGAGCATCGTCGGGGCATTCTTCAGCCCAAATGGCATGATAGTGAACTGAAATGCCCATATCTGGTGCCGAAAGTAGTCTTCTCCATATCCTCATCTCTAATCTTGAGTTGGTGGTAGTCAGATCTCAAGTCCATCTTGGAGAACCAGTGTGCTCTTTTGAGCTGATGAAACAAGTCATTTATGCAAGGAAGTGAGTACTTGTTCCTCACAGTGACTTTGTTCGGCTGTTTATAGTTTATGTAAAGTCATAAACCGCCATCATTTTTCTTGACAAATAGTACTGGCCCGCCCCATGGCGACGTACTCGGGTGAACGAATCCTAGTCGTAACAACTCATCAAGCTGGGTCCTCAACTCTTCGAGCTCTCTCGGTGCCATCCTGTACAGGCGGAATCAATATTGGTTTGGTCCTCGAGACCTAATCTATAATGAAGTCGATATCTCTTATCGAGGGTAATTTAGGTAGATCATCGAGAAAAATGTTTAGAAACTCACATGCAACCGGTACCTCCTTAATCCCAGTCTCTACTATTTCTATTGTATTCATGACATTGGCTAAAGTCTCAATATTGATATTCGTAGCCACTCGGCCCCTAGTAATCGGTAAGGTAGTTGAAGTCCCCTGGAAGCTGAACTCTACTTAATCTAGAAGCCGAACTGTAATGAACTTGCTGAAACAATCTAACTATGTCTGGCACGCGACTAACCAACCCATTCCTAATAAGGCATCAAACTCTAGGAACTCCAATACCCTCAAGTCTGTGGGTATTTCCTACTCCTCAATCGCAACTAAGTAGTCGACACATAGTATGTTCGGGTATTTCTTATCCCTAGCAGCCGTACCGAGGACTAAAGGTCTCTATAGCCTAATAGGTCTCTGTCCCAACTTGTCAACCATATGACCAGAAATGAAAGACATAGTAGATCTCGAATTGATCAAAGTATGCATAAATCGACGACAAATGTAAATCATACTCTCAATCAAGTTACGCATGGTGACTGGATCCAGTGCAGCGATAACATGAACCTGCTCTCGTCTCCGCTGCGACCGTCCTCTACCCAGTCGTGGACAAGTACTCACAAATTGTCTTGTCTATTCGTACTCAAAGCAAGCTTTGTGTGGCCTTAGCCCTGGTGGATGTCTCTATCCTTGTCATTAAGTGGAACTCTATCCATGTCCCCGATCATATCTCTGATTCTGCCCATGTCCCTGTCCTGACCTCAACCCCGGACCACTGCCTGTACCTTTACTTCTACCTCCACTATTTGTCTGTTGATAATGCTACTGAGGTACTGGCTGTGCCGACTGCTGTGGTAGGCTATCGTAGGCACATGCTGGCATAGAAGGTAATGTCATTATGCGTGATGGGTGTGATGGTGATGCCACTTGCCCTACATTATTAGCCCTGACATCTTTTGGACTAAACGGTCAGTGCCTATTCCTCCTCCTATCATCCCATGATCTGTACTCGGGCCGATTTATGGCTGGTGCTGCTATGACCTCATCGGGGTGTGTGCTTAAGTATGTCTCTCTAGCCAGGCTCCTCTCATATGCAACCCATAAGCTCCTTGGCTCTAAAGTCACTAAAGCGACCCCAATGACTCTCTACGGCCCCTTCATGAAGTAGTGTGCCCGGTCCGCGTTTGCGTCAACTATATCCCGGCATACTCCAACAACTACAAATACCTGCCCAAATACTACATTACCAACTCCCTAATGTATTGTTGGATGCTCAGAAATTTGGCCAACTTCGACTTCAGAACCGAAGGCAGAAAGTACTTTTGATTAAACCGCCTCTCAAACTCTGCCCAATCCTTGTGCTTACCCTGGGTAGCCACCATACTATGCCACCATGCATTAGCCTCTCCAAACATTAGCCATGATGATATACTTGGTCTCTTGTGTTCTGATGTGGCCAATATGTCGTGTATTTTCTCGTGGGTTTTTGCAAATCTCTCAACCACCTCGAGATTCGTGCCTCTATAAATCTTAGTTGTTCTATATCTTTGGAACTCTAGCGACTGTCTCGCCTCAGCAATTGCTCCAATGTTGGTCTCGCTAAGCATAGTCGGCGTAGTCTCTGACATAGTAGGAGGTGTAAGTAGTAATATATGTGTCTGTGGCAACACTATCTTAACTATCACGGGTCTTGACAGTACGATGGGAGCCATTAGAATGGCCTGTATAATGGGCGCACTCCCTTCAGGAGCAAGGGACGCTACTGTCGTAACTGGAGACAGTGATGGTGTAGATTGTGCCTGTAACGACCCGAAAATTTGACTTGTGTCGCGTGTCAAGTCAAGGTCGTATGTAAGACCCACTCGGCGAGTCGAAACATGAACCAGGATGCGCCTCGAGTCGTGTGCCGACGTGGGATCAAGATATTGGTTTTATGTGGTTTTAAAATGTACATTGGATATGCCTCGTTTTGCGTGTAGCACGATTTTTGAGATTTTAAAATGAGGCGGGGTTGGTGCCTCGAGATGCGCGTTGCACAAATCTAGATGACACTTTTGGATTTGAAATCAAAAAGAAATTAAAAAGAAAATGTATATATACATATAGTATATACATTAAATATATATATATATATATATATGTAAAGATAAGGATAAGGGAGAGAAAAAAAACAAAAAAAAGAGATCAAGAGAGTGATTGTGAGGAAGAGAAGGAAAAAAAAGGAGAAGGAAAAAAAGAGTGTGATCGGGAGGGGAGGAAAGAAGGAGATCGGAGAGAGGGACGCGGCCGGAGCTCCGGCGTGGAGGGCGGTGACGCGGCGGCACGGACGGCCGGCCAGGGGATGAAGCGAGTGGCTCGCGGGAGAGCGGCTCGCGAGGCTGCGGCAGCGCGGAGGCGAGAGCGGCAGGGCAAGGCGGCACGAGCGCAGCCAGCGCAGCGACGGCCGCGAAAGCGCAGCGACTCCGGCACGCGCAACGGGTCGGATCGATCGCGATGGCGCGCGAGCGCGCGCGACGCGAAGCAACGCAACTCGGTGAAACTGCTTGAACGTCGGCAGCGGCGCGCGCGGAGGATGGTGGTTTTGGCGACGCCGTGAGCAGTGGCGAGTAGCCGCCGCCGCGCGCCGCGAGCGGCCAGGGCAGCGATCTTGGCGAGGCAGCGGCTCCGACTGCGCGGTGGCGCGTTGTCGACCGGTCGGATGCGCGATTTCGACGAAATCGCGACGACGCGATGGAGGGACTAGAAGTCGGTTGTCGGGTGCGCAAATCGAGACGCGAGCGACGTTTTGAGGTTCGCGATTTCTCGAGATAAGTAAACCAGTTAGGGATTTATACAATATTTCATTTCTCTCCATTGGCTATTGTTGTTACTGTTATTTGATAGCTTTATTGTTGAAATTGTTGTCGATCGAGTGGATCCACTGACAAGCGAGTCATGGTTACTGTTTATCTGCGATATGAGCTCTTATCCGGACGTCGTCGATATCTCCCAATTGAGTGTACATTGGGGGCTCTAATCCGGGTTCGTAGATATCTCATAGTCGCAAGGGTTAGGGTTGGAAGACATGGGGCTCGTCCTAACCCGAGTCTGCTGGGATTTTTCCACGACTCAACGACCTTTTGGTCGGGACTTCTTGTTATTTGGCACCACTCATCGATGGATTGTTTACTGTCTTTTATATTCACGCGTTCTTTATTCCTTTCGTTTCTATTTGCATGAATTGAACTGCTTTGGATATTGTGAAATGTTGTATATATGTCCTACTGGATTTACTTACCTAGGCTCGTCATTCTTATGTTTGACTGAGTGCAGCGCCGCGGACGAGTAGCGAAGGGAAGGCTTCGTAGCTAGGTGATTTTTGTATATTTTGTATTTGTACTCTCCTCTGATGATATTGACTGGGTTCCACAATTAGGTTGCCTAACTCCCTGATCTTTTTGTTGAGTTATTTAATTTATTAGTTGCTTCTGCTAAAATTGTAAAATTCGGAAAATATTAATAACTCAACTGTAAATGTTGAATGTACTGATAATGATGGATTGGAAGGCTGACTAGGCCTGCGTTGACCTTGCGAGACTGGCTCAGGGGTCCACGTAGGCTTAGGCCGGGCGGGGCCCAATTCGTGGAAAATTGGGGCCGTCACAGTTGGTATCAGAGCCTAGTGCTGAGCTTACAACATTGTGATACCAACGTTACAGTTGGTATCAGAGACGAAGTTTTAAATACTTGACTCTTGATTTAAATCACAAGCCATGGAGACGCAAACCAGCGGAAGTTAGGAATGTTTGAACTTAGAGTGGAACCCTATGATCCTGACCTAAGTCTTCGTTGGGAAGTTAGGAGAGTTGGGGAAACTATCGATATATATTCGATACTCTTGGGAGGCGAGAAAGAAATGGGAAAAAGGACGAAGAGCAAACTCTAAGGGAGTAGAGTGTTGAGATGACTTGAGAGTTAACGATTACATCACGTACATACTCCTTAGCTTTGACGAATGTTTTGGAGTAGTAGTGTTGGATCAGAAGCCCAAGTAACTCCACTTTAGTGACACTAAGCATTTATAGTCTCAGGGTTGGTGAAGTCGACCACCACCTTTAGGGACTTGTAAATGAATTACGTGTTGAGGTAGAGTCTGCAAATCGTTCTAAAAGTTAGTTGCCACCTAAGTATAAATCATACGAGATTGTACATCTCAAGAATTCTCACCTACTAAAACGTATGAGTACATGTTGTAAGATATATACGATATCGAGGATTCGTGGCTATGGAAAATGCGACGCCGTTTAGGAAAGATGATCGCGAGGCTGCAAGTTCAGGGTGGCAAGTGCTGATGAGCTGCACGACCTTGAGATGCGCAATTTGTGAGATTCGAGACAACCGGTGCCTCGAGATTCATGTTGCACGAATCTCGAGGACACATTTACTTTGAAAGTCAAAAAGTGAACGTGTTCGAGTGAACGAGTTAAACTCGTAATTTCATGAGGAGATGCTGAGCGCGCCAACTGATACGGGAATAGAGTGACCACTCACGCGAGGCAGTCTCACGAGTTCTAGCGGCATCACTCGAAAAAGTTTCACGGTGGCACGAATCTCGGAGTAGCAAATATTCATGACGTCTTGGCCACACCAGATCATATGAGATCGAGCATCGTATCAGTTTCGTTGTTCGGCGAGGCCGATGTCTGGTTGAGGACTACGGTGGCATCGATGTGGACGCTCTGGGGTGCAGTCGATGTTATGGTGAGTGAGAGCGTGGGAGTACATGCATCGGAGTACCAGTCGCATTCTCGGCATCGTCACATTCAGGGCGAGGGTCTGGAGATGATGGACATGTTCCAGTTAGAGCGGGATTTCAATGTACCTGTATGGACTTATGGACAGCCAGAAACAAATTCATGCTACTGCCACGTCAGGTCCGACTACTATCCATCGTAACCCGATAGAGGGTACGAGTTGGGTTGAAACTCACTCTATGCGTGAGACTGATTTACATTTCTCGCGGGCATACAACAGATGTAAGTATGTTAGTGACGGTGGATCATGAAATTAATTGTTCATTTGTATTCAGTCGTATCCCAATATATGTTGCGAGGATGTTGCCCTGACATATATTGATGGGAGGAGACAGAGGGTGTGTTCTTTGCTTGGAGGTCGCGGAGAAGCCCAGCTCGTCGCGGAGGAGCCCAGCTTGTCGCGGAGGAGCCCAGCCCTACAGAGTAAGATGAGGGTATGGCCTTGGGCGGGTATGGCATTGGGTCTTCATTAAAACACCATTATCCTGTGAGATTTGTTTCAATTTCGAGGACGAAATTCTTAATTCGTTGGGAAGATTGTAACGGTCCGAAAATTTGACTTGTGTCACGTGTCAAGTCAAGGTCGTATGTGGGATCAGCTCGTCGAAATACGTATGTCCGAATCCAATTTGAGGTGATAATGCTAACTATGCGTGGAATTCGGTGAGCCGAAACATGAACGAGGACGCGCCTCGAGTCGCGTGCCGACGTGGGATCGAGATGTTGGTTTTATGTGGTTTTAAAATGTATATTGGATATGTCTCGTTATGCGTGTAGCACGATTTTCGAGATTTTGAAATGAGGTGGGTTGGTGCCTCGAGATGCGCGTTGCACAAATCTAGAGGACACTTTTGGATTTGAAATCAAAAAGAAATTAAAAAGAAAATGTATATATATAGTATATACATTAAATATATATATATATATGTAAAGATAAGGATAAGGGAGAGAAAAAAACAAAAAAAAAAGAGATCAGGAGAGTGATCATGAGGAAGAGAAGGAAAAAAAAATAGAGAAGAAGGAAAGAAGAGAGTGTGATCGAGAGGGGAGGAAAGAAGGAGATCGGAGAGAGGGACGCCGACTGGAGCTCCGGCGTGGACGGCGGTGACTCTGCGGCACGGACGGCGGGGGGGATGAGCGATGGCTCGCGGGAGGAGCGGCTCGCGGGAGCTGCGCGCGATAGAGCGGAGGCGGATGGCGAGCGCGCTGCATGCGCGAGGCGCGTCGACACGACTCGAAGCGTGGCGGCGGGTCGGATCGGCTGCGATGGCGCGCGAGCGTGGCGACGCAACGCAACGCGACGCAACGCCCGTTATGGCTTGAAGGTCGCGGCGCGCGGCACGGAGGACGGCGGTTTTGGCGACGCCGGTGAGCGGTCAGCGCGCAGCCGCGGCGCGAGCAGCAGCGACAACGGTAGCGGCTCCGACAGCGCGGTGGCGCGTTGTCGACCGGTCGGATGCGCGATTTTGACGAAATCGCAACGACGCGATGGAAGGACTAGGAGTCGGGTGTCGGGTGCGCAAATCGAGACGTGAGCGACGTTTTGAGGTTCGCGATTTCTCGAGGTAAGTAAACCAGTTAGGGATTTATACAATATTTCATTTATCCCCATTGGCTGTTGTTGTTACTGTTATTTGATAGCTTTATTGTTGTTTACTGCCTTGTGATGATAGCTATCGTTGAAATTGTTGTCGATCGAGTGGGTCCACTGGCAAGCGAGTCATGGTTACCGTTTATCTGCGATATGAGCTCTTATCCGGACGCCGTCGATATCTCCCAATAGAGTTTACGTTGGGGGCTCTAATCCGAGTTCGTAGATATCTCATAGTCGCAAGGGTTAGGGTTGGAAAACATGGGGCTCGTCCTAACCCGAGTCTGCTGGGATTTTTCCACGACTCAACGACCTTTTGGTCGGGACTCCTTGTTATTTGGCACCACTCATCGATGGATTGTTTACAGTCTTTTATATTCATGCGTTCTTTATTCCTTTCGTTTCTATTTGCATGAATTGAACTGCTTTGGATATTGTGAAATGTCGTATATATGTCCTACTGGATTTACTTACCTAGGCTCGTCTTTCTTATGTTTGACTGAGTGCAGCGCCTCGGACGAGTAGCGAAGGGAAGGCTTCATAGCTAGGTGATTTTTGTATATTTTGTATTTTTACTCTCCTCTGCCGATATTGACTGGGTTCCACAATTAGGTTGCCTAACTCCCCGATCTTTTTGTTGAGTTATTTAATTTATTAGTTGCTTCCGCTAAAATTGTAAAACTCGAAAAATATTAATAACTCAACTGTAAATGTTGAATGTACTGATAATGATGGATTGGAAGGCTGACTAGGCCTGCGTTGACCTTGCGAGACTGGCTCGGGGGTCCACGTGGGCTTAGGCCGGGCGGGGCCCAATTTGTGGAAAATTGGGGCCGTCACAGTGCCCTCAATAGCTTGACGATCTCTTCAAGCTGATGGCCGTGAGATGTGACTAACTGGGATATCTCATCTAGCCTCCCCTGTACATCTGCACTACCACCACTATGGCTTGCCTCAGGATGATCGACCATCACGATCTGCAAAGAAGGCGGATTCTCGATCAGTTTATAGCTAACTAAAAAAATATAATACAATACGACAAATAACATATATAAATTCAAGTTTTAATTTCACTAACTCACCTTACGTCCCAACAAAGACTTTAAGTAAATATCATAGGGTTCCATTCTAAGTTACAACAGTGTCCCAACTCTATTATTGATTTGTTTCTTATGCCGGTTATAGGTTTTTCTTGAGTTTACACCTAGCTTTTATCTAATTTAACGCTCTGATACTAACTGTGAGAGCCCCTGCTACCCACAAACTGGGCCTAGCCCGGCTTAAGCCCTTATGGACCATGCGAGCCAGCCTCATTGGGTCAACACATGCCTAGTAGGCCTTTAGATCCATCCATATAAGTTAATTTATAATTTTATGTCGAGTTATTAGTATTTTGCTAGTTTTACAAGTTAGCAAAGGCAATTGATACATTAAATAACTTAACAATAATGTAAAGGAGTCGGACAACCTAAATGTGGAACCATGTAAATATATATATACCAAACTTGTATATCGAGTGTAAAGTGTATACAAAGTGATATACAAGTCATAATCATATATCAAAACCCATGAAGTACCCCAAGAGTGATAAAACAACATATATATATATATATATATATATGTAATACAAACAGTCAAAAACCTATAAAAATGAGTAAGGAAGGGCCATTCCGATGTCCTCAGAGTAGATCACCTAATATCGGCGCATTTCCCTTGCTCGAATGCTGATCTGCACTCATTCAAAAACAAGAATGAAGAGTCCAGTAAGTAAAAGCCAGTATGATCTAAACAATACTTCAAGATAAATAAAGCAGTCTAAAACTCATGTGGATAGAAACAAAGATAGAAGGAATGCATGATAATAAGATTGAGTAATGAAAGTACAATAAGAAATGAGTGTCAAAAGAAGCAATAGAGGGGTGCCTAAGTAGTTCATGACCACCGAGTGCGGGTGCAACAGGATCGGGGTCATAGAGTCCCGGCAACGCCAAGCAGACTCACGTCCTAGGACGTGGCAGTGCCTGGCATACCTAGACCATTGTGAATGAGGGATATCTATGGTGCCCTTGATAAAAACACATCTTATCCCGACCAAACAATACAATGAATCGAGGTCATGGCTCTGGTAGCTAGCCGACAACCACTCCAATCAGAGATATCTTCTTGACTCACTTGGCCCTTGTACACTCATATTGGAGTAAAAATTTCAAGAAAGGCAAGATAATGCAATAGCAATAAATTATAAAGCCCATTGAATTACTGTACATTTGCTAGCTTGTTTTATGTACCTCGGACCAACGCTAATACGCTATCTCGTGGCTCCAACACGACCCCGAACTAACCCCTGGTTTCCAACTCTAGCTCGCTGAGTCGCTGACATCATTTTAGTTGGTTTTGGTTTGTTAGAGTTTGTTTCTCTTACTAATATTCTATTTAGTTTAATTCGGTCCATATTACATGTTGCTTTTTATTATTGTCCTTATATTATATATAGGTGTAGAGGTTATACAAGTACACTTAATATATGTATGTATGTAAGATATATAAATATTTATAACCACTTAATGCATCAATAGATCCCTACAAACTTATTTTAAGAATCTTATCATTTATTACTATTATTATTTTAACACTAAATTAATCTTTGGTCACATAAAAATGCACTTTTACTTAGGTACAATAGTAAATTATTTGATTAGTTTACTTAGGCACATCAAACTAGCTTATATACCCATTTGTGTCTTAAAATCAACTTAGGCTTTTTCTTTCAATTAAATTCAAGCCCTCTAATTTATTTAAATAATTCAAGTATAATTATTCCATTAACTTATTAAAATTCATTATTTTATACAAGTAAATTAATTCATTTGTCTTTAGGCCTAATTGTCTTTATTTCACAGCTTAGGCATATTAGATAAATAGAATTAGCTTACTTTATTTATATGACTTAGGTGCTTACGTATTTCTAATTAATACCTAAGTTATTAGCTAAATCAATGTTGTACTCAAATTTTCAATTATCAAATAATTCAATCTTAGCTATTGAATATGTCTTCCATCTATGCATCATTTCTTTTATTAATACACGTTAATTTGGGTTAACCTTAAACACTCAAAAAAATCACGCATGAATTTAGTTAATCGATATACATATGTGCTTGTTGTTGATTAATTAATGGGGATACAAGCAAGATTAGGAAGATGAGAGTATGAAGAAGTAGCTTGCATGAATAAGATCATCAATAAAATAGAAACAAATCAATAAGAATCAAAAGCATGGATAAGAATTCAAATAGGAGAAGTTATTATGGAGAAGGTGTAGAGCATACTTTGAGACCATGTGAATTTTTAAATTCCTTGTTATCTTCAAGCTTTCTCTAACTCCAATGGTGGGATTCCTTCTAATTTTCTTTCTAGAGCTCTTAGAAATGAATTTGAGTTAAGTCCCTACACCCCTTTATATATTTATTTGAAAATTCATTAGTGATGGATTAATTAAGCTAACCTAGCTTAATTAAGTCCAAATTTACGCTCTCCATCTCATTTTCACGTATGCCAAGTGTCCTACTAAGTGTAAAATAATATTTTTGCCCTTAGTTCATCCATTTATTTCCCATGCAACCATTACATTTACGTAAATTAAGTGACCTTATTTTTCGACATATTTACCAAGCATACCATAGGCTTTTGAATTTAAACTGGTTCCTTAATATGAATGAATGAGAATTTTACATTAATTTCAATTTTTCATAGTACGCATCTCGAGGTACATTATATGCCTTATTTCATTTCTTCATTATAATAATAAGTTATTTAGATGTGCATTGTAATAATATAGTAATGTGGTAATTTAAATAAAAACTCTAACTTAGGTTATCTTTTAATTAAATAGAATTATAGTCCTATGACGCGCGCCGAACGAGTCAATAAAATTTTAAATTTACCTAAACCAACTATTTTGTAGAATAGTGGCAAATGGTCGATCCCACAGAGATTGGTAATCTTTCTAAGGTTTAAAAAGACGAAAAGGGAAATCGAGGTTTGTTAGAGAATTGAATTAATTAAACTAATCAAAAAGTAATTAAAGCAAAGGAGATAAAATTGAAAATAAAATAATTAATAAAAATACCTAGGTCAAGACATACAAGTTCAGTTCGGTAAAAGATTGGATTTGGTCGTCGATTTATGTAAAATATGCAAATCAAAATATCTTATTGTAGCAATAGACCCGGTGACGCACGCAGTTCCTCCACTTCCTAATCTCGATAGCCAAGGTACGACGGTGACTACTTCCCTAATCAAACACATAACCACAATTCAAGTGAATTGGGTTTAATGCGTTGACCGCATTGAGCTTCCTGAAGGCACTACACCTAGACGTAGACAATCGGATCACTAGTGTGTCCGATTTAGCCTAGATCCATGTGGTATTCAACCGGTCCCAAAAGTGACTAATCAATTGGTAGGGTCAATTGACACTAGTGTGGTCTTATTGCACAAGTACGGATGCTTACGACTCACTGGCAAATAAATCGAAGTTTAAACAAGTGTTTAACTTTGATTGTTCAAACAATACCAAAGAAAATAAAATAATAATGAAAAGACTGAAATTAAAATATATAAATCTCACAAATTTACTGATATGCGCAGTTGAACCTCCCTCGCAGTCTTGCCTAGGCTAGAGGTTTTAGCCTCGCATAGTTGAAGAATATTAAGAGAAAAAGAAAAAAAAAAATAAAGAAAAGAATGGGGGGAGGAGCAGCCTCTTTCGGCCAGAAGCCGAGAGGCCGAATATAAGACCAGAGAGACCCAGCCCCCCAAGTGAAAAGAAAGAAATATAATGTACCACGTGTCAGATTGTGAATGGATGATTTTGCGTTTGGTGAAGACGTGGCGAGCATGGATTGGACCGTGTGACATTCACGACACGTGACGTGTTGTGATTGTAGGAAGGCTGCAGGTGTGACGATGCTGTGTCCACGAGTACACCACGTGTCGAAATACCATTAGACAGCTGCAGTTGTTGACAAAGAAGACCGACACGTGTCGCGATGGGATTGAACAGCCGCAGTTATTGACCAAGAAGACCTCGACACGTGGCTGTACGTGATTGGCGGAGACTCCTCCACGTGACAAGCTAGACCAATAGGGGCCTGCCACGTGTCATGACGTGGCGGTTTGGTTCTGCGCGGCGTTTGCTGATTGGTTAAAGCAATGTGGCGACGCCACGTGGCAGGGTCCGATTGGCTGAATGCTGACGTGACATCATTTTATTGGCTGGAAAACTCTCCACTCTTTTTGACCGACAGCATAACGCGTACTTTGAGGCAAACCGTCCGAACTCCGATTATTACAAGTAAATACTCAATTTTGAATATTTTTCCGCCGCAAATTCAACAGGGCACTCGGTTTCACCTAAAAATGACAAAAATATATTATTTAATATAATGTTTAAATATTTTTAATAAATAATATACTAAAATGGACTACTATTTTCTATAAAATACTGACTTATCATCCTATAACTATTTTTGTCACATCTTATCGTCTACTCGTACCCGGGTACCTATAATATACACGCATACCAACCATCGAACCTTACTCGTATTTTGACATAATTGGACTAATAATTAATTGAAATTTAACATTTTTGAGTACAAAATAAATACTGCACATACTAAACAAACATAATGTGCCTTGGTGTTGACTCCCAAGGGTTGACCAAGTACGTCACGTCAGATAAAGTCCTCGTCAGAGTCCTGCAGTGACACGTGGCACAAGTTAAAATACTCGAGTCGTTACATCCCTAGTCCGTCATTATACTGGGAACTATAATGAATTAGGACTAGTGGTAATCTTGATTAATGGTCATGTGATGATCATGCTTATAGGGATACGAATCGAGATCATGAGTACTTGCTAGGGAACAAGGTACTGGACGACTTGCTATGAGAACACCAAATGGGTTAAGTCTTAAGTGTTACTCATGATATGTATATTATTTAGTCATTCGACTTGAGATTACCATAAAGTTTAATATTAGGAGCATTGTAATTTGACACAATCAACCGTTGTATTTAACTGAACGATTTTAAAGATTGTGATTGGTTACCATGTGAATAATATGTGTAGGTGTGTAATCAAGATAGAATTTGTCACTCTCGTATAGATAGAGATATTAGTGGATCCCTTGATATGATAGACTGATAATCGTCAAGTCCATGTGAATTGATATAATCAATGGCACTTGGATGTTTTCAGTTTACTTAAAGATCTAGACTAGTACGATTGAACGTTAAGGGTGACTTTCCATGCCTTATATTTAAACAAAGGATATCACACGACAAAAAGATATGATGTGTTATTTTTTAGGTTGTATTGATTTTGATATTCATGCTACTTGGGTAGTCATAATGCTTTACTAGAGACCGCTTATGGTTTGTGTGCCAAAATGGTTTTAGTTCACTACCAACGTCGCGTAAACATATTGGGTGGCATACGAAGAATGACTTTGCGCAATTTCAATTTGTCAAGAGTAATGAGTTTTATATGATAAAATTCATGACATAAAAAACTCTTACGATTTGTTTTATGATAACTTATTAATATGGGCGTTTGTATAATTTGCTTAAACTACCAAACTACAATAGTTGTATTACGAATAGGTTTTTGAAAATGTGCTTATCTACATATATAAATATAGGTTGAAACCATAAAATAAAATAATATTTTCATTTTTGTTATTTTCGAGTTTTTTGAATTTTGGGAGACAAAGAAAAAACGTTTTCAATCTCTGTTAGGGCTAGCACTCCAAATTGTAGTTATCATTCATGTGTGGATTTTCGATAGTGGACGTGCACTTGAATGACTTGAAAATCAAACAATCAGATAAGGAAATAACAGATTACGGTATGACTTTCTTTTACAAATCTAGTTTAATGGAACTTATTTTCGATTTTGTTAGGGTTTTTCAATATTGATTTGAATTTTTCGCTACATATGAATCCCAAAACCCAACACCAATTACATGTAGAAATGGTCTTGCAAAGTCCATTCTAAGAGAATGAGAACAAATGTCTATCCGATGACATTAATTTTCTTCCTTGTTTAAGATTTATAATTTTAATATATCAAGAATTACAATTAATGGTGGATGGAGTGCCCAATGAGTGCAAGCTTGGATTTTAAATGTAGTCATTCCAATAATAATCTCACTTATCTAATGAGTACACAGAAATTAAAATGGAAACCCAAATTGGAAATGTATCTATTTCTCGAAAAAATCACACTTAAGTATATATATATATATATATATATATATATATATATTTCTATATATCAAGGGCAGCAAAGTTGCTTCCCCTTGATCGCAGCATTGCTGCAGTTAAGGACAGTAACTTTGCAGTCATTGAGGGTAGCAATTTTACTGTCATAAATGGCAACATATTGATGCCTATAATAGGGCCATCGAGCCCCTAAAAAATCTTCATTTGTTTTTCTATAATAAAACCCCCAAATATGAACTCACTTTTTACGCTATAAAATTTAACGAAAAACCCACTGTAATCCATAGCCACAATCCATTTAAGGATTTACAAAAGGTCAAAAAAGAAGATAAGTTACACAGTTTCTTAGCTTCTCTTAGTGTCGCATCTACGTCCCTAGAGCCACAAAATCACCATCAACACTAAAGAACCCCAAGTTTTCTCCTCCTCTCTCACCGTTAACTTATTCATTTCACACAAAAGAGAGAAAATGAAATTACAAGTGAGTGGTCTAAACATATTCTCCATCTATTCTAAGTGGCCTTATTACCACCACGACTTCCATAATTTAGACAAACAAATTATTTAGTCCTTTATTTAGAAAGTTCAAGTTTTATCTTCTCCAACATTATAAAACTTTGACACCTAATAATTCATTATTTAATTTCATATTTTACAATTCCTCTTAATTTATCAAATCACAATCACACCCCTATGATTTTTATTGAGAAATGGATGCATTTCCAATTTGGGTTGCCAATTTATCTTCTATAGACTCATTAGATAAGTGAGATTATTACCGGAATAACTACATTTAAAATCCAAGGTTGCACTCATTGTGCACTCCATCCACCATTAATTGTAATTCTTGCTATATTAAAATTATAAATCTTGAACAAGGAAGAAAATTAATGTCATTGGATAGGAATTTGATCTCATTCTCTTACAAAAGACTTTGCAAGAACATTTGTGCATGTAATTGGGACATCCATAATGTCAATGACAATTTTTATTTATTTTAATTGCATCAGAAATATTAAGTAATGGGGCTAGACTCAATGTAAATTATTTAATAGTACTAAGTTTACATAGCGGACTAGTTTTGGAAACATAAGTCATAAGCCAAACTTGATGACCTCTAAAACACCTAAATTATTTTAAATTGATACTAGGGACCTAGTAAGCTAAAGGTGGGTAAATGAGGCGAGTTGAAGCCGCGGTATCTAGGTATTTTGTATTTTCAAAGTAAGTAAAACCAGATAAGAAATGCATAGTAGTTTAACATCATTTGATTTTTTTCGTTATTTTATTGTTCCTATTTATGGATTTCCACTCCTTATTTAAGTGTCCGAGAGCCAAGTGAGTTAGGAAGGTGACTTGCAGGTTATAGCGACGGATCACGATCGAAACCACATTTGGGGTCACTGTATTGGTACGTCGGGGACGAGAGGTGAGTATCCCGGGCGTCATAGATACCATACGTCCACGATAGTCTTGGGATTTAGCAGGCACTGTCGTGTTCCTTTGACATGAGTTTGATCAGCATTACTACTACTCTAAAGGTCCTTGGCTGTAAAACCCGCATTCGATGGACCTGGACCACTTGGGCGCATCTCCTTTGATTCTTTCGACACTCTATCACTTTGTTTGTTGTTTCACATTCTCATTTACATGCACTTAACTTTCTTTACATCTTTATTTACATACCGCATGATCTTCGAACTACTTTATTTATCTTGAAGTACTGTTTAGATCCTTCTGCCTTTTACTTATTGGACTCAACAAGATGACTCGAGTGTAGATCCACAGTCGAGCAAAAGGCAAAGTGCCGGTACTTGGTGTCATACTATGAGGATATCAGAGTGGCCCTCTCCTTCTCATTTTGTGTTATATTTTTTGTATTATATATATGATGTTTTTAACACAATTGGGATATTTTAAGTTGTGAGATGTACTGATAGACCTATGTATATTGCTTTTGATTTCATACTTGTCACTAGATATACATGCTATATATACATATTTTGTAGGTTTCCTCACTTTAAGTTGTCCCGGCCTTATTATTACGAGTTATAGATTTGTTCAAGTTAGTAATTTGCTGCATTAATTGCAAAACTTGAAAATCTAAAATAACTCGATTGAAATCAATAAATGACTTAAAATAATGGAAATGAAGGCTGATTAGGCTTGCGTTGACCTTGCAAGGGCTGAGTCAAGGGTCCACATGGGTCTAGGTCGAGTGGGGTCTAATTTGTGGAGACTGGGGCTATCATAGCTGGTATCAGAGCCTAAGGTTTTACACTTAGCTCTTGACTAATCCACATCCGGTATAAGACCTAAATAAGAAGTAGAGTTAGGACGTGGTTGGAACTTAGAGCGAAATCCTATGATCCTAACTCAGAGTATTCAGAAGTGAAGAGAGTTGGGGAAATTAAAACTTGATCCTAAAAATGATAATTGTTGCATTGTACTATAATATACTAGTAGCTATTCGTTGATCAGAGACTCGCTTGTTATTGCAGATCGAGATGGCATATCAATTTGGGTCGAGTGATGATAGTGGGGCCACAGAACCTCAATTTGCGAGTATAGAGGAGGTACAATCCTTGATTCAGACATCCTGCGATCAATGATTGGACGAGATCCTGAGGACACCTATGACACATACCATAGCTACAGCATCACCATCTTCATTGACCGTACCCACTGCTTACGAGGGGAGAGCACCTACCGTACAGGCCACTCCAATGGCTCATATTATATCGACACCACCTACTATAACTGAGACAGTACCAGTTTAAATCGAGATAGTACCACCCACGTGACCTACACCGGCAAAAACTACGCCGACTACGCCCACAAAGACGAGAACTAGGGTAATAGCTGAGGAGAAATAAGATTGTGAGTTTCAAACGCACCACCCAGCTGAGTTCTATGATGGTACGAATCTTGACACTGCAAATATATGTATGAAGAGCCATGAAAAGATGCACAACATCTTGGCTACCCCCGGAGCATATGAGAGCGACTATATCATCATGGTTAATGTTTGGAGAGGCCGACGCTTGGTAGCGCAGCATGGTAGGTAAGCCCAAAGATTAGGCTATGAAATCCGAGAATTTCATAAACTTAATTAGGATGCTAACTAAGTATTTTCTGACTTAATTTATGGTTTATATATCAAAGGTAGGACCCATACATTACGGATCGGAGATCATAAGTTTAACATATTATTTTTGTAATTCGCATTACTAATTGATGTATTATACTCCATTCAATACAAAATAGAGTCAAGTTTAAGTGTGTAGGCGGTATCCACGAGTTCTGGAGCGCATTGGGGAATTTTCTTTTTTGGAATTTAACTTGGACCTAAAAATATGAAATAATCATGAAATTAAATAGAATAATTAATAAATTGGTGGGCACCTAATGACATATGGGGTCAAGGGTGACACGCATGAGATGTACAATAATGTACACGCCCGAAGATAATTGTTGGCGCACGTGGCGAATTTATAGCCGCGATGATACATAGGTATATATATATATATATATATATATATATAAATATATATATATATATAAATCAATCTTATAGTTTAAATCAAACCTAAATGTTAAATCTTGGATTCGCCTCGAGATACACATAACGTGAATCGAGGAAGTAAATGGTTTGGTATTGTTGGAGAGTTATCTACACCACGAAATAAGTGCAACCACATCTCAAGAAAAATCAAGTGGTGCATGGAGGTGATTGTATGGTTTGTAATAAAATCATAAGATCTAACTTGAGATACAAATACATATCTCGAGGAGATCAATATAATTGATCTCATTTAAGTTAGTCGAGGGGTGATGGGTTAGTTAATAACCATAAGATTGACCTCGATATATGTAATATGTACTTCGAGAAAGATCAAAATATATAATGAAAATAAATCATCAGATCTGCCTCGAGATTCGAATAATGCGAATATCGAGGAATAGATATATTCAAACAACGCATAATGTTTCCTCGGTTTTATTGTTGTTAATTGTAGTCGTTGTTGTTTTGTTGTGGGTTATTGATAAAGTTGTTGATGTTTATTGTTGTTGGGTTGTCGTTAATGGCGGATGGAAGTTAGGCGAGACTTGGCTCGGTCCAACGTAGGCAATGGCAAGTGAAAGGTTTCCCCTACCTATACCCAACCTGGAGTTGGGGTTGGGAGGCCAACCCCAACGAAGAAAAAAACTTGGAATTGTGATTTAAAATAAAGCAGGGATCTAAGAGGAAGAAGAGGGGATTTGAACCCCCAAACAAGATCGAACCGGGTCCAGTTTTGGCGGCCCTAAATCCCGAGGCAACTATGGACACCACCATGATGCATCAGACGTCACCCAGCCTTGCCATGTCAAGGCCTCTTTATCTATGACGCTTACAATCTAACTAGTTGTTTACACATTTTACAAAAAACCCTAGCTTAACTAACTATTTTTCATGTAATTATTAGTGGTTTAATTAGCCAGTTAGTTAATCAATCAAGTTATAATATAATTTTACAGCATAAGTCTTTTAGATTGAGTAAACGATGCAATTCGATAGTCCTAAATCGTGAAAAACCCAGAAACATGATACCACGTATATAACTAAGGCGAAATAAGTACATCAAGTGATCTATATACATGTATTCAGCATTTTATAAACCCTAAAACCTAACAAAAGTAGATATATACATATTATAATCAAACACAAGCTCGCGTAGAATAAATTCTCAAAGGTAATGGCCTAAAACCTCCTTGCCCTTACTCATCAAAGGATCTGCACTCGGTCATCCCAAGAAAAATAGGTAACAAGTCCAATGAGTAAATTCCCAAAAGAAAAATACTAAGCTTTCAATAATAGAGAAACTAATAATAATGTTAAATAAACATGCGGAAATAAACAAGCAATTGTAAGGTCATTGCATGCGAAAGTAACACTAATGAAAACCAAATGGTTGTGTCATGCGTAGAAAACTAGACCATACTTCGTCAATATGGATGATCTCAGTGACCTGTACCACAGTGGCTCACATCCGAAGTACTAGAGGAGGATCGGTCCGTATCACAACCCGCCAAACACGTACACCGATAAGGTCAACATCTCGAGTTGTCATTCACCTAGGGCATGAGTTACTCGTTCTATGGTCTAGCATTTTGGGGCCCGTACAACACATCATCCGAATAAGCCTGGCCGAATAAAACTACCGATTGTTATACCAAATCAAATTAAGTAGTGACAGAACATGGATGATAAACAACAAAGAATACAAGATAACGTAGTTGATACAATTAAATACTCAATATGTTTTTCTTTAGGAGTTTAAATGCCCTAAACCCCACTTTGAAGCCCCAAAAACACCCCGGTCTAACCCTGCTACTCTCTCGACTACCGTTTCATAGCCTTCAAGTCCCCAGGGATCGATTTCCAGTGTTTTAAAGTGACTTAAGGTGTTTAAATCAAGTTTATTGTTCTATTTCCCAAAAACACATCTTAAAGACTAAAGAAAGTCTTAACTTTCAATTTGGGATCAATGTTGCGGCGAAAATGAGATCATTATAAATTTCAAATCATCGAAGAAACTTAACAATAAAGTTTTTGCTCTATGTCTTAGCTTTCTTAAAAGGTCTAGTTCGCAAAATTCTAATTTAAAATGATAGAGATATCGAACTTCTACTAAAACAGCTCAAACAGGAATTCAAATCCAATCTACAATCTTATAAAAATCATTTCTCCAAATTTATAGATCCAAAAATTGTAATTTTTGGTCATAAGGCAGCTAATAAACTAACAACAACATATTAAAAGATGAGTCCAATCCAATAAGAATTGAGAGAGTAATGCCTTGTCAAAAATCATTTATAAAAATCTTGTAATAGCATTTCAACTGCCTGATTTCAGAGCATTTTTAGCTTGAAAGAATTTGAGTTTCAACATATGTCAGAGACAGAAGTTGTTCATCTCTAAGTAAGGTTTTCAACAGCGTATCATCCACCATATTTGGAGTTAGTATGAGAGAGTTATGCTCAAATTACAGAGCATAGGTCAAAAACTTAACATGCATGTATCAAGAAACTTTAAGAAAACATTCCATTTGAAAAACTAGTTTCAAAACCTTGAATTGGTAAACGTAATGAACTCTCCATTCATAAAGAGACTTAAAAAATCAGTGGGTAAACTTAGAAATTCGGTTTTAAATTAAAACCCAAATTTTGAAGCTCGTTTTCATGGAAAATGGATGGGAAGATGATCACCTTGATTTTGATCTTCCTAGCTTAATTCCTCTAGTAGATGACATACATTTCTTTAGTTCTTGCTGAATTTTCGAGCACTCAAGCCCAAGAACAAACTTTGTTATTTTTGCATGAAGAGTTTTCCTACTAATTTAGCTATATATAGGTTATGTTAGAATCAATTGTGTTCACGTATCTCGAAGTCAATCTAATGGTCATTGTTAACATATACTCCACTAACTTTCATCTTGTTGACACCAATCCTCAACTCAAATCTCATATCCCGAGGCAAATATATGACATCAATTTTTCTATCTAACTATGATATTTGTAATCAATTGATTCAATTAATTTAATTTAGACACTTTTTATACATTTGTAAGCTATTTAGGGTCTTAAATTGGTGTACTACAACTTCCCTTAGTACCTAATTACTATGCACCCATTTCCCTGCATCTTAGCACGTATCTCGAGGCACGTTAATCTTTGACGTATCTGATTATTATGACTTAACCTAAAGTTTGATTATCTATTTTATGCCATATTCGCCACTTTCTAGTCATTTTATTTAAGTTAGCATTATAAGACTTATTATACATATATTGTGCTTACTCAATACCCACGTCAACAAGCTTTATGAGGCATTTACTCGTGACACAATCCGACATGATATGGCAATATAAATAAATACATGGGATGAGTTATGAAATACATAGTAATTAACGTGGCAATTATGCATCCAATAGACAAAAATAACGATTTAAGCCTAGTCGAACGTGTCCTAGCCTATCCGAGGCGTCCACGTCAGCCTAAGCTAGTGCCCGAGTGTGAAATTATATAAAATAACGACATCAATAAATATTGGGCTGATACACCGGTTCTGCTGAACCAAACCAATCCATTCAGGGATCAAACCCTCCTAAAAAATAAATAAAAAGAAAGAAAAGCTAAAATTTTGAGAAAATTCCAGAAAACAAGAAAAAAATTAGAAAAAAACTATATTTGAGCGAAATAAATAGAAATGGGGGATTTCTATGAAAATAGAAAATTTTAGAATTTTCTTGAGTATTTATGCTGGGTTTTTTTCATGTAATACGTGCCATGATACTCGAAAATATTCAAAATTTGAAAAATTATTTGAAAGCCTAGTCAACGTTAATTTTCGATTTCGAACCACAATTTGCAGTCAAAATTAGAATTCAGATATTCGAGGAGTTTATTTGAAGTGATTCTGTGTTTTTAGGATTTGAGAATACCAAAGCTACTCAGAAATTGGTCCACTACAAAAAAATAGCGAAAATAGCGAGGGGTAAAGGCGATTACAAATTTGTTAAAGTTTAGTGATAGATTTGAGAGGACTTTCAATTTTGACTGTTTGAATCAATTGCGATAAATTTTGCGAGGGTCGTGCCAGATTTTAGCCAATTTGGGCATAATTAGCGAGGGAATTAGAGACTGAGAAAGCACCCTCGCTAAATCCCTTGCTAATTTCAGCGACTAAGAAAGCACCCTCACTAAATCCCCTGCTAATTTCAGAGGAGAAACACCAAGCCGACACGTGTCTCTTGATCTCATCGTGCTTTCATCATCTCATGACACCCAATAGAACAATGTGAATCGAAATACGGGTTTTGATATCCCCAGTTTTTCCTCTCTTTTTTTCATTGTTCGTTGAGATGGAAGAAGAACAACGAGGAACAGTTGAGGCATTGATTAATGAGGTGAGGTTTTGATCCTCAACTCTTGATGTGTTGTATTGTTGTTATGTTGATTAATGAGGTGAAGTTTTCATTGTTCTCTGTCAAACCACCGCCCTCCCCTCCCTACAGCCACCGCCCTTGCCCAAGCCCCATCTCACTGCCACCTCCTCTGCTCCTTAACTACACCGCCACCTCCCCTGGTCTCCAACCCCACCCCACCGCCACCGCACCTGGTCCCAAGCCCCACCACACCGCCACATCCTCTGCTCCCCAGCCCCACTGCCACCTTCCCTAGTTCCCAAGCCCACCCCACTCCACCTCCCCTGGTTCTCAACCCCCACCCCCACCACCTCCCCTGGTTCCCAACCCCAACCCACCGCTGCCTTCTCTTGTTCTTGTTTTATTGTGACGAGATAACACTTTTATAGAGTACGTAGTAGCATACATAGAGCTCAATATTGTTAGACTGTTAAATGTTAATTAATGAGATTATCAATCATATATATATATACACACACATTCAGAACTTCAATTTTTTTTCCTTCATTTCAATGTATGTGTATCTTTTCAATTTTTACAGTTGGTAATCTTTACTTAGGAGTTACAAGTCCTACTCGATAGTATTACTTGTGTACGTAGTGGCCTCCTTGTTTAATCATAGGTCTATCCATGTAGTGTACGTACTCTAACTGTATAATTTGAGATCGAGGCTTTGTTGTTGTTGTTGTTGTTGTTGTTTTTGTGTTCTTGTAGTTGTTGTTACATTAAAAAAAACGTATACATTAGTACTACAAAGGAAAGTATAATAATTTCTTATGAGAAAATGTATATGGTTCTCAACAATATTGATCCCATTTGGTCTCTTTCACATTTGATGCGTTGGTGGATGGAAGGGGTGTGTGTGTGTGTGTGTGTGTGTGTGTGTGTGTGTGTGTGTGTTTTTTTTAGTGAATTCTTGTTTGATCGAGGCATTGATTTTTGTTTCAATTTGCTTAAGCTTTTCTGTGTAGATTCGATTTTTAATTAGTTTTTTTAGCTATTTTCATAATTAGGTTGCATCACCCCACATTGCCGTTGTCGCTGCTGCCGGCCTCGCCAGCTACCCCTGCCTTTGTCGTTGTCGAAGATGAACTAAAATAGTTTTGGTATGTATATTTATTTATAATTGTTTTTATTTATTTCTTAAATTTCATTGAAATTGTTCCTATTGTTGTTTTGTGGTGTTTATTTTTTTATTATTTATCAAAATCATTATTTTGTGTGGCTTTTTTAATAAAAAGGACATTGCAAACATTATGAAATTGTGGAGCGTTTCTATAAATGAAACTTAGTTAGTACCTTTGTCAAATTGAATTACTTGGGAATTACTTTGTCAGATCAGTTGTTCCAAGTAATCGATAAATTGACTTGGAAATATCATACTTTGTTGGTACCTTTTGCGTTTGGCGGAGATCAATTTGAGTTTATTGATCTTCAACTCACTATTGACCTCAACAATACAATAGAGGAAGTGCAAATTAGATTATGTGGTACATAGAGTAGTATTGACTTATTATTTCGTTTGTATCACAAATGTATGTGAATGAATAATAAACACTCATATGTATCATATTTTTTGCATTTAAAAGTTAAACATGTGCCTCCGTGTTAACGAATATTATTAAATCTATAAAACATAAATTGGAGAAATGAAATTGGACTTTAATGCTCGTTTCAAGGATCATGAAGAAGATGGTGCTATGACATTTTATCAAGCTACCATCAATCTGTTTTAACATCCAAAGCCAAAGTTCATCTTCTTTCACCCACTTGAATGAACCCAATCTATTTTCAAACTTCAATCATTAAATTTCTTTGTTTTAAGTGTTTTGTTTTGTTTCTTTGTAATTTCGATTGTTTGTTCTCATTGACAAAACTTGATAATTTGTTCTTATTGGTAGAATTTAACCGTTTGTTTTTTTTTTTTTTTTTGGATGAATGGTAAAATTTAATCGTTTTGTCCATTCCTCTTTTAAGTCACACTTACAAGTAGAAAAGACACAACATATTATGTATTGTTTGAAGGAGAATTTGCATTATAGACCATTTGGAATTTGACTTTGTTATTCTTGTCTATGTTTATTTTTCTTTCTTTTTTTTTTTGAGAAATTTGGCCATGTTTTCTTTTTCATGCAATAACCTTGTATGTGTTGGAAAGGTAATATATCGAGGTTTTTTTTTTGTTCCTATATCTAACTAGAACCTAATTTGAATTGTTAACTTCTTATTATTATGAAAATCATCTTACATTATTTGGTCTAATATACAAGTGTTACGTTAGCTTGTATGTGTTGGAATGGAATTTGAGGTTTTCATGCAATAAGCTTGTATATGTTGGAATGATAAATGAGGTTTATTTGTTTCTATATCTAACTAGAACCTAATTTGAATTGTTAGCTTCTTATTATTATGAAAATCATCCTACATTATTTGGTCCAATGTACAAGTGTTATATTAGCTTGTATATTTGTTGGAATGGTAATTGAGGTTTTCATTCAATAAGCTTGTATGTGTTAGAATAGTAATTGAGATTTTGTGAATGGTTACATTCCTTGATTATTTGGTCCAATGTACAAGTGTTATATTAGCTTCTTATTATTATGAAAATCATCCTACAATGATATCAAGTAGGTAGTCATCTTTTAAGGCTTCTCTTTAAAAGTTGCCTTTTTGTACAACATATGTATAGCTATATTATGCTTTATTAAATTGTGTTTTAACATATTTGTGTGTGTAGCATTAAAGTGACTCATTTTCATCCTTTTCATGTTATATACATTCTATTTTGTGAATGGAGGAAGCATTGATGGAGCGACTTAATATCTCATTCTTAAGCAATACTTTCTTCGAATCGTTGACATCACATCCAACTGCGGCACCGACATCGGCACCAGTCCCACCACCATCATCTTTTCGACCACCTCCAAAACCTACATCGACATCGGTAGCACCACTTTCGGCACCTCCTCTGGCATCAACACTTGATTCGGGCGACGAGAATGAGTCATCCCATTTGGATGAACTTGATGACTTGTAGTCATGTATATGGTGACTTTTTGTTATATTGTGTTTTGTTTTGCTATTTTGGTACTTTGTTTAGGTCTTTCTTATATTATGTAGAGCATTTTAATTTTAAAACTGTTTTTAGGCTTCTTACGAGTTTTTTAAAATTGTTGTACTGATTTTTTTTTAAAAAGTGTTTTTTTTTTTTGTAATTACCTACGAGTTTAGCGAGGGTAATCTCTCGCCATTTGTTAGAAAATTACGTCACTCTACTAGGTTTGCAACAGAAATAATAGCAGGAATCCCTTGCACTCGTAAATTTGCAACGAATTTTGCAACGGGTTTCCCTTGCAAATTGGCGACAACGTCAATTCCTTGCTATTTGACGATCAAATTGGGCACATTGAATAGCGACAAGTTGTGCCTCACTAATTCCTCGCTATTTTGCTATGGGTTTGACACCCATTGCGAGCAAATTAGCTATAGCTGTTTCCCTTGCAAAATCCCTTGCGAATCTAATTAGCAAGGATTAAGTAAGCAAATAGCAAGAAATTTCTCCCTCGCTATTTTGGCCATTTTCTGTTGTGGTCGAAAACTTCATAAACTTGAATAGGAAGCTTATCAAGATTTCACAATAGTTTTAGGTAATGTTGAGGATCCTGAAATCATTCGGAATGAAGCTTGGGGAATAAGTTCAAAGTATGTGAAAGCCAGGGAACGTTGTGTAAGGCTTCACAACCAACTTTGAGTTAGTTGTGGTAAGTAAACCTTACAATGATCTTTAGTATTTATTGAATATCTTTGTACCTGTAATTGCACCATAGTCTGCAATGCATTTCATCCTTCTTGTTCATGCATACATCGAGAAATTGAGGGGGATAAGCTTATTTTGGAGTCAGGTTTGATTGAAACTAGGTTTCAATCCTACATCTAACATCGTTAGTGTGACTAGCGGAGTGAATTACATATCATGTTGTCGCATATAGCTATCCTTATCTCTACATTTCATGATCTCTTAATACTGTCTCTGTATTATTTTTGAAAGTCAACATCTGATTATAGTTAGGAGACAACAACTAAGTGAACTACATGTCATGTTATCGCATATATCTTATTGTTTATTTGAAAATGCAATTACATATATCTATGTATCAGACTAACAATTGCAGGAGTACAGATCAATGTAGGAATTTACTTACTTGACATCTTTGAGTAAGGCGTCACATTATGTATGAAGACAAGGGAGGAGTGGACATGACTCGAAGATTGTGGCGATTGTTTTTAAAATTTAAAGTAAATTCTTGTTTTAAATTGTTTATATATATATTTGGAATTGGTGGGGTGAATGGAGGACGTGAAGTTTCATTAAATGGTTATGAGAGTCTCCTAAACTAGTTTAAAATACGTTGAGAGGTTTATGTTTCAATTTTGGCCTATTTGGGATAGTAAAGTTGTGATTAAGCTAGCGGAGACTCTAAGTTAGTTTATAAATTTTAATTTGATAAATATAGTGAACTGCGGTGAGTTATGAGTCCTTCTAAGCCTTTTCCCAATTATGCTATCTATTAGGTAGAAGTTTTTCGGCATGCCACTTTTAGAGGAGGTGGTGCTGAGATTTTTACAAAATACTGAGAATATTTCGTAAGATTTCCTAATCTACTCCAATTGAATAAATCATGAATTGAGTTTCATTGAGAATATAAATTTAGTTTTGGAGTCTTATAATGGATTAAAATAAATATTATTTTGATGTCAAAGTTGAAAGAATGGATTATGCTAACTAGATTATCAGAGTATTAAGATAATTTAGGCTGATCATTTGTCTTAATGACTAGGGGGCTGATATGGGTAGAGTTTAAAAGGAAGTTCAACCATAAGTAATTTATGCCTTCGGTTTTGAAGGTGAAAAGGATTGAGTTCCAAAGCATCAGACATTATATTGGGGAGTCGGTGATGTCGTACATTGGGAGATTCCTACTGTTACTAGAGTATGTTGGGGATATTGCCCATATAGACGTCCAACAGGCACAACATTTCATGGACGATCTACTAAAGGACATCAGAGGTATTGCTGTGCCTACAAAGCCAGAAAGCCTACAAAGAGTTTAAGGGAAGAGTTTGGCCAAAGAGACTTATCTAAGCACTCAACTTGAGGATGTTACAGCTCCACTGGCACTATTACTGTCAAAGTGCAGATCAGATCCGAAAAGGAAGAAAAACATGCAATCAGGCCCAAAGAGTTTCGACCATAGGGCGTGGGATCAGTAGCTTCACCTGCGTAGCTAAGGCGCATAGCGCCAGTACTATCTATACCGACACGAAGTTACGATACCTTACCACAGCTACCAGCACAGTAAGTACCACATCATCAGTATCAACAGTGTAAAGGTATATACATAGGCAGTGGTTAAGGACAAAGATATAGACAGGGCCAGGGGCAGAGATATGGTCAGGGACAGGGACAGCGGTCCACTTAGACGCAGGGAAAGAGGATTACACTAAGATTAGGGCCATGCAGGGCGTATTTTAAGCACGTCCAGATAAGTCATTTTGTTAGTGCTTGTCCTCGACTAGGCAAGGGACATCCATAGCAGAATAGAGAACGAGTTCATAATGTCTCCATACCAGACCTAGCTGCCACACGTAACTTGATTGAGGGTATGATTTATTTTTGCATTTGACTTATGCATATTATGATTGGTTCGGGGTCTACAATGTCATGTATTTCTAATCGTATGGTTTATGAGTTAAAATTGATACCTATTAGGCTAGAGCAACCCTAAATCCTCAGCACGGTTGTTTGAGACAAGATATACCTGAACCTATTATGTGTTGACCACTCAATTGAAGTAGAGGGCCAAGAAATGCCAGCGGATTTGAGGGTGTAGGAGTTCTTAGAGTTTGACGCCTTACTATGAATGGATTGGTTAGCTGCATACCACATGTAACTAGAGTGTTTCAGCAAGGTTGTTATGTTTCGGCTTCCAGATCTGATAGAGTTCGGTTTTCAAGGGTCTGTGACTACATTACCAATTACAGAGGCCGAGTGGCTACGAGCATAACTGTTAAGAATTTTGCTGGCATAATGAGTATGAAAGAAAGTGTTGAGATTAGGATTGAGGAGCTACCTATTGTATGTGAGTATTCAGACGTTTTTCTTGGAGATCTATAAGGGTTACCGCCACCTAGAGAGATTGATTTCATCATTGATTTGGTATAGGGGACCAAATTGATATCGATTCCACTATACATGATGGCTACTGAGGAGTTAGAGAAGTTGAGGACCCAGCTAGATGAGTTGTTAGAGTTGGGATTTATCCGTCCGAGCATGTCACCATAGGGCTTATCAAAAAGAAAGATGACAGTTTGAGACTTTGCATTAACTACTGACGACTCAACAGAGTTACGGTGATGAACAAATATCTACTCCTACGCATTGATGACTTTTTCGCTCAGTTGATACAGGTATAGTGGTTCTCGTAGATTGATTTGAGATCGGGATACCACCAATGAGGATCCGAGATGAGGATAGGGAGAATACTGCTTTCTGCACGAGATATGGGCACTACCAGTTCACCGTCATACCTTTTGGGATGACGAATGCCCTGACGATGTTCATGGATCTTATGCACCAAATATTGAGAATGTTCATCGACGACATTCGTATTTATTCCAGCACCCGTAAGTATCATGAGCGACAACTCTATACACTTCTATAGACTTTGAGATAACAGAGAATGTATGCTAAATTATAGCAGATGCATTGAGCTAGAGAATAGCATACCTATAGATAGTGACCTGGCACATGGCACATGAATATGGGTTACTTGAGGCTCTTGATTTGATGAATTCAATTGATATATTGACCAATACCAGAGTGTTTAATTGTGACAGATAAAGACTCATACAATGATTATACAAAGTGCGCTTAAGGGTCAATGGGCAGATGAACAATTCCAAAAGTTTAGCGAGTTTGCTCAAAGTCCTGATCACTCAGACTGGAGTCAGTCGACATACTCATGCCTGAGATTTAGAGGGAGATTGAGGATTCCATCAATGGCTGAGATTCACGATCAGATACTTCAGGAGGCTCACCGCTTAAGTTTTACGATTCATTCAAGCCAGACGAAAATGTATGTGAATATGCGTCATATATCCTGGTGGTCGGGGATGAAGATCGATGTTATGATTACATTCAAGTGTTTGAGATGTACCAGCGAGTTAAGGCTAAGCATTGGAGACTCGAATGATCATTACAACGACTTCCTATTCCTCGGTGAAGTAGGAGCATATTGCCATGGATTTTGTTTATGGATTACCTCGACCTCAGTGCAGACATGATATCATCTGGGTGATAGTGGGTAGGCTTACTAAATCTGCACACTTCTTAATAGTATCGACAACATAAAGGGTGGATAAGTAAGCTACTTTGTATGGGTTGAAGATCATTAGATTATACAAAGTCCCATTATCAATTGTGTCTAATAGAGGATCGCAGTTTACATCACGCATTTGGCACAACATGTAGGCACAGTTTGGCACCAGATTGGAATTGAGTACGACTTATCACCCACAGATTGATGTGTAGTAAAAGCAGTCGATTAATGTGTTAGAGGATATGCTTTGTATGTGTGTGTTGAAGTATGGTGGTTCATAGGAGGAGTACCTTCATTTGTGTGAATTTGCTTATAAAAACAGTTATCAGGCCAATATTGGGATTGCACCATTTGAGGCACTTTACACCAAGCCATGCAGATCTCCATCGCGTTGGGCAAAGCCCGAGGATATGACAGTTATTGGGCCAGAGATTATGGTGGATCACACAAAAAATATGATAGATCAGACTACATCTGAAGGGTGTGCAGGAGAGACAAAATATTACTACAAGTATCATAGTGAGTTAAAGCATGATGAAGGAGCATTTATGTATTTGAAGGTTTTTCCTCTGAAGGGACACAATAGATTTGGAATCAAAAGAAATTTTACGCTGATTTATTGGTTCTTTCAAGGACAAGAGGAGAGTCGGTAAGGTTGCATATGAGTTAGATTTACCGCCTCAGTCAGCCGAGATCAACCTTGTATTTCGTATTTCGATGCTTCAACTGGATAGGTCGAGAGGGGGTGTACAACCGATGGTGGATCTAAGTAGAAAGATATGATAGAGGAAATTACCTACAAGGAACAACCTATTCTGATATTAGACTGCCAGGTGAAGAGACTAAGGAATAAAGACATCCCATAAGTCCTCGTCATATATCAACATCACAAAGATGAGGAGTTGACTTGAGAGCTAGAGTCTTATATGCACGAGCACTTTCCATACCTATTTTGGTTTCGGTAAGTTTCGTTCTAAATTTATTCAATTTCGAGGACGAAATTCTTATTATCTAGGAATACTGTAACGACCCTAAGATTTTAACTCATGCCAAGTGACATTTCAGGACTATGACCTGGACCTATTTTGATGTAGCGTACTCGGTTAACCTTCGAGAGTCAACACCGATGTATTTTACTTATTTGTGATGTGTATTAACTATCTAAAATAAACGCACATAATTTAATAATTTTATTTTGATCCATGGTTTATGTGAGAGAGTTTTCTCAAGATGTGCACGCGTGAATGAGATTAGTTTGACGAGTCTTAAAAACTTTAAACAAATATTTAATAGCCCAATTTATGGATTAATGACCAAATTAAGGTAGGGACTAAGTTAAGCGATTGGCGTAATTTGAAAAAAAAAATCATAGGGGTGTGATTATGATTTAATAAATTGAGAGGATTTGTAAGTCAGTTTATGAATGAGAAATATGAAATTAAATAATGAATTATTTGGATTCAAAATCTTATAATGTCGGAGAAGATAAAGCTTGAGTTTTCTAAAGAAAAAACTAAATAATTTGTTTGTCTAAGTCGTGGAAGCCAATGAGTGGTGGTAATAAAGCCACTTGGAATAGGTGGAGAAATAAGTATAGACCACTCACTTGTAGTTTCATTTTCTCTCTTTTGTGTGAAGTGAATAAGTTGACACTGAGAAAGGAGGAGAAGACTTTGGGGCTCTTTAGTGTTGGTGGTGCTTTTGTGGCTCTTGTGAAATGGATGCAACACTAAAAAAAGCTAAGAAACTAGATAACTCATCTTCCTCTTTAACCTCTTGTAAATCCTTAACTTAAAGTTGGCTATGTATTGTAGTGGGTTCTTTGTGAAATTTCATAGAGTAAAAAGTGAGTTCATATTTGTGGGTTTTATTGTAGAAAATAAATGAGGATTTTGGAGGGGCTCGATGGTCCCATTATATGCGTCAATATGCTGCCATTTATGGCAAAAAATTTACTGCCATTGAAATAAAATAATTAAATTATGTGCATGCATTTTAGATAGGTAAACATACATTAAAAAAAAACCCTCGGTGTCTACTCCCGAAGGTTGACCGAGTACGCAACATCACGACAGGTCCAAGTCACAATCTTGAAATGTCACATGGCACAGGTTAAAACTTTATGGTCGTTACACTTAGAGAAATAGGAGAACTTTCATTCCCTTATGGTACGTATCATTACATGAATGCGACCTCTTTATATAGGCCCTTGGTAAGATCAAGGGGCACAAATTACATTTCCAAACATAATTGTAATAATAACTTACATAAAGTAAGTAGGAGCTACATGAAGTAAGTGAAATATAAAGAGTTGTATATATAGTAAAAGTCATCCACATCTAATTACATATACAACACTCCCATTTGGATGACACTTGTTAAGAGAATATATATATATATATATATATATATATATATATATATATATATATATATATATATATGCCTCATTAAAATCTTTACTAAAAAAAACCAGTAGAAAAAATCTAGTAATGGAAAAATAGAATATTGTTCTCATAAATCTTGATACGGAATACAATATTGATAGGATAGCCTCATTAAGAAAAACCTTGCCAAAAAAACCTAGTGGAATAAAACCAAAGCGAAGAGTTGGTGAAGAGTATATTGTTCTTATCAATTTCAAAGTCTTCGAATTGGTGAAGAGTTGCATCTCGAAAATAAGTTTAATGAAATTTTAGCATCTGGTCGTTTACGTCTTAAGCATTTTGTTGGTTCTTATGCATTTTGTTGCACAGTGACATCATTTCCTATATGAATCTTTAATGTTGGAACATATAATTTTTTTCACTCTTTTATATTAGTAATTGCATTAAGTAATTGATTCATAACCTGTTGCTAATGAATGATCCTTCGGACTTCAAGTTCATATTAATTTACACATGAATTATAAAGCAATAAGTTTGATGCGTCTAAAGCAGTTTCACGTCATTCCTTTTGAATTGGCTTATATATATCCCTCTAATAGTGGAAAAATTACTTAAAGAAATTGACAATTAATAAGATATGTTGTAAATAAATCTCCTATTATGGGCTCAAGGCATCTTATAATATGATTAATAGAGAATTAAATCAATATAGGTTTCCCGTTCATTTGCCTTAAGATAATCACTGGCTAAAAACAAATGTGGTTCTATAAAGATGTCCATGTGAATTTACAATATTTTTGCATTATTGATGATTTTAGACGATTATAAATATCATTCCACATTATGAGTGTCATTAGATCATTTGATTAATGACGACATTTGTTTCAATGTGATTTATAAATTCCAGAAGCTAAAGCTGAGAATTTTATCCTAGGATTAAATCATAATCATAGAGAGATATTTTTTATTATTCATAAAAAAGTTTTTAGACAAGACATTAACAATATAATTTTTGTATCAAATACTACCTGAATTTTAGCCTATGCTAAGTTCAAATTCGAGAAATATTCTCTTTTTTTATTATTGTGTGCATGTGCAACGGCAAGCAAGACAAAATATCATCATCTTTATTTAACTCATGACTTGAACATATCTCAAAGTTTCAATTTTAATAAGCTATTTTCAATAATAAAATTCATAATTTTTTTTGCCTTTGATTTGAAGGCTTGGTAAAAGTCACTAAAATATTTAGGCATATGACAAAATATAATCAATATGGCTTAATGGCCTTTCTTATGTAACATAACTTATCACAACTTAAAGCATGACCTTTTTCGACGGTTTTACTCATTTATATTTCATGTGGTGCACCACTTTTAGTGGAATTATTAATATGCAATTTACTAGATCCTTTCACTTTTTTCACGTCCATAATTTTATCATTGAGACCATGGTCATTTTATAACGCAACATATGCTTTAAGAAGCTTGACCTATTAGAGGAGAGTGATATTATACATATAATATCTCATTATTTTACTCAGATACCATGAGGCAAGATATCAATTCATAATATTCATATTGAATAGATAGACGCACTCAATATTTTGTTGCAATAATATATTGATGCGTACCACGTGATTTTTTCTATCATTACTACATTAGTCACATTTTTGCATACCCTCAACCAAGAGGTAATTAAAATTTAAGAGTTATAATTCATATTTGACTTATATAAGTGTTGTAGCTTGAGACCCAACCACCCATTTCGAGCTTTTTAGAGCATCACCAATTTTTATTTTTATATTCATAGCTTCATAAGGTGAAATGACATTATAAAGTGAAATATTCACTTTTCAAATCTCTATATATAGATGTATTGACCAAAGATATAGGTGCTTGTCGCACCATCATGCATAGATTCTTTATGGAATAAATTTAGCATTTATAACAAAGTAGTTCTTGTTAATAGTATTTTGGCAACATATTTGATCAAGTATAATATTTTGGAAAAACAAAAACAACGTAAATTGTATTCTTTTTTATGTAAAATACATAATGTACGATTAAACGCATGATCACAACTTGATTATTTTTTATAGACAAAAGACACTACTTCTAAGTGTTGTTTGGAGAACATCCAGGTTGGGTGGCGAGATGAAGTCTACTTGACAACCATGCCTCCTTGAACATGATAATTCGTCTTTCTTTCAATGTTTAGCTTTTCCGGGGATAAATCTTACCCATTATCAACTCAAACTTATAGTATTATTTGTATTATAAAAATAAAAAATAGAACATTGTTAATCGTTAATAATTTTATGAGAAAACTATGTCACTTATTGGTTTTTGATTTATGATGTAGAAGATCGTACAAAGACACGACTACAGAGAATACTTTCGTAATCGGTGTGACATATTGCATCGTGCATAGATAATATATACTTGATATTTTATAAAATATTTTATGATACGTGGCGTTGTTAGCACAAGATGAGCTTGTCCACAAATAAAGCCAATAACCATGTATTTTTTTATTTCTTGCCTATATATTGTTAATATATCTTTTTTATTTAAAGTAATGTATGCATATGTGAATGATGCATTTAATAAAAGATATGAATTACACATATGTTAAAATGAATAAATTACTCATATGTTAAAATGTTGTGTAAATAGTTGAAAGTTAATTTTTCCTCTCCTTCTGGAGAGACATCGTAATTCTCTTTTACTTTGTCAAGAGGCTAAATGAATACTCAGTTTCAAAAACTCTCATTTGAAGAAGATAGAGACGATGAGTTGATTCTCAACTTCAGTGGTGAATAAGAGAATGAGGCATTTGCAAATCTTGATCTTGTAAGCATATTTCACACAATAAGATTATCAACTTTTCGGCAATGAAGAATAGGATTGCGAATCTGTGGCACCCTCTTCAAGGCATGACCGAATGTCCACCTCAGAGATTTATCTTCCAAATCATCAAGTAGATCTCAACAATGTGTTAAAAAGGGTCCATAACGTAACGACCCAAGTTTCTAATAGCAAGTTTGTCCGTAATTAAGGAACACCGAACCGTGACGTGGCCGAGAGTGGGTACACTGTCCCAATAATCGGCGTGAGAATTGAAAAATATAATACTTTTGAGTGATGGATACCCAATGTAGTGTATGTGTGTATGCTATATGCAAATGTTTTATTTGTTTTGAATAGTTTTTTAATTCGATGCGCAAGCGGAGAAAGGCCTCGAGATGCATGTCAGTATGGGACTGGGGTAAAGAATGTGGTGTAAAGTCTTAAATTAGTTAATGTGAATGAAATAGTTAATTTGATGTGCCTATATTTGTTTTTGTATTAATTTGATATAAGTTAATAAAATTAAAACAATATACATCGAGATACGTGTGAACAACATCACAAGGCAAATTGAGTTAAAATATGTGTTAAAAGAGATGAGTTAGTGGGTAAGTTAGTGGATTGTTGGATAAGAATAGTCATTAGGTTTTTCTAGAGATGGGTGTAAACATGAAGATTACCTTACTATTATATATAAGGATGAAATGGGTTTTGTTATGCAAATCACCTTCATTTCAATCAAAAGAAGAATAAAAAGATCTAGAGAGAGATCAGTAGACTTGTGAGGAAATTCTGATGAATTGGGAGGTGGGGATCAAGGACTAAAAGGAACTACTATTAGGTAAGCTAACCCACATCATCATTTTGTTTAAAGTTGTCAAAAATTGTAAGTTTTAGTACATAACTGATTTTTTAGCAATTTTGGCAAATGACTTTATTTTCAAAATCTAATTCTGTATTTGGATTCCTTGTGAAATTCCACTAATGCTACTATAGAAAAAGTACTTGATTTGGATTTGCTTTCATTAAGTTATGAATTTCTGAAGTTGTAAGAAAAAAATTAGAAATGTTGTATGTTGTTATTATGAACTAGCCTGTGTTATTTGGTCATAACTTCCTCATTTTAAATTGAAATAAATTGATTCTAGAGGCATTTGAAAGCTAACTCAAAAGGAAGAAACTATTGCCTACTAAAATATTTTGAAGTTCAATTATATTTTTATGTCTAAAAATCTTCTACAACTTTGATGATGAATCTAGAATTTATGGTTTTACTATTTTGCTAATGTTCTATTATTTGAGAACAACTCCCTCAGTTTTTATAGGATTGGGCTCATCTTTTAGTATGATGTTCTAGGATATGTTTTTAGGCTTCAGTAAAAAAATCATGAGTTTTGAAGCTATGGTTTAGGAGAAATGATTACTAAGTTATTAGTAAGAATCTGAAATTGTTTTGAGTCATAATGGTAAAACTTCCATATATCCTTCGATTCTTATTGAAACTGCGCAAACCTTATAATTATGGAAAACTAAGAAATAGTTCTAAACATTTCCCTGTATACTACAATATGTAATTTCAATAGTTTGGTAATTGAAATCAACTCGCAAGTTATTGCACCAAAACTGTCGTTATCTATTAAAGTAGATTTCAACGTAAACAAAGTATTAAGGAAGTTGATTGTGAAACATTAGGATTTATGACCAACCAACCTAAAACAAGTTAAATTAAATTTTTTAGGATACCTCGGGAGCTTAAAGAGGACTTACAGGATGTGGAACGCGAGTTTGGAGTGGTCGAGAACCGGTATAGACTAGGAATTGCGTGCATTTAAGGTAAGTAAGCGTGTTGAGACTATTCTCTCCATTTCATTCCATTATTGAGTTGATATTCAATCATTTTGGTTGTTTTAATGATGATCTTATATTTCTAATGTCATACCTTGTATATATTCTCATGTCTATGACTTCTTTGGTTAAGATTATCGTGTGATGACTTGCAGCATGACATTCCTTGTTTTATTTTCGATATATGACTGGATTCCTTTGGTGTTGTTGTTTTTCAAGCCATTAACTTTTCTTTTAAATAGCATGTTGTAACTTGTTTGATTGTCTTATTGGTGTATGTACACACCCATGCCATTATACTTGTTGCATGATACTTGTTTGTATAGTCTACAACATGAACAATTTCAATAGGCATAACCTGAGGAACCTACCTATATATGTGTTTTAACCTTATGAGTTGCACGATACCTAGGGTTAGAGTCCCTATAGTTATCAGCACTCTACATAGCTGATATAGTTCCATATTGAGATGCGCTGCTCACGGGGTTAGAGTCCCTAGGGTGTCGACATAACTCATAGGTGTAGTTATTAGCACTGCACACAAGGCTAGAGAACCTAGAGATTTTGCCTAACCTAAAACTAGATTTGCATGTTTTATCTGTTTATTATTCATTGTAGAAGCTTCGCAACTATTTTTATACCTTCCTTTCGGCTTGTTTTTCTTCATAGCTATTGTAAGCATTCAATTACCGTTCTTTATATATCTTTGAAATATAAATGAATAGCCTTCAAGTTTTACTTTATGTTTTACTATACTCAACATCCTTTTCATGACGAAGGGTGCAGGTACTTCGAGTAGCAGAATAGGTAAGGAAAAGATCGAGAACTACTTCTGAGCCGTCGGTTAATAGTTCTTGCTACTTTTATAAGTGATCATTTTGTGTATTTATTACTTACGTCTTTTTGTATAACAGGTTGTATATTGGGCTGAGAGACTTGACTTCCCTACTGGTGCATGTATTACTTTGGTTAGTTTTATATAATCGTCTATTTACCTAGTTTCCACAATAGATGTTTTTATAAATGTTTTCGCTAATTTTATTAAATCTTCCACTGATAATATTAAGATGATAATGACTTTGTACTTAGCTTTGAAAATCATATTTAATATGGAAAATGAATAATACATATTTCGAACATGTGTAATGAAGTGAATGAGACGGAAATGTTGATTAATACGTTGTTAAGTCCTACATGGTATGGGTTATGGCTTAATGACAAGATTAGGTTGGGCGGTTTCTGGTTTGGGGAGCCAAGCTGTCACACCGGACATCAAATGGGTTTTTCCTTCTAGGCAGACTCGAGGAAGGGGTCTATCCTAAAGATATTCATTTATTTCATATCTCAATCTGGGTATTGATTTATGATATTCCATTGGGTTATTTTTCTAAAGCAGTCGGGAAACAACTCTGGGATTTTATTGGTTATTTCCAGGCGTATGATGAACGAAATTGTGTTAGCGACTGGAGATTTCATATGGATCAGGGTTCTTATAGATGTAAACAAGCCACTGAAAAGAGCCAAGAAAATCAAACTGAAGGGAGGGAGGTTAGCGGTTGTGATGACCCAGTCCCCACGAATTGGGCCCCGCGTAGCCTAAACCTGCGCAGATCCCTGAGTCAGCCTTTGCAAGGTCAATGCAAGCCTAATAAGCTTTCCATTTACATTATCATTGGTAATTCAGTGATTTACAGTTGAGTTATTAGGCTTTGCAAGTTTTAATATCAAGTAGCAGAATCCACGTATTAATTAAATAACTCAAATAAGATAGATGAGTCAAAACGACCTATATGTGTGGAACCATACAATATATAGATAATCATGCATATCTGGTGAACGAGTATAGGGATATACAATATACATGAATCCATCACTCAAAACCCAAAAATATCTCAAATGTTCTCAAAATAGTATATAAGTAATACATAAGCCAAAAACCTACAAAAGTAGCAAAATGAGGGTCGCTCTAATGTCCTCAGAGTAAATCACCAGTTTACGCCACATTTCTCTTGCTCAATTTGGGATATGCAATTATCACCAAGGGAGACAATTATAGTGAGTATAGCTAGAAGGATATCGATAGTAATGCATGAGTGATATAAAATAGTTCGAGAATCATACGAGCATTAAATAAAGTGAATAAAATATAAATTGCATGATAATAAGATTGGAAGAATGTAAACTACGAGAAACGAGTGTTACAAAAACTAAAAAGAGGTGCCAAAATAGCACAAACCACCAAATACGGGCGCGATAACGTTTAGGTCATTGAGTCACGACAGGGCCAGGCAGACTTGGGTCATAGGATACGACAGTGGTTGCATAACCTAGATGCCGTGAGTGAGAAATATCAACGATGCCCTGAATAATAACAAATCATTTCGACCAAATCTTGTTAATCGAGTTCATGCCCCTGGTTGCAAGCCGACAAGCACACTCTGGAGACACATTCCTTTCTCACTTGGCCTTCGGACACTCATAATAGGAATGTGGTTCTATGGAAAAGCCAATTCACAATTTAAAAAATGAAGAAACAAAAATGAATTACTATGGATATCCTTGTTGGTTTACTTACCTCACGCACGAAAATCTGTACTCCCGCAGCTCCCACACGCCTTCAAACTAGTTCCCGATACTTGACTTTAATCGATTAGGTTCTTGGTATCCATTTAGTTCATTTAATTGTGTTAAAGACTGTAATTCAAAATTAAGCTTAAATTTTATTTCAAACTTAGTGATCGTATTTGTGATTGGTCAATTTAAAGTTGGATAAGTCAATACTGACTGAATTGTGTTTGGTCGCTGATATAACTTGTAATCTACTGTATTCTTTCTTCGGCAAACCATTTAAACCAAGGCTACAACATCTCTAGTTAGGCCATAACTAACTGAGTTGGGACAATCTAGTGTAATGGTTTACAATCAGATGGGTGTCCTACAAAAGTCTCATATGGCTTGGCCATAGGAGGCTGAGCCACGACCTACGATAATTCTAACTGACTATGTCACACTTTTAGCTGAATCATGATTGTAACAGCCATATTCGACTGTCTCAAGAAATGATGAACTGTAAAATATAATGACCCAATTTTGTTGAACCCTAATTCGCTTAAACACGTTTTGCAACAACCTCATTCGACTATGCTGAAGAATGGCTGAGCTACAACTGACTGAACTACGGTCAACTGATCTACGACTAACTGCTGAAGAATGGTTGACCTACGAATAACTAGATTGGTATGAACTCCCACCTCAAATTAGTGAACCTATTTCCTCAAATGTAACCCTGTTGAGTAATGAGACTTGCTCCATTTCAAGAAACGAGAACAAATCATTACAAGTTTTTTACTTGATTTACTTGATTATTTACTAATCATTTATAGATGAAGAACGATTGTGATATTTATAAGTGTTCTATAATAATTGCATGGTAGAAGAACAGACTTAAAGCATGACTATTTTATATTTGGGTATGTGCGCGCATACACATGGTAGAATCATTTATTTTAAATTTGCCGATGTATATTTTTTAGATATAAAATGGGCAAACATGACTTGAAAATTTTAATTAAATCCTAGTATAAAGCATGCTTTATTACTTAAATTCTTAAGTAAATGTTTACTTAGTAGGAATAATCCAAAGGAAAAAAAGAAGTCATGTATCAAGCCAATAATAAAACAACCCATTAGAATCAATTTTACAAACCAAGCCAAAAAAGCACATAAAAGGCTTATATCATTATTCTTTTATAATCGAAATGTATCCACACAGAACATATTTTATTTTTATTACTTTTTTTTAGTCCGACTATACTCACCCCCAGTTTTTACCTAGTGCAACCCAGCGCCCCCTTTTTACCTATATACCATATATGCCCTAATGAAAATAATTGATTTTCCCTAACAACTACCCGATTTCCCTGCTTGTCCCCAACCATCTCACGATCAATTGCACCCCACCCTACTCAAAACTTTCTTCGTTGTCGTTCAACTCTAGGAGCACGTCCATTTTTCAGAGCAAAAAATAGAATTGAATGTTGGTGTCGACTTGTTCACGTTTATTGGCTTAGAATCGGTAGAGATGTCTTTGTTTGGGTTTTTCATGTTTGTTTTTGTTTCATCTTTTAGGGTTTCTATATCATTGTGATTTGAAATATGTTTGTTAGTTGAAATGGCCGAGGAACATAGTATGGAAGACAATATATCGCTAGGAGAAGTAATATTACATTTTACCTTCCATTTTCTCAATGTAGAACTGTCTTTTTGGTTTTGAGGTACTCGATGGTATAGGGCCGAAGTTGGAACCTTTTGTTAGTGTAAATGTTACAGCTCAAAAAGTATGTACCTTCGGTCATATCCCACCAAAATATATTAGTTGTTGTTCGAATTTTTAAAAACTCTGGTTCGAAGGTATGGTACCGAATATTATTCGTAAATTTCTACTCTTACCAACCGAGTAACATAGTTTATGCTAGGCAGCCGACCACCGAACCAGAATTTTTTATTTTAATTCGGACAACTTCAGTTTCGAAGTGAGGTAATCGAGACTTGATGGTTAAGTCGATTCAAAATTATAAAGGGGAAAGGTTTCTTTAGCTTGTGAGAGGGGGTGGATTATAAACGGGGCTTGCCCAAAATTAGGCAAAGCGAGAGCTCAATAAGTGGAGAGAGATTCAAAGAAAATGAAACCAAAGTCAAAACTCCTTGCCAATATGGGGTTAGAAGAAGAAGAAAATTCAAGATACAAGGCTGGACAAAGAAATGTGATTTTCTTTTTTCCATTAAACTGAAAGACCTCCCTGATTCATTATGACATGTGAATCTTGTAAGTGGCCAGCACAACCATGACACTTGCAATAGATGACTAAGGGTAGTGTGAAGACCCGTAGGATTCTAACTATTTTGAAGGAAATAGACAAACTGAATTCTTCAACCATTCACACAATTTACAATAAGATGCCAAAGCTACGGCGATTTGAGTCACGGGAAGATCATAAATGCAGCAGCTCATGCACTTAATTGAGTCACATAAGTACTAGTATTGGCATAGAAAAGATACAGAGAATATGGTTGGTGTCTTGTTCCGTGCTCATTCGAAATTCATTATGTTGTTGCGGTGCTTCCCAAATGTTCTCTGATGGATTATACTTACGAGTGGAATAGGTACCGCATGCCTCTTTTGGAGATTATTGGGTTACATCCATAAGTATTACATTCTCAGTTGGTTTTAGATTATTATCAAATAAGAGCAACGAGAGCTACAATTGGGCATTGTAGATTGTCAATGGATTGTAAGATCGATCGACGGCACCAACTGTCATTGTTACAGATAAAGAGTTGGGGCTAATCAGTACACTCAAACAAGTCTTTCCGAATAGTAGACATTTTCTATGTATTTGGCACATCAGCAAAAATGTTTTGACCAAAACCTAGAGTATGTGGGCAAGGGATGAGGATTTCAGTAATTTCATTAAGAGATGGATCTCATTGATGTACGCCAAATCTGAGGGGTAGTTTGAATTTACACTACAGGAAATTCAAAATAAGTATGGTAGTGAGCGTGGTTTGCTTGCTTACTTGAATGACACAAGGGTGAGCCCTCATAAGGAATGTTGTTTCTCCACATAGACAGACGAAGTTAAGCACCTCAGTATCACAACTACTCAGAAGGTTGAATCTATACACTCAGCCCTTAAATGTCATATAGAGAACTTAGCTACTAATTTTGAAACTTTATAAAAAATCATTCATGACATGTTTGGCAACCAACACACAACCATTAAGGCATCATTTCAGTAAAACTTGAATGGTGTTCAACATGATTTCACCGATCATATATACCGACTTTTAAGGGAGTTTGTATCGTAGAAGGCCTTATGGTTAATTAAAGGTGAGTTCCAAATATCAGAGAGGGTAGGGATTGATTAGAAGATATGTGGTTGTCACTTACGCATAACGCACGGGCTTCCTTATGCACACGAGATTGGAGTTTATTTATCGGTTGGCTCATCGATTTCGCTTGAGGATGTCGACATGCATTGGCATAAGTTGAGCCTTATTCTTGATGCATTTGGTCGGTCACAGTACGACTTTCATGCTGAGATTTGGCAGGTGATTGAAAAGTTTAAAGGTTGTAATGAGGAGGATGCACGCACTAGGATCATCTACAAGCTTAGGAAAATTAGGGTTCCCTCATTTACACCCACCATCATTCCTCGAGAGAAATTTAAAGCAAAGGGGAGGCAACTTATTGCAAAAATAAAAGGGAAAAATGAAAGTTCAAAATGAAAAGGAAAGAAGGCAAGTAAGGAGCCAAATAAGACTGCAATGTACTTCCATAAAAAGATACCCATCTGGATTTGAGTATGTACGCATAGATGAGGAGTCCGCTTCTACTAAGAAGAATTTATTCAGACCTTTGAGTTATTCGTCTGCAACATTCATGAAACGGAAGAATTCTTCATCTACAACATCAATTGAGATAACATCGTTTGAGGTTCCATCAGTTGAGGTTCCATTTGTTAAGATTCATCTATCAGTTAAGATGGCATCATCTGAGGCTCCATCAGTTAAGCTTCCATCAGTTGAGTTGGCATCAGTTGAGATTTGTCCATTAGTTGAGCTTTGTCCATCGATAGTGGGTCGTCCAACAAAAGTGCATAGGACATGTGGTTTCTTTAAGGGCACGTCTGACTGTTTTTCCAGACCATCATCTCACTATCCGAATATGGGAGCCTCATGTTGATGGGATCTTTAATGTTGATGGCGATGGTCACTGTGGGTTTTGGGTAGTGGCAAAGTGCTTAGGTTTGCCCAATAAAGACGGGTGAAGGAGTGTAAGGAAATAGGACTTTGCCAAGTTACTTGTTGGGATCCAATGTAATAAAAATGAGGCATCAGTGGAGAATTGGATGTCGTTTCCCGATATGGGACTCAATATATCTACCTCATTGAATGTGATGGTAGTTCTCATATCCAATACTTTATGTTTGACATTCCTTCCACTCAAAAGCAAGCCACCTCTAAAATTTAGCAGTCGTGTGATATTTAGAATCTCCATTGTGGACACCATTCACTTTAATAGGGTAATTATCTCATCATTGTCTATGTCATTTATTCATTCCAATTTTTTATGTTATTTTCCTTTTTATACCAACTTTTAATTATGTTGTTTCTATGTATGCTCATTATTTAACAGGTAAGGTGGAGATCGGTTTACCCATTACCTCCAATTTTTGCATTATAGGGTACATACGTGGATAAAAGTTTGTGCCAGTTGGTATAAGGTTTCATCACATTAGAAACCCCATCAACGAAGGATGGAGATCAATTAGGGACACCATCAGTAGTTTACTTGGATGAACTATAGGACTCATTGACCTTTTTTGTAGCGGAAGATAGTTGTTGAAAATATTTTGAAGTTCTTTTTTTTGTAAATGTCATTTGGATTACATACGCTTACTTACTTGAACAATGTTATGTACTGGAAGTTCAAGTTTTAGTTTTTTGAATGAAGACTTGAGCAATGTATGTATTGTAGATGGTCTTGACAATGTTGTATGAACCTCGTTCCCATGGTTACTTGTTATTAATGTTCATGTCATGTCTGTTGTTTTTTGAAATGTGAATTAATTGCCTACATTTTCATATTGTAAACTGTTGTGATGCACTTTCAGTACCACATGGCTTAACGACACCACTTGTACTCGATGCCCCAAGGTCGACTAAATGGAACCACACTCGATACCCGAAGGTGGAACCATGTAGTTGTAAAAATTAATTTAGTGTGCACTTATAAATATTTTGAGGTGCACCTCTTGTTCGGGTAGAACTAACCAAGTCCAGATTTTGGGTTATGGTGCACTTGCAGATTTGGTAGGCTACACCCCGAGTTTGGTAATTATATGTCGAGACCTAGACTTACACTCAGTATCATAATACCGAAGCAAATATAAAATGTGTGAACTTGTTTGGTTCGATGTTTGATAACCGAATGTTTATTATTTCAATCGGTTACTAGGTACCAAATTGGTTGTTTAACATAGTGGTTTGATTTGCACTAAGAGTTTCGTTGGGATGCACCCTTGGTTTGTTCAAATGAAACTAACCATTGGCACCTCAACTCGGTGTATGGGGACCGAGCTAGGCACTTCGCGTTCAGTAATATAGCACTGAGTCTACAAATCATACATAAAGAATCAAATATCAATCTAGAATCAAACTAACAACAAGCCATAAAACACCACAGTATCAAATAGTCATCCATGTCTGACAATACAAAATCAAATACCAATCTATACAACAATACAGTGTCAAATACTAAACCATACAAAACAGTATCAAATACCAAATCATACAACACAGTATCAAATAGCCATCATTTAACATAGTTTGTAATAATGAACACAATCACTTGTTTTCTTTCTTGCCATGCCGAACTTATTTTGAACCACAAGCATGTAACGACTCGTTATCTAAAGCTAGTGATTAGTGTTAATTCACATCTTAATTAACCCGAGTTAGGCTCGTGGTTAAGTCCAACGTACCTTGATTAGAGTATGCATAGGTTTGTGTGATGATTTGTATTTGTTTGAGATTTTTGTTAAATTTATAATTGTATTATAAAAAGAGAATTTATATACAATTCTATAATCAGAAAATGAATAATTAAACAATAAATAGGCAGTACACCAAGTGCGACGAATGGGTCGTGAAATGAATGTGCACACTCAAGAACATTCATAGGCATGTCCAGTAAATTTATTGGCAAGAAATACACAAAGTGTATATATATTTATATATATTTGATATATAAATATATATAATAAAACTATAAGTTTGGTTTGAATTATATGGATCATTGGATCACCTTGAGATGAACGTAAGTGTTGCTGGTGTTAAGTTTTATCACTTAAAGATATGTCACTTTAACACTTCAATAACTTGATCAGCTTCGAGATAGCGCGATATGTATCTCAAGGAAAATTCATATATTTAAATCAAAAGCTTCAAACTTACTTCATTTCATTTGATCAATCGAGATGGAGAGAAAACTAGGTATTCTAGTATTAAGGGAAGTTGATCTAAAGAGTTGTTTGAGTGTGAATTGAGCAGATCAAACACAAACTAGATCATTGATCATCAACTTGTTAAGTAAAGTTTTAAGTTTCAAGTTGAACTCATAGGTGGGTGATGATTTCTCTGTGAATTGTTGTTGTTGATGATTCTAAATGAGTATATACCTTATTAAAGGTCATCCCTAATGTTTTAGGAGAGTGTTTGATGAAGTCCAAGAATTAGCTTGCAAATTATTGACAGGATAGTGATGAAGTTTTGCAAATTCTTGGAAAAATATGAAAAGATATGACAGGATGGCATTTTTGTAATTTCGGTGAAGTTTGGGCGTTTGAGTTTCGGCGTTCCGGGGGCATGGGTTGATTGGAAATGGCGTGGAGATCACGGAACACTGCTATGCTGTGATTACGACGTTTTTTGGCGAAATTCCATCGTTTCGCCCTCCGAAACGACAATTTTGCTAGTTTAGGCAAGTTTTGTTTAGCTTATAACTTTCATTAAGAATTTTCGTTTTTATTGCCGTTTGCAGCATTTGTTGTTATTTTTTGTCTAGTTTCCAGTTTAGGGTTTTTAGGGCTTTTTGGACTTTTTACTATTTTTGGCAAATTTTAGGGTTTTGCTATTTAAGCGACCTATCGGATGTAATTCACAGTTTTTGGCTGGAATAAAAGAATTTTTTGAACTTTGGCTTAAGTTCTGACCTAGATCGAGTTGTTCGTGGATTCGTTCAACTGGTTTAGAAGATCTTCGCCAAGTAGTTAGTTGGTATCGAGCACTGTTTCACTGATTGGAGAAATCATGCCGCCAAGAGGAACCAAAGCGAGCGTATCGAGGAGGTGTATGACTGTGACAATCTGAATCGACAAATTGGCCAAATAATTGACCAACGCATGGATGCGGTGGTAGAATAATTAACTGCCAGAATCGATCAGTTGTTAGGTCAGAATATGGATCGTGTCTGTAACCATCGAAGGGAACCTGTTGGTGATGAACCAGTAGGAGATTCTTCTAATGAAGGGGAGGATGAGTATGTTGAGGCACCGAGGAGGCGCTACAGGCCGCGTGTAGTTGAGGATGATCACAGACGGTGGGAGTCTAGGATGAAGATGGAGGTCCCATAATTCCATGGCACCCTTCAACCGGAAGAATTATTGGACTGGCTGGCATCAGTTGAAGAAGTCCTAGAATTCAAAGGTCTACCCAAAGACAGGCGTGTGCAACTGGTTGCGACCAGATTCCGCAATAGGGCCATGGCTTGGTGGCAACATTAGAAGTTGATACGGAATAGGAATGGAAAGGCAAAGATCACCTCGAGGGAGAAGATGAAAAAATACTTACGGGCTGGGTTCTTGCCTTACAATTTCCAATGCCTTATGTATTAGAGGTTGCAGAATCTGAGACAAGGGGCGAAGTCAGTAGATGATTACACTACTGAGTTTTATCAGTTAGTCGCTAGAAACGAACTGCAGGAGACTAACGACCAATTAGTGGCGCAGTATATTGGTGGACTGAGGGTGCAGATCCAAGATGTCATCAACATGTTTGATCCGACTTCCTTATCTGCAGCGTGCCAGCGAGCATTGTTGGTGGAGAAACAACAGCGTCGAGGTGTGAATAATGTTTCCTGTAATGTTAGTTTTGGGATAACCAATACTGGAGGTAATACCGCTGCAATTAACCCTGCTAGTAGCACGAACAGACCTAGCACTATTGGGATTAAATGTTTCGGTTATGGCGAAGTTGGTCACAGGAAGTCAGAATGTAAAGGGAAGAAGACTCTCTTTATTGAGAACGAAGAGGAAGATGCAGGGGAAGAGGCCAACATCACTGCAGAACCAACCTTTGATACTTCTGACAACACAGAAGAGGAGATCGTGACTGGAGACGTGGGTACTTGCCTTGGTTGTGAGGCGTTCTTGTATGACTCGTAGAACTATTGCTGATGATGAGTGGCTGTGGAATAACATCTTTCAGTCTAAGTGCACCATCTTAGGCAAGGTGTGCAGGTTCATGATTGATGCAGGCAGTTGCGAGAATATCGTCTCAATTGAAGCGGTTCAGAAGTTGGGCCTTGCAACTGAACAACACCCCAGGCCCTACAAGCTAGCTTGGCTGAAGAAGGGTGGTGAGGTGAAGGTGTCGAAGCGCGCCTTGGTGACTTTTTTCTATTGGTGCTAACTACAAGGATTCAGTGTGGTGTGATGTTGTGGCTATGGATGCTTGCCACTTGTTACTGGGATGTCCTTGGCAGTTTGCTAGGGGAGTTGTGCATGATGGCAGAACCAATACATACACCCTTATGTTCAAGGGAGTGAATATTGTGCTAATACCTGCCAAGGATCCGGAGGAAGTTAAGCCTACTAAAGAATCTAGCAGCTTGCTGTCTTGGGCAAGATTTGAATATGAATTACATGATTCTAAGGTAGTTTACATCTTGATAGGAAATAAGGTAGATAGAGATGTTGATGTTCCTGAAGCTGCAATTCCTATTGTGAAGGAGTTTTGTGATGTTTTCCCTGATGAGATGTCAGATGGACTGCCACCATTGTGTGATATTCAGCATCAGATTGACCTTGAACCTGGTGCATCGCTACCTAATAGACTACACCACCAAATGAGTCCCAGTGAGCATGAGGAGTTGTGCAGACAGGTTGAAGAGTTATTGGCGATGAGTTGTTTGTGTAAAGGGAACCCCTGATGGGTTCTTGATCTGTAATGGGTACAAGGATGCAGAGTATGTGTCGCTTGCATTGGTGGCGAGTAGGCTTGAATTGAACACTGTGATTGTGCTCGAGCAAGAGGAGGAGATCGAATTGGTTGTCGAAATCGGTCGGAAGATCAGGGTTCGACCGGTGATCGGGATGAGAGCGAAGCTGATGACCAAGCACACCGGTCATTTTGGGTCTACTTCCGGCGAGAAGGGCAAGTTTGGGCTCACGACGGCGCAGGTATTACGCGCCGCGAAGAGGCTTGAGATGGAAGGAATGCTTGGTTGCCTTCAGCTTCCGCATTTCCACATTGGCTCCCAAATTCCCTCCACTGCATTGCTGGTCGATGGGGTCGGCGAGGCCGCCCAAATTTACTGCCAATTGGTCTGTCTCGGCGCCGGAATGAGGGTGATTGACGTCGGGGGCGGTCTCGGCGTCGATTATGATGGTTCCCGATCGCCCAATTCGGATAATTCGGTTGGTTACGACGTTCAGGAGTACGCCAAGGCGGTAGTCCAAGTGATCTGCTTCGCCTGCGATCGGAAATTCGTCAAGCACCCTATCATCTGTAGCGAGAGCGGCCGCGCATTGATCTCCCACCACTCGGTCCTCATCTTCGAAGAGGTATCCGCGACGAAGGGAGCGTCACCGGCGGTCCCTCCACTCGAATTCTTCATGGAGAGCCTCGCGAACGACGCCCGATCCGATGACTTCAACATCAGGGCAGCCACCATTAGAGAAGACTTTGTGTGGGCAGTTCTCACTAAAGACCGGTTCTCTGTGGGTGATTACAACAAATTGTCAGTTCGGAAGATTGGTCATGTGGAGGTTCTTGAGAAAATTAATCCTAATGCTTACAGATTGAAGTTGCCAAGTCGCATTCGCACGGCTGATGTATTTAATGTCAAACATCTTGTTCCCTATTATGGGGATACGTCTGATGATGACAATTCGAGGGCGATTTCTGTCCACCCTGGGGAGAATGACGAAGTCCAAGAATTAGCTTGCAAATTCTTGACAGGATAATGATGAAGTTTTGCAAATTCTTGGAAAAATATGAAAAGCTATGACAGGATGGCATTTTTGTAATTTCTGTGAAGTTCGGACGTTTGAGTTTCTGCGTTCCTGGGGCATGGGTTGATTGGAAACGGCGTGGAGATCACGGGTCACTGCTATGCCATGGCTACGACGTTTTTCGGCGAAATTCCATCGTTTCGCCCTCCGAAACGAAAATTTTGCTATTTTAGGAAAGTTTTGTTTAGCTTATAACTTTCATTAGGAATTTTCATTTTTATTGTCGTTTGCGGCATTTGTTGCTATTTTTCGTCTAGTTTCTAGTTTAGGGTTTTTAGGGCTTTTTAGACTTTTTACTATTTTTGGCAAATTTTAGGGTTTCGCTATTTAAGCGTCCTATCGGATGTAATTCACAGTTTTTGGCTGGAATAAAAGAATTTTTCAAACTTTGGCTTAAGTTCTGACCTAGATCGAGTTGTTCGTGGATTCGTTCAACCGGTTTAGAAGATCTCCGCTGGGTCAGTGTTTGTTGTTGTTTTGGTGATTTATGGATTGATTAGTGGTTGTTGCCCTGCTCACTGTCGAGACAGTACAGGGTTGAGTTCGCTCCACCTAGTAAAGGAGCGCGTCCCTTCATCAGTTGGGACGAACCCAGTTGGTAGAGCGCGCTCCATCAAGTGAAGGAGCACGCTCCCACCCTAGAAAACATCAATTATGTTGCGTTTTAGTTGGGATTTCTTAAGGTTTTAGGGACTGACTTAGGGGTTCTAAACATAAGGTATCAGGCCTATATTAACCACAAAACGTTTATGACATGTTTTCGATCATCGAGAAAGCGTGAGTGATTGAGAAAGTTAGGAATTTTGTGACGGAAACCTAAACCTAGGTATGTATGGATTCGTTTATTTATCGATGTTATCAAGATATGTTAGTATATGTATTTCATATAGTTTATGGGCTTAATGGGGGACTATATACATTGTGTTGTATTTACTAAATAAAAACATGTGTCTAATGTGTTCTACGAGAGTAACTACTGAAATTGAGAATAGGTTATGTAGGAGATTGTTTATCTTCCTGGCCTATGTGTAACTCCTACTCAGTTAGATAGGTTGTGTGGATTACATATTCACACGAGGTTTTGGGATAGAACCATTAGACATTAATGGATTGGCTAGACAACACATTGGCCAATTTTTGGGTCTAGCAATCATATTAATGGCGTCAATGGGTAATCGACCATAGTTTTACAAATAAAATGGGAATCACAGTGTAATAGTCATTGACAGTTTGACCTGCATCCGTTATATATTAGATTATATGTTGTTCGTAATCCCGTTAGCTATCTATGGTGCATGTTGTTATTGCATATCATTTTTTATTATTATATGGAATGTTGGTGGCTTTGTGAATTCTTACTTACTGAGCAAGTTGGAGCGTTTTTCCCAACTATACATTTGTATTAAATTACAGTTTTGTAATATCACAAATGATGGGAGGTTTCGTATAACCGAGGTTTTACATAATCGAGGTTTTATTCCGATTAGATTGGGTTTCGTATATCGTGTATAATATTGCGAAAAAGTTGTTTTATTTCTGTTGCATTTAATATTTGTTTTACATCAATATTTCATATATAATTGTGTTTATCAAGAGATAAAATGATAGGCTACTGGCTCTAGTTAAGTTTGGCTGGTTTACTGGGGCTTAATTAGGATTTCAGGACGAGTATTGCCCAAATCGAGATAGGAGATGCTACAGAGCATCACTGCTACTATCGTGTTGGGATGTTCTAATTGTTCATGTACTATCATGTTGGGATGATCTCATTGTTCTTGTCCCGCAAATGTAGTGGTTGTAGTTGTAGTGGCAGTAGTAACAGGACCTTTCCCAGATAAGTACTTCACGACATCATTTGTCATTCGTTTTACAGACTCAACGGTAAGCTCTTTTTCAGGAAAACGGAGCGAGACCAACGCGGTATCTGGTGTTAATTTGACTCGCTACAAATAATAAAGCGCTTGAGCAGAAGAATTAGTACACCATATATTTGAATGTAGTAATAAAATTCTCCAAGTAATATATAGATTTTTCCTCCACCAGATAGACGATGGAATCACCAATGGAGCTATCGCCATAGTATATAGAGTTCTCAACAATAATATGTAATTGTTCAATGAACCAGTCAAGACAACTTGCTTTGCAATCCCACTCTGACTCAACCTTTTCTCCCCGACTTTCAAGTGCGAACACATGATTATGGCACCTCTTCCACATCTCAAGTTGAAAGTTGTACTTGACAATATACTTGAGGGCGGAAGGTCCTTGATTAGCTCGAATCGGCTTGTAAAAAAGGTCTGAAATCCCTTGCATGTGGCCAAATTATCATAAGACCTGTCCGGGTGGTAAGGCTCGATCGTATCCATGTTCCTATTGCAACTAGTGTGGAATGCGAAGACAGGAATGGCATTTGACCTTAACTCAGGGTAGGGTCCCAAGTCACCTATTCCAAGTAGGCACTAAGTATATCATATTTCACAATATCAACATGAGATAAATATGAGAAATAGAAAATGTAAGTCGAACCTCATTTGTTCGTAAGGCATCCACGCTTCTGCGAATAGTATGAATGTAATCATTGCCCAAGCCCCGATGTAGTTTAGGGAGCCACATACAAACACAAGGGAGAGTATCCTTTGCACTTGACCACGTAATTCCCAAATTGAATACGGTAAACAATACTGGATCATTTTACAATAGTGGATTGAACTACTAGTCACAAAAATAAGTCCCAAATCATTTTACCTCAAGCAATGTTAAGTAGCCGGCAATCTGAGAGACTTCAACTCATGATGACGCACCGAGCTAAAAATATAAGTATACAAGAGCAGTTGCACTCCATGCATACGACCTAACATCATTCAAATTTCTTAAGAATTTTAGAAGTGCAAGGACCCTTGATCCGACCTTGTCTGCAAACAGTGTGGACGATAACAAGTAAAGTAAGTAGGCACGGTTGTGCACTCCACTCTTGGGTAATCGATTTTATCTTTCTTCTTTAGACACTATCGGCTATACAAACAATATTTTCTAACAGTGAGAGTTGTTGACTTATCAAGCTCCTCCTTAGCATCGGCCTTGGACACTCATATCAAACTTGTGAGCAATTTGAGGCATTCCTTACGATCAAGTTCATCCTCCACCGAGACAACTTTTTCAATCATCGAAATCTTCAGGACCATGCTTACGTCTTCCAAAATAATCGGTATTTCACTAAAAGGAATGTGAAATGTGTTTGTCTCAGGATGTCACCTCTCAAAAAAACTAATATCAAGATCTTATGGCCCTTATGGTAGGAATAATCTGTGAGTGCACTTAGTCCAGACTTTTGAATGATCCTCTGCAAGGCACTATTGTCTGTGCAGCAAGTTTGCAAATCTCAATCTGCTTATTAGGCAACGTGGTTTATGCACTTCAACAATAGTCGATGCTAAAAGATCATTAAGTAAATACATTAGTAATACAATTTGATCACTACTTACGACATAAATACAATACCGAATTGGAAACAAAGTGTTACCTCATTTTGCTAAATAGCTGCAACCACATGGTCCTTAATGCTTGGAAACAAGGATTGGTCAAATGGCCCACCTGAAAAAGGAGTCGACATGTCTTCTTCCAACGACATAACCATCGTCTTCCCATGAACCTTCTTAGCAATATCCTTCTTGTTACTAACTATCTTGCCACTAATTTTTTTGACACTATTTGCCTTGCCATCAACTGTCTTGTCACATACTGTCTTGCCCCTGACTCTCTTGGCATTGTCTGCCTTGGCACTATTTGTGTTAGCAATGACTCTTTTGCCACGATTGGTTTTATCACCTTTCTTACCAGCACCCTCGCCATCAACCTCAGCATCAGACTCACCAACATCATCACCATCCTTATTGGCATCATTTTCATCGCCAACATGTTCATCGCCATCGTCTTCACCATCGTCATCACGATCCTCCCCGCCTTCATCTTCTTTACTGGTCTCACCCCACTAACACTACTATTAGACTCAGTCTGAACTCTATCAACATCCTAGTTTTCCTCTCCACTATACTCTGCTTGTTCCAAATCAGACTCTCTATCTTTCAAACAAGCCATTGTAAGTTCTTTTTTCGAGGCATCGCCTACACGTGAATTATCCTCCTCAACTTCTTCTGCCCTTACATTACGAGCACGCTTGACAACATGCTGCTCCATTGTTTTCCTCTTCCTATAAGATGTTGTTTAGGTGGTCCTACAACCACCCTCACGAGAAGCACCTCCCTCCCCTAATCTACTCATGCTGGCTAACAGTGGTCATATTCTGAGTCATGCCTTACTGAAAGATTAAACACATGCAATTTCGTCATCAAATATATGTAAATGAAATGAGAAACGGATTAAAATTGTATTTTAATATATGTACAGTACCAGTGTACCGAGGTGAATTACACCCTCGGTACTATGATGACAAGTATATGGTCTTGTACTCGGTTCCATATTACAGAACTAAGTCATTTCCCTCTGCCTAATCACTTCAGGACTCATATATCGACTTTTATGAATACATCTCAGTGTTTACTAACTGAGTGTGTTATGATATAATTGGTTACCTCCAACTGAACAATAACTTTAAGAATTCAAACAAATGGTTCGGTAACCTTTAACCGAAGCAATCGCTTACAATTGAGAGTTAATAAATGAATGAAAGACTACACACTCGGTACCCTTACGCCAACCGAGATCTGTGCAAATTCAGCTTTCTAATTCAGTACCTAGTGACATAATAATAAAGTGTACCCTCGGCCCTAAACCACCTAACATTAACGAACACAAAACCTAACCCAGAAATAGTCGGAAATTGCTATAAAAGTGCAATATAAGTGAAATACAATAACACTACCATCATATAAATATTTATTTCATCAAATTTAAAAGGAAACACATCACAATAATCCATCCTTGCTACTCAATTCTTTGGATAGTTCAGATCTACCCAAAACGAGACCAAAATACCAAAATCGAATCAACTGACGATGATGATGACGATGTTAACTTCGAGAATGACGCATTCGAACAAATCTGAAGATTAAGGTGGCAAGAAATTTGGATTTCTTTGGTTTTACTTTTGGGTGCAATTGAATGTGTTGGAAAGGGATGGAGGGTATTTAAGGGCTTTTACATAAAAAGTTAAGGTGCCCTTATAAATCGAAATTCAAACTAGAGGTGCACTTGGATTTGAGGTGCACTAAGTAAACACTGGGGTGTGTATAGTTGGACTTTTTTTTAAAGTATGGCAATTACCAAGAATTTTGAGGGGTGGAAAGGAAGTGCATGTGCTATCAATATATTAACATAAACCTGCAACCTTCCTATATGCATAGTAACAAACCGAAAATATTGATCCCAAATGAAAAATTGTTCTTTCAAGTTGGACACAAAAACCAATAAATTAATCTAATAATAATTCAAATTAAAATCATACCTTCCAAGCTTTTATCTCGTTAAAGCCTTCTTGATCTTGATCAAAACCTCATTCGAGTAAAGGGAATTCATACTAATAACATGGTGTGAAATAACTTGAACAAAAGTGAGGAAAGTAAAGATAGTAAACTAGAAGGAAAACAAGAGAATAGATGAGAAATAAGAGAGCTTTCATTCCATGATAGTATGTATCATAGTGCGACCCCTTTATATAGGTCTTAGTAAGACCAAAAGGCATAAGCTATATTTCCATACATAATTGTAATATAAAGAGTTAAGGCTTTTCAAGAACCAAGAGAATAGAGGACAATAGTAGAGTTGTTCCCCTAAAAACCCGCGTGAAGGAAAAATCACTAGATCTGCTTGGGATTGGCGACCCTCGACTTGCTCCTGCTATTTGCGTGGTCATCTTCCCCTTCCATATTTTCTTTTTTTTTATTTTGCAGCTATCTTCTCTGCTCATCCATTTCCCCCCTCCCCTTCCTCTGTGAACCTTGCGTCTCACCTTCCCTTCACCTATTCCACTGCGCCTCCCCTCGCTCTTTACCCTTTTAAGCAGCAGCTACTGGTTAGCTTTGTTGTTGGTTTCCGACGTGGTCGCCACCGACGACCGTTTTGCTTAAGGCTTGATCTAGGCAAAGAAAATAGCGAGTATGGGTCTTGAGTACCTCTGCATCCTGTGAAAAGTCACATATAAGGAAAAATTAGTGGCGGCGAGCCGTTCGTGGCGGTGAGCGGTTAGTGGAGCGGCAACATGTCCACTCAAGTTCCAGTTTTCTTCACTTTGGGTTAAGTTTTTAGTGTTTTTGTTATTTAAGCAGATTTAGTTACCACCTACCTGCGGATGTTGTCCCCGTCGCTGGGGTGATTGTCCTTATTGTTGGGGTGATTGTCCCTACCTTATGGTTGGGATTGGGGTTGCACTATTGTATGCGCCGTTTTCGAAATTTGTTTCGCGCTTCATTGTTGTTATATCTATTTGTAATAGATGTTTGTCCAATTTTACTAGGAACACCTCAGTACAAATCACTTTGACAAAAAAAATAAAAGTGTAATATAAAGAGTTGTATAGGAAGAGTCATCTACATTTAATTACATTTACAACAGTCCTTGAGATTTTATCTATTGTCCGAGTTGTTTTTGTTGTTTCCAAGTCGAGATCTAAATCGTATTGAGATCGATCTGAATACAACAACTAATTATATTAATTATCAGTGGTGATCGATGATGTTAAGGGGATTGCTTTCCTCAGAGTTACTTCTCTGTGACCAGATTATTATATAGTCTCCCCTTAATGCAAAAAATTAAATTAAATTAAATTAAATTGAACGGACATTCTTGTCATTGGAAATTTGGAAGAACTTTGTCGAGTTTGCTTACACCGACGTATTCTTTAGAGAAGAGTACAACGGAACCTATCCAAACAATCTAACCTACAAATTCAGTAGGATCGATCGGATCGAGAATACATTCTTCAACTAAATCGCTCGATCAAAAAATAGCAACTCTCAACATTTTAGTGCTTCTTAAGATATTCTTTTATTTTTAAATGAAAATCCAAAGTTTGAGTGGAATTTTGTAAGAGTCAAATAAATATTTTTTTCAAACAAATACTTTTCAAATTCAGTGTTCACTTCAAGAGGTCCAGGAGTTCCAGGCTGATGCCTCCATTAGAAGACATGCATCAGATGCACAACCTCCCCAACAAAATATACATAAAACTCCTAAAACGAATAATAATAATGTTAGGATTGCCTCTTAAAAAAATATTGCTAGGCAAATCCAGTGAGATCAAACTAATAGCGAAATGAAAAGAGTGTAATACACTAATCAACATTGATAAAGAGTTTTAATATTGTTAGAATTGTCTCATTAAAACCTTGCAAAGAAAACCCGATGGGATAAAACCATAGCAAAGGGAAAAAGAGTGCAATACGCTAACCAATAACTCATTTTGATTATCCCCCTCATGTTTACATGGGTGAGACATCTTGTGCATTTTGTTGCACATGGACATCGTTTTCTATATGAACCAATTAATGCTGAAGCATATGATTGTCCCTCTTTTGTATATAGTACTTGCATCAAGTAATTGATTCATAACTTTGTTACTACTGAATGATCCTTTGAACTTCGAGTTCATATTAATTTAAACATGGATCATAATACAACAAATTTAATGCAATTTCATGTGTTTCAAGCAATTTCACGCTATTCCTTTTGAATTAGCTTATATCTCCCCTAATGGTGGGAAAATTGCTTCATCAAAGTAACAATTAGCAAAATTTGCTGTAAATAATTTTCCTATTAAGGATCCAATGCATCTTATAATATGATTAATGGAGAGTTAAATCAATATACTTCTCCTATTGATTTGCCTTGAGATAATCTCCAGCTGAAAAAGAAATCCAGTTCGATAAAGGATGTTCGTGCGAATTTATGATATTTTTCGCATTATTGATGATTATGGATAATCAAATAAATCTTTCCACATTATGAATGTTATTTGATTTATGACGACATTCGTTTTAATGTGTCTTATATATTCCAGAAGTTAAAGTCGGAAATATTATACTCAGATTAAATTATATAGATAAATTTTCTATTATTCTAAGTAGACTTTTTCTGAACAAGACATTAACAATAAAATTGTTGTATCAGATATTGCTTGAACATTAGCCTTCGCTAAGTTCGAGTTTGAGAAATATTTACTTTTATTTTATAATGTACATGCATGTAGCACATACATAAGACATAAACTCATCGCCCATCTTTAGGTCACGATTTAAACACATCTCGATGTGTCAGTTTTATCGAGCAATTTTCAATGATAAAATTCATAATATTTTGCCTTTGATTTTGAAGGTATAGTAAAGGTCATAAAAATATTTGGATATATATGACAATATTTAGACAAAATAATCTTTCATATATGACCAAAAATGTCACAATTATGAGCGTTCATTGTCAATAATTATATGCCCTTTGTAGTGGTGCACCGTTTTTGTTCCAATTTTTGGTGGAATTGTCAATACGACATTTACCTAATATTTTCATCTTTTCCACGTCCATAAATTTATTATTGCGATCATGATCATTATATGCAACTTATGCTTCTTAATTTGAAGTTGAACTAATTGGACGAGAGCGATATTTTATTTATAATATCTCGTTATTTTACTCAGCTACTATGAGACAAGAAATGAATCATTAATATTTATTGGATTGACGTGTGCACTCAATATTTGTTGCAACAATAAATCGAGGCGCTACGTGACCTTATTTTTATTGTCTCATCAGTCATATTTTCACATAGCCTCAACATAGAGGTAATTAAAATTGCGAAATTATAATTAATATTTGACTGATTAAATTTTATAGCTTAAAACTCAACAATTCATTTTGAGCTTTTGGAGCATTACTTTTTTTTTATATTTATATATTTATAAATTCATAAGGTGAAACGATATATAAAGTGAAATATTCACTTTTCAAATCTCTAATGAGATATTGTTAAAAGATTTAAATTTTGTATAACACAATATAGTCTTGCGTAGACGTTTTATTAACAAATTATAGTATCTAATTGTCATGATAAGTAATTCTTGTCGGTAATATAATATAGCAACAAGTTCAATTATGGTTGAATAGTATTTTGAAAATAAATTTAATATAAAATAATTTTTCCCCTTTTTATTTAAAAACATAACATATGATTAAATATATGTTCACAATTTGATTCATTAATAAACGAAATGTACTATTCGTGTGAGTTGGTGGGACAACCTTCAGGTCGGGTGGCGAGAAATAGTCCACTTAATATCATGCTTCCTCGACGGGATAACTCGTCTCTCTTTCAATGTTTAGTTTTACCGAGGACCATGCTTACCCACTATAAACTCAAACTTATTGCATTATTTATATTATAAAATCAAATCGTTTGTAGTTTTAAAAGAAAAACTATATATCACGCATTGACTTTTGATTTCTGATGTAGAATATCGTACAAGACGCAGTTACATAGTATACTTTCGTAGTCGGTGACGTTACAATGCATAGTGTATGCATAAAGTACATTTACATAATAAAATATACATGTAACAAAAAAAAAATTAACCATGACAACATGAAAATAATTTGAACTTATTTAAATTAATAAAAATTATACTTTCTTAGCTTTATATCTTTGAAAACCTTCTTGATCTTCAATACCTCCTCTTGTAGAGCAACTTCGTGCTGATAACGTTTTGTAAATTAAGTTGTAAGCCAACTAGAACTTAAGTTGGACTTGGTAGAGACTTAAACATAGAATGTATAAACTAAGAACTACTAGAACAAGTAGAGAATAGGAAACAAAAGAGAAGAGAGCTAGAGATGAAAATTTAGGAATTTCATTCATACATTGGTGTGTTCTTTACAAGTGAAGGAACCCCCTTATATAAATCATTAGTCATGATGAGAATGAGTACTTGCATAAAGTGTGCAAGGTACACCAAAGTCTCATATCATACAAGATTACAAGTTACATGACAATATATGGATAAGTGATTATACATGGGAGTTGAATACAAGTTATGTAGAGTGTACAAGTTACATTCAATATAGAAGTTATGTTTGATGTTACAATTCAATGTAAGAGTCATGCTTGACAATGTGATCATTCATAAGCTTTGTTAAAGGGTCATCCAATTTACAACACTCCCAATTGGATGACACTTGTTGAGAGAATATGTATCGTTAAAACATGTACTAGAAAAACCCTTTGGGAAAAAATCTAGTATAGGAAAAAGAGTACAATGTTCTCGTCGATCTTGATTTGTAGTATAATATTATTAATTGCCTCATTAAAAACCTTGCTATGAAAACTCAGTGGGATAAAATCAAAGCTAAAGAAAAGAGTGCAACACATTGATACACTTTGAGAGAATATATATGCATCATTAAAACCTTTACTAGAAAAACCTTATAAGAAAAAAATATAGTATAGGAAAAAGAATACATTGCTCTCATAAATTTTTTATACGGAGTATAATAATGTTAAAATTGCCTCTTAAAAAACCTTGTTAGGGAAATCTAGTGGATCAAACCAATAGCGAAAGGAAAAGAGTGCAATACATTAATCAACCTTGATAAAAAGTTTTAATATTGTTAGAATTGTCTCATTAAAAACCTTGCAAAGAAAACCCGATGGGATAAAACCATAGCAAAGGGAAAAAAGAGTGCAATACACTAATCAATAACTCATTTTGATTCTCCCCATCATGTTCACATGGGTGGACATCTTATGCATTTTGTTGCACGTGGACATCGTTTTCTATAAAGCATATGATTGTCAATCTTTTATATATAGTACTTGTATCAAGTAATTGATTCATAACTTGTTGCTACTTAATGATCCTTTGAACTTCGAGTTCATATTAATTTATATGTGGGTCATAATACAACAAATTTAATGCAATTTAATAATATGTTTCAAGTAATTTCACGTCATTCTTTTTTAATTGGCTTATATATGCCCCTAATGGTAGAAAAATTGATTTATCAATGTGACAATAGTAAAACTTGCTATAAATAAATTCCCTATTAGAAATTCAATGCATCTTATAATATGATTGATGGATAGATAAATCAATATATTTCTCCTATTGATTTACCTTGAGATAATCTCCAGCTAATAAAAAAAAAATTCAATTCGATGAAGGATGTCCTTGCGAATTTACGATATTTTTCGCATTATTGATGATTATGGATAATCAAATAGATCTTTCTACATTATGAATGTCATTTGATTTATGACGACATTCATTTTAATGTGTCTTATATATTCCAGAAGTTAAAACAGAGAATATTATACTCAAATTAAATCATATAGATAAATTTTCTATTATTTTGAGTAGACTTCTTCTTAACAAGACATTAACAATAAAATTTTTGTATCAGATATTGCCTGAACATTAAGCTCCGCTAAGTTCGAATTCGAGAAATAATGATTTAAATTTTGTATAACACAACATAGTCTTGCATAGATGTTTTATTAACAAATTATAGTATCTAATTGTCATGATAAGTAATTCTTATCGGTAATATAATATGACAACAAGTTCAACTATGGTCGAATAATATTTTGAAAATAAATTTAATATAAAATAGTTTTCTCTTTTTTATGTAAAAATATAACATATGATTAAATATATGTTCACAACTTGATTCATTAACAAACAAAATGTATTATTCGTATGAGTTGGTGGAACAACCTCCAGGTTGGGTGACGAGACATAGTCCACTTAATATCATGCCTCCTCGAACGGGATAACTCGTCTCCCTTTCAATGTTTAGCTTTACCGGGGACAAAGCTTACCCACAATCAACTCAAACTTATAGCATTATTTGTATTGTAAAATCAAGAATAGAACAATAACTAATCATTTGTAGTTTTAAGAGAAAAATTATATGTCACACATTGACTTTTGATTTCTAATGTAGAAGATCGTACAAGACACAGCTACAGAGCATATTTTCGTAGTCGGTAACGTTACAATACATAATGTATGAATAAAATACATTTACATAATTAAATATGCATGTAACAAAAAAGAAATTAACCATGACAACATGAAAATAAATTGAACTTATTTAAATTAATAAAAATTCGTTCTTATCTTTATATCTTTGAAAAGCTTCTTGATCTTCAAGACCTCCTCTTGTAGAGCAACTTCGTGCTGACAGCGTGTTGTCAACTAAGTTGTAAGACAACTAGAACTTAAGTTGGACTTGGTAAAGACTTAAGCATAGAAGACATAAACTACGAACTACTAGTACAAATAAAAAAGATGAGACAAGAGAGAAGAAAGCTAAAGATGAAAATGTAGAGATTTCATTCATACATTGATGTGTGAATTACAATGAGGTTGGCACCCTTTATATAGATTATTTGGTGATGATGATAATTATACTTATACAATGTGTACAAATTATACATAAACCACAAGTCATACAATACATCACAAACAACATAGACAATACATGAAAGAGTTTGTGTACATTGAGAGGATTATAAGTTACATGAAGTGTGAGAGTAATGCTTGATGTTACAATTCAATGTGAGAATCATGTTTAAGAATGTAGTTACATACATGCACAAGTGTTCATCCATTTCATAACAATCTATATATATATATATATATATATTGTTAGGGTATTCGGAGCATTGCTTCGAATAATCTTAGATTCATTTATGGAAAGACCACAAAGGCGGCAACCTCTTGCTAAGAATTTAAAGTTTTTTTTCATTCCCAAGGCTAGAACTCAAGACCTTTAATTAAGGGATAACCGAAATCCATATTTAAATCGGTCGCAATCGCCTTCAAGACCTAGATTTGTATATTAGTATAAACAACAACCAAACATCAATCCCAAATTAGTTGGAAACTGAATTTGGGAAATCAAGAAAACGGTAATGCATATAATTAAGCCGTCATTATTATTTGTAAGGAGATGCTTCTTACATTAATTTCTGCAGTGAATAAAATGGGAGAGCTTTGACAACTCTTCCCATTTCTAGACTTAGATGGGCATGCCCTTTGGAACAATTTGGTCCTTCAACCACATATAGATGGGGAGAAGCACATAGTATGATGATGCTATGGCACCTAAAATGAAGCGCGAAAGGAACACAATTGCGTTCAAGGGTTTCTTCACATCTTCGTCCTTCGGACCAAGCTGCATAGTTCAAAATTTTCAAGTTTTCATTATTAGATTAAAGAAACCACGTACTACAATACTAGAAATTCAGAGACATCTTCGTTATGCATTAAAAGGAACTATTTGAGCTACTAATGATCGAATATTACAAAATGCTTGAACATACATTTGGAGCTTAGCAAAGTAACTGAAATTTTGCTCTTGATCAAAGAAAAAAAACAAAAAAAGTAACAGAAGACCACCATCAAAAGGGTACTAATAGGCTGCTGCAGGTACTATTAATCTGAGCAGCTGAAGTCTACTGTCGCTATAATAACTATCACTAATTAAAAAAAAAATCTTTCTTAAGTAATTAGTACTATAAATCATTTGATTATTCAAATTAAGGGTGCAATGACAAAATTATAAGCTTGAATAAAGGTTGTCTGTACTTAATGGAAGTGAATTTTGAACGGTAAAGAAACAACACATATAAAATGAGAGTTGTGGAAATGAGGATGTTTAGATATATGAGTAGTAAACTCGTAAAAATAGAATAAGATATATGAAAAATTCAAAGAAAAGTAGGGGTGGCATCAATAGACACAAAAATTAGGGAATAGCGATTACAATGGCTTGGACACCTCCATAAACGGCCTTCAAATACCCCAATTAGAAACTTGGCTCAATAGAAACAGAAGAAATTCTATGTTGTAAGGGACAGTTAAAATCTTTAATCATTCACTCTTCCAATAATAAAACTAAGTTAATTAGATGGGGCTGTTGAAACATTCATCATTCTCAATTTTTCTATTCCTCCATAGTTATTTTAGTTAAAACGAACTTAGCAATTATCAACAATTCAAAACATCACATGAAGTTCAAGATTTAATTTATGATTATAGATAGGAAAATTAGCAACTCTATAAACTTATAAGCATTCGAGTTTACGTATGCTTTCTAACATGCATCAACATATGAATCCCATTCAAAGCTAATAAGTCTTCTAGGTAGATTGCTAACAACGACGAACAATTGCTCAATGAAATCCACAGATGAAAGCAAGGTTTAAAAAATTGACAACCTTTGTCGAAGTTCGTGCGAAGTTTGTCGATTTTGAGGTGAGCGGAGCGAAGTTTAGAGGCAGTAGAAAAATTGTAAAAATTCGACTCAACTTTGGCTAACTTCGACCGAACTTCGAAAACATATATCGATGGAAGTTAATAAAACATGAAGTAAAATTGTTATTTTTCGTGGAAGTTGAGCAAATTTCGACTAAAACTTCGACGGAAACTTTGCATATGCTAGAAATATACTTAAAATTCGGAATATCCTGCAGTGACATGAGTTTTATGCATTATTGTTGTATGATTAAGTATAATTCTAGCATCTCTATGAAGAAACTTGAGTTTTCTAGCATTTAAAATGAAATTCTATAAACTTCCATACACTGGCAAATTTTTGTCAAACTTTTATCATCGAAGTTAACTTCCTTGAATTAATTCTGAATTTTAAGTGAGTAAAGTCATAAGCGAAGTCGAAGTTTCGAACCTTAGATGAAAGAAATTGGTTCAAAAGTCTATTGATAAGATCCTACACAAACAATTGAAGAACAAAAGTGAACTACTAAAGTTGTATTGATAATGGAGAAGAAATCTCAAAAGAGAGGTTGGACTCTCCTCAACTAGTCACCGAATACAACATAGCCTCAGTCCCAAATTAACTGGATAGATCAAACTTTTTCATTGTGCTCGATTAAGTGCAATTGATGGTGAGCTTTTCAAACCATTCAAATCCCTCCTAATTAATGCATCCCATGTTAACTTTGGTATACCCCTACCTCGTCGAATTTCTATAGTTTTTATTGAGTCAAGTTTTCTAGTTTGGGCATTTGTAGATCGTCTTTGCAGGTGACCAAACCACCGCAACTGCCCTTCCCTAATCTTTGTATCAATTGGTGCTACTCCTACTTGTTTTTGAATTTCTATATTTCTTATTCTATCTTTACGAGTTTTACCACACATCCAACTAAGCATCATCATTTCTGCTACGTTCATTTTATGTAATTGTTATTATTTTACCGCCCAACATTCACTTCCATAGAACATAGCTGGCCTAATTGCGGTCCTATAAAATTTTCTTTTTAACTTAGTAGGAACATTTCGATCAACTAGCCACCGAATAGTACTCAAATTCTAAACACTCTCCATATCCCCTCACAAGGCCCTACACCACTTATATATAGACCTTGACAATAGGAAATGACTAATATAACTATCGCCCCCTATAAAAGCTTTACTCGAGAGTTTAACATCCATCTATCCTTCGCCTTTCAGATTTCTTCCCAGAGCATTGATTGCATTTCATCAAACAATGAGTTTGAGACTCATCATCATGCTCCAAAACAAGGGAGTTTCCACAACAAAAAACCGCGTTCATTTCCAAATCCTATCTCCTTAATTAAACATGAATTTTTGAAATCTCTCTTCATGTTAAGTCTAAATCTCTATGAAATTCTCAAGACTACAGACATGGAAAACATCTACTCCACATACCAAGTTTTCTTTTCTTTTCTTTTCTTTTTTGAATAAGAAACTGTTGGAACAAGACTTGTTCTTGTGTGTTTAAAAGAAAACATTTGTCCTACATTGGAAAACCAAAAACCACTTTCTCACTTTATATATGAAAGTAACTCAACTTTGTTTTACGACAAAGGGTTGAAGTGAGTGACCCAATGGGGTACACATGGCAATAGGATGACCCATATACATTTTAAATCAAAGATGGGCGTTGGGCCCTTGAGCTTTGGCTTGGTTGCCTATAAAACATAATTTCATTTTTACTACTTAGTTTTTTCAATTTCGAGATTAATTAAGCAGTAATTAATTTTCGATTTTAATTAACTGTTTTACGGTTATTACAGTAGTATGTTAAACAGTTGTGACTGTTAAACCCCAACATATTTATTGATTTCGAAATAAAAGGGATGTGTTGTTTGAAGACATCTCTTTAAAATCTATTTAAGTCTTACACAAACACATATTACGTAATTTTATTTTTTTGAAATATAATTATTGTGAGAGAGAATAAGAGTATTGTTGGGTAGACTTCCAAATTTGGTGATATTTGAATTTGGAAGAATACTCCAGTTGAATCTTGGAGACATATTTCTGAAGAGGTTTCATCACCAAATCGTGGAAACAATTCTGTCTTAGGACATTGCGTAATCGCAAGCCTCGGTTAGAATTTTGTTTATTTATTTAGTTCTGCTTCTAAGTTATTGTTATTTCATTTGTTTATAGTATTAAGATATCATTACAGATTGGTTGGAATAATAGAAACAACTTTTATATTAGTAAAGAGAATTTACAAATACAAAAGCAATGACACAAAGCCAAAAGGTACATGGGAGAAAAAAAATTTAACAAGAAAAAGCACAAAAAGAGAAATGAAAGCTACAATCAATCAATTCAGTCATCCTCCACATTCTCGACAAAATCTTACTCCCCCAATATCCTTCTCTAATTTCTTATCTAATCTTTGCTAGAGAACCGGCAGGGTGAATGTGCTAGTTACAGAAGGTCAAGCGTGCAATTTTATAGTAGATGCTTTGCTAGTATCGTCATTAATGGGAAAAAAAAATCTAATCATCTTTAATGCTAAATCAATGTATGTACTTTCAAATTATGTACCTTTTCCATTCTTCTACATATTCATATTCATTATTTGATTCGTGATTTCTCACCTCTAAATTTATACATTATACATCGGAAATACATGCTTCATCATTTAAAAAATTCAGTCTGTATTTGGGTGATAGTATTTGGATCATCTGTTCAAAGAAATGAAGTTTAATCATATTGATGGCTGGATCTCAACAAAAGAGAGTAGATTTTAAGTTCATACTAAGCATAATTAAATGAAGTTTCAGAGACCGAAGGAGAAAAATCTAATCTGATGAAAAGTCTTCCTTCCGGTTAACTATGCAAATTCACAATTACAAATAGAGAAACTAAAACAATCAAAACAAGGCTACTTCTAAAAAAAAAAAAAAAGGCTTCAAAGCCAATGTATAGAGAATTGAAGACAAAACTCACCTGGAGTGGAGAGTTTCCAATCGCGGGCTTCACACCCGTAACAGCACAACCAATTATCAACCCATGCCGACGAACCCCTCGATACCACTTCGGACCGGTCCTTTTCAGTTTAACATCCTTAAAACCAGCCCTTTCAAACCATTCAATATACTCCTCTTCCTTGGGGAAAAGCATCCACATATCCGCAAAGAAGCGAGACAACCAAAATGTTGGATGAACTGGACCAATTATACATGCCTTGCCTCCTAATTTCAACACCCTGTAGGCCTCATTGATTCCCCTCTGAGGGTCTGGCCAGTACTCAATGCTAACGATTAAAAGCCAACAATGACATCTCAATTAGGTAACTGTACAAAAGTTGACCATCCCATTCTAACCATTACTTTCACTCTTCTTCAAATTCCCACTTCAAGTTTAGAATTCAAAATCCACCAAGTTACATATAAAGAGAGTTATAACCTCTTGACAGAGACAAATTTGGCAAGTACCCAATAAAACCTGGATGAACTTTTGATTGCCAACTAAGGATTAACACCCATTAAATAAATAGACAAAAAATAGCTCCACTCTTTTGAGATTGAAACAGTTATTGCCCAGCGTCCCCTAGGCGTTTTAGGGCAAACGATGTAGCGTAGGCCGATGGAGTCCTTCTAAATAATTTAAAAAAAAATTGAAGGGGTAGTTACAATGAAGTATAATGATATGAAAACCTACCCAACAACAAAATTTTAGCATAATTTATGTAGCCTAGGGAACCAAAGGCTTATTAGTATTCTAAAAGTGCAAATTGAATATCCTTGAGGGTAGCTTAATAGTTTGGTATGTGGTTAGGTAGTTGTGTAAGAGGTTGGGGTTCAAGTCTCAATTGGGACAACTTAAAGGATGACAATTTGTGATTTCTTTCTATTCAAAAAAATTATTGAGTAACAATTACTAATAAACAACTACCGTTTCTTAAAAGTCTATATTCAAACGTAAACTATTCGGGATCTATAAATAAATATTTTTTCGGCCACCATGGCCTGAGCACCGCCCGCCTCCGGTCAAAAAATCACCCTGACACCTTGCTATCCTTGGTTGAAATAAGAATAACAATTACAAAAAAAGAAAGGGTTGAGAACTTGAAATTAATTACCTTCCAGCAGAGACATATCTATCTGCATAATCAGTGGGAAAAGGGAGGTCCTCAGCATCACCTTCAATGACCCTACACTCCATCAAGGCCTCCTTCTGCTTTGCCTTTGCAAGTTGGTGTGGTGACTGATCAAGAATAGTAACATTCTTGGCATCCACATGTTTCACCACACCCAAAGTAGTAAACCCAGTTCCACCACCCACATCAACCACTACAAGATCAGGGTCATTGAGCTCCAAAGGCTCAAGTGCTTCATCTCTCATGTCCTCAGTCCAATACCCAAAGCCTTTTATAACATGGTCATACACAATTGAAAGGAACATGTAGAACCAAAATGCCTCCTTTTTGTGCTGTATGAACCTGGGTTGAGTTGCTGCCCTTGTAGCAGAGACGCCCATTTTGGGAAAACACTTGGAATCTGAAATACCCGCAAAATTTGAAGGAACCTTTATAGCCTTGAAGAGGCCTTAATTGAGAAGAGAGAGTGAACATAATATTTGTTTTCAATGAGTGATGGGTACCTTGAAAACCCATTTTCAATGATCTTGGAAATTGGTGGTGCTTGTTGTGATGTGATCAAACATTTACTCACCTTACATCACCAGCATGGAGAAAACAAGATCAGAGTGAACTATAACCATCAGAAGATGAAATTGGGAAATGCGTGTGCAGAAGAGTATGGGTGTTCCAGTGCCTAATAGTGTATGCATGATCCTGCAATTACTCCAACGCCTACTGCCCTATACAGAAAACTGAACACCCACTAAAGTAATATCCAAAAAAAAAATACAGAAAACTGAACAAGTACGACTTTAGCTGCCATAACTCCTCAACAACATGAGTTGATTTTGTACCAATCATTGTCTTAGTATTAGTAGTTGGAAGTTGGGCCTACTAATCACTGACTTAGGTCTTTATTTTTATTTTTATTTTTATTTTTTTTACTTGAACAGCAACCTCCCTAATCCTTGCTTGAGATGCTTTGGCTGCTCACTTAGGTCTTTGTAGTTCTTTAAATTTGAGTTTGTTGTAAATGAGATCATATGTAGATGACTCTTCTTATCCAATTCTTTATATTCCACTTACTTTGTAACATCCACTCACTTGTAAGTTATTATTTCAGTATAGAAATGTAACTTGTGTCATTTGGTCTTACCAAGAGCCTATATAAAGGGGTCACACCCATATAATGAGAAACACTAAGATGGAATGAAAGTTCACACATTTCTCTCTTATATTCTCTTGTTCGAGTTCTAGGTCATTGTCTTTACTTTTTTCGCTTTTTGTTCAAGTTATTTCACATCACGTAATCAACATGAAGCTCTACATGAAAGACTTCAAACAAGGAGTCTTTCTTATGATACAAAACTTGGGAGGTATAGTTTTTAATTACATTCGATTTATTGGTTCCAATGAGTATGTCGACTCTTACCATATGATTCACAAGAAATATGATCTTTAAAGTTTTGGATTTTTTTTATATGTGCTTTCTCCAAATATCAATTCAATCTCTTTAAAATTTTGAACAGTTTTTTTTTTTTTTAAGTTGGAAAATCAACTACGACCATTGAAGTATAGGACGACTAAAGCGAAAATGTGTCTATATTTTAATTGCTTAGACCGTGCTTGCATGTTTTTATTGGATTCATTATTCATAAAAGCCTAAATTAACTCGTGCTGAATTAATTAATTTCTTGAGATCATAACTTGCTTAATTTTGTAAAAGTCTAAAGAAGCTAAGTTTATGCATTCCGTGAGTTTTTTTAATTAACTCCTTACTAAGTGAAAATTAAAAGATTCAAAACCTTTCACTAGCTTTTACCACTTTAATACATATACGGTGTTATTGTCCACGAAACATCATTGATTTTTTTTACTTGGCTTATTTTATAAATTTAGCTGTTTCAAAATGTTTTAAACTCATGCATCCAAATATCTACTTTGATGAATCAATTTAGATATATTTGCATGTGACACAACTTACTAATTAACAATGAAAAATTAGTGATTCTACCATGCGCATGCACCTAGTTAATAAAGTTCCATCCTCAAGTTTGTTCTTCTCCCAAGTGACTATTATAGAACCATTCGATAATATGATGTTATATAGTCATGATCTATAGTTAATGATCGATAAAGACTTGAGAGTATATACGTCAAATATTTTATAAATAATCAAATATATATTATATATGCATGAGGAATATCATACCTATTGCAAAAGTATATTCTGTAGTCATGTTTTTATACGATCTTCTACATTAAAAATCAAAAATCAATAAGCGGCAAAGTTTGTTTCGTAAATTATTAATGATTAGTTATAGTTTATTCTTGATTTTTATAATACAAATAATACTATAAGTTTAGCTAGATTGATAGTGGGTAAGTCTTTTCCTCAGTAAAGCTAAACAATAAAAGGGAGACGGGTTATCTCTTTCGAGGATGCATAGTTGTTAAGTAAACTTTCGTCTCGCCACCTAACCTGAAGGTTGTCCAACCAACTCATATATGTAGTATATTTTGCGCATAAAATAATCAAGTTTTGGACATTTATTTAATCATATATTATGTATTTACATAAAAAAAGAGAAAACTATTTACATTATCTCTATTTTCAAAATATTATACTTAACTGTATTTGTTGCCATAATATTATTGAAAAAAAATTACTTGTCAAGGTAACTAGATGCTAAAATTATATATATAAAGCATCTATGCAAAGCTGTGCGTATAGCACTAGTAGATTCTTGATGAGGTGAGGTTGTAGATGGATTTCAACACAAACATTTCAATAGGAAGAGTTGCAGGAAGAAAAAAAAAAAAAGGCCCTAGTCCAATACATCATTTAAATACAAAGTTTACAATCTCCATCTTAATATTGTTTTATGTTGAATTTGTTTGATTATTAGTCAAAATTTAACAGCTTAGAGAGTTCAATTAGGTTTCTCTTTCGATGCTAACCTGTGCTTGACCTTCATCTCTTGACCAAAAAAAAAAAAAAAAAAAAGATTAAAAACTGTGCTTCATCAGATTATAGAAACACTTCAACCTGCAGGCCAAGGTAGTCCAAGGGTGGCGTGTTCGATACAAGAGATAAGCCTTAAGGTTAAGGGTTCGAAACCTATCAATTAGCACAAGTACTAACAATCATTTTTAGTTCTAAGGACTTCTTACATGAGCAAATATCACAAAGGCACAAGAAAGGCACTCTACGATGCTGTGCCTTCATTGTTCAAAAGAGTTGGTTCTTACAGTTCTGCAGTGAATAGAAAGGCATCCAACTCAGATGGGCATACCCTTTGGAACAATCTGGTCTTTTAACCACATGTAGATGGGAACGAGCACATAGTATGTCGCCGCCATGGCTCCTAGAGTGAAGCGCACAAAGAAAACAAATGGATTTACAGGCTTCTGCACATCTTCAACCTTCGGACCAAGCTGCATTATCTCCAAAATTTCAAGTTTTCATGAGATTGAGAAAAAAAAAAAAAAGAGCTATGTACTTCTCAAACATTTTAAATGAATAAATCTAGCAGAAATGCAACTTTTAAGCCATTTGAGAAGATGTTAATATGTAATGAATAAGTCACTATGAAATCATGAATTACCATCGAACTGCAGAAGCATACATTATTTACTAAGACTGGTAGTAATAGCATCAACAACTACATATAATAGACATCACTAAATTGTTCTTTCCATCAGTAATCACATAAAACCTCATTCAAGCGTTGAAACTATGTTAAAATATTAAAATGGAAAGATTTTTACATGTCGAGCAAACTGCACTTCGATCTATAACTGCAGAGAGAAAAATCCCATCATCATCGAACAATGTCAAAGTTTTTAATGCAAAAGTACCTTTTCGGGATGGATAAAGTGTTTTTAACTTTTCTCATATGACGAACAAATTGCTTGGAGTACAGACAGACAACAAACGAGGAAGAGAATTGTAAAATAACTTATAATTACATCTCAAAAAGGGTGTTTGGAATCTTTGCCATTTTCATTTTCACCTCTATCACTAAGAATAAACTGACAGCACCTATTAATAATTCGCCAGGCAAACGAAACCTCAATTTATAGATGTAATCACTGGCTCATGATCCTAGGTGTTGTGATCAACAATACTAAACCAACCAATATCTCATATCACAGCCAATGGGCATGCCAATCAAATAGGAGCAAGCAAAAATCAATCACAAAAGAGAAACACAAGATAAAAATGGAAAACCCTCCAATACAAAGGGAAAAAAGTAGGGTCTGAACTCCTAATCAAATCTATTGTCAATGAAGAGCAAACAAATATCAAGCAATATATAAACTTGGGATTGACAACGAAGAAATTAAATAAATATCTCTCTTGCAAAACCCAGTCCTTGAATTAATTACAACAAGGAATGAGGAATAACCCTTAGAATTTTTCCAAAGTACATTCGCTATTAATTAACCAGAATCACTGGGCAAATAAAACTCCCTGAGTACTTGTTTGGTTCGGTATCTTGACGAGTATCAAAATAATATGGATTGGATTAGGATAAAAGATTCAGTCTACTGGCTGAGCTCACTACTGTTTCATTCTTGCTCTCTTTAAGTTACCTGCCATTGATGGAAGTTGTAGCGGATGGGTGTAAAGAGTGTCTTCAAAGAGAAGAATGGTGTGCTTGACTATAAAACAATTTTGATACCTATGGGGACCAACACCAAAGTCTCAACTGAAAGAGGCAAGGACTTGAGTGATGCAGGTGATAACTCCACAAGTTTGGCACGTCCTCAACCCTACACAAGGTTGAGAATTTGAGTCTCCTATTGTGACAGAGAGTGATTTGTTATTTGGGGTGAGCGGGTTTCTTATAAGATAAAGGGTATGTATTAGCTCCAGCTCATGGGTAGTTTAATCTACTAACTCTCACTTGATTGGATATATCATCAATATGGGCCTGGCAAGTTTCATACAAAAGCCAAAGAAGCCTTCTTCGAAAGCAGTTAGAAGAAAAGAATATTAAATGCATTATGGGAACAACTAATCTTCACATCGTTTAAATGAAAGGTGGTGCATGTAAGGTGATAGGATACATCGATGCTGACTATGCAAGAGATGAAGATGCAAGGAGATCAACCACTAAACATGAGCTCAATGTTGAACTAATAGAAGATACAAGTGATGCCTGTCAACCACTTAAGCTGGTACAGAGTCTTGTATAGAGCAGCAGATGCGGCAATATAGGGAGTCCTAGATCAATACGATTGTGAGGAACCTACATCGAGATGCTGCTCAAGAATTCAGTATTCCATGCAAGAAAGAAGCATTTAGATTGTAGAGCCCATTATCACTTTGTAAAAGAGATGAAGGCAAGCGATCATGATAGATGATCAAATAGCTACAACAACAACAACAACAACAACAACAACGTAGCCTCAATCCCAAATTGACTGTGGTCGGCTACATGGATCAAACTTTTCCATTGTGCTCGATTAAGTGCAATTGATGGTGAGCTTTTCAAACCATTCAAATCACTCCTAATTAATGCATCCCATGTTAACTTTGGTCTGCCCCTACCTCGTCGAATTTCAGTTTCTATCGAGTCAAGTTTTCTAGTTGGGGCATTTGTAGGCCGTCTTTGCAGGTGACCAAACCACCGCAACCGCCCTTCCCTAATCTTTGTATCAATTGATGCTGCTCCTACAGGTCTTTGAATTTCTATATTTCTTATTCTATCTTTACGAGTTTTACCACACATCCACCTAATCATCCTCATTTCTGCTACGTTCATTTTATGTAATTGTTGTTGCTTTACCGCCCAACATTCACTTCCATAGAGCATAGCTGACCTAATTGCTGTCCTATAAAATTTTCCTTTTAACTTAGTAGAAATATTTCGATCACAAATCACACCTGTTGCACTCCGTCATTTCTTCCATCCAGCTTGAATTCTATATGTAACATCATTCTCGATGTTACCATCATTTTGTATGATTGATCCTAGGTATCTAAAGTGGTTTACCTTAGGAACTTCTACTTCCCCTAATTTTACCACTCTGTCATCTCGATGTCTAGTGTTTCTAAACTCACAGTGCATGTATTCAGTTTTCGTCCTACTCAACTTAAAGCCTTTAGATTCTAATGTATTCCTCCGGAGTTCTAATTTCCTATTCACTCCATCTTTAGTTTCATCCACTAAGACAATATCATCTGCAAATAGCATACACCATGGTATATCCTTTTGAATATGCCTAATTAGTTCATCCATAACTAAAGTAAATAGATATGGGCTTAAAGCCGATCTTTAATGTAGTCCTATCGTAAAAGGAAATTCTTTTGTAGCTCCTCAAAATGCCTTTATACTTGTTACTACTCCATCATACATATCCTTAATAGTGTCTATGTATCTAGCATGCGCTCTTTTTCTTTCTAGAACCCACCAAAGAACATCTCTAGGGACCCTATCATATGCTTTTTCTAAATCTACGAATACCATTTGAAGATTTTTTTCTTTTCTCTATATTTTTCTAACTATCGTCTTACAAGGAAAATCGCCTCCATAGTTGACCTCCTAGGCATGAAACCAAATTGGTTCTCTGATATTGTTCTTTCTCTCCTTAGCCTATTGCCAATTATCCTCTCCCAAAGTTTCATAGTGTGACTCATATGTTTAATTCCTCGGTAGTTTGAACAATTTTGAATGTCTCCTTTATTTTTGAAGATTGGCACAAGCGTGCTTCTTCTCCAATCCATTGGCATCCGTTTTGATTTTAAAATTTTATTGAAAAGTTTTGTTAACCAAGTCAATCCAATTTCTACTACACATTTCCAAACCTCTATGGGTATTTCATCTGGGCCACATGCTTTCCCTATTTTCATTCTTTTCAATACCTCTTTAACTTCTACAATTCTAATATTGCGTGTATAGTTTACATTTCTTTCTTGGTGTGGGTTTTCATCTATGATAGTATCAACTTGGCCATCATTAAATAAACTATCGAAGTAACTTCTCCATCTCTCCTTAATATCCTCATCGCGCATTAAAACATTTTGATTTTCGTCCTTAATACATCTTACATGACTTAGGTATTGTTTCTTTTTATCTCTTAATTTGGCTAGCCTATATATATATTTTTCGCTATCTCTATTACCAAACCTTGTATATAGATCTTCCGTGAAATTTGTTTTACCTTGACTAACTACTTTTTTAGCTTGTTTTCTAGCTTCTCTATATTGATTGTACACATCTTCATCTTGACACTTAGGTATTTTCCTATACATCTCTCTTTTAGGCTTAATTGCTCGTTGGACATCCTCGTTCCACCACCATGTTTCCTTCTTTGGTGGTCCCAAGCCTTTAGATATATCTAATACATTTGATCCCACTCTCCTTATGCAACTACTCATTTCTAGCCACATTGTATTAGCATCCAAGTCAAGATTCCAAACATTTTCCTTTAGTAGTTTTTCTCTAAACTCTACTTGTTTACTATGTTTTAGGTTCCACCACTTTATTCTAGGGTCGCTAACTCTTTTATTCATATTATGTCGTCGTGGTAGCTTAATATCAAGTACTACTAACTTATGTTTGGTAGTAAGTGCTTCACCAGGCATTACTTTGCAGTCTCTACATATTTTTCTATCTATTTTTTTGTTCAAAGAAAATCTATTCGACTCTTGTTATGACCACTACTAAAAGTAATTATATGCGACTCCCTCTTCTTAAAACTAGTATTTGCTAAGACAAGATCGTATGCTGAAGCAAATTCTAAGATTGATTCTCCTTCTTCATTTCTATTACCGTAACCAAAACCTCCATGAACTCTCTCAAACCCATCGTTACTTGCCCCGACATGCCCATTTAAATCTCCTCCAACAAAAACTTTTTCATCTAATGGTATACTTTGCATAAATCCATTCATATCATCCCAAGACTTGCGTTTGATGCTCTCGCTTAATCCTACTTGTGGTGCGTAGGCGCTAAGTATGTTAATTTTTTCGTCTCCAATAATTAATTTAACTAGAATCAATCTATCCCCCATTCTTTTAACCTCTACGACCTTATCCTTATAGTCATTATCCACCACAATTCCTACTCCATTGCATTTTCTATCTATACCAATGTACCACAATTTAAACCCTGTGCTTCCTATTTCTCTACACTTTTCTCCTACCCATTTTGTCTCTTGGAGGCAAGCAATATTGACTCTCCTTCTAATCATGGTATCTACTAGTTCTATTGACTTCCCCGTAAGTGTTCCTATGTTCCATGTTCCTAAACGAATTTTTTCTCCCATTTGTATTTGTTTTCCTTTTCTATTTCTATTTTGTCTAAAAGATCTAGTGTCCGTATCTATGATTTTGTTTTTGTTTTCGTGTTTGTTTTGAACTAGCTTCTTTACCCACACCCGTCCTTTGTGTGGGAACTCTTGCTCATTTTTCTTCACATCCGGGCGACGATGTGAAGGAACTAGCTTCTTTACCCACACACGTCCTAGTGTGGGAACCCTTGCTCATTTTTCTTCACACCCAGGCGATGATGTGAAACACACCCTTGCTCATTTCTCACTATACCCGGGCTCCGATGCAGCGCGTCACTAAGTGGGAACGCCCCAACATTTATATATATTTGATCCATTTCGTGAAAAGTGACAAAACTTTTACGCTGGCTGTCAACCTATCGGAACCCTCCTTCATTTTTCAAGAATGGAAAATGAGCTTGGGACCTCCCTCCCTCACTTCTCGGGTATGAAAAGTGAGTTTGTGACCTCCCTTACCCATTTTTCGGTATGAAAAAATGGGCGTCAGGTCCACCAATGCGACTCTGCTTCCAGGTCCTTCCACAGCCAAGGCAGTGGGGTCCACTGAATAATGGTTTCTTAAGTGTATTGTTTGTGCAGTGTGTGTGCCACATAGTAGGGTAAAGCATGAGCAGTAGGTTACTGCGTCAGGTGTAAGAGTACTTAAAAGGAGTATTGTTCATGAGGTAGGTCATTCAATATATTTCTCTTGTAAAGGTGAGGCTGTCTCTGGTGAGTAGAGGGTTTGTCCTCTTTCTCTGGTTTAGATGTCTGGCTCTTGCTTCACCCCATCTCTGTGATTGTAATCACCAATTGAGGGTGTTTCCCACCCCCTATCAATAAAATCTCGAGGCATCGTCCTCTTTTTCTTCAAATCCGAGTCCAGACTCCTTTCATTGGTATCAAAGCATCATTTCCATGGCGCCGAAGGTCGATTCTCGGATGGATCTGTTGGAATCCGAGATGAGGAAGACGGAAGAATCCATGGCAGAGCTTCGATCCACAATCGACTCATAGCGTTCATCCATGGATAGTATGTTCCAGTCGTTGTCGAGGATGTTGGAGCCGCTCATGCAAGCAGAAGGCAATGGGAGGGGGATCGCCCCGAATCGGAGTGACCGGTGCTTTGCTAAGGTTCCAGATTCACCAGATCTGGGTATTTCGGGTGACAATTCGACAGATGAGGCCTCAGATCTGAACACTACACCGTACAGATCTGGCCCAATGGTCAGAAAAATCAAGATGTCAACGTGTGATGGTGATGATCTACTGGTATGGTTAAATCAGGCTGAGAGTTACTTTGCATTGCAAGAGATGACGAAAGTTTCAAAGCTCCGAGCCGCGCCCGGATTTGTTTGATTGGTGCAGCTCAAATTTGGCTACATACGGAATAGTTAAATAGCCTTTTTGAGAGTTGTTCTGAGCTTCAGTTGTGCCGAAGGTTCACGGATGCTGATCCTTGATCATTACACCAACAATTCTTTGGAATCAAACAAGACACCACTGTGGCTGAATACCTGAAGCCCTTCGAGCTTCAGTCACTGCATGTTAAGGGTTTGTCTGAGCCATTTAAGATTGCGGTCTTCATTAACGGGTTGAAAGACAAAATCTGGTTGGAGATGATGGTCGAACCTCCAGCGTCACTGCGAGCGGTGGTGGAGCGAGCATCTCAGATTGAGAAGAAGCTGGATGAAGGAGATGGGCTTGGGCTGTCAACGGCTATTGGGCCCAAAAGTCTTAGCCACTCTAGTCGTTCTGAATCTCGGGCACCCACATGGGTTTCTCACACATTCACTGGGTCCAGTAAGACCCAAATATCTCCACCAGCCAAGTCCAACTCTTCTGTGGGCTCATCATCAAAGCCCAGCCCATCGAGCTCTTCTACCACCAGCCCAGGGTCCTCAAACCCAGTCACCCCAAATGTTTCGCCACCAAAATTTAAGCACCTTACTGAAATAGAAACCCGAGCCCGAAGGAAACAAGGGCTCTGCTATAGGTGTGACGACAGGTGACATGCTGGCCACTGTTGCCGCCCAAAGACGCTAAGTGTAATGTTGGTGGAGGATGAACTCAGGCAAGACCAGCTGGAGTCAGGATTCGAGAGCCCTGAGGAGCAGTCGGAGTTGATGACTCGAACTATCTGTGCATGCCTTCGTGGGTGCCCTAGCTCCACATACCATCGAGGTTAAGGGTCGGGTACAGGACCGTAAGGTAGTTATTCTTATCGATTGCGGTGCTTCCCATAATTTTATTTCTCCTTCCTTGGTCGCAGCTTTGCAATTTCCCTTGTCTCCAACCCATGTCTGGGGTGTGTTTGTGGGTGGTGGTGCTCGGCTTCAATGGTCTGGCATTTGTAGAAACCACATGGTGGAATTCCAAGGTTATCAGTTACAAGCTGATTTTTATCATGTTGCAATGCCTGGGTCTGACTTGATTTTGGGTATGTCCTAGTTGAAGTCTATTAGCGTTACCACGGCAAATTGGCCCCAACTCTCTCTCACTTTCATGTACAAGGGTGAGTGGATTACTGTCACAAGTGATCCTTCTTTACATCGAGCTTTGGTGTCCTATAAGACTATTCAGCACTCTGTCGACTCGGATTCGGGGTGTTTCTTGATTGAGTGTTACAATGTGGAGTCATCTCTGGACAATGTTCTCCTCGACACCCCTCCTAAACTCATTCAGAGTGTGCTTGACGAATTTGCAGCTTTGTTTCAGCCTCCCACTGTTCTGCCCCCTTCACGAGAATGTGACCAATCTATTGTTCTCCCAGAGTGGACCAATCCGGTTCGTGTGCGACCCTATCCCATATCCACAAAGCTGAGATCGAGAAGATAATGACTAAGATGCTATCAGCGGGGCTTATTCAACCAAGTAACAGTCCGTTCTCCAGCCCCGTATTGCTAGTGAAGAAGAAAGATGGCAGTTAGAGGCTATGTGTCGACTATAGAGCTTTGAACAAAGACACCATACTCGATCGTTTCCCCATTCCAAATATTGATGAGTTGTTGGATGAACTCCATGAAGCTTGTGTCTTCTCAATGTTGGATCTTCAATCGGGGTACCATCAAATCCGGGTGAAAGCAACCGATGTCCACAAAATAGCATTCAGGACTCACGACAACCACTATGAGTTCCTCGTAATGCCTTTTGGTTTATCCAATGCTCCAGCTACTTTTCAATCTTTGATGAACAATAATTTCAAAGGGCTACTTCGGCGATGTGTGCTTGTTTTTTTTATGATATCCTCGTGTACAGCTCGTCCATGAGTGATCACTGCATTCACCTACGTCTTAGTGTGAATTCCCTTTTTATTAACTTGAAGAAGTATTGTTTTGCTAGGACCAGCATGGAGTACTTGAGCCATATCATCACCAAAGATGGCGTGCAGGCCAATCCAGATAAAGTAAAGGCAATGGAGGCCCATGCCAACTACCCTTAAGGAGCTTCGGGGATTCTTGGGCTTAACCGGATACTATAGACGTTTTGTCAAAGACTATGGCAAGTTGGCTGCCCCTTTGACACAGCTGTTAAGGAAGGACTCTTTCGAATGGCGAGAGGAGGCCACTTGTGTTGTAAATCAGTTGAAACAAGCGATGAAAGAAGTACGAGTGCTTTCCTTACCCGATTTTCATGCCCTCTTCGTCGTTGAAACTGATGCCAGGTGTGGGGGCGGTTTTGTCCCAGGCAGAGCGACCTATAGCTTTTTTCAGTCAAGCACTATCCCCTCGGGCGCGTAATAAGTCGACTTACGAGAGGGAACTCATGGCCATCACGTTGGCAATTCAAAAATGGCATCACTACCTCCTCAACCGCAAGTTTTTGGTGCGCACTGACCAGCGCAGTCTCGAGTTTCTATTGGAACAAAGGGAAGTAGCACTTGAATATCAGTGTTGGCTACTCAAGCTAATGGGATTTTCTTTCGACATTCAATATCGCCCAGGGGTCTCCAATGTGGTTGTTGATGCCCTCTCCCGTTTTCCTTTTGCTGGAGAACTTTTGGCCGTCTCCCTATCTTCTTTCGCAGATTGGGCAGTCATTGAAGAGGAGATTAGTGTTGATACATACTTGGGGCTATCCGCACTACTTTGTTGGCTGCCCGAGACGTCAAACCGGGACGGTCACTTATTAGAGGTCAGCTACGTTACAAGGGGAAGGTCGTGCTTTCTGCTTCAACATTGGGTTGAATTTTTTTGGGTTGGGATTCGAAAAAATGTCCAACGTTTCGTTGCGGCTTAAGATGTCTGTCAAAGGACCAAATCCGAGACTCGCTCGCCGGCAGGACTTCTTCAACCTCTTCCAATCCCTACCACAATATGGGAGGATATTTCGATGGATTTTATCGACAGTCTTCCTTCATCCCGCGGCTTTACCTACATTTTCGTCGTTGTGGATCGTCTTAGTAAATTTGGGCATTTTCTCCCCTCAAACATCCGTATACAGCCAAGTCAGTGGCTAATGTCTTCTTGCGGGAAGTGGTTCGTTTACATGGTTTCCCTCGCACCATCGTTTCGGATAGGGACAAGATTTTTGTGAGTCATTTCTGGTCCGAACTCTTCCGTTTACAACATACACATTTGCGCCAAAGCTCGGCATACCATCCGCAATCAGACGGTCAAACGTAAGTTGTGAACATATGCATTGAGATCTTTCTCCGTTGTTTCATTCATCAACGCCCTCGGGAATGGTCGTATTGGCTACATTGGGCCGAGTTTTTCTACAACACTTCCTTCCATTCAGCTTTACAATGCTCTTCCACCTCCTTTAGTTTGCATGAGTATTGCCCCGTTGTTTCGGACTTGTCCTCGTTGTTGGCGGAGCGGGACCTGGCCCACACTAGCTCATAACCGAATGAAGCAATATGCTGACCAGCATCGTTGACATATTTCCTTTGACGTGGGCGAGGCGGTTTACCTGAAACTGCGCCCTTATCATCAACAATCAGTAGCTCGTCGTACCAACACAAAACTTAGTATGAGATTCTATGGTCCTTTCAAGGTTTTGGAGTGACTGGGCCCAGTGGCGCACCGATTGGATTTGCCCTCGGGATCCTCTATCCATCTTGTTTTTCACATATCTCAGCTGCGTAAGGTGATTGGCTCCCGTTTTGTCTCTGAGTCCTTGCCATTGGTTACCCCTGACTCTCTCGTGGTTGAATTAGCGCCAGCCACTGTTTTAGCTTATCGAACTTCTTCTGATGGCATTGAAGTTCTCATCAGGTGGCCTAATCTTCCAAAATTCGCTGCCTCATGGGAGTTAGTTCGCCATGTGCGACGCTATTTTCCTTCTTTCCACCTTGAGGACAAGGTGGCTGTCCAGGGCGGGAGTAATGATAGAATCACTTAGGGATTGCCTATTTCCCGAGTCTATACAAGGAAGAAGAGGTCTACCAAAGTGACTATGCTTCCGGGTCCTTCCACAGCCAAGGCAGTGGGGTCCACTGAATAATGGTTTGTTAAAGTGTATTGTTTGTGTCAGTGTGTGCGTCACATAGTAGGGTAAAGCATGAGCTGTAGGTTAGTGCGTCAGGTGTAAGAGTACTTAAAAGGAGTATTGTTCATGAAGTAGGTCATTCAATATATTTCTCTTGTAAAGGTGAGGTTGTGTCTCTGGTGAGAAGAGGGGTTGTCCTCTTTCTCGGGTTTAGGCGTCTAAGTTCTTGCTTTACCCATCTCAGTGATTGCAATCACCAATTGAGGCCTATCAATAAAATCTCGAGGCATCGTCCTCTTTTTCTTCAAATCCGAGTCCAGGCTCCTTTCACAGACCTAGCTTGGAATGATATGTATAGAGGATACAAATGAAAGAGTTATTGTTGAGGACTTTTAAGAATCAAGAAAAAATCTAAATGGTTCTAGATCTAGTTATACTAAGCCACTCTCCCCCACTCTTGAATAATCCACAAATTAAAAGTATTATTTTTCTAAAGAAACACACTTAATCTAAACAATTACTAGCAACAACAACATAGCCTCGGTCTCAAATTAATTGGGGTCAGCTACATGGATCAAACTCTTCCATTGTGCTCAATTAAGTGCAATTCATGGTGAGCTTCTAAACAATTACTAGCACGTTGAAAAATCTAGATGTCTCCCTAAGATCAGTGAACAGCTATAAATAGGATGGTTGTGCTCGCTTTGGCGATTCGAGTTGAGTTGTGTGAGCATGAGAACAATGTGTGGAAGTGGAAGTCCTTTAAAAGGAAAAGATAATTCTCTCAAGAATGGAGTGTGAGTGATACCCAGTAGTGATAGAATTAAGTGAATCAAGCATCTTTGGAATTTTTATTACACATAAATGCTCTTTGATTAACTACAAGCATTTCTCTACAAGAAGTAGTTTCAAGCAGTCTAAACCTGCGTCCATCTCTTTCAATCATTTATTGAGTATCAATTATTTTAATCCAACAGCAGAATGGGGATCTTTCTTTTGTTCATGGAGCACCTTAAGCACTATTGCATGCCAAAGAAGATATATTTCGGCTAATCAGAAACTAAAAGTGTTTTTCTCTTGGTTTATATTTGATATTAACATTAATGAAAAAGTAAAAAACATGAAAACTGGGTACATTCTCAAAATAATTTTTGTAGCTTGCGCCATGAAAGATGAAGAGAAAACACACCCGTAGGGGAGACTCCCCAGACGCAGGCTTCGCACTTGAAACGGAGCAACCCATGATCAAGCCATGCCTGCGAACCCCTCGATACCATTGCGGACCAATTCTTTTCAGTTGAACATCTTTGAATCCAGCCTTTTGGAACCACTCAACATACTCTTCCTCTTTGGGGAAAAGCATCCACACATCAGCAAAGAAGCGAGACAACCAAAACGTCGGATAAACCGGACCAATTAGACAAGCTTTTCCTCCTAATTTCAACACCCGGTATGCCTCCTTGATTCCTCTCTGTGGATCTGGCCAGTACTCAATACTAACAAAACCCAACAACGACATTTCAAATTAGACCCCATTCTACCTTGCATTACACTATGATCCTAAAATCCCCAACAGATAGCATATAAGCAAAAAAGGTTTCCACCCATTTTAGATAGAAACCGAAAAGTCGGAAAATTGGAAAATAAAAAAACCGACAAGAACCTGAAAAAATTAGCTCATTACTCTGACTAAGAGGTCATACTTTCGATTCTTGTTAGCTACATTATATTCTCTAGGTTTCTTTTGGGTTATGGGGTTGGGGTGCCTGACTAACTCTCATGAGATTAGTCCAATCAAAGTAAGGAGGGGCTGAAAAAAGCTCCAACACTCACGGTTATCAAAAGAGAGAAAATTTAAAGTTACCTTCCAGCAGAGACATATCTATCAGCATAATCCGTTGAAAAAGGGAGGTCCTCGGCATCACCTTCAATGATCTTGCACTCCTTCAGGGGCTCCTTCTGCTTCGCCTTTGCGAGTTGATGTGGTGACTGATCCAGAATTGTGACATTATTAGCATCCACATTTTTGACAATACCCAAAGTAGTAAAACCAGTGCCACCACCCACATCAACCACAATGAGATTAGGGTCAGAGAGGTCTGCAGGCTCAAGAGCATCATCTCTCATGTCCTCAGTCCAGTGCCCAGGATTGATAACATGGTCATACACAATTGAGAGGAACCTATAGAACCAAAATGCCTCTTTTTTGTGCTGTATGAACCTGGGTTGAGAAACTGGCCTAGATGCAGAAACACTGCATCTGGGCATTGCAATTCTTGCTATATTTCTTGAAACCATACCCATTTTGGGAAAAAACTTTCCATTGAAATCTGAAATACCCAGAAAGCCTAGCCCATTTGGAGATACCCCTCCATGGAGTCTCAGATTTTGAGCTCCATACAACACTGAATAAGCCATTAGAGAGACAACGGAGAAAACCCCACAAAGGGAACACAAGTTTTGGTTCAGAAAATGATGGATATCTTCAAAATAATCAAAATCTGCTATATTTGACAGTGATTGTGAAAATCCTTCATTAAGTACGCCTTAGTGAGGAAGATTAGAGAACAGTAATTGCTCACCAATTATGGGGGCTTTTAGTTCCTTCTTTGTTAACGTTATAGAGAGAAGAGATCAAGCGATCGAATTGGTGATACCAACCAAAGCAAGAATGAAAGGCCACCACTGTTTGATGAAAGCAGAGTTACACTGATGAGTAATAAACGCGTGCTGTACTTTCAAGAAAATCGAAGTGCCGTTTCCAAGTGGCTCGCAAAATGTGGTTGCAACTGGAGCCAGGCTATGCGGTGATTGAAGTTCCGTCCATCTGACCCATAATCGCAAGATTCGCAACGAGCAGATCGCAAGAGCGGAGCTCTACCAACAAAGCTATATCCCCTAAGCCAAGTGGAGCATACATCAAGGAGTGAAAATGCTTCTTTTGTTCTGTTCTTGTTAGAATTTTTTACCAAAGTACAAAAGTTTTTACTTTTAAAGAGGTAAGTACGGGTGAGAATTTTTTTTTCCCACACTAAGCAATCTCGCCTAATGAATAGGCGTTATTGTTGATGTGGCCACGGGGATTAGAAGCACCAATAGCGCCTTCGGAGAAGGCGCTATTGGTGTCCACGTGGACATCAAGGGATGCCCCAGTACACGTGGATCCATGTGGATCCACGTGGAGCCACGTGGACAGGTTTGGGGGACAGGTTAGGGGGGTGCGTTGATAGAGCCTTTTGAGAAGGGGCTATCAACATCTTCTTCTCGAAATCGACGCAGAGAATATTCTCTGCGTCGGTTTCGGTAGGGATGCAGGGGTAGGGGTGGTAGGCGTCAAAGGATTACTATCCCGTGACCAAGGAGGTAAGGGAGCTTGGTGTATATAACGAGGGGACGGGGAGGAGCTCGGTGGAGAGAGACCACGGAGGGAGGAAGAAGGAGGGCACCGGAGTGAGGAGCAGCGGAGGAGGAGGAGAGGAGTGCACAGACGCGGCGAAGAAGGAGGAGAGGAGGTTGTGGGCGCACCGGAGTGAGGAGCAGCGGTTGTGGTACGTGGAGTGAGGAGCGCAGCGAAGGACCCAACACCGAAGGAAGGAGCAGCAGAGGAGGTTCGGGCGGCGGCGACGGCGGAGGAAGGAGCTGGGCTGGGCGCGAATGAGAGAGGGGCAGTAGCAACGGAGGAGGGCCGGTGTAGCGAGCGAGAGAGAGAAACGGTGGTGGAGGTTAGTGTAGTTTAGTAAGTTGTGGTAGTTAGTTTTGTTTGTTAAGTTAGTTTTGGTTGTTTGTTTAGGTAGTTAAGAGTTATTTTAGTTTAGTTAGTGTGTATTGTTAAGGTGGTTAGGTTAGTTACGGTAAGTTAGTTTAGTTTGAAGGGGGCTCCATTTAGTTCTATTTAGGGATTATAATGGAATTATAATGGATTACAACATTACTTCTATTTAGGGATTATAATTGATGTAACATATATAAACATAAATACATGCTTATACTTAAGCATTTTGGTAGTAATTGCAAGAATGGGCAAATAAACCATTCTTTCTATGATTTCATTGAAGAGCATTTTTTTATTATTATTATTTTTAGTGTATTGTGTAGATACATCATAATTAAATAATTTTAATATTATTTTAAAGAAATGTCTATAAGGTGTTTCTTTCACTTTCTTTTCTTAATTATAATTCTTAATAATCAATCTATCTACTACTTGCATTAAGTTGGCTCGAGTGGTACGGGAGCTTGGTGTTTTTCAGCGAGGTCTCAAGTTCTACTCATGAATAACAAAAAGTGGTGCCCATATGAGTACTAATAATGCTAAAACATAGATTAATCAGTGCGGTTGGATGTGGGATGCCAATATGGAACCTAATAAGAATCTATCTACTTGTTATATAACAACATGGAAAAAACTCATTAGTATTTTATGTTTATCAAAAGGATGGATGTCATAAGCCTTTTTATATAATTACAGGGTGGGAAAACCAAGTTCTCATGACATCTTCATATAAAGGTAGACTAAGCCACGATTGTCGGTGGGATATGCATGGCAATGACATAGACATGATTACGAAGATATCTTTCACCTTCACATTGAGAAAACTCTTATTTAATACCCTATTATCATATACAATTAAATTATAATGTAGTAATTTAATATTATTTTTATAAGAAAGTGACTAAGCATACTTCAAACTTAATTAGATGTGAGGAGACTTGAATCCACAACTTCTTAAATTAGTAATTATATACAAACTTCATAATTAAATAATTTCAATATTATTTGAAAGAAATGTCAATAAGATGTTTCTTTCACTTTGTTTTTTATAATTCTATTTCTTAATAATAAATCTATGTGCTACTTGCATTTAGTTGGCCGAGTGGTAAGGGAGCATGGTCTTTTTAAGCGAGGTCTGAAGTTCGACTCTTGGATTAAAAAATCGATGCCCGTATGGGTCCTAATAATGGTAAAACATAGATAAATGTTAAGATGTCGAAAATATGTGATAAACATGATCTCGGTCCATTAAAATATATATTCAAATTTTATATGTCTCTTAAACTACACTATATTACAATCTTCATAGAATTAATATTAATCCATCGCCAAAAAATTAAGAATCTATCTTAATTAAGGGCATCAACACCCAAGTTTTTTAAGATTTTAAGACCATGAGATTGATCCACCAGCAGTCCCGAATCACCAAGATCTCCCAAGCTATTAAAATTTATGGACTCTGGAATGTCAATGTATCCATAAGTTAGTTTTGGTTGTAAATCGTGTGGGTGAATTTCATTAGGAATAAGAGAGAACTTTTACTTTCAAATAAAAATTGTCTCTAAACTCTGCATGGTAGCCAAAGTAGGAACCCAACAAATTAAGCATTGCAAAGAGTGAAAACTCTATTATTGAACTTTGAAGACGAATTAAGTTGAAGTTTTTTCTAATTATAAGAAAAAGAATATTTTCATAACATAAAGTATTACCATAAAATTTATGAAAAATACAATGGCACCGCATGGCATCACTTTGAAGACGAATTCAGTTGAATTTTAAAAATAGAGTTGAAGGTTGGAACGAATGTATATATATATATATATATATCATGACAAAACGTTTGTCATGTATTTGCAAATCATGTTAAGGATTTTAATGATGCCATAACTAAACAGATAGACATGATTTAACTCAATGAATTACTTGTTTTAATATTTGAATGGGAAATAAGTGGACTATTAGACACGTACACTCAAGTGAGGTTGTTAACTGAAATGTTACAACTCAGATAGAGAAGTAGCTATTATATAGGTGTAATGTTTTATAACATGGCGGGTAATTGATAAAAGGAAAACTGTCTTATTTTATATCTAGGTTTTCAAAACATTATTAAGGACATATAGTCCAATTCTATCCTAAATATACCATCTTTGTTCTGTTGCTACGGGTTATTGGTTATTTTATGTTATTGCAGGAATATTACGTTGTGTTCTAAACTAACGAAAATAAAATGTTATTGCAAGAATATTACGTTGAAGAGGGAAAACGGAGTAAAAAAGTAAGTTCACTAATTTAGTATTTTCATAATTATTTATTTAGGTTAGGTTATGATTTGCATGCTATATAGGGACAGAGGTATTGTATTTATGAAGAATGGTTGATATGTTTATTTGTTGGAAAGTGCGTTTATAACTTTAAGACGATCCTCTAACAGAGAGGATTGAGTAGGCTCAGTAGTTGCGCCATGAAGACAATCCTGAACATCCGAAAGTTCCCCTCGTGTGCATATCCCCCCATGTACCGGAAAATGCTTTAATTTAATTTTTAAGTAAAACCGAACTCGATGTGCAGTTGTTCGGTAGGTATGAACGTTATTACACAGAAAATGTAAGTGCGAAAGAATGAGTATGCTCTGCAGTTGCGCTATTATTGCGATCTTCTACATCAGAAAGTTCGATTGCGCTTTATCGCCACATGATTGTCAACTATTTCCCTTAACAAATTTGCGCTTTTGTTTGTAACATTTTTACATCAAAGTTCGCAAACTTCTGTAGGTCTTGTCACAAAGAAACATCCCTTTTCTATTCTACGCGTACGGTGAAATTGTGAATGAGTTAAATGGCATCGCGTACAGCTCACCCCCATCAGTAGTGTTGATGGTTAAGTTTGGGTCGAGTGGCCGTGAAATGATGGATGACGTATGTAATGCGTTCACTATCCCATCTACAGAGACTATAGTTCAGATGAATTATCGCCACATGATAATCCTCCCCGGTGGCTCACATTATTTCATTCTTGTGTTGTTGCATGATACGACACACTTCGACTTGATGTGGGAGACGGTGGTCAATTTACCCATAACTGCAACGGTTGATATCTATTTGACATTTGAGTCAGTCCACTCAATTCAAAATCGTACGATTCATTCGCAAGTTCTTGATGAACGTGACGGCACACAAGACGCATCCTTAATGATGGAAAGGCTGCATATGCAATCCCCACAGGGTGACGTCGTTGAAGAGGGGTTCGTTACTTAATTACATGAAGATAGTAATGCTTATAATGACGATGAAGATAACGACGACGCCAATAATGAAACAGATGAGGACATACAGATCAAAGAAGAAGCGCCAGCAGCTGTCATTTGAGATGACGTTAATGTTTGCACGGATGATCCAAGATATGAACCTCCGGGTGCGGCGAATGTCGAAGATGATGAGTAATTTGCTATTGATGAAGAGATTTTGTTGGAGGAAGCTAGTGATGATGAAGTTCACCAACCAATACCGGGATATAACGAAATCGATTGGGAGGTGGCTAATTCAACTGCGACCCAACATTCCCATAAGCAAACTCGGGGGGACATGTCTAACTTCGATTTGGAGATAGGGATGTACTTTGACAATAAAATAGACTTACAACATGTCGTTAAGTTGTGGCATGTTAATAGACATTGTCAATTCCATGTGATGGAATCGACTACAACTACGTGGGCGATTAAGTGCAGAAGTGCACAACACGGGTGTATGTATGGGAGATAACACAATTAGACGTACAGCACACGTGTATTAATCCCGACGTAGAACGCGGTCATGCCCAACTTGACGCCAACATGATTGCACGAGAGATCCAAAGCGTCGTCAAGAGCGATCAAGGTATCACGATCAAAGCATTACTGTAAATAATTAAGGGAAAGTACGGACACGAAGTCAGCTACAAGCGAATGTGGGATGCCAAGAGGAAAGCTATTGCATGGGCTTTTGGAGATTGGGATGAGTCGTATGCTCAATTACCAAGATGGTTGGCGGCTGTGAGGAGTAAGAGTCCAGGGACAAGAATCGAGTGGTCACACAGACAATGGCATGCTGATGAAATAAAAACTGCGTATCCTCAATTTCGTCGTGTGTTTTTTGCATTTGAAGCTTCAATAAATGCTTTCAAGTTTTGCAGGCCTCTGCTTCAGATTAACGCGACATTCCTATATGGAAAATACAGTGGGAAGCTAATGATTGCGATCTCTGTTGATGGAAACTGACACATATTACCAGTTGCATTTGCCATTGCAGAAACTGAATCAAATGATTCGTGGGGGTGGTTTCTGCGAATGTTGCGCAAACATGTGACAGATAGAGAAGGCATTTGCGTTATTTCTGATCGTCACCCTGGCATTTTGGAGGCGGTCAACACCCCAATCAATGGCTTTTGTCCCCCTCAAGGGTACCACCATTATTGCTTGCGACACTTGCTTAGTAATTTCGGCACCCACTTCAAAAATGACCCCTTGAAAGTACTCCTTGGTCAAATAGCTGTTCAACATCAAGAAGGAAAATTTAATGCATGCATGGAGCGTTTCACATACTTATCTTCACGAACGCCTCACTACCTGCAATATGTCAATGCCATCCCCAAAGAACTATGGAATCAATCGCACGACGGAGGCATGCAGTACGGATGGATGAATTCTAATGGTGTTGGTATGTACGAAATACAATTTGTGTTTTGCACTCAAATACAATAAGTAAACAACAAACCAATATTACTTACTCGAGTTTCATCGACAATTGCAGAGTGTTTCAACGGGGTCTTGAAAAGGGCTCGATTCTTGCCAATTACGGTGTTGACTCAGATGATATAATACAGATTGGTGACGTACCACGATCAACGCAACCAAGAAATCAATGAAGCAATCTCAAACGGACAAGCGTACACGGAATATGTCATGGAGGCACTCACCAAAAATGAGAAAGCCGCAAGGATGCATCACATCACGTTGATCAATCGAGACATTGGTGAGTTCGAAGTGCAGACTGGAAGACATGGAGATCGCATGCATAAAGGCAATAACACACAAGTCGTCATCTTAAAGGAGCGGGTGTGCAGCTGTAATAAATGGCAGTCGTTTGGTTTCCCTTGCTCACACGTGTTAGCGGCATGTGCATTTATTCGAGTGAGCTACGCACAGTTCATCGAGCCATACTATAGGATAGATGTGTACGCACAATGCTACTCCTACAGATTCAAGGCCATCCCAGATGAGAAGTATTGGCCAACTTTTGGGACGAAGATCATACCCAACCCCATGTGCAGACGTGGCCGAGGGGGACCTAAGGGATCGCGAAGACATACCGAGATGGATCTTCCTAATGTCCAAAGACCTTTGCGATGTGGGATATGTCATCAAGAAGGACATAGAAGAACAACATGTCCAAATAAAGACCGTGAACGAGTCCCAACTAGGAAGAACCGGTGTAGTATTTGTCGTTCAAAGGGACATAACAAAAAAAATGCTCAAGGCAACGCACAACCATCCAATGAAAACCTGTAGTCGATTTTGTATAATGTGTGAAGTAACTTAAGTTCGTACATAAGTTGCTTTTGAGCATTTACGAAGTTGTTTTTGTGTGAACATTTATTAAATACTTATCGTTTGGTTTCGTACAACACTCATTTTCTTTTTCTAACATTCATTTGTAGTTGTACTGCAATGGATCCAGGACCTTCAGATCCATCACTATTGCAACTCCAATCTACACACAGATCAACGCGAACCTGGAGGGGCGAGGTAAACTGTTTTACATCAATACGTCAAATTTGCAGCAATAATGTATCAAAAAGATACATTAATACATTATCAATTACAAGGTGTACGAAACAATGCGCGTACGTCGAAGACGTGGGGTCGTTGATCGAACGATGCAATATCATTCTAGGATGATCCCATATCTTCATTTCAGTGGGTTCTATGGGATATCTCGGGTAGCATTTTTCAGCCTTGATTGGGCTTTGATTACTGCGTTTGTAGAGAGAGAGATGGTGCCCTGAGACTCATACATTTCACATGCATTGTGGGGAGTGCACCATTACACTCCAAGACGTGCAGGTACAGCTTGGAATACCTATCGAAGGTATGCCTGTGACGGGAACGACGGACGCAGACTATGATGATGTCTGCGAGATGCTACTTGAATGAACTCCTGGTGGAGATGACATCGTTGGTTGTAAACTTAAGGTCGATTGGCTTGAGCGTAACTTACCAGCAATAGATGATGATAGCGAAGAGGAGTCGGTCTAACGTTACGCTCGATCGTACATACTACAACTGATCGGTGGTTGCCTTTTTGCCGATAAGTCCAATCGATTCGTACGTTTAATGTTCCTACCATTGCTGGAGGATTTTTAAGTAGCTGGACAATATAGTTGGGGGAATGCATGTTTGGCTTATTTGTACAGGGAGTTGTGTCGCGGATTTCACGCAGGGGCACATGAGGTTGCTGGCGCGTCCATTCTTGTACAACTGTGGGCATGGGATAGATTTCCATTCATAGCACCGCGGCGCCTGCGTGTTTCTAGAGCTCAACCGCGAACGATGGATGTCCAAAATATGCTTATGGACGTTCCACTAAGGCATAGGTATTAAAGTCGATTTTTCAACAATTTGCTACAAAATCTTGTCCAATTTCATTTATCTTAAATTATTGTTTTCTACACAGATGACTCGATGCATTTTCGATTTTCGATTTCACATAGTGCAACGCACGTCGTTTCGGCTTACCGTGATGCACTCGACTCGCAAAGGCATGAGGATGATGTGGTATGGCAACCATATACTGAACTCATGGGGTCTCTTCCCGATTACTGTACTAACGGTCACGGTAGTTGGCTATCGACGTGTCCCCTTATTTGTCTCCATATAGTCGAGTGGCATCGACCAGAAAGGGTTATGAGACAATTCGGCATGGTACAAGTGGTGCCACCAAATTATGCTTACGACGCCCAACTGCACTGCCTCGAATTGTGTGGACATCATCGTGAAAATTGGGTGACCTTTCACGCAAGCTACATACATATGTGGGAGAATCGTGGGGACACCATTGCCACATCGGCACTTAATGAAGGCCACTATCACTAAGACTACATGACGTGGTATCGCTCGGTCACTAGGAGATTCATTGGACACAACGGGGCGTTACGTGACTACTCGGTAATCTTCTAACTCTTACTTTTCCTCGAACATCTAATATCTTATATTGCGTGATTTGAGCTCTTATTTTTTGTATATCAGCGTAACTTGGTGCATCGACAGAGGCGAGTGTTTATTGAGGATGGGTACAAGCAAGGTCTTGCTGCGCTCGATGAAGGGATTAAAATTTTAGACGAAGATAAAAGGCAAAGGTTTACTCTTTCGCATGACGGAATAAACGTCGAACAAGACACACATGAGGATAATGAAGAGGAAGATGAAGAAGACGATCAGGGCGAAGCAAACGTAGAGGTGAGAAGAAGACGAACACGACCAGAGACTGTGCGGGAACGCACCAGACCTCATCGTCCACCACATCCATCTACTCAGACTGAGATTGCTGCAGATAGTAGCAGACGTTCTACTCCAGCACGTTCATCTCGTTCGAGAGCGAGTAGAACAGAGACTGTTGGCGAGAGTACCCAACGATCATCCCCACCAACTCATTCTTCTCATGGGTACATTCCTGTAAGACATACACCCCAACCAGAACCTTAAATGTTTGAACACAGGCCGCCAATCGTGAATCTTCCTCCGTACCATTTTGATCCTTACGCACCTGGGCCGTCGTCTTCATATGTGGGCCATGGAATGCCTCATCGTCAAATGTATCCGTCACTGCCTCAATACGTACCTAGTCGATATACTCCTACTCCTTATAATTCCAATATGCCATATAGTGGAGATCACTTATTCATGAACTTGTTGACCATGCCGCAACCTCATGTTTCTTTCCCCCAACCCCATACGGGAAGCCAGTATTTTGGGATGGTTCACCTCCTATTTTTGGGAGCATCGGTAGCAGAGGTGAGTCAAGTGAAGCACTAGAGGAAACGCATCAATCTACTCGACGTGATTCAATGCAAGACTAGCTTCCTCAACAACCTCAACCGGATGTACAAACACATCGTCCAACTAGACAAAGAGTACATCCGGTTTGCATCACTGAGCAACAACGTCAACGTAACCGTCGGAATAGACCTGCATGATGAGTGTTTTATAACATGGTGATTTGTAGATAGCTTATACACGAAGTACTTGTATACAACTTTTTCATTGAATAAGCTTATTTCTCATGTTTTCCATATTATTATATTGTCGTATCCGTGATTACTCTTCAATATTCCATATCAAAAACTCATCACCGTGAAAGATATATATATATATATCTTGAAACATTAGAAGATTCGAACTTATAAGAGTAATTTTGCAGTAGAAAAAGGATGGTGAGGTGCATTAAATGAGAGAAAAGCGGATGGTGAGGTGCACTAATCAGCAGTGTTGATAGCTAGGGCAGAGTTTTACCAAGTAATTTGTTTAGTTTGTTAAGTGAGTTTAAGTTATATGTTTAATTTAACTTAAGTGGTTAGCTTCGTTAGTTAGGTGTAGGAGGTTTGTTCACATTAGTTTAGTTTGGTTAGGTTAATTAGCTTAGTTAGTTAAGTTAGTTTAATTTCACGAATTTGAGTTACGGTATGTTTGTTAGTGTAGTTTAGTTAATTTAGTTTACATTGTTAGGTTAGATTAGGTTAGTCGAGTTTAGTTCACATAGTTACGGTGGGTTAGGTTGTTAACAAGTAACTCTCGAGCTACTTGGTTATTTGTTTAGTTTCGTTAGGTAGTTTAGGTAATCATTTTTTCGTTGTTTGTTTAGTTAGTTAAGTTACTTATTTTAGTTTAGTTAGTTTGTATTGTTTAGGTGGTTATGTTAGTTAAGGTTAGTTAGTTTAGTTTGGTTAGTTCCTTTAAGTTAATATGTTTAGTTTGCAATTAAGTTAGTTTATTTTTTGTTTTTTGTGTGAGATTCGTCACGACCTTCATTGAACTCTAACACAAAAAACACCACAATGTCATGCACGAAGTTAAGGACTTGGTCAATGCAGCTACTTTTGATTCTTTCCAACTAGAGTCGAACCCAAGACTTTTCCAAAACTTCTAATCTATGTTTATTTGGTTCATGCTGATAACTGAGCTTTTACATATATATATATATATAACTTCGAGTTTTCAATTATATCCTTTATGGAAATGCATGACAATTCGAGGAATTTGTCATGAAGATATTAAATTGGACCATACCAAAGATCTGGTCAGGTTCTCATTGTTCTTGTTGGCTCTTTACTAATAAGATCCGCTAAGCTGTCTTTGGCTAGTCAATGAGCTACTGTACATGGCCATTATGGGGAAATCCTTTACGAAGGAGATACATTAGTTACATTTATATATGAAAATTCTAGAACTGAGGATATAACGCAAGGCCTTTAAAAAGTATAACAAGTGTTAGAAGTGTGTTCGAGTGATTCAATATCAATGAATTTAGAAAAGAGAGTTGAAGGTTGGAACGAATGTATATATATCATGACAAAACTTTAGTCATGTATTTGAAAATCATGTTAAGGATTTTCATGTTGCCATAACTAAACAGATGGATATGCTTTAACTCATTTTTACTTGTTAAGGATTTGATTGCCCAAAGGCCTATATAGAACTAAAATATATGGTCGTCTGTGTTTTATGTTACATTTTAGCAATAACTATTTGGAAGTACTACAACTACTTGTGTCCAAATTTACTTTCCGTAGCTTGGAAGTGTCAACTTCAGATTTTTGATATTTTGTCACTAATTTATGAGAACAAATTACAAAAGTACTTTACCTTTTAGTTTAAACCCCAAAAAATATGTCTGGTTTTCTTTTTTTTTTTCTTTTTCTCTATAACTAGGCTATCTCGTCTTTCCAACAGGCGCTATTAGTTGCGTAGATTTTTTCCGTTGACGTGGCCGCTATCCGTGAAACACAGTCCACATATGACTCATGAACATGAGCCGCCTGAAAGTTGGTTTAACTTATTGGTTAATTTGGTATGAACACTTATGTAAAAAGTAAAGAGTTCGAGTCATTGTGGGTAAGTTCGTTTCTTTCTAACCCTGACGAGTTGACCTAGTGGTAAGGTGAAGGTAGGCTTATGTGTGTTAGGTGCACGATCTTAAGTTCGATTCCCCACGGTTGCCAATTGTTAGGCCTGATGGTCTATTTCGACAATCTCATGGTAAATAAAACTATTTAAATCTAGATACAAATGATTAATCAAAAAAATAAAAAAGTTGGTTTCTTTTTCATACAAAAATAAACTCCTCCTATTCATATTCAAAATTGGTTGTCATTGTCAAGATCGCTCAACTACGACGACGACGACGGCCAGCGGCGAGGGACGGAGCAGCCGAGACGACGCGGTCCAGCGCAGCGGCGCAGCCGTTATTAAGGGTGACGGCCAGAGCAGCTACGCAGCTAGCGCTACGCGCGCAGGGAGGCCGCGGACCAGCGGCTGTGGCGGACAGATCGACGAGTCCAGTTGGTGAGGTGGCGGTGAGGTGGCGGCGAATTGTATAGATATCGCATTTTCAAAAGGCGTTATCTATACATTTGACCCGCCACCTCACCGCCACCTCACATAGATCGAAATTAACTAATAACGCATTTTCAAAAGGCGTTATTGGAATTTGGTGAGGTGGCGGTGAGGTGGCGGGCTAAATGTGTAGATAACGCCTTTTCAAAAGGCGCTATCTATACAATTCGCTGCCACGTCACCGCCACCTCACCAACTTCAACACCAATAACGCCTTTTCAAAAGGCGTTATTGCCTACTATTGTTATTTCAAAGTACACCACCCTATTTTGTGAAATAAATTGTAAAGCCACCTTACTTTTGGAAAAACACCTCGCTATGCACCCAGGATTCAACCTACTAGGAGAGAATGAGCAGTAAATTGATAGCAATAAATAGCACCATAAAATAATTAAAATTTAAAATAAAGCAAGTTTTATAAATAAATTTTAACTAATTTTTTCATAGGTTTACTTACCTCAAGTAAATCACAAATTGTCATCAAAACGTCTTGTTCACGTCTCGAGATGCGCACTAAACACCCGACTATGATCTCTTAAGTCTCTTGTGTCCAATTATACCACTTTAATTATTTTAGAGTCTAATTAAGTGAATTTATAATGTGGGACTACAAATTTAAAATCTTATTCCAAAAAGTTTAATTTTTGCACATTTTTTGGTCATACCGGGGTGCCAAATGCCCGAAAAAAGCCACCTAACTCATTTTTCTAGGTTTTTCTAATTTTTATATTTTTTTGATTTTTCCTAGGACTTTCCAAAATTCCCAGCGATTTTATCTATTTTTTATGTGATTCTCTGTAATTTATTTTCATTTAAATTTAAATTTATTTAATTTCTTAATAGATTTTTAATTTATTTATGGGTTAGGCTCGAACCGGGCCTGGTTCGGCCTAACCACTTTGACCCGGGTCGACCCGCTTAGGTCCAATTGAATCTGGGTCGGTTCGACTCGACCTATCTAAGCCAGGGTCCGAACTTGAGGTGGGTCGACCCAACCCATGTCACGCGTGGGGGTGCCAAGCTCACCAATAAAGCCATTAATTTTTTTACAAAATCAACAACAAATTAACCACTTACCTCAGTCTAAGGAGGTCGCCAGCGAGAGCCACCGAGAGGAAAAACTTCGTGAGAGAGGCGATGAGATCGCAGAGGTGTGAAAAGAGCTTGGTGAAGGAAAGCTTGGTAATGGAGGAAAATGAGGGGTATGAGGAGGAGGAAGATGAAAATCGTTGGGGGTGGGAGAGTGATGTATGGGTTTTATTAGAAGACGAGAGAGAAAAATGAGGGGTAGGTATGAGTGATATGATGTGAAGTGATGGGTGGGCGATGTGACATCTAAACCTCTGACTACCCTATACGCCCACGTTACGCGCACCTTGTGATGTCGTACACTCTCGTCACTACATGCGCACAACTGGACCAATTGAAATTCTTAACTATTACGACACGAATTAAATAATAATACAACAAATTCACACGCAGCACTCAAAAATAATTATTTATACCTTCATTGGCGTGCCCTAAACTTTTCGGCGGTATCCACGTGGGTCCGAGCTACGGATCCTAATCTGTAATTAATAAATTAATTAAGATTAAATAATGTGGTCCGTTACAATCTTCCCAACTAAAAGAAATTTCGTCCCGAAATTCAACTTAAGTAAAAGTTTACCTTGAAACAACTGGGGTATCACTCCCACATGGTAGACTCTCGCTCCCGAGTAAGTCTTTCATTCTTATGATACTGCCAGCGAATGAGTACTAATGGTATTTCCTTCCTCCTGAGAGTTTGTACCATGCGATCCACTATCTCAATGGGGTGTTCCTCGTACATTACATCTAGTCGAGCCTCGATCCTAGTTATATAAACCATCGGTCTCGGTCCTAATCGGGCCAGCTGTAACATCGAAATATGGAAAACATTATGAACCTCTGCCAATCGGCTCGGCAATCTCAACTAATAGGCAACCTCCCCAAATATCTGATGTCCCTTTAACGGGGAAAGCTTCAAATAGACTCGATTATCTACCTCGTAGCTCAACCCATCACAGTACTTATCCGCATATTTCTTTGATCCCAAATATATGATGTCCCTTTGACGAATCAGTATCACCTTCTCTATATGGTCCATAACAATCTCAGGGCCCACGACTGGTGTATCATCGGGCTCTGCCCAACAAATCGGTGATCTACATGGTCTACTGTACAACGCCTCAAAAGGTGGCATCCTAATACTGGCCCGATAATTGTTGTTGTAGGCAAACTCACAAAGCGGTAAGTACTCCTCCCAAGACCCACCAAACTGCAACACACATGCCCCGAGCATATGCTCGAGTATCTGTATCAATCTCCCTGGTTGTTCGTCTGTCTGAGGATGGAATGCGGTGCTAAACTATAACCTAATACCAAAGTAATCTTGTTTAGCCCGCCGCAATGATGATGTAAGACGACTGTCCCGGTCTGAAACAATTGAAATCGGTACTCCGTGCAACCGTACAATCTATCTCTCAAATAATGTGCTCAACTGTGCGAAAATATATTTCATACAACTGGTAGGAAATGAACTGATTTCGTCAACCTGTTCACGATCACTCATATCGCATCGTGCTTTCTGGAAGTCTGCGACAATCCATAAACAAAATCCATCATAATGTGTTCCCATTTCCGCTTAGTGATAGGCAACGGCTGCAATAACCCTCAAAGCCTCCTATGATCAGTTTTAACCTGCTGGCACACCTTACAACCCCTAACATAGGCGCCAACATCCGCCTTCATCCCTGACCAACGAAAATAACTATCACATATCGTGATACATCTTGGTCCTACCAGGATGCACTGTAAAAGAGGACTTGTGAGCCTCATAGAGTATCTCATCGTGTATCCCTGCCACTACTGGAATCCATAACCTCACTCGGTGCCTCAAACACTGATCCACAGACTCACTCAAATCTGGATGATCGGGACTATGTGTCATCTCACTAAACCTCGAGTACTTCTCGTCGACCTTCTGACACTCTAACACACATGGAATAAAAACAGACGGTACCTTAATATGTCCACAAATATACGCATCTGCTGTAACAGGAACCTCTGTCAAACTCGATGTTGTCGCCGCCTCAAGTAAACCGTACTTGTGCATCATATGACAGACAATTGTTTCAGAATCCAGTCCTCTATTGCTCAATGCATTTGCTATGACATTTGTCTTCCCAGGCTGATATTCAATGGAGAAGTCATAGTCATTCAGCAACTCTAACCAATGTTGTTGTTTCCTATTCAGATCTTTCTGAGTGAATAGATACTTTAAACTCTTATGATCTGTAAAAAAAAACGTGAACCTCTCTTCGTAGAGGTAACGTCTCAATACCTTTAGTGCAAATACGACCACTGCAAGCTCTAAAATGTACATTAAATAATTCCTTTCATGGGTCCTCAACTATCAAGATAGATAGGTGATAACGTTCTCTCCCTGCATTAGTACACAACCCAAACTTGTGTCGCAAGCATCTGTATGAACAATCAATCTCTTGCTTGGCTCAGGTAATACTAGTAATGGTGCGGTAGTCAACCTCATCTTCAACTATGCAAAAGAGTCTTTGCACTCCCTTGACCAATCAAAAGATACGCCTTTCTTGGTCAATCTGGTCATCGGCGTGGCAATGTTTGAGAAGTCCTTCACAAATTGTCGATAGTATCCTGTCAGTTCAAGAAAACTCATGATATCCGTCACTATCTCTAGTGTCGACCAATCGATGATTGCATGAATCTTACTTGATTCAACTAAAATACCTCAGTCACTGATAACATGTCCCAATAACTTGACCTTTTACAGCCAAAACTCGCACTTACTGAACTTATCATACAATCTGTGCTTTCTCAATGCCATCAATATCTGTTTGAGATGTTACCCGTGATCCTGATGAGTTTTGTATAGATCAATATGTCATCAATGAAGACTATGACGAGTCTGTCCAAGTACAGCTTCAATACTCTCTGCATCAAGTCCATGAACAAGTTCATCGCGTTTTCAATCTAAACGGCATCACTGTGAACTCAAATAACTCATATCTGATGCAGAATGCAGTCTTGGGTATGTCCCCATCTCGAATCCTGAGCTGATGATAACTCAATCTCTAGTCGATCTTAGAGAAAAATGGGTCTCGGCCAACTAGTCAAACAAATCATCGATCTTGGACAAAGGGTAACTAATCCGTATTGTCACCTAGTTCAACTTCTTGTAGTCAATGCACATCCTTAAGCTACCATCCTTCTTCTTAACTAACAAAATTGATGCTCCCTATGGCGACGTGCTCAGGTGTATAAGCCCCTTCTTCTTCAAGTCTTCTGGTTGAGTCTTCAACTCATCCTGCTCTTTTCGTGCCATCCGGTACGATATGCTAGATATCGGTTGTCTGCCCGACACTAACTCAATAACGAACTCAATCTTTCTATAGAGGGGCAATCCCGGTAAATCTTCTAGAAATACATCAAAAAACTCACTGACAATTGGGACACCCTAAAGTCTAACCTCTGATGTCTCGGCTGACTTTACTATTCTTGCAAACACCTCCATCTCTAAAGTCGTCGCCAATCTACCCCTAGTGGTCGTTGGTACACTAACATTACTAGTGAAACTGAACCTTGGTATGTCGGGGATATGAAAAGTCACTATCTTATGAAAACAGTCAACCTGGGAGTGATACGAAGCTAGCCAATCCATGCCCAAAAGCTCATCAAACTCTAAGAACTCTAGAACACATAGGTCAATAGGGAGTTGGTGTCAGCAAATCTCTATCGTGAAACCCTTATAAATCATGTTAGGGTAAACTTTCCCCCAGCTGTCGTGCTAAGAATCAGGAGTACGCTAACTCTAATCGGTGTTAACTCTAACTCTCCTCCTATGCGTCCATAAATAAATGATATAGTGGAACTAGAATCAATAAGTGTATGCATAAAATGACCACAAATCGAAATCATACCTTCGACGAGCTATCTTGTGGTCTCGCAGTTTGATTGTGCTACCGCGTGTGCCCACTTTCTAGCCTGGACTGGCGGTGCCGCAAATGGTACTACCGAAACTCTCGAACAATCCTTCTTAATGTATCCAAACTGACTGCATTTGAAATAAGTAACGTGTTTGTGTCCTGACCCATGACCCTGACCACTGTTATACCTTTAACCCTATGGTCCTCGATCCCTACCTCCCTAGTCTTGAGTCAGTCTACATCTATGTTGTTGTCTATAACCACCATTTACGTCTGCACTGGTTGTCCGGGTATTATAGCATGGACACTTACTACCTGATGTTCATCATGCCTAGGCCTCTGTCCTCGTCTATCTCTGTAATCCATGATCCTTTTCTTTCCTTTTCCTGTCGGACCTGACACCGCGCTCAAAGGACCCTGATGCCAGCTGTGGTATAGGCATCACGACGCGATATAGAAGATATGTCTAATGGGCTAAGGTCTTCTCATAGATCTCCTGCAGTGTACGAGCTTCAATCGATACTACTACACTTGTTATCTCATCTCTGAGTCACACTCCAAAATAGTGGACCTGATCATGATCAGTAGAAGCCAGATCCCCAAAGAACTATAAAAGGTATTGGTACCTTTCCATATACTGAATAACTATGCGGGTACCCTGCGTAAAACAAAAAAAAAACTCTTTCTCAGATGCAACTGTATCTCCCTTGGTATGTACTGGTCATAAAAGACATGTCTAAAACTAGCCCATGAGTCAGCTCTCCATGGGTCTCGATATGAGCAGTCTACCAAACTCCGGTCTCTCCTAAGAGCATATATCCAAATATCCTAGCCCGGATGCTGTCGTGAATCCTCAAAAGGTTATGTAACTTCTCATGCGCGAGAACCAATCCCACAGCTGCCTCGAGGTCTTCGCCACCAGTGAAATATCTCAGCTGAAATCTCACAAACTCCTTTGTCGGCTTAGCCTCATTTAACAAAAAAGGTCTCAAATGTGATCTCATGTGAGGTTAGTGTAAGGGTTGCTACAGGCGTAGATGCCAGTGTGTTAACCTTAGTACGAATCTCTAAAACAGTAGCCGACATGGTACTCTCTGCCATGACTGTAGTAACTGGTGTACTCTGTACAATCGGGATGATTTTCATCTCAATGACGATCGGTGTAATGGTGACGGGAAGTGTCGTGATAGCTGCTATCTAGGCACGGATCAAGGCCATCATATGCTCGAACTGCCGATCGTGTGTCGCGATCCGATCGAATACACTATGATCGGTCCCAATGGGTGTGGTACCACTCGTCCGTCCACCATCCTCTGCTGGTGGAGTTGGTCGTCCGTCCATGTCGTATCTGCAATAGTGAAGATCTGTCCATATCAGCCTCGTATACGCATATATACTATTACAATCAAAATATATAACGTATAGGCCTGGTACTACCCGCCTCATATATCTTCCCTAAGATTCTAATTTATGATCTTCCGGTTTCCACATCTAAGTTTATTTTGTTAAGTCTTATTCAATTTCATTAAACTGTTCCCATAGGTTCGCTTGAACCTAGACTCTGATAGCAACCGTGACGGCCTGATGCGCGCCGAACGCGTCAATAAAATTAAAATACCTAAACCAACTATTTTGTAGAATAGTAGCAAAGGGTCAATCCCACATGGATTGGTAATCTTTCTAAGGTCAAAAATAACGAAAAGGGAAATCGAGGGTTTTAAAAATGAATAAATTAATTAATGTTTGAAATAAATAAACAAAACAATGAAAATAATTTGAAAACAATTAATAAAAATACCTAGGTCAAGACGTACAAGTTCAGTTCGATAAAAGATTGGATTTGGTCGTTGATTTATGTAAAATATGCAAATCAAAATATCATAGTGTAGCTATAGAACCGGTAACGTACGCGGTTCCTCGCACTTCCTAATTTCGATAGCCAAGGTACGACGGTGACTATTTCTCTAGTCAAACGTATAACCTTATACTCAAGCGCATTGGGTTTAACAAGCTGACCGCAATGAACTTCGTGAAGGCACTACACCTAGACAACTGAATCACTCGTGTGTCCAATTTAGTCTAGATTTTTAAGGTATTCAACCGGTCCCAAAAGCGACTAATCAATTGGTAGGGTCAATTGCCACTAGTGTGGTCTTATTGCACAAGGACGGGTGCTTACGACTCACTGACAAATAAATCAAGGTTTAAACAAATGTTTAACTTCAATTGTTCAAATAATACCAAAGAAAATAAAATAATAATGAAAAGATTGAAATTAAAATATATAAATCTCACAAATCCATCGATACGCACAGTCGAACTTCCATCGCAGTCTTGCCTAGTCTAGAGGGTTTAACCTCGCATAGTTGAAGAACACAAAAAATAAGAAAATAATAAGATTTCAGGAGCGAGACCTCGGCTCGAAGAAGAGTAGGAGATGCCCCGAGGTCCCCTTTGTGTAGAAGCTGATCTTTGCTTTATTCCAAACGTCCATGCATAGTTGCTATTTTTCTCCCTCTTCCCGTATGCAAATGTCCACTTTCTATTTCTTTGTTCCTTCTTTACTTGCATGTCCGTCCTTCCATCCCCATCAATACCTCTCTCCATCTTTCTATATTTTATATTTTCTATATTTATATATGTATCTATATGTAATATATTTCCTATTAAAACCAAGACAATAGATGTTTCCTAACTTATGTCCTTGAATCATGCAATCACCAATGGACACATGTATGTCTCTAGCTGTCTGCCACATCTTCACTCTTGTGCCTCTCATGTGGGCCCCACCAAATTTCCCTCGAGATGCGCGCTAATGCGGTTTTCAGTGTAAAACGGATCTGGGCATATGAATACTCGATTTTACATAGTTTTTCGCCCCGAATTGACCCGCGCACTCCAATATCCCTAAAAATAATAAATAAATGCAATTAGACTAGTATTTTAGAGACTTGACAATAAAAATATATAAATAATCTATATATAATATTACATAATTAACGACTCAACAAATACCCCCAAACTTAGGACTTTGCACGTCCCGAGCAAAGGTGTAAATGATAAACACGCAGATAAACTACACTCATAATATAGATATGTACAGACTCAACTAATCCTATACCCAATTCAAAATTCACGGAGTTTCTTTGGTTTACATAGTCGCCAAGATAACAAATCACTCAAGAAATTTTGGAGTTATGATATGCTAAGAACTGCAACCCGAACACAATTAAGATCACATTTTCAAGACAAAGATATGGTCATGACAAACGCCATCAACTACTCGCGGGTTTTCTTGGTCTACACATTCAAGCACGCAAGTTTACAGTCTCACTTAATCTAGCTATAAGCACTCGAGCTAAATCTTTTTATTTGAGGAGTTTCATACACTTTTGCCTTTATCCATTTTATATGTATACTCTCTAATTTTTTTTTCTTCTCCAAATTTTCTTTTTTTTTTCTTCTCCAATTCTTTTTTCAAATAATATGGTCCCTGCTCCATTTCCTGTGGAAACTTGTGGGACTCTCTATATTTTGAAAACTCCTGTTAGCCCTTCTCACTTTTACTATAATTAAGCAAATTCCCCAATGTGGGTTAAAGTCTCATCACTTGCACAATTTCAACCATCTACCCATTTTGGTATCTAATACAAGGCTTAACCATCATACTAAGTCCCTAATCATGAAATCATAAAAATGCTGAGCTACAGACTCGAGTGAGTATTTCTCCTACTTTTTCCTAAGTTTCAAGTCAAAAAGACAACCATAATTTACTCATCCACAACCAAAGGCATGAAACAAAGTTTCGGGTGACTCTAATAATGAAAACTATACTAAACACATGCATGAAAGTGTATCAACTCCTAATGAAGTGAGATAGATGAGTATGGAAAGAAAAGAAATGGAAGAAATGAGTGAATAAGAGATATCAAACACCACCAATATCGTCCAACAACCACATATAGCTGCATATAATTGAAAAGAAAATTTAAATGATCTCACCTGCGGTCTTTTGCAAATCAATCCATCCTACTTAATCCACAAATCCTAAAATACCCCCAAACTTATTCCAAACCTTATCCTCAAGGTTCAAAACAAGTCAAGGAATCTATGCAACAAAAAGACAAAGAATAGTGGTGAAAAAGAATATGGATAAATGATACAAGTGCATGCATAAAAAAAGTCTCAAAAAACTAGTGAATGGTCAAATCTCGCATGTTTAGGTGACTAAGGAAACTATGAAATAAAATTATCATAATAAGAGCAAGAACTAATAAGCATGAGAGTTAATTCAAATGATTATTATCAAATCTTGCGAGCCCAAAGTCTCTCAACTAAGGGTGAAGTCAACAAGATGATGAAATGAGGTTTAAAGTTTTGGGTCTACTTAAAGACCCGCCACTAATGTGGCAACTTAAGTGGGATATGTCCCAACCAAGTCTCAAAACACCTAAAAATCTAATAATATGTTAATTCATAAAAAAAAATATGCTCAAATTACTCCAAAAACAATGTAATCTATAGTCAAACCTAGCAAAACTTAGGGGGTGGTCTAGTGCCATCATTGCTCATCAAACATTCATTACACCTGTAAAAATCCAAGAGACCAAGTTAGGGCTTTATTAAACATAAAAAAACTAAAACTAAATTAAAATTGAAATAAATGCAATAAAAAATAAAAACAAAGCTAGGATGCCTCCCAACGAGCGCCTTTCTTTTAAGTCTTTGGCTAGACTTATTGTGATTCATCACGTGATGCCCTCTCCTTTAGAGATTTCAACAACAAATGACGCATCAACATATTTGGGCAATGCAGCATACACACCCTCCTTTAGAATTGGGAGCTCATTCGGGACTTCTAACAAAAACGAATCTGTCATATCATGGTCATCCAACACAAAGGTGTCAACAGTGTAGAAAATCTGTGAACGCTCCTTTACTTCCACCCCCGTATAAGGTTTAACAAATATGCATGGGAGGGTGGGTGGTTTCACTAACACCAGAGGTTGGTCTTCCTTGCTCTCTATCTGCGGCTCCTCTGACCTTTCTGAAACGACTCCAATTTCTATCGCAGCTTCATCATCGTCATTCTATGCAATTGAAATGTCCCACTCAATTTGAAGGACTTCAAGTCCTTGCGTTGGTTCGCACCAATGATTCTCCACCGGTGTAACCTCATTCACCTCAACATCCCTCAATGTATTAACATTCACGTTCTCCTCTGAGTAAGAAGTTGGTTGTGTATTACATAACTCTTTCTCGTCAAGCATATTCTGGAGTGTGGCATTCACTTGAATAAATTGAGTTTCCAAGTTTTGCAAGCTTGGAAACTCACGCGAAAATTGTTGAAGCTCTTCATGAAACCGTTGTTGATCATCTAGTAATTTTTTAATCATATCTTCTAAAGAGGTGCGTTGTTGAGGAATCTATGGACTTGACATGAGCCCAAAAAAATTGGGTTGTGGCGATGCATTGCTAGGATAGTGATAATTTTCATACTTTGGATAATACGAACAATCATATGTGGAATGAGAATAATCTTCACAAATTTCGCAAACCTCGACCTGTTGCACAAAATAATGCATGTTAGAAAATTGATGTCCATTATATAACATACCTACCCCATTCGCATTATAATAATGTGAGTCTTCAAATCGACCATAATTGTGGGGGTAGGAGGCCATCGCGGGGTTGCATGCATACATGTTAAGAACAAGGGACTAGATACAAAAAATAAAATAAAATAATAAATAAATAAATAAATAAATAAATAAATAACCAAAGAAAGAAAAAAGACCAATCCCCGGCAACGGCGCAAAAAATTGATGCGCGCCGAACGCGTCAATAAAATTAAAATATCTAAACCAACTATTTTGTAGAATAGTGGCAAAAGGTCGATCCCACAGGGATTGGTAATCTTTCTAAGGTCAAAAATAACGAAAAGAGAAATCGAGGGTTTTAAAGAATGAATAAATTAATTAATGTTTGAAATAAATAAACAAAACAATGAAAATAATTTTAAAACAATTAAGAAAAATACATAGGTCAAAACATACAAGTTCAGTTCGATAAAAGGTTGGATTTGGTCGTCGATTTATGTAAAATATGCAAATCAAAATATCCTAGTGTAGCTATAGAACCGATAACGTACGCGGTTCCTCGCACTTCTTAATCTCGATAGCCAAGGTACGACGGTGACTATTTCTCTAGTCAAACATATAACCTTATACTCAAGCACATTGGGTTTAATACGCTGACCGCAATGAACTTCGTGAAGGCACTACACCTAGATAACCGAATCACTCGTGTGTCCGATTTAGCCTAGATTTCTAAGGTATTCAACCGGTCCCAAAAGAGACTAATCAATTGGTAGGGTCAATTGCCACTAGTGTGGTCTTATTGCACAAGGACGGGCTTACGACTCACTTACAAATAAATCAAGGTTTAAACAAGTGTTTAACTTCAATTGTTCAAATAATACCAAAGAAAATAAAATAATAATGAAAAGATTGAAATTAAAATATATAAATCTCACAAATCCATTGATACGCACTGTCGAACCTCCCTCGCAGTCTTGCCTAAGCTAGAGGGTTTAGCCTCACATAGTTGAAGAACACAAAAAATAAGAAAATAATAAGAGTTAAGGAGCGAGAGCTCGGCTCGAAGAAGAGTAGGAGATGCCCCGAGGTCCCCTTTGTGTAGAAGCCGATCTTTACTTTATTCCAAATGTCCATGCATAGTTGCAATTTTTCTCCATTTCTCGTTTGCAAATGTCCACTTTCAATTTCTCTGTTCTTTCTTTACTTGCATGTCCGTCCTTCCATCCCCATCAATACCTCTCTCCATCTTTCTATATTTTATACTTTCTATATTTATATATGTATCTATATGTAATATATTTCCTATTAAAACCAAGACAATAGATGTTTCCTAACTTATGTCATTGAATCATGCAAGCACCAATGGACACATGTATGTCTCTAGCTGTCCGCCACATCTTCACTCTTGTGCCTCGCATGTGGGCCCTACCAAATTCCCCTCGAGATGCGCGCTAACGCGATTTTCAGTGTAAAATGGATATGGGCATATGAATACTCGATTTTACATAATTTTTCGCCCCGAATTCAACCGCGCACTCCAATATCCTTGAAAATAATAAATAAACACAATTAGACTAGTATTTTAGAGACTTGACAATAAAAATATATAAATAACCTATATATAATATTACATAATTAACGACTCAACACGACCCGAAACTTCGAGGCAAACTGAGTACCGCCACGTTGTCGAACATGTCACCCAGCATGCCACATCACCGTACACTTGTTCTTCACGACCGCGACCTAAACCTTCATTTCTATTTCCTTTGCATTAACTTAGTATTTATCACGTATTTATGAATATTTACAATAAGTTAACTAAGTTAAGTTGTTCACGATTTATGAAAACATTATAAGTCAAATATCTTAGCGGAAGTCTTTGAAGAACACAAATATCGTAAAATAAAAAGTTTGAATTTTATAAACAACCCTATAATGTGGAAACTCGGCATGAGATGCCACATATATCAAAAAGTGACGAAAATACAAAATATGGTCATATACATGTATAAGGTATACAAGTCCTCCCAAAGATCCCATAAAAATAGTAAATAAGTACATACAAACACCTACGCAAAAAGCTAATGGGGCTCTCCTAGCTCATAAGTGTCGCCTAAGACCCCCTTGCCCCGGCTCATCGTAGGATTTGTGATTCGTCACGAAAATAATGGCAAGTCTCAATCAGTAAATTCCAAAGAATATTAGCTAATATTCAAGAAATCCAATAAAACGGATAAAATTCATGCAATTTAAATAAGGAACATAAAATAAGGTACTCGCACGAAAATAAGCCGCAGAGAAGTTGAAACCGAACACGAGTGTAGCGTGACAGAAAACCCTAGTCGACATTCGGGAATCAACTTAGCTAAACCGAGAAGAACCCATGATGATCATCTCGCTAAACATCTCACGGTCGAATGAGAGGAACCCATGAACGGTAGAATTCACTCCAAACATCTCTCGAGAGGAGCCCCTAATAGAGACTTAAGCCCCCGTCAAACATCTCTCAACCTAATGTGTTTCGCAAGAAATAGTCACTGCGTAGCCGCAATATGGGCGACTACTCGAACAACGTGGGGGAGCTAGCTCCGGGATGTGAGTTTGTGCCATACCTGATCTCGTCGACGAACACACATAGGCACGTGGGAGTGAATGAACAGTAAATATATAGCAATAAATAACACGATGAAATAATTTAAATTTAAAATAAAGCAAGTGCTATAAATGAATTTTAACCAATTTTCTCGTGGGTTTGCTTACTTTAAGCGAATCGTAAATCGCCCTCAAAACGTCTCACTCATGCCTCGAAATGCGTACCTAACACCCGACTATAGTCTCCTAAGTCCTTAGTGTCCGATTATACCACTTCAATTAGTTTATAGTCACATTTAAGTGAATTTATAATATAGGACCATAAATTTAAAATCTTATTCCAAAGTGTTTAGCTTTGACACACGTTTTGGGTTATACAGAGGTGTCATATGGCCGAAAAAGTCCCGGAACTCATTTTTCTAGCTTTTTCTAATTTTACATATTTTTCTAATTTTTTTCTAGAACTGTCCATAATTTCCAGCTATTTTATTTTTTTTGTTTATTTTTATGTAATTTTTTTCATTTAAAATCATTTTTATTTAATTTTTTTAATAATTTTTTAATTTATTTATAGGTTAGGTGCAAACCAGGCCCAGTTCGGCCCAACCATTTGGACTCGGGTCGGTCCGACCCGACCCATCGAAGCTTGGGTCAGCTCGACCCATTTAAGCTTGAGGCACATGACCCGCGTAGGGGTACAAAGCTTAGCCTGCTTGGCTACCATCTCCCTCCTTCATTACGTCTCTGGAGAGAATTCTCTCCAAATATGTTTTGAGATTTTTTTCTTTTTTTCTTTTCTAAACAACTAACAACAACAATAATCAACAACAACACTACAATCCACCACACCAACCTTACCATTAAAGTCATCAACTTTTCTACAAAACCAACAACGAATTAACCACTTACCTTGGTCTAGGGAAGTCGCCGATGAGAGCCACCAAGAGGAAAAACTTCGCGAGAGAGGCGACGAGACCGTGAAGGTGTATGAAGAGCTTGGTGAGGGAAAGCTCGGTGATGGAGTAAAATGAGAGGGGTGTAAGGAGGAATAAGATGAAAATCAATTGGGGAGTGATGTGTGGATTTAGTTAGGAGATGAGAGAGAAAAGTGAAAGGTAGGTATGTGTGATGTAATGTGATGTGATGGTATGGATGATGTGACATTTAAACCCCTGAGTACCCCGTACACCCACTTTACACGCACCCTGCGACATCGTATACTCTCGTCACAAAACGCGCACAACGCGACCAATTGAAATTCTTAACTATTCCGACGCGAATTGAATAATAATACAACAAATTAACACGCATCACACAAAAATAACTATTGATACCTTGGTTGGCGTGCCCTAAACTTGTCAACGGTGTTCACGTGGGTCCGAGCTACAAGTCCTAATATGTAATTAATAAATTAATTAAGATTAAATAATGCGGGCCGTTACATGTTATGTTGATTGAGTTACAAACTATCATATCCAATTAGATATAGTATAAGATTTCTAAATATAACATGACAAATATATTTCAATGATGTTCTAGATATAATTGTATAAATCGTTATGATACAATATATACTAGGATTGATTTAATGGGAAAAATTGTGTTTTATGGTCGGATGTCTTGAGTTTCGTTAATTCCATACAATTACACAAGTTTTTAATAAACAAAAATTACATAAATTTATAAAAAAAAATGGGGGATTTTATGCGAGAAATCCCCGCGTGGCGAGAGTAGTCCATGTCCCTACCTTGCACTGAATGGAAAAGCAAGATTTTGCCCTCCCCATTGCTCCGCTGGGAACAAAAAGTAGGGGATGCACCGGATCCCATCAGAACTCCGCAGTTTAACGTGCTTGAGTGAGAGTAGTATTAGGATGGATGATAAGTCAGTAATGTGCATTAATTAAGTATGTATTTGATGTGTTCTACATGATTAAATATCCAATTTACGGTACTTATCTCTAACTTTTTTATATTTTCAAGTCGAAAAGAGGCAATTTAAAGAAAAATAGCAGAATCCAATTAAAAATCATGTAAAGAAGCCAAACTTTGGCTCAACAATTCCCAACGACTTGGAGTGTGAAAAAATTGTAGGAAATCATAGATACAAAATTTGAGAATTTGCCGAGAATGACAGTGGATGAGTTGCATACCAACTATTCTAAGTGTCCCAGAGTGAAAATCAGGTAGAGTCGCAACATAAAAGGCTACCAATTCCCAGTGTCATGGAGTTGTACATATGATGTTGGACATTGCTAGAACGAATGTGAGATTTCTAGAAAACAGAGTATGTCATCGCCTCGCCTTAGCAATCTCCATCGCCTTCACATGGTGAACGTACGTACACCGGAACGTTTTCATGATTAGAAGTTACGAATTTGCAGTTTTGGAAGATTTTGGATGATGATGACATGGTAACAACATGGTCAATCACATATCCATGAATATATGAAAAATATGAAGATATTAATGAAGATTTGCATGGTTTGCTTCGTGAATATATGCGTGAATTAAGGAAAGATTATATCATGAAGATATACCAAAATATGTGATGGAAAACAAGAATCTCCCTGATTTCCACCTCTCTCTCTCTCTCATTCTTCTCCCCTTCGCTTCTTCTCTAGTTCCTAGTAGTTTTTAATGGTGATTTTTATGACCATGCTTGACTAAGTTATTGTCTAGATCAAAGAGACTATTGTAAGTTGATTTATGAGATTCATAATTTAAATTTCCATGTTTTTCATTAATCTTGTAATTTTAATTGCACTATTTTATGAGATCATTCGCTTGTATTAAGGTGTAAAATTTTACTTCCTCATTATGTAAGAGCCCGTACGCATTGGTTTTGTTAAGAATCATTTATAGTAGTCTTAACGTCAATCGGTGAGAGAGATTGCATTGGTAGTAACTAGGATCATGGATTGTTCACTTTCTAGAAGTCTTAGGTATTTTTGAAATATAGGCCGAGTAGTGGGGCTCGCTAGCTATTGCATAAGGTAGGTGCACACATAGCTTAATGCATGATGTAGGGTTGTTAAATCCGCAGTGAACTCGGGATTACAACCTAGTTACTATATGGTTGTGTCAAATCCCGAAATCTTTAAATTGATAATTATGGCTAAACATGAATTAATGGAGCCTAATTATGGTTTTGGCGCTAGTCGGGAGTTAAAACATCGGTGAACTTGAAATTTTTAATTAATTTTATTTTTGTATGATGCATGCCTAATGTTGTGTACTATAGACTATGTTATTTTGGAAAATTCAAGTTAACCGAGTAAATTCGATATTTGCGGGGTTTTATCTCGAGATGGGTTCCAAGACAGTAAAAATATTGACGTGAACATTCATTTTGAATTTCGTGAAAAATAATGGTATTTATGTTTTAAAATCTGAATTTGTACATTTAAATGGATTTAATGAGCCAACGTAGGGATTTTTCCTCGATTTGCATGCAAGTCGAGATCAGAGGTAGTGAGCAATGAGAATGAAGTTGGTGCAAGACATTATTTTCGAGTTTCATGTCGGTTGACGGAGGTCGAGGTTGAGATTGGGTCCAAATTGGTGCACGTTTGGTTAAGTATGGCAAGAAGATTGGTCCTGAAGATTTTAGTATGTCATAGACAAAGTTAAGATTATAGGGGTTTTGGTGACCAAAACTAGTGTTATGGACGTTTTATGGAATTGGGCTATTTTGTCTAGAGTTTGATTCAATTTGGTGAAAAATCGAATCGAAAACGAGCATCGTAAATCAATACACGTTAAAATATGGATTTCTGGAATTAATAAATAAAAAAGAAATTAAGATGTTGACAAGCAGCTGAGGGTTAACATATAAATATAAAAACATCAATCAAAAATCAATCAAATGATTCATTTTTATTTTCATTTCAGCAGAACGTTCATTCCTTAACACTCTCCGCTGACACTTTCGCTCGCGGAGCTCCCTACGTCCGATTTTCGCCCGATTTCTTTTTACAACGTTGTAGTGCATTGCGAGACGGTCAATTCAAGCTAAGTCTTCATGGTGGAAACAAAGTATTTGGTTCGCAATTCATTGCCAAACATATTTTCACAATTCAATTTGAGTTCTCACTATTTTTCGATTTCTTTCGCGGGGTTTTGATAGAAATTGGTAGAAATTATTGTTAATTGGTAAATTGGTTGATTTGGATCAATTTGGCATAAATCCCACCGACGTGGGTTAGGGTTTTGATGAGTTGAACTAATGCAATTTAGTTGATAACTATTTTGGAGATAACATTGGGTTTTTGGATGAATTGATTATTGGTTATAATCCAATTTGACTCCACGGGCTATGAAAAATACTTTTATTTTGGTATCAAGTGGTTTCGTGGTGTTTGTTATCGTTTTTTGAGGATCTAATTTTGAAAATATTGATTTTGAGAAGTTTTTCAATTCAAAATAAATAAAGTTTGCCTAGTTGACAGGCCATATGGAAAAATTCATAACTTCTCCGTCGGTGATCCGATTTAGGAGTTCTTTGAGTTTATGAAAAGTAGGACATGAGTACTACAAGTTCCTTTTAGGTCACCATGACAAATACTGAGGTTTTAGAGCATCGCATGCATAGATAACAAAAGAAAATGTGCGGTAAGTAAAATCCCAAGGAACTCCTCTGAGCATTCAAATAAACAAGAGAAATTCAATAAATACTATTAAATAAATGTGCGGAATGTAAACGGACAACTGTATTTAGAGCATCGCATGCATAGATAACAATAAAATGGAAATGTATGTGCCTGTTCCAGTCATACTAAACCATACTTCGAAATTCCCTTCCAAGATCCCACTAGTGGGTGCACCCAACTAGCTATCACTTGGTCCCTCCTGGTGGCTGGCGTAGACCTACGATGCACCGACACATGTAGCAGTTCATTAGCTCGGGTCATTATCCACCAAGAACTCTTGATACACATGCTATGGTCTAGAATGCATAGACACATAACGAAAAATTCGGTATGAGTAACTCAACCAACCGTTCAAACAATGACAAGATATAGATGTAATAAAGACCATAAGGAATACTGGAAATGAATAAAAATACAAAGCAAAATAAATAATGGCGGGCAACCCCAACCTCGGTGGAATCAATGGCAGGGAGACGCCCGCCATCTCCACCATCGATCCGATTCGTCCTCCACGGCCGAACCTCTCTCGGCCTCCATTGCAGAATCACCTAACCCACAACAAAATCAATTATGACTCGCCTTGACCTTGATGTTTCCCCCCTTTATTCTATCCTTCCCTGCTTTTTCTTCTCCTCCTCCTCTCCGTTTCTTCATCTAGGCCTCCCAATTCGGTTGTGTGTGAGTGAGAGACGTGAGAGAAAAGGTGGTTGAGAGATGGTTTTGTTGACTTATGAGTCACTTAACATTTCCACTCACATGTGCATCTCTATGAACCCTTAACCCTCAACTTACTCCAACCTAACACTTCCTTGACTCCGAATTATGACACGTTTAGGACACTCGCCTATTTTTAAGCACAAAAATACCATTTTCGGGCGTTTCGTCGCCTTGTTTCGCGTCCGAACCGCGACATACGTGTACCACCTCATCACCCATTCCATATTAGTTACTTGGCCAATTTTATTTCATTTATGTGTTTTAGTTTCCCTGACCTAATAGTTGGTCCGGTCAACTAACCGATACCTGCGTCGACTCGCATTTTGAGGCAAATACAGTTCACACAATCTCGCACGAATTGTTATGTAACATACACGCATGCAATGTATTTCAATAAATTGCACCGCAAATAAGCATTCAACACACAATAAACTATCGTACGCAGGTCCCCGTGTGTCCTAGCCTACCGCAGCGTCCACGTAGATCTGAGTTGACGTCCACGTCTGTAAATTCGAGATAATTAATGACATTAATAAAATGGGCCATTACAGTTCTTCCCAACTAAATAAAATTTTGTCTCGAAATTTAACTATAACTAAAATCCCTTACTAGAGAATAACGGAGGTATTGCGTCCTCATCGTCGACTCGAGCTCCCAGGTGAGTCCCTCCGTCCTTTGATGCTGGCAACGAACTAGGACCTTCGCAAGTTCCCTGTTCTGGAGAATATGTACTCGATGGTCAACGATCTCTATCGGTCTCTTCTCATAGGTCACGTCAGGCTGTATCTCCACCTGTCCCAACTCAATAATCGATCGCAACCTTGACCTAGCGAGTCTCAATATTGAAATATGAAATGTCGGATTAACCCCAACTAACTCGGTAGGTAACTCAAATCGATATGCAACAATGCATACTCTTTGTGCAATCCGGTATGGCCCACTGTATCTCGGTGCCAATTTCCCCTTAATACCAAATCTTTGTTGAACTTTCCAAGAAGAAACCTTCAAATACACCATATCGCCATCGTCATAGCTCAGACCCTCACGATACCTATCCGCATATTTCTTCTGTTTATCCTATGCAGCTCGCAGTTTCTGACGAGTTTGTTGAATTTTTTCTGTGTGATCAACAACTATATCAGACCTTACTGTCATTGCATCTTTTGGCTCTACCCAACAAGCAGGTGATCTACATGGCATCCCATATAGTGCCTCAAATGGTGGCATGCCAATGCTCGCCTGATAGCTATTATTGTATGCAAACTCACACAGGCAAATAATCCTCCCACGAACCCCCAAACTGTAATATAAAAGCCTTGAGGATATCCTCCAAAATCTGGATCAGTCGCTCTGACTGTCCGTCAGTTTGAGGATGATAAGCCGTACTAAACTGCAACCTGGTGCCAAACTATTCTTGCATTGCCTCCCATAGTTTCGAGGTCAATCTGGGATCTCTGTCTAACACAATGGAGACTGGCACCCATGAAGTTTAATAATCTCCTACTCAAACAATATGCTCAGCTGAGAAAACAAGTATTTCATCGAGATTGGAATGAAGTGAGCCGACTTCATCAATCTATCAATCACTACCCAAACTACATCGTGACGCCTTGATGTATGCAGTAGCCCACTAACGAAATCCATAGTGACATGTTCCCATTTCCACTGTGGAATGGGCAACGACTGTAATAATCCACCGGGTCGCATGTGCTCAGCCTTCACTTGCTGGCAAATATGACAACTCCTAACGTACGCACTAATGCGAGTTTTCATCCCTAGCCACCATAATAGTCGCCTCAAAGCATAGTACATCTTGGTCTGACCAGGATGAACTGTGTAACGAGACCGGTGTGCATCCTCCAGAATCCCGTCTCGTATCTCCTGATCCACGGGTATCTACAATCTCCCTCGGTATCTCAAACACCGATCTGTGGTTTTTGTCCAATCAATGCATTCTGGATTTCGTGACAGACCACTGACCCGCTCATAAAGCCCATCAGCCCTCTGACACTCGACAACCCGTTCAATCGATACGGTCGGTATCCTATCTGACAACAAATGTGTTGCTCCATTGTAGTCGACAATTCGGCCATGCACATAATCGATGATGCCTGTAATAAGACATGCTCATGTGTCATCTGCTGCAGAACAATGTGACTGTCGAGTCCACTTCTATTCAATGTGTCTGCTACGACGTTCGCTTTGCCAGGGTGATACTTAATAGCAAAGTCGTAGTCCTTTAGCAACTCCAGCCATCTCCACTGGCGCATATTCAAATCCCTTTGAGTGAAAATGTACCGTAAACTCTAGTGATCTGTATACAACATGAATCGCTCTCCATAGAGATAGTACATCCAAGCCTTCAGTGCGAAGACGACAGCTGCAAGCTCCAGGTCGTGCACTGGATAATTCCCCTCGTGGGGTCTCAACCGTCTGGAAAGATAGGTAACTGGTCTACCTTCCTGCCTCAACACACATCAAAGACCAATGTCTGACGCATCTGTATAAACTGTCAAGGTCTTGCCCGGCTCCGACAATGTCAATACTGGTGCAGATGTCAATCTCCTCTTCAATTCACAAAACGTCTGCTCACACTCATTTGATCAGTCAAATCTGACGTCTTTCTTAGTCAGTCTCGTCATCGACGCTGCGATCGAGGAAAGATCCTGCATAAATCACTGGTAGTATCCGGTCAGTCCAAGGAAACTCCGTATATCGGCCATAGACTCAGGTGTCTTTCAATAAATGATCGCCCTAATCTTTTCCGAATCCACTGAGATACCCTGTTCACTGATGACATAACCTAAGAATCTCACCGCACTTAGCCAAAATTCACACTTGTTAAACTTGGCGTACAGTCGGTGCTCTTGCAGTGTCGTCAAAATCGTCCTAAGATGTCCCTCGTGATCCTCACGGTTCTTGTTATATATCAAGATATCGTTGATGAACACAACGACAAATCTGTCCAGATACGGCCTCATGACCCTGTGCATCAGGTCCATGAAAATCGCTAGAGCGTTCGTCAGCCCAAACGGCATGACTGTGAACTCAAATAACTCGTATCTCGTGCTGAAAGCGATTTTCTGGATATCCACTTCTCAAATCCTCAACTGGTGATAACCTGAGCGAAGGTCGATCTTCGAGAAGAATCTGACACCCGTCAATTGATCAAACAGATCGTCAATCCTACCAAACAGGTAACGGTTCCGCACAGTTACCTGATTCGGCTTCCTATAGTCGATGCACATCCTTATCGTACCATCTTTCTTTTTTACAAATAATATTGGAGCTCCCCAAGGTGACATACTAGGGTGAATAAAAACTTTCTCCAATAGCTCATCCAACTGTCGTCTCACCTCCTCCTGCTCTGTTGGTGTCATCCTATAAGGTCGATTGCTAATCAATTGCGTCCTTGGTATCAGCTCGATTATGAACTCAACAGCTCGTGGCGGTGAAAATTCGGGTATATCATCTAGAAATACATCGACATAATCGTTAACCACTGGAATGTCCTCCATTTGGACCTCCGTTCGAACCTCCGGCTCGACTATCGTCTTAAACGCCTCCATCTCCTGCGTTGTAGCTAGTCGGCCTCTCGTAATGGGTAAGTCAATTTTCGATCCAAGTAATACGAATTTTGATATTCCAGGAATACGAAACATTATCCTCTTACCGTAACAGTCTATCTGTGCATGATAGGATGCTAACCAGTCCATCCCGAGTAGTGTGTCCAACTCTAAGTACTTTAATACTCGAAGATCCGTTGGTAGCTGATGTCCCTCCACCTCTATCATCACGTCTCGACATATTCAGTTAGGGTATATCTTATCCCCAGCAGTCGTACTAAGGACAAGATGTGGATCTCGTGTCTGTGTGACTAACCCTAACAATCCAACAATACGTCCAGCAAGAAACGATAAAGTGCTACCAGAATCAAACATAGCATGCATAGGCCGACCATTTATAAGTAACGTACCTTCAACGAGCTGCCTAGTCGCCCTGCTATCTAGTTGTGCCAACGCATGCGCTATATCTCTAGCCTGGTTTGACTCTCGCCATGGCGATGATGGTGTCCAACAGTCAGCCCGCAAGTGTCCCCTCTGACCACACCGGTGACATCTACGGCTCTCCAGTCTACCCATCTGTCTGTCTCCAGCTCTCGGACCCTGACCCCGATCTACTTGACCCCTATCATGTCCCCCTAATCTCGACCCAGATGTTACTCTTGTGGCTGTGACCTCTGCAAATCAACTAGTGCTGAGGTGATCGCATGAACTGGTTATGGCTCCTCATATCGGAGCTGACTGCCCTGATAATCGTCCTAGCGGCCCCTCTCCCGTTTATCATCTCTCTAGCCTCTATCCGGATTATCCATCGGTATCTTCTGCCTTTGATTCGACCAATGACTCTGCCCTGAATATACCTCCCTACCAGTAACATGACTGCCAGCCCTCTACAGTATGTATGTCTCATGAGCCAATGCCCTATCAAAGATCTCCTGCAGAGTCATGGCTCTGGTCGAGGCAACTGCTGGCACAATCATGTCATCAACCCCTTTGGTGAAATAATAGATCTGTAAGCGCTTTATCCCGGCGACATCCAGAGTGAACTGAAGCAAATGTCGGAACCTCTCCATATACTGCATCAAGGTCCGATTTCCTTGTCTCAAGGTCAGGAACTCATGCCTCAGTCTCAACCTAACCTTTATAGGTATGTACTGATCATAAAATAGCTCCCTAAACTCAGCCCATGTTGTCAGTTCTTAATGAGTATCCGTATATGTCATCTACTAGAATGCAACATGCCCTCTCAAACAGGCTCCAAAAAGTCGTGCCTGTACTGTCTCATCTTTCCTCATCAACTTATGGAAATGCTGATGGGACACTACCAATCTCTCTGCAGCCTCGGGGTCACCGCCTCCATAAAAGAATCAAGGCTAGAACTTCAAAAACTCCCTCGATAACATCGCCTCTGGTGTCAGGGCGAATGCCGATGTCGTAGTAGTACTGGCAGTAGCCTGGTCAGTCGTCGTGAGTGGAGGCATAAAAGTCGACGTCTCCAAAGGAACAATAAATATGGTAGCTATCTATGTGGGTGCTTCTGCCGCTACCCCCTGAACTGGTGTCTGGGGTACCACCTGAACAACAGGTGTCTCCGTCGGTATGGTCACAGCTACTGGCTATCTAGCTGAAGTAAGTGTCGCTTATACCGTGGTCTACTCTCGTAATAGCCGTAATATCTCGGCCATCTGTGTCTCTTGGGCCAAGAGTCTATCCTCCACACTTGCCATAATCGGGACATCCCTGACCGCATTGCTAGTATGTCCAGTCTCAAAAGGCGTACCAGACTGTCCGTCAATAATATGCATCGAGAATGTGCTTCGGATAAGTCTCGAGGTAGATACGTATATCGTATAATGAAATGAAAATATAACATGCATATAAGTTCTAACTCTACCCACCTCACATCACTTCCCAACTAACGTTCTAAGGCAATAACTTCGGGTTTCCACATCTAAGTTCATTGATTAAGTTTATTGTCTTAGGACTTCCTCTTTGTTTTGATACCAACTGTGGCGGCCCTCGCCGCCCCGGGGTGACGTGTCTCCGTGTATTCCTTGCCAGCTGGCCCAACTACACGTGTACGACACCTGCCCGTCATTTTTCTATCTCGAGATTCGTATCCACTTGTGTGTATAGTGTACAAGTGACATTTTTCAGCGGAAGTCGTACTTTATACCATTAATTCAAGAAATATTAATAATCAAATAAACAAATCCTATTGTGGAAACACCCTGAAAAGTACTCGGTAAGGTATCTACACGTACAATGACATGATACTCCCCAGTTCCCAAAAGAAATCAAAATATCAAAAACAAACATACGTACAAGTAGTCTTCTACACCAGGCAGTTAGAAGTAGTCATCTAAGATCCCCTTGCCCTTACTTGTACTCAGATATGTATTCAATCATCACAGAAGAAAATGAATGACGAGTCCAGTAAGTAAAATCCCAAGGAACCCCTATGAGCATTCAAATAAACAAATGGAATTCAATAAATACTGTTAAATAAACGTGTGGAATGTAAACATGCAACTGTATTTAGAGCATCGCATGCATAGATAACAATAAAGTGTAAATGTATGTGTCTGTTCTAGTCAGACTAAACCTTACTTCGAAATTCCCTTCCAGGATCCCACTAGTAGGCGCACCCAACTAGCTATCACCTGGTCCATCTCGGTGGCCGGCGTAGATCTATGACGCACCGACACATGTAGCAGTTCATTAGCTCGGGTAGTTATCTACCGAGAACTCGTAATACACATGTTATGGTCTAGAATGCATAGAAACACAACAGAAAATCCGGTGGGTGTAACTCAACCAACCGTCCAAACAATGACAAGATATAGATGTAATAAAGACCATAAGGAATACTTGAAATGAATGGAAATACAAAGCGAAATAAATACTCAGAGTTTTTCAATTGGGTTTTACAAACCTCACAACGCGCTCCAATACTCTATAATCAATCCCCGAGTCCAAGTCCACTTAGTCCTTGGTCGCCAATTGATCACCCGTGTCCACCCATGTCCATTTATCAATAATTCCAATTTAGCATGATAATTTACGACCAATTTCTAGATTTTTAGGCCAAAGTGCCAAATTCGCGCTTTTCGAGGCAAAAACCCCGCAAAAGTCGCGTATGAAGTTCTCAAATATTTTATTTTTCATAGAAGTTCATCAATTTCTATTTATTTTACGGAAATATATTTTTTTCGGAATTCTCCCAATGTTTCCAGAATATTTTCCAAATTTTTCCTTTCTTTTCTTTTTTTTTTTATATTGGTTTGGGTCGGGTCGACCCAAACGGGTCGGACCCGACCTTGGACCGGAAGTGGTCCAAGCTCGCCCAATGAGTCGAGCCTGACCACTTCTGGGCCCGGCCTAAGTGGATAGGTGCACACGCACGTACGCTCGAGCACGTGTGCATCCCCTCCACCCGATCAAACCAGGGACTTCCCTGGTTCGATCGACAATTTTTTTTTTTCTGTTGTTGTTGGGTCGGGGTTGCTCTTAACCCTAACCCCAGTGGAATTGATGGCAGGGGAGACGCCCCTGCCATCTCCACCCTCAACCCGGTTCGGCCTCCATGGCCGAACCTATTTCTGCCACCATGGCCGAATCACCAAACCAGCAACAATATCAACTATGACTCACCTTGACCCAGATGTTTCCCCCTTCTCTTCTCTCTTTTTCGGCTCTTTCTTCTCCTCCTCCTCTCCGTTTCTTCTTCTCGGCCTCCCAATTCAGTTGTGTGTGAGTGAGATGTGAGAGAAAAGGTGGTGGATTGATGGTTTTGTTGACTTATGAGTCACTTAACATTTCCACTCACATGTGCATCTTTATGCACCCTTAACCCTCCATTTACTCCAACCTAACACTTTTTTGACTCCAAATTATGACACGTTTGGGACACTCGCCTATGTTTTAAGCACAAAAATGCCATTTTTAGGCGTTTCGACGCCCGACATACGTGTATCGCCTCGTCACTAGCCACCTAATACCCATTCCATATTAGTTACTTGGCCAATTTTTATTTCATTTGTGTTTTTTAGTTTCCCCGACCTAATAATTGCTCCCGTCAACTACCCGGTACCCGCGTCAAAAATTTATCGAGGCGAATACAGTTCACACAATCTCGCACGTATTGTTATGCTACATACACACATACGATGTATTTCAATAAATTGCACCGCAAATAAGCATTCAACACACAATAAACTATCGTACCTAGGTCTTAGTGTGTCCTAGCTTACCGCGGCGTCTACGTAGATCTGAGCTGGCGTCCACGTCTGTAAATTCGAGATAATTAACGATATTAACAAAATGGACAGTTACATATATAATTTTAAGTCTCACTATTATATAGGTGAAATATTTTAGATTATCCTAAAGAGATGGTTATCTTTTATGAAAACATTTATAAGATGACGATTAAGCCAACGGTATGTGTTGATTGACATACAATACATTTGCATATATATGAACATTTATTATGAAGAAACATGTTGTTTCACATGTTGTTTCGTCATATATGGATAGTTAGTTGGAAATAACCAAAATGCATGTTATGGTTATCTAATTGGAAACGTTGAGATGGAAAATACATGTATATCATGAAGTTACATGTTAATAATGCATGAATGATGTGTTGATGCATGCATGCATGAAGTCACATGTTTCAATTGAAACGTTTGATCGTCGAACGTTATCAATACATACACATACTTATCTAGTACGTTGTATACTCAACTAAGAATTGAAACGACATGTATCTACGTATAGTCGCAAGTACACATTATAAATACTCCCAAGCGTAATAGGATAAACATAAGTTTTTGTATTCCGATTTTCTTAAAAGAAAAGTCATATTTTTCTCTCCGGTCATTAAGTTCATTGTTTTTAACATAGAGTGAGTACACCAGTTTGATCCACTTATTCCAACGGTCCAAAGTGTTATAGCCGTAGGATCGTGATTGTTGTATCTTGGGAGGCTAGTGCTACCAATTGCAAGCACGAATTGTGGAGCATTATTGACTTAAGGAGATAGAGTATTAAACTCTAGCCTCAATGTATAATTTCTTCAATTCATCAAGTTCAGATTATTTTTTGTTTCAATTGAGCCATGACGACACCAAGTGACATAGTGGAGGTTCATGATCTCAATAAGCTTAAGACAATACAAATAGTTTCTACCTCTACACATACCGTCGTTCCCCCTATAAAGCCAAAGAATACTGAAAAACTCACTGGCAAAGAATTTAAGCGCTAGCAACAGAAGATGCTATTCTACCTGACGACGTTGAACTTAGCGAGGGTGCTAACCGAAAGTGAACCAGAATTGCGTGAAGATGAAATCGACAAGCACGTCATCGCATTAATTAAAGCATGGAACCATAGCGATTTTCTATGTATGAATTACATTCTTAACGGTTTTGATAATTCTTTATATAGTATTTTTAGTACAATGCATATGGCCAAGGAATTGTGAAATTCTTTGGATAAGAAATACGAGACGGAAGATGTTGGCCATAAAAGGTTTATGGTTAGTAGGTTTATGGATTATAAGATAGTGGACTTAAAGACGGTGTTAGATCAAGTCCAAGAAAGTCAGATTCTTCTCCATGAAATTCATACGGGAAAGATTTCTTTGAGCGAGTCATTATAAGTGGCAGCAATTATTGAGAAATTACCTCCATCTTGGAGAGATCTCAAAAATTATCTCATGCATAAACACAAAGCACTACAAAAAAAATAGCAGATCAGAAATAAAATTTTTCGTCTCTGATTTGCCTAAATTCCGTCTCTAATTGAAATCTGCAACGGAACATAGACGAAATAAATTCCGTCTCTGAAATCGTCGACGCTGATTCAATCAGAAACGGAAATGTGATTTCGTTTCTGATTTAGAGACGGATTAGAGACGGAATAAATTCCGTTTCTGATTAGAGACGGAACAGAAATGGAAATTTTTCAAAATGGCACAATTGTAATTGCATTCCGTCTTTGATTCCGTTGCTAATCAGAAACGGAATCAGAGACGGAATTCATTATTCCGTCTCGATCTCGATTCGTTTATTCGATTAGAGACGGAATAGCAACGAATCGAGAGAATTTTTCCATTCCGTCTCGATCCGTTCTTGTTTCATGCATATATTCCTCGAAAATTAGAGACGGAATAGCAACGGAATCTCTGAATTCCGTTGCTAATCCATCTCTAATTTTCCTTTTTGTATTGTTTTCAAACATAAACTCAATCCAATTGGTTCTCCAACCTATAACTTGAAAATACAACCATAGGACCTACTCCATCGCCTGCACCCCCTCCAACAACTCCTTGGGGGTGCTAACATCCCCCAAAAAAACAAAATTTGACATTCATACATCGACAATATATATCAACAAATATTCAAATGAGAGAAAAATAATGTAAAATTCATAATTTGAAAATGATTTATATATCCACGAAAATTTGTCTAGTATAACAAATGCTCCAAATTTCCAAGTATTCACAAAAACCACCAATCCTATTGTTCAACAACCAAAAAATAAAACTTACAATCCTCTTAATATGCACAAAAAGAAATATCAATCAAAAAGTCATGTAAACAACTATAAAAGTTACATGATATGCTATAAATTCTTCATCTCTCACTTAAAAACCAGATTATGGCAGGTATTGTCACAGGGATATGGGCAATCAATGGCACTAACTCCCACTCGATCGAAGAACCAGTCACCTACTGATAGGGCCACGCTCTGCAAATATTGCAAAATAGATCAAACTCATGATAAAAAATACCGAAACTGCAAAACAACTATCTCCATTTGATATAACATCCATAGTTGACAAGTACAGATGCAAGTATAGATGCGATAATGAATATTGAGCTACTCTAAAAACCCTCACAAACCAATTGCCTATCCGCATCAACATAGCCTCAGTCACATAGGATTAAAAGAATAAAGCGATAAACATGTGAATGGGGGCACAAAGAAATGCAAAATGCCAACAAGAAGACTAGAGCCCTGATCCATGTAGAATCACCACTAAATATGAGCACTTCATTGAGAACGTGCCATAACAATTAGAACCTGAATATCAGGTTTCTCTAGTGAGTGAACATACAGGATTGAAAAAGGATTGCCCTATTATCAGTCTAAAATACTATTCCTGACTCTTTACATCCATTTTTCCCCTTGTTTCGGAACAAAAATCAGTATGTGCGTCAGCGTTTATGTCTGTCAATAGAGGATTTTAATGTGTACTTAAATGATACATCCAAGTTTCCAAATCCATGGCACTTGATAGAGTGGGGGACAAGGAATTGAATTCTCGAAGCCAACCCCATTTGTTGAGCTGGCCTAAGTTTAACATTCACATGATACAATGATAATTAAAGCATTAAACGTACTATGAGCACTTAAGCCATGAAAGAGTAAATTAATCCGCCTTGAATACGAAAATATGTTTGACATTAAAGTAAGGCAACACAAACCTCAAGCCAAAATCAATTTTTTGAAGCTTTTAAACATGTCCCATTTCGAGCGATGCCTCTACAAAACTTTCGAAGTGTCGTTTTTAAGCGGTCCCATTCCAAGAGCTAGATGCCTCTAAAAATGATAAATGTTCTTTTAGAACAAAAACACCGAGCGAACAAGGAAAAATGAATGTGAAATAGTTGTCAATTAACCAAAAAGAAACATGTTTGTTAAGAACATTTTCTTTTATTTTTTTGAAGCCCTGTGAAGTACTTCTTGAGTAAACAAAACTCACTAGAATTCGATACAAATTCCTTAGTTGAGGAAGTATCAGCTGGAGAATATGAAGCTGTATGATCTTTGTAAGCTGATTGCCGAGAAGGTCTGTTTAGTACAGGTCCCGGTGCCATTGGAATAGTCCATTCCAAAGACTGCACTGGAAGAGCTATTGATCTAAGGTAAACAGACATACAAACAAATAAATATCTTGAAAGATAATGAGTTTCTAATGAAAATGAGGAAGAATAATAAAATTACAAAACTGGTGTGGCTTGAAGACTAAAAGCTCATCACATAACAAAGTCAGAGACACCATGACAGCAAAGAGAGACACGAAAAGGTCGGTCCTACAAGTTTTGGGAAGAGAAGGCTATATTCAGCTTTAAAAGTTAAGAGACAACCATAATCAAGTAAATGAACCCAACATGCATATAGACAAGTTTTTCAATAAAAAAGCCTTTACTAATCATGTTTGTAGCCTTTATATCAAACTTGAACTCCACATATTCTACAAATGGTGAACAATCATGGTATGAGAATGACATACAAGGAAATAAATAGTGATAAAAATAGGCAATTATGGCTATAAAAATAGAAGATAGATCTGGTTGGAACTTTCAATGGGTTTCATCATTTTTTTCGACTTTCGAAAGTTAACCAACACTTTTACGAGCACCTGACATCATAAGAAAGAAGTAATGCATCCATCCATGAAAGATAAAGATACTTCACTACCTCGTTCGCTTATATCAACCAAAGAGAAATGTGAAACTCAATAAGTCTATTTTTGTTTTACTATCTGAATAGATATTGATTATAAAGAAGTACTGCGAGAAAGTGAGCAATGAATCTAAAGAGAAAAAGAAAAACTTTGGCATTCAAAAGCTATCAAAGTTGAGCAACAATGAATCAAGAATAAACTCATAAACGAGCCAAAAAGGTGAGAGAAATATTAATTGGTACATTACCAAAGGTGAGAGAAGAATAGCCAGGAGAGCTCGAAAGGGCCCTTGACCAATGTTTAGTTCTGTATATCAATGTGCAAGGGTGCTCTGCTCCTGCATGAAACCGGATCAATTTACTCAGTAAAACCAATAACATTGTGCACCATGGATCGACCAAGTTGAAGACTATTATATTTATACGTATTACATATACCATTTGCGGATGCACATTCAACTGCAATGTCAACTCCTGATTTTTGGTTCCCTACAACGACAACTCACTTTCTGTTTATGAGTTCTGCTGCACTGGCATCCTCCATGGCCGAGTAGTCCATTGAATGTACCACCACTCCATTGAAGACCTCTGGACCTTGGTTTATAGGGAAATCGGGTAGCTTGGGCAGACCACTGAACCTACCAACACATAAGATCACAAACTCTGCTTGATACACCTGTTTAGAACATAACTCAGTTCGGTCAAATAAAAAGAGTGAACACACAAAAGATACTCTTTTATATGTATTACCTCAGTTGATTGGTTAAGTGTGTTTTGAACTGAAATGCTCCATTTTCCTCTAGGACTAAAGGGCTCACCAGTGCCACCCCAGTAGTGGAGTCATCCTGATCATGGACTGAATTAGAAGGCCAAGGGAAGTCTGAGAACCGATAAACTTGCGTGGGAGTCTGAACCTTGGTAGTCTCTATAGTGCGAGTCCACACTCCACAGACGCCATCATCGGCTTCAAACACGATGGGGGTGAAGCCCTTTTCCAACACATACTTGCAACTGAGCAGACCACTGATTCCAACACCTATAATTGCTATTCTCTTCTCCATCTCCAATAATGTTATCTCTGCGGTGCAACTGCGCACCTAGCTTATATAGGAAATTAAGTTTATTATTTCGAGGAGGCCGCAGTAATTTAATTTGTACTGCGGTAATTCATTTACCAAGTATTGATCATCCGTACAGTACAACATCGTTTGGAAACTCATAATTATGTCTAGAAACTACTAATTCAGATATGAAGAAGAAGGGATACGAGGACACCAATAATTATTATCGTCAATCATTGAAAAAAATCTTTGGCAACAATATAAATCTGGGAGACTCAATGTATACGAAAACTCTATTTGTTATGCTAAATACAACAATTAAACATTTAGAGATTAGCTAGATGAACAAACTATTCTACAGACTCGGCTGGATTAGTGCAAAGGTGATAGAAGAACATCCAGGAGATTTGCATATATGATCCCTGAATTGGTACATAACCTTGTAACTTTATTGTTAATATGGAGGTCTAGACAGCCTAAAATTGAGAAAGCTTCCATATTTATGATTTTGATTTGTTTAGCGTAATAGGACTTTTAAACATAGTTAGCAAAGGAATGTAAAAGAGAATTGCAACAACAAACATAGGAAAGTTATCCTAGCAAACAAAGAAGTAATCCAAATGGTAATTGATTTATGTTGCAAACAGATAAACAAATGAAATTCATCAGGATAGGCTGACATAATAAGATTAGAAGAAAGTTCTGAACAACTTATACTTGCATTCAGTAGCAGTGTTTGCTCAAAATCCAGGGTATGGATTTACCTTCATGATGAAGAAGCCCTTAAAGCTCTAATTCACATAAGTTCCCATAGCTAAAGTTGAATTAACCAAGTATTGAAAACAATGGAATAAATTCACATACCTGAGTGTATGAGAAAGAAACCAGTCGTAAATTACCAAGCCATCTAAAACCCCTAACGATGCCATTATGTACACAGAAACTCGCTGCAACTGCATTGGCAGAAACATTAATGACATCAATTAGTGAAACAATCATATAGCAATCTCCTAAACAACCTAGGACCAACATAAAAATTGACAGTGAGAGCTTCAGATTATGTCAATATCACTCGAACAAGAGATTCATAACTAATTGATAATAAAAACGGTAGCCTCAAAATAGTTGCCTCTTTGGAACACAACACAATATTTGTAGTTATATCCCAATATTTCAAAAAGTCAAGCACTTCACAAGCGAGAGAACATTTTTAACATCAACTTTCGAAACTAGTATCAATATGATTGCTCTCTACAAATGGCAATAGCCAGTACACTGTGTTCCTAGATGAATAGATCCATCTATTGAAACAAGCCCATAGTGATTTATGATGAATTGATCATTTTACAGCACAATGGCTAAATATATGCTACATTGCTACATACAGTTTTTGGTAAATGCTAGTGATTCACCGATTGAAAACTGAAAATATACAACAATAGAGAATAAAAATATTTCAAAGAAGAATGTAAACAAAGCTTTAAGGTTTGAGGAAATAGCTAGAGCCTTGCACTTAGAGTCTAAGCACTCATCAATCTATAAAAGCTTAGGAAGCCAAGAAATGTGGAATGCTTTGAAGTTTAGGAAGCCAATGCCAACGCCAACGCCACAACCATAAGGTTGAACCTTGCACGGAGCACAGCTTGTGAAGCCAAGCCTCACTGAACAAGGGGGCTCAAATGGTCTCTCAGGTAGTAAAGAAATGTCCACTTCGGCACCCTCAGTTAAATGAAAAATCAATTTAGGATATAAGACAATCACTAAGACCACTAATAGTATAGTGGGCAGTTCAGCCATCAATAATTAAAAATACATCAAAGCCACCTACCAAAAAGTTTAGCTTATCTTTTGGATCACCAAGCCTTTCAAGAAGTAATAATTCCCCTGACGAATATAAACCAAAACGGACCTTCATAATAATGATTAAAAATAAACAATAAACCAAATTAGTACACTACAATGATTAGACATGGAAATAGTAGGACTATTTAAAAAATACCTGTACAACGAACCTTTAGCAGGACTGTTTTTAAACATACATGATAATCTATTTCAAGTAGTAAAAAAGATCAGCAGTAAAATAAGCTAAAATGTAAATTGCAACAGTTGTCTGGCAACTATTTTTTCTTGTCATTAACATCTTATCACAATTTTTAAGATAAGAAAATTTTATTCAATAAACAAGATAAAGATATAACCAGGAGTACACACAACATGGAACAGCTGAACTTGTAAAGTGCATTGGCTCTCAGTCCTCACATATGCATATATGTACAAGTATTTGTTAGGGGTTTTGTCATGAGCTGAAAACCGAACTTTCGGCTACACCTTCACAAACATCTCCACGCCAAGCAAATGTAACATCTGCAGTAACGTAAGAAAGAAGAAGTAAATGGAATTTTTAAAATTCTGAACACCAATCCAATGAAATAAAATGAAGTATCAATCTAAATATGCACAAAAAGAAGTGTCAATCTATAAGTCAAGCGAACAATTGCTAAAGTTATCTACAAAACCAAAAGTATAATCTCAAAATTTACACAAACAACAACAAAAATACCTATGTATCACCAAGCTGCTCATCTCTCGTAAGCCACTCTTGCGTCTCTCGCTCAACATTGTCCCCTTGTTGTGGTGGATCGGCGGGATCTATTTGCAGCGGCTGTTGCTGGTCATGAGGTGGTGGTGGTGGTGGTGGCTGTGGACGAGATAGGCCTGCTCCGTCCATGTTCATCCCGAGATGCTGATGCATAAACTCCATAACCTTTCGTAATTGTTAGGCAATGATATCGAACTCTGCACGTGGCACCATCTCCGGCATCTGGGACGTGCTAGCATCAGGATCTGCATATCTCCTCTTCTTTCTCCCTAAAGACCCGAGACTGTAGACACGTCCTTTGGGACACTCACCAGCCACATTGAGGTACACTGCCTCATCATCCACCGATTGGTCCGGTGTAGCCTGGGTCAGCTCCTAACGTCTCCTCTGGAGCCTATCCTGCATGTATCAACAATAAACAACATACATGATATGCTTTAAAGTAAAATTAATACTATTTAACATTTCATTTCTATACTTACATAGAACCGCTCTGATCTAGTATCGATGAATGTCATCCCGTCGTGATTTACGGTGTGGAGATGCAAATATAATTCATTCACGGAAGGTGGCGTCTCGGATGAATCAATATGCGTACAGGACCAGTTATAAATTCAACATAGTGAACAAGTGTATAAATGTAAAAAATAAACAAAAGTGTAAAAAAAAACTTACCAATCTTTCATTGGTAGTCACAAAAGACACCGAACCACTACTGTGCTTCGAGGGTCCAGTCCCAGGTCCTTCGACCTCAGTGTTCCTATTCGTTGTCGCTTGCCTAGACCTGGCAAGAAAGTCCTCGCTCTCCCGGTACTCCAAGTATCTTCTCCATGCTTCATCTGTAACATAAACTGGCTGCACACGATTCTACTTTAACTTGTGCATCAATGCGGTGTACCTTATGCCTGCATGCGTGTCGTACGCCGCACGAATGAGATCTTTGGGAATCGCATCATCCCATCTAAAATATACCTACAAAATGGCTATTGCAATTGTTACAAGACATTGAAAAAATAGTATAAATCATAAGACATTTATTTGTCCTGCGTACCTTCCATTGGCGCCAGTAGTGGTCTTTATGATGATTCGGTACCGACTTCCAACTATACCCTTCTGGAATCATCCATCTTTTGAAAACTTTTGTCATCCTCCGTGCACAAAAATGAGAAGGATGCAACTCCCTGTGTTTCATGAAAATGCATAACATCTTAACTACTTATTTAATTATTTACATCTATTGATAGAAGTACTTATATGAATCAAATACAAACTTACGTATCATTGGCAATCGGTATGATCGCGATCCGCTGCATGCGAGGGGGCTCGATCCCTGTCCTTTGAGGTGCCCGCGGAGGGTGCCGTCGTTATATGGGGATGATGCTGGTGATGCGGTGGCTGGGGGTGCAGGTCTCGTCGGTTCAGGAGTGTCATGTCTCGATGTCGGCGACGGTGACTGTAACAGGCAATTTGGTATAGTCCTTGATGACGAGGATGATGGTACAGACGACGCCGACGGTATGGAAGGCGAAGGTGAAGCCGAATGTGGATTATGATCGAGAGAACGAGAAGTCGGAATTGATAATGCAGGAATCGACCCACGACCTCTATGGCCCCCTCGTGTGGCCTAACCATGACGCCCAGTCGGTATTTCGCATCCAGAGGTCTGTGCTGCACCTCTTCCGACTGGACGATGTCCTCCTAATGGTATCCCTCGACGTAGGGGATGATCACTGCCCGCCATGAAACCTAACAAAATACCAATAAAAGTTTAGAGAAGAAAGGCATACGAAAATAAGTAATGAACTCTAATTGATGGGAATTAAGAACACAGGATCCATGCTGATAAAAGGAAATTAAGGAATATATCGTCAAAAGTATGCATGTCTATATATCATAATGTCTAATCTCTAATTGATGGAAAAAAGATTAGAACTATAAAAGATCAAGCAACATATTATATATTAATAGCCAATTTGGGCCTTCTCCAATGGGAGTACATTGTAATAGCTTTTGGGCGTTGACATAACATAGACATACATTACTCGCTAGCATCCGTTTCAAATTCACTCTCATGAGTAGAAGTTGATGATTCTTCTTCTGAATCTACTCCACTATCAACAATGAAGTCATTGACTTCTTCACTTGGGCCCGCTTCAACAATGACTCGAGTCCCATTTGGATCATCCAGATTGTTGATATCCTGAATTGCATCGTCGACTATGCACGTGGTGGGCATCCCATCTTGAAATGCAATCTCTGCCGAGCCCTGGTCATAATCGTCTTTGCTCGTTTCCTCATCAGCGAATTTTGGTTGACAGCAACAAACTGCTAGCCATTCTTGTCGGTCGTTCCTCATAGAAGGGTACGAAAGGTAGTACACTTGAGTGGCTTGCATTGCTATGACAAATGGCTCGTTGGCTCGTAGTTGTTATATCATCGACTTCGATGAACCTCTACCAATTAAAGTGTTGGGTGAGTCCTCACACTATGATTCAGTGTAGGGTCATACCATTCACACTTAAACAAGACCACACGCTTGAGGGCGGTATATTCAATCTCCACAACCTCTTGCAGTACTCCATAATAGTTATGGGAAACATCGGCGTAGTTAGAACCCTTCACCAAAACACCGCTGCTCTGCGTCGATCTATTAATGTCATATGTTGCGGAGTGGAACTTATACCCATTCACTAGGTAACCAGGGTAGACAGTACATGATCGACTAGGACTAACCGAAAGATCAATGAGCGTCTCGTCTATGATAGAATTTCGAGCCTATTCACAAAAAATTAGAAATGTAATAAGACACATTACTTATGAAAGAAAATTTATGAAGCTATAACCTACAATAGTAATAACCTTACATATGTTTGAAACCATATGGGGAAGTTGTGCTCTAGACTACTATCGACTTCTGACTCCCCCATTGCTTGAGTGATTTCATCGACGAAGATCCTAGAAGAAACGAACATGTACATAGGATGTCTTAGTTAAAGATGAATAATGAATGTACTGCATTATTGAATGAAAGTGACGGACATACTGGATGTAAGGAGCGATCTCTGGACAATTGAGCAGTATGTACGAATGAGCGGCATTATACTCCTGCTCTGTTAAGTACCGCTCCTTCGACTTGCCCATGGGTCGACCTGGATAAGTGAAAATTGAGAAATTTCCCACAAAATGCGGTGTGGGCCCGAGACCGCCATCGTCGTTTCGTTGCACTTTGTCATGCAACGTAAAGACGTGATCTTTGAAGTAGTAAGAACAAAAGGATGTGACTTCTTCGACCAAAAAGCATTACACATGGAGCCCTCTACCTTCGCTTTGTTCCGAACATTTTTTTTCAAATGTTTAAGGTACCTGTTGGCATGTTATATGAAATGTTGATTTAAAACTTATTGAATGGGAAAGTAATTTCAAGGGATCGAGATATTACCTCTCAAATGGATACATCCATCGAAATTGAACGGGACTGGCCAGATGGGCCTCGTAGGCCAAGTGGATTGGTAGGTGTTCTATAGAGTCGAAGAAGCTCGGAGGAAATATTTTCTCCAACTTGCAAATGATTTTTGGTATTTCAGACTCTAAGACCTCCGTATCATTGAGACTGACACTTTTCACAATTAGGGATCGAAAAAAAAGGCTTAGTTCGCTAATTGCAACCCAAACCGGGTTTGGGAGGATTTTTCTGAATGCAATTGGTATCAACCGTTGCATGAAAATATGACAATCATGACTCTTCATGCCGAACATTCGCAATTTCTTTGGATCCACACATCGACCAAGATTCGAAGCATAACCATAAGGAAAACGCAACTTTTCAACCCACTCGCACATTTTTTGTTTTTTTGATATATCAAGAGCATAACATCCAAGGATGTAAGTATTTGTCGCCGAATCAATGTGTAGAGAAGGTCGGTGACAATATTCACTAATATCTTGTCTCGTTTTCGCATTGTCCTTACTCTTGCCCGGTACACACATAATAGTGTTGAATATGTTGTCAAAAACATTTTTCTCGATGTGCATGACATCTAATTTGTGGCGGATCAAGTTTGTCTTCCAATACGGCAAGTCCCAGAAAATGTTTTTTTTTCTCCATCCCGAATTCTTAGCTATCCGTCCATTCACATAATCAGCTCCGATTTCTGTCACCTTCATCAAGCCTAACGATTCAATTTCTGCCAAAATTTCATCACCAGAACGCAAAGCAGGCGGATCGTCATTTATGACCATTTTGCCTCTAACAAAAAATTTTGTCTTTCCTAAATGGTGATGCCTTCGCCAAGAAACGACGGTGACAGTCGAACCACGATGTCTTACCACCATTTCGCAATTGAAATGCATTTGTATCCTCCATACAATATGGACAAGCCATCTTACCGTGTGTGCTCCAACCGGACAACATGCTATACGCAGGGAAATCACTAACAGTCCATAAAAGGGCAACTCGCATGAGAAAATTCGTCTTTGTGGATACGTCGTATGTAATCACCCCATTGTTCCATAAATCTTGCAACTCTTTCACAAGCGGCTGAAGGAACACGTCGATTTTCTGCTTTGGGCTCGTCGGTCCAGGAACGATAACGGTTAAGAACATAAACTCAGATTTCATGCACATCGACGGTGGAAGGTTGTAAGGAGTCAATATTACGGGCCATGAAGAGTACGATTTCCCTGATATCCCAAATACTTGAAAACCATCAGTGCACAATCCTAAACGAACATTCCGAACCTCGGCGGCGAAGTCTCTATTGACGTCATTAAAATGTCTCCAAGCTATCGAATCAGAACAGTGTTGCATAACATCTTCTGGCGAGGAATGATCTCCATGCCATCGCATATGTTTTGTCGTTGACTCAGACGCATACAATCGTTGCAACCGAGGGCCCAAAGGGAAGTAGTACATTTTTTTGCAAGGGCGTTTTTTGGTGTTCCGACCACGACCTCGTCGATGTGCAATGTAGCGTGATTTCCCACAAAATTTACATGATGTCAACTCAGAGTCCACTCCCCAATAAATCATACATTGGTCCTCACAACAATCTATTTTCTCAACAAGTAGACCTAGACCTCGCATTAGTCTTTTAGTGGCATAAAAATTCTCAACCAATGAATTGTCATTTGGCAAACAATCCTTCATGAATTTAATGATTTCATTATACCCTCGTTCAGATATATGATGTTCAGACTTGATCGCAAGTAATCTTGCCATTGCGGACAACGTTGTCATGGTTTCGCAACCCGGCCATAATTGTTCGCTACTAGCCTCTATCATGTCATATAGTTGGCGTGCTTGGGGGTTTGGTGATTCTTCCACGTGATTCCAATTGAAACTTGGACCTGCCACGTTGTGTAGCATCTCGCGGTAAGTTGTCGGATCGTCTCCTCCCACATCAGCATCATCAATATGGTTATCCATTCTGTAAAAGTTTTGCGGGCCTTCATCTCCGTTCTCACCATGTTCGTACCAACAGTGATATCCCGAAACAAATCCATACCTACATATGTGGTACTCAACCGTTTCGACGTCCAGGTACGGTACAAGTCGACATTTCTTATAATTGCACGGACATCTAATCTTCCTTTCACTTTGGTACGTAGGACAATGTTGCTTAGCAAATGACATGAATTCTTTAACCTTCGCCACGAATTCAATTCGAACGAAGCCGTTGTCGAGACGGTTGTACATCCAGTCTCGACTTGTAGACGACATTCCTATTGTAATTGTGCAATTAAATTAGTCGACTAGTTTCATAATTTCCGACGGTACATGTCGACTTGTGTGTCCAACTAACACAATTTATTAGAAGGGGGAATCTGAGGACCTACCTAACTACATAAACAAAAAGCTTTGCTTCTAGCCATTGAATAAAGGGGGTTGGAAACAACTTTCTTAATATCTAGCTCGGTACATAACTAATACCAAACATAGTATGATAATTGTTCGTAACAATATAAGCAAGAAGGAGTTCAAAAAAATAAATAAATCATAAGTTACAAGAGGCATACAAATACCACATAGTATCAAAGCGCCTACTACTTGTTCACTCGTACCTCCTTAAGGTTATAGGTTTATTCAATTCTCTAGAAATTTTATGTGAAATAGCAACATTAACTAAAAGAGTAATCCTAGTGTTTTGAATCCTAACGAGTAGTAGAAATTATATAAATATAGGTACTATTCCTCTATACCTACTCTATTGGTAGTTTTCTCTACACACATGCATATACACACAAGTGAATCAAATATAGTGGGCAAAACATGAAAAAAGTGGCCAAATACAAGGCACCCATCAACAATCCCACCGTAGATCTTTATGAGCTGCGAAAATAACAGTAGCAAAAGCCAAGAGATAGCGAACCCAACCAAAACAATCAGCATGTCAAGCATAAAAATAAAACATATAGCATCCAAATTTAAAATTACCCATTGAAGAAAATTAACAAGATGAAATCAACACAACTTTAGAAACCCAACTTTTTGTCTCATTACCTTCACAAACACATTACACTAGAATAAACAAGATGAAGAGAAGTGGTTATCTATACTATGTCTAATGGCAATCCTCCTTAGGATTGTATTAAATAAAACTTTGCAATATTGCCTATATTGACCTTACTTTGTTTTTTCAGATTGGTTTTAAAATTAAATGGTAGTTAGAGTATGAGGGTGTTTTAGGTAGACAAATGATATTTAAATATTACTTTCCTTAATCTTCTCGACTTCTTTATTAGATAACTACCAACTGAACTTTTAGCTAGAACACAACTATTGTGTGCACATTGTAAATAATCAATCTCATTTACTAATATGCTCTAGTGGAATCTATATCAAGTGCACAATAAAGTAGAAAATTAGAGATATATTTACAAATCGTGGTCATGAGTTGCATGTCAAATCACGAAGCTTGGAGAGACAAACTTGCATAGGTTTTCTCTATACTAAAAACTGTAGAAATTTGAATCTATGAACCCATCTTTTAATTACATTACAAATAGCTTGAATCGAAATAAATATATCAAAGTCAAAATGAAAAGTTGCACTTAAAACGTTGGTAGTTTTTATCTTGTGCATTGACTATGCTGTTAGGGGCAGAAGAGTAATGGTTTATAGTGGTTTCCATATGGCAAAAAAAGGAAAATGTATGTCCTCAATTCGAAAGCATAAAATCATGATAATTATTGATAACATTGATAAAAACAATTCCTATAATATGGCAATGCATCTGAAGTGAAGTTACCAAAGCCTTTTTTTTGTCAAAAAGTCACCAAAGTCTTCTTATATACGCAAGAAAATATGAATGCATCAAACCTATAATGAACCACCCATGTATTAGAAAGCTATTGACCAAGAAACACAAAAGAACAGACACCCATAGAGACATATTTAATCTCACAACTTAAGCCAATGAAACACTTAAAAAAAGGTTGTAAAATGATGAAACATAGTGAGAGGCTTGCAAAGACAGTTCCCTATCTTCCTTTTTCCCTTTTTTTAATTATATAGGTAAACCTCATAATTTTAAATCAAGTTTAAATTAATAAAAAGATGTAAAGAGTTACAACCAAATCAAATTTATTTAAATTATATATTTCTAGCTTTTTCTCTTTAACAAGCTTTCTTGAACTTCAAGATCTCCTTTGTGCAATAGCAAATTTGTGTTGATAACGTGTTATAAGCTAAAGTTGGAGTTGCTAAAGACTTAAGCATGGAAGGCTTAATTAAACTAAGAATTAGAAGAGCAAGTAGAGAAGGGAAACAAGATAGAAGAGAGTTAGAGATAATGTAGAGATTGTATTTCAAAAATTTTTATATTGTTTACAAGAGAATGAACTCCTTTTATATGCCCTTGATCATGATGATCATATGTACTTTGAACAAAGATTACAAGCTACACTTAGTGGACAAGGTAAATAGAAGAGTACACAAAGTGGAACAAGTAACATATAGAGAACAAATAATTACATAGTTGATGTTACATATACATGTCGTCGTGAAGATTCATCCAAATATTTGGCAACATTGTAATCGAATTGTTACTCGCCAAAACAAACTAGTGTATAATAAAGAAGCAGAAAAACAACTAAATACATGAAACAATAAAATCTCACGCCCGAGTAAAAATCACAGATCATTGTAAAAGCAATCAAAACATCTCACTGCCAATTAACCAAAAAGCAATGTTTTGAGAGGAAAGAGGGAGAACTCACCAATGAAACACAGCGAGGCGCGGACTGAATGAGAGCACAATGAGATAGCAGAGAGGTCGAAGAGGGGACTGAATGAGAGCACGATGTGAGAGCCGAGAGGAGCAGAGGCGCGGACTGAAAAAGAGCACGACTGGAGCGGATCAACGCGATGACGATCAGAGCAGGGCAGCGCTACCAGGGAGCAAAGGAGTGCGAGGACGACTTGTTAGGGGTTGGGGATTTGGGGGGCGGTGACCGGAGAGAGACGGAGAGACCAGAGAGACCAGACACACTGGAGTGACTGGTTGAGCAAGAGACGGGGAGACCAGAGAGAGAGAGAGTTGAGAGCAAGAGACAGAGACGAGAGATTTGTTGGTGGTTGGGGATTTGGGGGGCGGTGACCGGAGAGAGACGGAGAGACCAGAGCGACGGGTTGAGCAACAGACGGAGAGACGAAAGTTGAGAGCAGAGACGACACCGAGACGAGACGATCGGAGAGACGAGAGTATAGAGGAGAGACCGAGACGAGACGCGACGACCAAGGGATTATGGGTTTTTGGTCGACGAAGAACTTGACGAGACGATCGCAGAGACGAGAGTATAGAGGAGAGACGACGAAGGGATTTGGGGTTATTGTTCGACGAGACGCTTTGTGGGATTTGGGGATTTCGGTGGTGGGGAGGAGGAGGTGGGGGGGGGGGGCGGAGGGGGGAGGGGGTTGGAGGGGCTCATCAAAATCTCGAGATTTGATGCACAAATCTCGAGATTTGATGAACGGGTATAACAAAATAAAGTTTTGGTTGGAATGTTGGCGCCATTTTTTAGAGACGGAATTTAATTCCGTCTCTAATTCCATCTCTATTTTCGTCTCTGATTCGTCTCAATTCCGTCTCTGAATTTTTCCGTCTCAATTATGTCTCTAACTTCTTTTTTTAGCAACGGAACTTAATTCCGTTGCTAATTCCGTTTCTAAATTTCATTTTCCTTGTAATGAAGAGATGGGACTTAAAAGACTTAATTGTTCGACTTCACATTGAAGAGGACAATAACAAGAATGACAACAAGAACGATGATTTACCCAATGAGCCCAAGCTAGTCTTTTGGAGGGTCAAAGCAGCAAGAGTTCTAAAAAGATGAAGTATCTTGGTGATGAACCTAAGCAATTCAAAGTCAAAGACTGCAACAAGAGGAAAAAGAACAAAACTCAGTATAAGGCTCATGGTGATGGTCATGTTAATTTTATTAAAGATGAGTTATCTAAAGATGTTTCTAACGTGAATTTACCTGCAATTGTTTTTGAAGCAAACATGGTGGATAATCCACGAGAATGATACATTGATACCAGAGCCACCAAACATGTGTGTGTGAATAAAAATATGTTCTCCTTTTATAAGCCTATCAGTGGAAGAGATTTATTTATGGTACATCTGCTACTTCAAAGATAATTGGAGTTGGGAAAATGGTGCTGAAGATGACATATGACAAAGAACTTATTTTGAATGAAGCGCTACATGTGCCAGATATCTGCAAGAATTTAGTTTCTTGGTCTTTAGTTAGAAAAATAGACTTAAAATGGCTTTTGAATCTAATAAGTTCGTACTATCTAAGAGTAGTGTATTTGTGGGCAATGGGTACATAGCTAATGAATTACTTAAGATGAATGTAATGCTTGTACTTCGTAAATTTAATATTAATAATATTGAAGTTTCTGTTTACTTGTTGGCTTCTTCTAATTTGTGGCATGAAAGGCTAGGACATGTTAATTTTAATTCGTTGAGAAAATTAACGAATTTAAAAATAATTCATAATCTTAAAATCGATCCAAATCATAAATGTCAAATTTGTGTTGAGGCCAAATTGACAAATCATATATATGATTTAAAGTTTGTACAAAGTAGAGGCGGCAAGAAATATTTCATAACTTTTATTGATGATAGCCCTAGATATTGTTATGTATATTTGCTTAAAAGCAAAGATGAAGCTCAGGAAGTCTTTAAACACTATAAAAGAGAAGTTGAAAAATCAACTTGGTAAATCAATAAAGACTATAAGGAGTGACCGAAGAGGTGAATAAGATGCACCATTTAATGCATCTTGTCAAGAACATGGCATAATTCATCAAACGATTGATCATTATTCTCCTCAATTAAACAAGATTGCAGAATGCAAAAACCGTACTTTAAAGGAAATGATGAATGCTATGTTATTAAATTCTGGGTTAACTCAAAATTTATGGGGTGAAGTAATTCTTTTCACCAATCATATTATTTATAAAACATCTCAAAAGAATATGGATGCAACTCCTTATGAATTATAGAATGGTAGAAAACCTTTGTACAGATACTTAAAAGTGTGGGGGTGTTTGGCTAAAATAGTTGTTCTTGAACCTAAAAAGGTTAAAATTGGATAAAAAATCATTGATTATATATTCATTGGTTATGCTCACAATAGTCATGCATATAGATTCCTTATATTTAAATCAGATATACATGCAAATACAATCATGAAATCTAGAAATGCATCATTTTTTCGACCATATTTTTCCTAATAAAAATATGTGTGAATTAAGTTCTAATAAAAGAGCTAGAGATGATGCAAGTAGTAGTAATCTTCAAAATAAAGAGGATGAACCTAGAAAAAGTAAGAGGACAAATGTAGCAAAATCTTTTTGTCCTAATTTTCTAACTTATATGTTGGAAAGTGAACCTCAAATGTTTAAAAAGGCTATGTCTACACCCGAAGCTCCTTTATGGAAAGAAGTGATTAATAGCGAAATTGAATCAATTATGCATAATCATACTTAAGAGTTGGTGAATTTACCATCTAGTATGAAGCCTTTGGGGTGTAAATGAGTTTTTCAAAGAAAGTTAAAGGCAGATAGTTCAATTGATAAATAAAAGGCTAGGTTAGTAGCCAGGGGCTTTAAACGAAAAGAGGGATATGATTTCTTCGATACATATTCACCAGTAACGAGGATAATATCCTTAGCAATGTTAATTGCAATTGCTACAAAAAAAAAACAATATTGATATTCATCAAATGGATGTTAAAACTACGTTTTTAAATGGTGAATTAGAAAAAGAAATTTACATATAGCAACCGAAAAGATTTGTTGCACCGAGACAACAGTAAAAAGTGAGTTGACTTGTTAAATCCTTATATAGATTAAAGCAAGCTCCGAAACAATGGCATATTAAGTTTGACAATGTCGTGTTATCAAATGGTTTCAAAATCAATGAATATGACAAGTGTGTATATGCCAAAGACACACCTGAAGGCTTTGTCATAGTTTGTTTATACGTGGATGATATGTTGATTACAAGCAATGAGAAAGCTACAATCAAATCCACAAAGAAAATGCTAACACAACATTTTGAGATGAAAGATATGGGAATTGTTGATGTTACTTTAGAAATTAAGTTTTTCAGATAGCGAATGGATTAGTGTTGTCTCAAACTCATTATATTGAGAAGATATTGAATAGGTTCGATAAATTTAATACTAGCCCAATAAAGACACCAATGGATGTTAATGAACATTTAACTAAAAATAAAGAGCAACTCATAGATCAATTAGAGTATGCACATATACTTGGCAGTATAATGTATGTCATGTCATGTACAAGACCTGACATAGCATGTGCCGTAAATCGATTAAGTCGATTTGCAAGCAATCCAAGTAAAGATCATTGGAAAGCAATGATAAGAGTACTTAGATATTTAAGGTACATAGTGAATTAAGGATTGTATTATACAAAATATCCTGCAATTCTAGAAGGATATAATGATGCTAACTGGATATCAGATATTCAGGATACTAAATCTACAAGTGGATATATTTTCACACTTCGAGGTGGTGCCATATCTGATATCTTGAAAATCTTCTAAGCAGACATGCATAGCTAGATTTACTATGGAATCTGAATTCATAGCTTTAGATAAAGCTGGCGAAGAAGCTGAATAGCTTAGAAACTTTTTAGAAGTATTCCTTGTTGGTTGAAACCTGTGTCGCCATTTGTATTCATTGTGATAATATGTCCGCTATAGCAAAAGCGCAGAATAAAATGTATAATGGTAAGTCACAAAATCTATATCGACGACATGACAAAGTAAAACAATTACTTGAGAATGGAGTGATTTCCATTGATTATATAAGGTCGAAAGACAACCTTGCGGATCTGTTAACTAAAAGCTTGCCTAGAGATCAAGTAATTTGTTTATCGAGGGGAATGAGATTAAAGCCTACAAAATAGAATCTATTGTGGATACCCAACCTAGTGACTAGAGACCCCAAGATCTAAGTTCAAAAGGAACAACTAAATGATGAAGTCTGGTGAAGCACTATGAAATTTAATTCTAACCCTTTCCTATGATGTTACAGTGTTGCGTGCATAATTATTGAGGGTAAGCATTATTTATAATGATTTCTATGTCATAATTTATGAGGGGTATACCATGATACTCTTAATATAATTCACCTATATGAGTTTGAACTGGGTCGATTCTATGTGAATGTTTAAAGCTTAAATTCTCTAAGGCGCTCATGAATTTGGGAGTTGTTCAGGGCCATATTAATGAACACAACCAAACAACTCAAATTGTCGAAAGTGGGTTGTGTGTACATTGTTGCCTTGGTTTGCACAAACGGCTGAACAATTAAGACATCATGTTTACTGATTAGCTAGCAAACCTAATGATGTTACCCTAGGGAAGGTTCAAAGCTACAAGGTACCTATCCTGATGTCGCTCATTTCCATCATACTCACTCTAGAGTCTACATTATCTTTTTTTTTTAAATCATGAAAAAAACCTTTTATATGGGGGATGATATATATAATATGCGATATTGGTCAATTTCTATTCACGCAGGGGATTGTTGGAACTATGGTGCATCTAAATTATTAGATGACCATAAATAATATATGAATAGTAAATTGAGTGTACTAAGTAGTCTTTTATTATAATAAAAAGTAGAAGGTAGACACGTGTTAAAGTGTACATGTATACATGTTGATTATTGGTGGTATATAATTTTAAGTCCCACTATTATATAGTTGAGATATTTTAGATTATCCTAAAGACATGGTTATCTTTTATGACAACATTTATAAGATGACGATTAAGCCGTACGTGTTGATTGGCATACAATACGTTGTATATATATGTACATTTATTGTGAAGAAACATGTTGTTTCTCATGTTGTTTCTCATGTTGTTTCGTCATATATGGATAGTCAGTTGGAAATAACCAAAATGCATGTTATGGTTATCTAATTGGAAATGTTGAGATGGAAAATAAATTTATATCATGAAGTTACAAGTTGATAATGCATGAGTGACGTGTTGATGCATGCATGCATGAAGTCACATGTTTCAATTGAAACATTTGATCATCGAACGTTATCAATACATACACGTACTTATCTAGTATGTTGTATGCTCAACTAAGAATTGAAACGACATGTATCTATGTATAGTCACAAGTACACATTATAAATACTCCTCAACATGATAGGATAAACACAAGTTGTATTCCGATTTTCTTAAAAGAAAAGTCTTATTTCACTACAAGAAAAATGATATTTAGAAACGGAATTAGCAACGGAATTAAGTTCCGTTGCTAAAAAAAATGGTTAGAGACGGAATTGAGACGGACTAATTCAAAGACGGAATAGAGAGAGATCAGAGACGGAAATAGAGACGGAATTAAATTCCGTCTCTAAATAATGGCGCCAACATTCTCACCAAAACTTTCTTTTTTTATAACCGTTCATCAAATCTCGAGATTCGTGCATCTTCGATCTCGATGATTCAAAGAAAAAATAGCAACCCTATCCCCACACAACGCTCCCTCTCTCTCTCGATTCTCTCTCTTTCAGAAAACCCTGTCTCCCGAAAAATCCCTCACTCTCCCGATTCTCTGTCTCTCCGATCTCCCGAAAAATCCCTCTCTCTTTCGATTCTCTGTCTCTCCGAAAACCTCTCTCGACGGCAGATATCACCGCTCTCTCTGTCACCGCTCTCTCTCACGAACCGTCCACCGCTCTCTCTCACGAACCGTCCACCGCTCTTTCTCTCTCACCGGAATCTCACTCACCGTCAACTCTCTCTCTCTCACCGAGATCTGCCATCGCTGCGATTGAGGCTGCGACGAGGCCGTCGGGTCTGTCGTCGCCGTCTGCCGGGTCTGCCGTCGGGTCTGTTCGCCGTCGTTCATCGTTGTACCTCGCCATCTCCGAAGCCCTTGCCACGACAGTGCTGAGACAATTAGAAAAGCTCTGGATCTTTGAGTGAACTGCTTATGTGGTTATGCTTTAGGATAATCTTCAGTTCCTGCTTGCTCTTTCTTAATACTGATTTTGTCATTTACAGGGTGCTCGATGCTGCGCCCGAGTGCTTCGCTTCTCCAGATCGTTCCCTAAAAATGGCAATGATATTGACTCAGTATCGATTCTGTTAGTGCTAATTGATTCTTTACCCTCACTAAATCTCACCGACTCATATTTTCATAATTTTCTGGTTAATTATAAGGTTGCACTAACATGCCTGGCTAAACTTCGTGACGAGAGATTCATATCCCCTGGGGCTATAAATTCTGATAGTGTTACATGTCTTGATGTCATCTTAGTTAAACAATTGTCAAATGGTGCTTGCCATTCTATATTGTTTAAGCTTGTCATTGCAATATTGAGACATGAATCTTCTGAAGTCCTAAGAAGGCGGTATGTGATGGTTCATTGTATTATATACTTTCTGAATGATTAATGTCGTTGTGATATATGACCTTTTCTTATTTTCCATAATTTCGAAAAGATGCATTACTCCTCGCTTACTTTCGGTATTGTCGTCATATACTTGATCCAGATGTTCCAAGATCGGTTTTGCGCTTTATACTTTGCAAGAAGAGGAAGGAAGTGAGAATTACCTGGATCTCCAGAAGGTGTCCTCATTGTCCTCTGTTTTGAAACATTTAGTTTGATTATTATGAAATCTTTTCTTATCTTCAGTTGCTAGCGGAAAACTTTTAATAGCATTTCTTCAGTACTCTTATTTGGATCTCCCACTATAATGTTGGATAATAGTGTGTCTTGCTTCTTTTTGTACATTTAATTTACGCTACCAGATTGACAAAGAGCAGACCGAATTAGCTAGAGCAAATTTTTCTATCCTAAGGAAGGAAGCTCAAGCAATCCTGGACTTGGTACGTAGCCTTACACTTAATACAATCATCTTTTCCTTTATATGCTTAATTATTTAAATCAATGAAGTTTTTTGGTTTCAATGCAACTTTTTTCTACTGATCCCAGTTTTTTGTGGGGTCTGAAGATACCAAAAATATTGATTATATTCTTCCGGCCACGATGATGACAATGTTCATGGTTTTTATTACATAAAAGTTTTAAGGCCTTGATAGTCAAATTTTTTATTGATTGTTATCTGTATGTGAAGTTATAATCCTCATTTTTTTTTCTCTGTAGTGAAAGGCATTCCTCTTGTGAGATAGCTTTTTTATTAGTTATTTATTTGTTGCACTTATTTTCACGGATTTGCTATTTATCAGGTAACCAGAGATGCAAATCAGGGAAGTGAAGCTGGAAAAACAATATCCTTCTACGTTCTGGATGCATTTATTAGTATTGACCAAGATAGTTTTTTCTTGAGTCAACTCCAAAGTAGAGGTTTTCTAAGGGCGTGCCTTACCGATGTTAGCAACATCTTCAATAAGGTGCGCCAATTTCTTGCTACTATTCTTTTTTTTTCTAGAACTTATGTTTCAAATAGTTAACTGTGGTCCATTCACATGTCAACTTTCCATGGTTCATTCGCATGTCAACATGAAGTTTTACTTGAAGATTTCTAAATGTCAGCATATATGCACGCTCAATTGTTAAAACTAAGTTCGCGCCATTATCTGTTAATGTCAAATTCTCCCACCACATATTTCTTTAGCTTGAGCTTGACCTAATCCGTGTAGAAAAGAGATGGCGAGTTTGTGGCTACGCAGTTTCTGCTGCTTACATAGAAATGGTGGCTGTGCGAATAAACAGATTAACCAAATACATTATCAATTGACCAAAGAGGTATTTTAGGAGACACTAGCGGTGGTACTTGTGGAATATGTACATATAGTTATGAGTGTAGTGGATAATATTGGTTGTACCAAGCAAATGGACTGAACCACCTGACAATTTTAATTTATTTGGATTTTGGAACAGATATGTTGCACGTAACTGCTGATGGTACAAAAAACTAAATGAACCAGGGCCTGTTCGTATGTTTCTCAAAGCGAATTAAAGAAATAATCGAAGCCAACCTAAATCGAACTTCTTAGTATAATTTTCTCGGTTCATATTGGCCTTCCCACTCTCTCCTGTTGTCTGTATCTGAATTTCTCATTGGTGACTTTCTACTAGTGGAGTTCCTTCTGGATAATCTGGATATTATGGTGGACCTTTTGCTAGAGTTGCAGGCAGTGCATATTATGCTTATTGTTTAGTTCTCATACACTGTGATGATTTCAGATAGAGATTTCCTAAAGCTTCTAATGTCAAGTGCCTAGTTGATGCAGGATTTTTTCTTGACGAGTTAGTTTTTCATGCTTGTCTTATCCTCTTTCTGTCACTCGCATATTTACTTTTCCGAGTCTGAAATCTTCATTATTGTGACTTAGAGTTGCATAGAAGTTTCTTACGATCCATTAATTATTTGTATTATTTGATTCCTGTGAACTTTTGCATTTAGAATTGACAACTTGTAGAAAATAATAATTGTAGAAAAACTTACCATAAATTCATCTCTTTTCTTTTTAGATAAAGTAAGTTCATCTCTTTTCTTGGTCTTCATTATTTCAAGTTTCTAACTTTAAATTTCTCCATGTCAGGAAGGACATATCTGGGAACTACACAATGCGCTCTTTCTATCATGAAGTTGTGAAGCTTCAGGTATTGCTTTGGTTCCTATTTATCTTCTCAAGTAAGTCTTGCGTTATATCTCCACTGGTTTATCTCTTTCAGTTTTCAGGGGCAAAATATGTTAACCTCTTGAATTCCAATAGGTTTACTTAATAAAGTATCATGATTTATGTACCTCAGTTACTTTGATTTTATACACGTTCGCCGCATTTTCCAGATTACAACTAACTAGAGTTTAGTATCCTGTATCTGGTGCTCAAGGATGGGTGCAATCAATAATGACACGTGTTTGTGTGTGTATGCTGTATAGTCATTCTATTAGTTAAAACCCATAGTTTTAGGAGAAACTTTGCTAAGTATTTTGTAGGAAATTAAGAGTTAGAATTTTTTTCAGAATGCATTCATTGTAATAATGTGTTGAAGATCATGAACATCACTTGTCTCTAAAAAGAAATAGTTATTAATATTGAAGTACTTATGAAAATTGGTACTTGTCTTGTATCATTTATTTATCATACTTCCATTACACATTGTTTATCTTATTGCGTCTTTTATTTTAGTTTTCTTTACTTTTAATTTGTGTTCTATCTTTTGTTTCAGTTTACTTTAATTTCATTTTGTATAGCGTCTTCTTAATATTTTGGAGCATCGAGGACAATTGACTATAATGGACATGACTAATCTTTGCGTTATCGTCTATTAATTTATGTTAACTGGCAGGATCTCAATCAAATTAGTTCTTCTTCAGCATTCATAGTTTCCAACTTTATATCAAATCTTCTTGGAGCCCATTACTATACCAATCCCTTTCTGCTTCCAGGTTTTCATGTTGCACTTGTAGCTCTTAGGTGCTTCTCATAATACTTTACGTAAGTTTGTGTTTCATGCTTGATAATGTCGGATAGTTTGTCATCTTAATAGGGTAGCACCACTGGTACCCCTGCAAAAGAAGGTTTATTTATCAATCTTGAGGAGGGAGCTCCCTATGCTACTTGCATTTTCTTCAAAGGCTCCTAATCATCAATCCTTGCAAAACATTGTAATGTCATTGCTTTACTTTTTCATTTTAAGCTTAAATGTCATCTGTCTCTCTATGACTAAGATATTGCTCCTTTTTTAAATTGTTGTGACACATGAATCTTTACCGCTATTGATTTCTAGATGATTTTTTTTTTCTCTACAAAGTTTTATCATTTGACTTTTGCATCTTGATGGTTGGAATTGCTATCATGGCATGTGACGAGTTACATTCGTAAACTAGTTCAAAGTGAACTCTGTTATATTTTAATAACTGTTAATTATATTAATCCTATTAGAAATTTCCAAAAGCAAAATCTGCGTTCCTTTTCATTTTCGTAAAAAATGTGATGCTTATGCCTTGTATTGCTTTTACATGGTTGATTGACACAAAATGGCACGAGCATGTTGGCCCACATGCATGAAACATTCCTATTCTCTTAAATATTCATCATTATTATGTCTAATTTCCCATTTTATGTTTATTTATTTATTTTTAGTTTATGACATGTTTAGCATGAACAAACCCTTTGCCGTTAGAACACAAATTATTATATCAACAAATTTGCATCCTCATGCCTGATTTCAAATATAAAGTTTCCATGACTACATTTCTAGAGTCTAGAACGGTATATGTATTAGAAACTTCTGCACTTGAAGTCTTTGCTTTGTGGACATTTTTATTTTAGCATGACCTTGAATCATTTGCTTTGTGGACATTTTATTTTAGCATGACCTTGAATCCTTGATAACTCATTGCTGCAAAACTCAATCTTTGAAACATTTGACATTGAATAAAGATACCATCTTATTTTTCATTTTTCTTAGAGCGAATTTCCATTAGTTCAAACGTGACATCATCTTCCACCAATATGCTGAGAATATTGTTCATTATTCAAGTTTTTAGGTTTGTAGGAATTTCATGATTATATTGTTGGTTGATTTTTAAGGTAAACAGTAATTTGATCTTTACAGTTGACATAAACTAATTGAAAGAAAAGTTATTGGATTTCATGTGTTATGTTTGTTAAATTATGTTCTTCTTGGATATGGTGTTATTAGACTTATTTGTATAATAGAATGGTGTGTTCAATTATAGTAAAATATGTTGTTTTCTTTTGCACTGTAAATGGAGATAGCTTTTTTGCAGTTTCATATTTTTATCAAGAGTTTGATCTATTTTGCAATATTTGCAGAGCGCGGCCCTATCAGGAGGTGACTGGTTCTTCGATCGAGTGGGAGTTAGTGCCATTGACTGCCCATATCCCTGTGACAATACCTGCCATAATCTAGTTTCCAAGTGAGAGATGATGAATTTAAAACATATCATGTAACTTTTATAGTTGTTTACATGACTTTTAGATTGATAATTCTTTTTGTGCATATTTAGAGGATTGTAAGTTTTTTTTTTTTGGGTGGTTGTTGAACAATAGGATTGGTGGTTTTTGTGAATACTTAGAAATTTGGAGCATTTGTTATACTAGACAATTTTTCGTGGATATATAAATCTTTTTCAAATTTTGAATTTTACATTTTTTTTCTCTCATTTGAATATTTGTTGATATATATTGTCGATGTATGAATGTCAAATTTTGCTTTTTTGGGGGATGTTTGCACCCCCAAGGAGTTGTTGGAGGGGGTGCAGGCGATGGAGTAGGTCCTATGGTTGTAATTTCAAGTTATAGGTTGGAGAACCAATTGGATTATGTTTATGTTTGAAAATTAAACAAAAAGGAAAATTAGAGACGGATTAGCAACGGAATTCAGACATTCCGTTGCTATTCCGTCTCTAATTTTCCAGGAATATATGAATGAATCAGCAACGGAATCAGAGACGGAATGCAATTACAAATGTACCATTTTGAAAAAAAAATCCATTTATGTTCCGTTGCTAATTTCCGTCTCTAAATCCGTCTCTAATCAGAAACGGAATGTATTCCGTCTCTAATCCGTCTCTAATCAGAAACAAAATCAAATTTCCGTTTCTGATTGAATCAGCGACGACGATTTTAGAGACGGAATAAATTCCGTCTCTGCTCCGTTTCAGATTTCAATTAAAGACGGAATTTACGCAAATCAGAGACGGAAATTTCTGTTTCTGATTTGCTGTTTTTTTGTAGTGTTTTCTCTTCGATTATTAAATTCATTGTTTTAAGAGAGAGTGAGTATAACTGTTTGATCTGTTTGTTCATACGTCTAGAGGTTATAGCCATAGGATCGTGATTGTTGTATCCTGGAGGCAAGTGCTACCAACCACGGGCATGAATTGCGGGGCATTATTGTCTTAAGGAGATAGAGTATTAAACTTCAGCCTCAATCTATAATTTCTTCAATTCATCAAGTTCGGAGTATTTTCTGCTTCAATTCAGCAAGAATTTTTAAACAATTTTGAAAAACCCAAACAAGATCGAAAATAAGTTCCGTGAAACTAAAAATCTACAAAAGTAAAACCATACCATAATCCGTGCTTTCCTTCTCTGATTGTTCGATCTTCAAGACATTCAAGCGTCTATCTTCTATGGAAATCCATACACGAATGGTAACCACAATTTGGAATGCTAGCCCCAAGAGAGATAGAAAATGTTTTTATTTTTCTCCCAAAATCCAGAGAACTCGAAAATAGCAAAAATGAAAAATCTTGTTTTGTTTTAGGGTTCAACCTATATTTATATGCGTAGATAAGTCCTCACTTAAAATCCTATTTGTAATACAACTATTATATTTAGGTATTTTAAGCAAATTACACATTGCCCCTAGTAATAAGTTATCATATAACAAATTGTAAGGTTTTTTATGTCATGAGTTTTTGTGACGGCCCCAGTTCCCACAAACTGGGCCCGGCCCGACCTAGACCTATATGGGCCCCCGGTCAACCCCGGTAAGGTCAATGCAAGCCTAGTCAGCTTTCTTATGCCATTTTATCGTTAGTTTGGTGTTTTAATATTGAGTTATTAATTTTGCAAGATTTAAATTAGTAAGCAGTGGAAAGAGAATAAATGAAGCAATTTAAATAAATCTAAAACACGTCAAATGGGACAACCTATGTGTGGAACCCTGTAATATATACCATGTATAACTACGGTGACAGAAGTGAGCATATACATTTATCAAAGTGTCGCTCAACCCCAATATCCAAAAACTTCACAAAACATCAAAATAAATAAATATAATGCAAAAACCTACAGTATCGCAAAAAATATGAGTTGCTTTGAGAGTCCTCGTAGGTAGTCGCCAAGCATTGGTTTTTTTCCCTTGCTAGACGAGGGGACTGTAATTCTCACCGTGAAACGAGACAATTCCAATATGTAAATCCAGAGGAGTCTTAACAATACTTCAAGAATTTAAGTAAATAGTCGATAAATTATGCGAGAATATAAAAGAACAGGAAATAAAGTAAGTGCATGATTAATAGAATGGAAATAAAAGTAGTGAAATGAAAGTGTCGTGGGAACAAAAGAAAGAAGCCAAGTGGTCTCAAATCCATCAAGTTGCAACTATACACCGACAAACTGGATTTTCTAGAATCGCAGCAGTAGATTCGAAATTGTTGTGAACGTAGGGGTATCAACGGTGCCCCAAATACCTCACCTCTCGTCAATGACCCAAATTTAGTAATCCGAGGTATGGTTCCGGTTGCGAGTCGGTCGCCATATCAAAAGATTACTTTCCTGACTCACTTAGCCCTCGAACACTCTAACTCAAAGTGGAATTCCATAAATAGACACAATTAAAGAAATTAAAGTCGAGAAGTAGAAGAAAACTACTGATAATGCTCCTACTGGTTTACTTACAAATAACCATGTAAATCACCTAATCACGTAGCATGCTTGACGTACTCGAAGTCCGTACTATCGTCCCACATTTGCCACATTCGAATCCCCTAAATTATTTCACGATTTCCATTAGACTCGATTACTAGTTTTATTCGTACTTTATTTTAGTCAAGCACACATTACGAGGTCGGTCTTGATGCAAATCGCCTTAGAACAACTTTTTGATTATTGCATGTATCTCGAGATAAATCTTAACTATAGTATCCACGGTTGAACCCCAACATTGATTTAACGTGTCTCATCAATAGTTTAGGTCCGTAATTTGGATATGATAACTTATGTAAATACTAATTTATTTAGTTGTATTTTCTTTCTATTATCCTAAATTTTTGCGAACACATTAGCCGCGTATTGAGTCGAATCGTGTTGGTTGAATCTCGACTCGTCCAATTCTCTCAAATTTGGCCTTTATTCTTTTTCTTTTTAACCAATTAATTATTATATTATTTTATTTTATTGATTATACTATATATATATATATATGTGTAATATATATTATTTTTATTTTTAAGTCGACACGCATCTCGAGGCATTGTTTACACCTTAAATTTTGCACAAATAATGAGATAGCCATCAGGGGCATCCACATCATGGAACGAGTCTCGAGGTAGTCCTCAAATTGCTTATTTCATCTCACAATACAAATCTCGAGGCATACACACACTCACTATGCACACCCCATTTATGCTAGACATGTACCATTTTCTTTAACCAAAATAAACACACAAGCCATACAAACAAGACTAACCACATACCTCGATCAACGTGATTGTCGGCGAGTAAGAGTGGTCACCGGAGCGAAGAGTGGTGGAGGGGCATCATCGGCAATGGTGGCCACTAGAGCCGCAAGGAGGCCAAAAGGGTGGTGGTGAGGTCGAGAGTTCGTGAGTGTGAGAGATATAGAATGGAAGCCGAGAGGGGTGAGTGATGAGAGTAGTGAGTGGTGGAGAAGAGCAAAAAGAAAATGAGATAGGAAGGAAGGTTTTTGGGTAGAGAGAGAGAGAGAATAGATGGGGTAGGATGAGAGAGAAAAAAACAAGTGAGGTTAGTGATGTGATTTATTTGGTGGGTGAGGTATTAAAACGTGGATGATTGAGTGTATGGTATTATTATTATTTTTACTTTATTTCTTTTGTGTGAGTTGTCATCATTTTATTGGTCCACCCATTCACTTAACCAACCCCTAGTTGCACTATATCTCTCCCATTTAAATCTTTATACCTTACTACTTTACCCCCAAAATTATATTAATTAATCACTTAATTTATAATTATGGCACATTTGAATTTAATCAAAACTATAGCCTTATAAATTATAAACCACATTATTTTTTAATTCCTATTATGTAATTTTCCAACTATATAGGTAATTTAACACGTTGGACTACTATATTTCGGCCTCGATGCCCAAAGTTTGACAGAGTCTTCCACGTGGGACTTGTCAAGGGTTAAAATCTTCAACTCAGTGTGTCATTAAGATTTTAAAATTTTTGGGTCGTTACAATTTTATCATGTAAAAACTCATTACTCTGAAACAATTGAAATTGTGCAAAATCATTTTTTGTGTGCAACCTAGGTTCATGCGACGTTGTCAGTGAACCAAAATCATTTTGACACACAAGTCATAAAAGTTATCTAGCAAGGCATTATGACTATCTATTTAACGGTCTGGATTTAATTCGCCATTAACAACGACGTGTTTGCAGACGTGATTGGCAGCTCAGATGCTCGTGAGACCCAAAGTTAGGCTTGCGCGCCTTGGAGCTAGGTAAATGGTTATTTTTGTGTGCTGAATTGTTAATTTGCGATGTTTATGTTGAAATAGTAGAAATGGAATCGCAATGTATGTTTTATATTAAATTTGACGTGTGAGATCGTGTGTTAAGTAGTCACCTTGATATGCTTGTCGACGCGGGTACCGGGTAGTTTAACCTACTTAACACTAGGTCGGAGAAAATAACACACACAAAATGAATAAAATTGGCTAAATAATTAATATGGAATGTATATTTGGTGGTTTGGGACATGGTAGGACACGTATGTCACGTTTTGAAGCGAAAATCGGGCGTCGGAACGCCCGAAAATGGACTTTTGTGCTAAGAACAAGAGCAAGTGAGTTAGTGGTGTCCCAATTGGAGTCATGAGAAGATGAAAGATGGGCCAAATAGAGACCATTTGATGGCCTAGTGATGCACAAATGTGGGAGATCACATTAAGACTATAAAAAGTCATATTTGACTTTAGTTTCACCACCTTTTCTCTCTCCTCTCCATTTCATCCGAGAATTTCAGTAAAGGAACAAGGGTTTGATGATTTCTCTTGAAGATTTAAGGAGCTTGGAAGGGTGAAACATCAAAACCAAGGTGAGAATCACAAACACCACAATTTTCTCTATCTTTTGATCCTACTTTTAAAGGTTTTAGTGAAGATTTTGTGGATGTTGAGTTATTGTTTAGATAGGTTTCTAGTGCTTTGAAGTCGTGTTGTTGGTGTTGTGGTTGTGGTTGGTTTGGTGGGTTGTTGGAAAACCCAGAAATTTGCAGCTGGCTGTTGTCCAAAGCGCAATTAACACACTAATGCTCAGACCTACCGTGCTAATGGACTATTATTTTGACATAATTTGTATGAAATGACTTAAAACACATTCAAATGACTAAATATCAACTGTAAATGGAACTAGGTCAGTACGGGCGATAATTTTGGATATCGGGGACTAGGCGGAGCTGGGCTGGGGGTTAGTGGCAGTACACGGAGTACGGTGTGAGGTGTGTAGTATCCCAACTGAAATTACTTTAGCAGTATTTACTTTTGCTTTTGAATTCATTTTCTGTATTTCAATATTCTATTCCTAGTGTGGTTAAATGGACGGACGTTGAGGCTCTCCCTCCGTGCCATTTCTGTGTGTACGTCCACTAGGCCATAGCGCGTGTGTCATCTCGGTGAATAGAGTTATCCGAGAGTTGTGATGGGCACTTATGGGTGCATCGTAGGTTCCACGCCGACCACCTAGCGGATCCAGATATTGGCCTTGCTTGAGTGCTACTCGTCGGCAGTAGTCTGTTGGGAGTTCGAAGTATGGCGCTAGTCTAACCCTAGGGGCTAGGAACATACCCTTTGAGCTTTCACTATTACATTTGCATGCGATGAGCGCAATTGCCTATATTTTTTATTTCTGCATGTTTATTTAATAATTTTGTTTCAATTCCAGTACTTACTTTCCGTATTGCTTACTTAATTTCCTTGGGAATATTTACTCTGGACTTGTCCTATGTCTTTTTTGTGATGGCTTGAGTGCAGATCCTAGTACGAGCCGGGGCAAGGGCAAGCTACCGAAATACAGAGACGTTTAGCCAGACTTGTACGTTTGTATATACATATTTTTTTTTTATTTCGGGATTCAGGATTGTGTGATACTCTAAGACTCTATATTGTTGATACATTGAGGTATAATTTTGATCAATGATGATATATGGGTTTTCCACACTAGGTATTAGAGTTGAATGCATGATTTTAATGTTTATATGATAATGTTAAAAGACTTCCGCTGTGTTTTATTTCGGATTAATATGATATTAGAGAGATGATTTGAGGCTATTAACAATTTAAATAGGAAAATTATTGTTTATTGAGGATAATAACGATTAAATGGTGGATAAGATGGCATGTGGGATACAGCTGGTGCCAGTAGGCTAGGTTGTGAGCCCGCATCAGCCCCCGTGGCAGGCTATTTGAAAAATGGGTCGTTACGATCCAAGTAGCATGAATATCAAAATTGATACAATCTAATGAATAACATATATCATATCATTTTGTCGTGCGATATCATTTTTATTAAACATAAGACATGAAAAGTCACACTTAATGTTCAATTGTATTAGTCTCGATCTTTATGTAAACTGAAAACATCCAAGTGATATTAATCATATCGAGTCACATGGACTTGACCATTACCAGTCTATCATATCGAGGGATCCACTGATATGTCACTCTATACGAGAGTGACAAATTTTATCTTGATTATACACATTCACATATTAGTGACATGATAATCAATCACATCTTTATAATGATCCGGTTAAAGACAACGTTTGATTGTATCAAATTATCATGCTCCTAATATTGAAGTCTATGGTAATCTTAAGTCGAATGACTAAATGATATACCTATCATGAGTAACGCCTTTGAATTAATCCATGTGGTGTTCTTATAGCAGGTCAATCCAATACCTTGTTCCCTAACAAGTACTCATGATCTCGATTTGTATTCATATACACATGATCATCACATGACTATCAATCAAGCACGCTGGTCTTAATTCATTATAGTTCCCTGTATAATGATTGATTATGGACATTTATGATATTTCAACAAATACCCATGGATCTTATTATAAGGTAAACATGAAATTACTTATAATAAAACAACAAATGAAAACCTCGATTTAATTAACTAAAATTATAAGATAAACGATGTTTGTAGATTGACCTAAGGCAAATGCCCCAACATATTAAACTCTAGCCTCAATCTACAATTTCTTTAATTCATCAAGTTCAGAGTATTTTTTGCGTCAATTCAGCCATGTCGACACCAAGCGACGTAATGGAGGTTCATGATCTCAACATTTTTTTTGATTGGATTGTTGTCAACAACACCATCAGCAATCACTTTTTCTAGTACTTGAGAGCTTTTAGAATCAGAAATCACCTAAATGACAAAATCGTCGTCTCCAAATGCTAGCTTGTCTTCCACAAAGTCGTGTGCATCACCGCCAAACTTTAGCGCCTCGTCAAAGTTGTCGAAGTCCTTCTCGTCGGAATATTCCTCTTCGGGTTCCTCATTTAACTAAACCTCATCGGTAGGCACTCTGTCCTCAAACCATTGTTGGCGTCGTTGACGAGGTTGTTGCAATTGCTTCAGCTACTGCAGCTGTTGCACTTGATTCTGATGTAATTGTTGCACTTGAAATGATAAATTCTCAACTAAAGTTATTAGTTGATCCATCATTCGATCGGCATGTGTTGCATTATCTCTTGGAGGAACCTAATCTACATGGTATTCACGTCGGGCTTATGGACCTTGACACTCTGATATCAACTGATGCAGCGAGGAAATTGAGAAATTGCTCTCTACAAAAAATAGATATATTTTCTAGCAATTTGTTGATTCCACAAATATCGAATTGAAGAAACACGTTTCTAACTTGTGACTGAACGCATGAAATTTAAGAAACCAAAACAAATAGAGAGATACTCTCTCTTAAAATCAATTTTATTCATTAAATAATAATCAACTCCACTAATAAAATACAATTAAGTTTTATATATAGGCTTTATTACGGACTAACATAGACTCCAACATAAACTCTAACTCCTATAAACTTTTATACTAAAAAGAAACCCAAGTTAATCTAACTATGACTTCGACTTTGACATAAACTCTAACAATCTTATCTAATAAATAAAAAATCTTAATATAACACAAACTCTAATTTGCATCGGTTTTCCCAACAAGGTTTTTAAAGGGGCAATCCTAACTATATTAAAGCTTCATATCAACTTGATTGATGTATTGTATTTTTTTCTCATTTGTTATGATTTTATCCCACTAGGTTTTCCTAGCAAGGTTTTTAATGAGGCAATCATATCAATATCATACTCGGTATCAAGATTGATGAGAACGATGTACTTTTTTCCTTTGCTAGATTTTTTTCTACTGGGTTTTTTAGTAGAGGTTTTAACGAGGCATATTCTTTTAGCAAGTGTCATCCAAGAGGGAATGTTTTAAATGAAATGGATGAGAATGACTCTTCCTATTCAAACCATTTGTATTCAACCACTGTGTATGAATGGTTACACGTTTACATCATGTTAATTATTCTTGTAATTGTAACTTATGATCTTTGACATTCTTGTAATGACCTATATAAAGGGCTCATATCTATGTTATGAAAACACCATGTTGGAATAAAGTTCTCCTATTTCTCTCCTCTGTGCTCTTGTTTTCTTTCTAGTCTTTTACTTGTTTACTATCCTAGCTTTAGTCTTAGTTAGTTTTACGACACAACTGTACTTTTAAAAAAAACTTGTAGACCCAATTTGGGGCACCGCAAAATGGACACCAACTTATACGCCTTGAGATGCATTATACACACTACCTAGAGTGAATTGCATGACACCTACCCGATTGACGTTGAAAGGGGGTTATTTTAGGAAGGTCTTTCGAAAGGAAGTGTAAAACCCTTCCCAGCCAACATCAAATCTCAATTATCACAAGCAGCCCCAAAAACGCCAAAGAAAAAACCCATCCTTGACCCATTAGGAATAACTTTGTAATATATATTTTCACCCTCACCTCGGATAACCAATCCATTGTCGTCTAGTCCGGTTAGGATACCTGGCTTTCACCCAGGCGACCCGGGTTCAAATCCCGGCAATGGAATTCTTTTTCTACAAAAATCTTTTTTTTGATTGACTGAAGGATTTGAATTGACAAATATGCCCTTATTCATTTGACACACTGTACTTGAATTGGGATTCAGAAAACGATAGCCGAGAGAGTTCGCGCCACGAAATCCCAGATCACGTGAGCCTCAGGTGTCTTTTCCACCTTTTTCCGCACCTTCATAGTTACACTACTGTTTATCTAAATCACCACGTGGCGTTCTTAGAAAACACCACGTGTAAATTTTACACTATTTTTCAACCGCATCGAAACCTTGCTTCGTTTTCGGGAAATCTTTTCCCAAAGAAAAAGAAGAGTGATTGAGTAACATATTATTCCTACAAAAATTTAGTACTCACATTTGGTACTCAATTGTAGACTACCTTTGTATACATATCTATAGATTGAAAAAACGCATCTCGATGCAAACAAGAAAGTACATTTCTTTTGATTCGTAGTTGTTAGTGCTTTGAACATTGCATTGAGATCTTATCTTTATTCTTCGATGCATATCCAAAGGAGACAAACAACGGAGTATGTACAAAATGTATTTCGAATTTTGTCACTGAGATACCAAAATCCAAAATAAAACCAACCAATTCAAATCCCACCTTCATCATTTCAACTCCTCCACTCCTCTTCGTCTCTGCAACTCCATTTCCAACAAATCTTAGATGGCGACCACCGCGCAAATTAGCGCCAGCCTCCGCGCTCGCGCTAACCTGCGCAGGGGTCTCAATCCCCTCCTCTTCCATCCTCACAATCTCAAACTCAAACCCTTCGCTTTCGCGATCCCAGACCGTAACAATGTGGTCAGAGGATCGGAGATTAGGGTTTCGACGGGCGGCGGAGATTCTTCCTCGTACCTCGAGATGTGGAAGCGGACGATGGATCAGGAGCGTAAGCACCTCGAGTTCGAGAAGATTCTGGAAAGTTCAAACGAGGAGGAGGTGGAGTCGGAAGCGATGGAGAAGCAGAGCAAGGAGTTCATGAAGATTTTAGAGGTGCCGAAGGAGGAGAGGGACAGGGTGCAGAGAATGCAGGTTATTGATCGGGCCGCCGCGGCGATTGCGGCTGCACAGTCTCTGCTCAGCGAGAGTCCGCCGAAGAAAGCGGGGACGGAATTGGATGGCGAGTCCGGGATTAGGAGCGAGAGCAGCGGCGGCAGTGCAGCGGGACTGGAGCGCGGAGGTAATTGAATTGAAGTTCTGTTTTTTGTTTCAGATTTTATAGCTAGTGTAATGATTTTTCTTTTTGAAGTAAAATAGAAGTTTCATTAGTCATCAATGGCTCTATACATTTAATAGAACGGGATTAGACATCGAACCAATTGCGGTAATGAAAGTACATTGATTCGTTAATCATAATTATTTAATAGAACATCTTAGTGTCACGAATTTGGCTTTCAATGTGACTGTAATATTGGAAAAGTGTAATAATCAGTGACTGTTCTCTACGAACATCTGGAATGGGTATTTTTTGAATATTGTGTTTCTTGAGTATTTTGGGTGTTCATTGAATTGTTACTTTAGTTGGTCAATGAGGACATTTGAGCGATCGATAAATGGGGGTTAGCTTGAAAACTGATGAGCGTGTTGTCTTATTTAATCATTTTTGTATAGCAAATGAGATACTTGGTTTTGTACTTCGTTCTACGAGTCTTGTTTGTGGTGTTATTTTATGGAATTTAGGATTTAGTTGTTGTGAAGTGCTAGTGTTAGTTTTGAATTTGCACTGATGTTTGTAATCTCAAATTAAGGAGGTTCATGTTTTAATGTTAGAACGAAAACATTTACATGGGAAATGTGACCTTTAGAGCAAGATTCATGTACTCGATGAACTAAAAAAATAGCTAACTCCTTACAATTTTGACGAATTGATGAACAAATCCTCATGTCATTGTTTATATAGAACAACAACAAAAAGATTCGAGCTATCTATCAAACGGGGATGGGATTAGATAAAGCTAAGGCAGTGATCACGCTTTTGGCTTATTTGTGTTAAGGTCTTGAATAATGAACTGGGATGGAATTAGGCAAAGCTAACGCAGTGATTGCAAGGCACACCTTTTAAAATCTTTTCAGTTTAGGGAGGTGAAAATAATTGATAATTTATGACGCATATGCATCATTTGAAATTATCAAGTGTCTTTAGTTAGTACTTATACAAAGTAAATATTGAAAATTAAGGTCAATGACTAGTAGTACGTGCTAGTAGATAGAAAAGAGGCTAATAAATAATTAACTAATTTTTAGGGACCTCCAAATAAATATTTGTTTCCATCTAGGCAACGCTTAGCCTATGCATCGCCTCGCCTTAGGCAGGGAAAACACCCAGTGGCCTTGGCACCTTGCAATCCTTGAGCTAAGGAGATTCACAGACTTATTGATGGTGATATTTTTTTTTCAAGTCAATATTAGAAGAAATAGCCTTTGGAACTTCGTGGCCATTTCTATATTGTACTCTACAATGGCTAGAGAGAAATCAAAGGGTATTCAAAGACAACTATTATGATTAATTTCGCTTGAAGGTTTTTTATTTTTCTATCTACAAATTATCCGTTCTTTCTTGTCTCTAAGTATCCCATTTAATTTCGTCAAAAAAAATATCCCATTTAATTAGACCAAAGTATTTCTTATTGTATCATAAATCGTATTATGCATGCCCAAGTATTTTTTGTCATGCTTTGGCAGTTACATTTTTCCTTGAGCATCTTTCAAGGTTTGAAACTTCGACTTCGCCTATGACTTCGTTCACTCAAAATTTGGAATTAATTCGAGGAAGTTAATTTCGACGATGGAAGTTTGACAAAAATTCGCCGGTGTACGGAAGTTTATGAAATTTCACTGTAAATGTAGAAAACTCAAGTTTCTTCGTAGAGATGCTAGAACTATGTTTTATTTGAATTTAGCCGAAGTTTAAGTACATTTCTAGCATAGTCGAAGTTTGCTCAACTTCCACGAAACATAACAATTTTACGTCATGTTTTATTAACTTCCATCGATGTTTTCGAAGTCCGGTCGAAGTTAGCCGAAGTTGAGTTGAAGTTTTGCAATTTTTTTATTGCCTATGGACTTCGCTTCGCTCACTTCAAAATCGACAAACTTCGCCCGAACTTTGCCGAAGTTTGTCGATTTTTCAAACCTTGACATCTTTATAACTTAATTTTGTTGTCATATTTGGGTTAACTTTTTGGTTATTTAAATTTGAATCACAAGACATGAACTTTTCTTCTTGCAGGTTTTCCGGATTCCTTTCTTCTTGTACGAGAAAAAAAATTATGAATGTATTAATGCTAGTCAATTGCCTTTATATTATTTGATTTTTTCTTAAACATCATTGTTCAGGATTGCAGGATGGCGATTCAACTTCATGGCTCTCAAAGACTTCGGAACGTACAACTCCAGGCCCTGATTTTTGGTCATGGACACCTCCTCTGGGTGATAATACTTCTCCAGAGGATTCCAATAACTTAAAGATGGCCAGACAACCTAGTTCATCTCCAGCTCCTATGAATCTTTTGATGGATAAAGAGCGAATCATAGAGTTTCTACCAATTCCTTTTGAGAGTGGTTTACTTGGAAGTCGCAACCCTCCACTTCCACCTTTTCAATCAATCATTGAGGCTGAATCGAAAGTAGCGTCGCCTACAGTGGCTGATACGCATGAAACTGGTGTGATGTCTTCAGTTAATGCAGCCGAGGCAGTTGAAGCTCTTAGCAAAGTTGACGAGGCATTATCTGAAGGAGGGACTCCAGATGGCTCAAAGTGGTGGAAGGAGACTGGTGTAGAACGGCGTCCTGACGGTGTTGTGTGCCGCTGGACACTAACTAGAGGAGTTAGTGCAGACAAAAGTGTTGAATGGGAGGAAAAGTACTGGGAGGCTGCAGACAAGTTTGATTACAAGGAGCTTGGTTCTGAGAAATCGGGACGTGATGCAGCAGGAAATGTTTGGCGTGAGTCTTGGAGAGAATCAATGAGGCAGGTTAGTACTATATGGATGCCATAACTTAATTTAAGGAATATATGATATACGATACTTCCTCTTTGTTCTGCTTCGCCACTTATGAAGTTGAATTTGTCAACAATCACCATTGTCTTCTAGCACGACCTCACATAGGATGACAGATGTGTAAACCTTCAATTTGTCTGAATGTATTGTTAGTTTGTTACATACTTTATTCATTGTAATAGGTTAGCTTCTATGCCTTGGAAGTGGGGGCTCTTATAGTTCTTCTCTAGTTCATCAGCAAGTCCTTCAAATTGTTTTTTGTTGGAGAACTATATGAGAGGGAGACGCAAAGGGAACCCTGACACCCTCATACATACTTATCCAAACAGTACTCGTGCATGTGTTTTGTTGTGAAATGATTTGGTGAGCAAATTCATTTTGTGGGTTTTGATTTGTGTAGGATCTTGGAACTGGACTTCTAAATATGGAGAAAACTGCAGATAAGTGGGGGAAGAACGGAAGTGGGACCGAGTGGCAAGAAAAATGGTGGGAACACTATGATGCCTCTGGCCACGCTGACAAATGGGCGCACAAGTGGTGCTCTATCGATCCCCACACGCCCCTTGAGGCTGGCCATGCTCATGTCTGGCATGAGAGGTACCTAATATCATTTACTCTCCAAATTTCCTTTCCAGTAATTGTCGTTGATATATGTCACTCCTCACTAGAATGCCTAAGTAAGAGCTCTATTTTCTTAAATGATGCATTTTGCACACATTCTGTTCCAAAATATCTTGGCATAGACCAGATCGGTGCAAAAGAAATCTGAATATCTGGTGTTTATTCTCCATCTGCTGACTATACCTTAATCTTGAAATTAGCAGTGAACTATCTCAATTAGAGTACTTCCAACACTAATCTTGAAGGTTGAGATGCTCGTTCAGTTGACTTATTTTTACATAGCTTGCTTCATTTTGATTAGGCGAAATTATCAAAGGCTAGGATAACTGGAACTCTATGATGGTATGGACTGTAATGACCTTACGTCGTAGCATGTAATGCTCTTCTTTGTCCCATCGTCCATCAGACAGAACAAGTGCGAAGAGCTATACATATTACGACAGAAATACTTGAATCTATTTGTCTGGGAAGTGTGGACTGAAATTTAGTCCTACATCGGTGAAGTGCGTCTTCTGAAAGAACTACACAAGTGTGGGTCTCTTCCCAAATAGTACCTGAGCTTTTTGGAGTATAATCTCACACATGTGAGTTGAAGGTGGCTAAGGTGGGGATAATATCAGTGCTAGTGAGATGCACGAACTTGCGGATATAGGCGTGGAGGGCCTACACTATTGCATTTCAAATGTCTAAGTTATGATTTTATGTTAAAATGCCACATATCTAAACATAATAGCTGCTAAGTAGCTGATGAATTATCTATTTCATTCATTTTGGTAGGTGGGGAGAGAAATATGATGGTCAGGGCTCCAGCATAAAATACACTGACAAGTGGGCGGAGCGACTCGAGGGTGACGGATGGACCAAATGGGGTGATAAATGGGATGAGAATTTTGATCAGTGCGGCAATGGGGTCAAGCAAGGCGAGACGTGGTGGCAAGGCAAATACGGAGAGCAATGGAGCCGCACATGGGGAGAGCACCACAATGGCTCTGGATGGGTGCACAAGTATGGGAAGAGCAGCTCCGGAGAGCACTGGGACACTCATGTGCAGCAAGACACTTGGTATGAGAGGTTCCCTCACTTCGGCTTCCACCATTGTTTTGAAAACTCTGAGCAGCTGCGACATGTCCGCAAACCATCGGAAACATAATGAATCTTGTGGCGGCATATATCCCTTCCATAATTACGTATATATTCGTATTTTTTGTGTTATCGATGAATCCCTGGATTCTGTGCTTGCTTAAAATGAGGTCCCTATTTGTCAAGGATTATGCTGTTGGTGAGGATGCAGGATATGAAAGTAGGATACATAGTGATGATGACCCCTTTACAGAAATAAATAGTGATAATTAGTATAGTTGATTTCTTCATAGTTATGTTGCTTACACTTGTATTTTTGTTGAGTTTTGGGCCTTTTGGCTTTAACTACTCTGTAGTGTGGTGAAATTAGTGTATACATTATTTCTACGAATATATATCTACTCTGTTCTTACATGGTGTTGCTCAATAAAATTTTTGAAATCAGTGATACATAAGCCACATGTATTGAACAAATTCAAAAACATCAACAGCAGATCAATGATCAACAAAGATCATTGATCAATGTAACAGTGCTCATTGAACACGATGAAACAATGAAATGCAGAAGAACTATCAATCTGTTCTTATTCAAATTAATCTCAAAAATTACATTGTATTGCTTATATACAAACTCATATGGTGTACATTGTACCCCCTAGTTACAACTGCCTAGAACAAACTAATATGAACCTGTAGTACATTACACTAAAGTACATGATTCAATACATACACATCAATTAACATAAACAGCTACATAAAACAGCTCTAAACAGCTCTGTATAATTCTACATCCCCCCCTCAAGATGGAAGTCTATGCCAATCACATAGACCCATCTTGGACAATAAATCAGAAAACAAAGGAGCTGGTAAAGATTTTGTAAATAGGCCAGCCAACCGTAACCGAGTAGAAATGTACTGAGGAAGAACAAATCCACACTTGAACTGATGTCTAACCAAGTGACAATCAATTTCCAAATGCTTAGTACGTTCATGAAAAACAGGATTAGCGAGATAGATGTATTGCAGCTTGATTATCACACCAAAGAGGTATTGGAAGGGAAGTAGGAATATGTAAATCCTTAAGGATATATGAAATCCACAATAGCTCACAAACTATGGAAGACAAACTGCGATATTCAGCTTCAGCAGAGGACTTGGACACAGTAGCTTGTTTCTTAGTTTTCCAAGAAACCAAAGAGGATCCCATGAACACACAATAGCCAGTGATAAATTTCCTTGAAATAGGACAAGCAGCCCAATCCGAATCACATTAAGCAACCACAGAGAGATCTTGCTGAACAGGGAAGAACAGACCTTGGGAAGGAGTACCCTTAAGGTATCTTAAAACATGAAGAGCATCAGACCAATGTTGCTCTGTAGGGGCTTGAACATATTGACTTAATTGTTGTGTGGCATAAGTAATATCAGGACGAGTAAAAATCGGTAAAGAATACGACCAATGAGTCCTCTATATCTATCAACTTCAATTAACAAAGGTGAATCAGGATCTCTAAACTTGCAGTCACGAGGGAGTGGAGTAGCAGCTGGTTTAGCCATGAGAAGACCAGCATCGGTGAGTAGATCAAGAACATACTTGCGTTGATGAACATAAAGACCTGAAGAAGATCGAACCAATTCCAAACCCAGGAAATAACGAGCTTGACCAAGATCCTTAATGGTAAACAATGTATATAAAAATGTCTTGACTTGATCAATTAACTCAAGTGAAGTACCAAGAAGAAGAACATCATCAACATAAACCAACAACACCAAAAATTGACCAAAGATTGTTGTAAGTAAACAAGCGGGGATCATGAGCGAGATAGATTAAAACCAAAAGATTGAAGTTTAGTTGTAAGCTCATGATTCCACTGTCGAGAGGCCTGCTTCAAACCATATAGAGATCTATGAAGTTTGCAGACTTGATTAGGTGAAGCCAAATTATAACCATCAGGTGGCTTCATGTACACATCTTCATCTATATAGCCATGTAAGAAGGCATTGTTAACATCCAATTGGTGTAAGGGCCAATCTCGAGCAAAATGCTAAAGATAATACAATTTTAACAGTGACATTCTTGGCAACTGGAGAGAAGGAATCAGTATAATCAACACCTTCAATTTGGTTAAAACCTTTTGCAACCAAACGAGCCTTACACCTATCCAAGGAACCATCAGGATGAAGTTTAACCTTGTAGATCCACTTAGAACCAATAGCTTTCTTACCAGGTGGTAGAGTAGTAAGACTCCAAGTTCCATTAGTTTCCAAAGCCTGTAACTCTTTGTCCATTGCTTCAATCCAAACAGGATCATGTTGAGCTTGAATATAACTGGTAGGCTCCTTTATATTTGAAACAGCAGCTAGGAAACATTTGTAGCTAGTAGTAATGTTTGGAGAATGTAGAAAAGGAAATGTAGGAGGGTTACCAGTAGATAGAGGAATTGGTGTATAAGGCAAAACAGATGTCTCTACATTGTTTAGAACAAAATCATTCAGCCAAAGAGGCTTATGAACTGCACGAGTACTTTTCCTAGTAACAACAGCATTAGGAGGCAGGACATCTTCATGTAAATCATCATTAGTATGAGGTACTAATGCATTAGTAGGAGGTACAGAGGAGACATCTTCAGGGACATCAAAACATGTTTCATTAATAGGTAAATCTTGAGAAGGAGGTACAAGCTGATGTAGGAGCATTAGGAGCTGGAATGTCTCTCAAATAATCAAAATTATCTCCATAAGGAATAGGCACAGGACACCTTGAACTTGCAGTATCTTTATGAAAAGGAAACTGTTTTTCAAAGAAAATCACATCTCTTGAAACAAAACATGTATGTGTGGCCATGTTATACAGTCTATAAGCCTTTTGTCCTGGAGAATAACCAATGAAGATACATTTAATAGCTCTTGAATCCAACTTAGATTTGCTTGGTGAAACATTTGTAGCAAAGCACAAACAACCAAAAGTCTTTAAAGAAGAATAATTTGGTATTCTTCCAAATAAAAGACAAAAAGGAGACTTCCACTTCAGTAACTGAGTAGGTAATCTGTTAATGATGTATGTGGCAGTAAGAACAGCATCTCCCCAGAATTTTATGGACAAATTAGACTGAAAAATCGAGGCTCTTGTAACTTGCAGTAAATGTCTATGCTTTCTTTCAACAACACCATTTTGCTGAGGTGTTTATGGTGTTGATCTTTGATGAACAATTCCCAAACCAGAGAACAAAGCATGACAATCTTTATTACAAAACTCAGTTCCATTATCAGTCCTAATGGTTTGAACTGAGACCTTGAAATGAGTTTGAATGAAAATTATAAACTGTTTGATGATGTTGCCTGTCAAGGACTTATGTTTCATCAAAAATGTCCATGTGAATCGACTAAAATCATCCACAATAGTCAAAAAATAATGAGCTCCTTGAATGGAAGACTGCTTATATGGTCCCCAGATATCCATATGTAACAACTGAAAAAGACTAGATGTTTGAATTGAACTCACTGGAAAAACCAATATGCATTGTTTGGACATCTGACAAACATCACAAGGTTCAGTATGTTTTACACTTGAATGACTGTTAAGTAACATATCAAGTTGTCTTGTTACATGAACAGAAGGATGCCCCAATCGACAATGCCATGAAAAATTATCAGTAGCATTATTACAGTAGGCTAATGATAATTCTGAAGGTGATACAAATGAAGCAATGACATCCTTATGAAAAGAACTTGAATCCAGTGATGTATAGTCCTCCAACCATCCTTCCCACAGCTAGAACTTGAGAACTCTCAATGTTCTGTATAGCACAAAACGATGGATAAAACTCAATTGTCAGTTTAGTAGATGAGAGTAACTTACTAACTGACAAAAGATTATACTTGAATGAGTTTATATGTAAACAAGAAGAAAGAACTAAGTCTGAACTCAGCTTCACATCTCCAATGCAATTCACTTCTTTAGTATGTCCATCAGGTAAACAAACCATAACAGGCTTAGTTAAGACAGTGACATTAGTAAGTAAATCATAGCTAGTGCACATATGATTTGTTGCTCCACTATCCACAATCCAAGCATCTGAATTAAAAGAGGAACAAGAACTGGAAAATCTTTTATATGAGCTACCTGTAAAATCAGATACAGCTGAATTCACATGAGTAGAAGCTCCTGCCTCAGAAACAGACTTTCCTTTCATAAAATTCTCAATCCCCTGCTGTATCATTGCTGCTATATTAGACTGAAAATCTTCAAACTGAGATAATCCTGCATCTTGTATGTCTAGAGGTGATTCCATCAAATTCACAAAAGACTTTGAATTATTGGACATCTGCTTCTTGTCAAGGTCTTTTTTGTACCAATATGGAAATCCATGAAGTTTGAAACAAGTTTCTTTTGTGTGCCTTTTTGTCTTACAATGATCACAAAACATATCATCTTTATTGACAAACTTCCTTTGATTTCCTTTTCCAGCAAACCTATGAACATTTGCTAAACCAGATGAACCTGAATTTATCTTAGTAGTTTTCATCATCATGGCTGTATCTATCACAGGTGAATAGCTAATATGTACCTCCTTTTATTTTTCAACTCTAAGAACCATAGAGTAGGCTTTGTTTATACTTGGTAATGGATCCATTACCAATATTTGATTACGAATATGATCATACATATCATTCAATCCCATCAAAAACTGCATCAGCCTATCATTAGACTCCGGCAACGACCATTCTTCTTTGATGCTCCACATTCACACACAGGTAAAGGAGCTAAACAGCTTAGTTCATCCCAAAGTTTCTTAAGTTTGGTATAGTACTGTGAAAGTGACAGATCTCCTTGACTTATAGAAGCAATATCTCGTTTCAATTGGTACAAGAGAGGACCATTACATTCTCCAAACCTTTCTTTTAATTCATTCCATAGATCAAAAAAAGAGGTTGTATAAAGGAAAGCTTCAACAATATCCTTTGAAATAGAATTCAAGATCCAAGAAGTGACCATATAATCCACCTTGATCCATCGATCAAGATTAGGATCAGTAGATTCTGGTTTTAAACATCTACCATCGATGAAACCAATCTTTGTTTTCGCACCCAATGCAATCATCATATCTCGACTCCAAGACAAGTAATTTGAACCAGTAAGAGAATTAGAGACAAGTACCATACCAGGATGATCAGATCCTTGAAGAAGGAAAGGACTCTCAGCTCCAAGATCACTGTTTCAGAGCACTCCCTGCTCCATTTCGAATTGAAGAACTTACAGAACCATGAACAGATGCCATGTTCAGACCGTCAATTCAACCAAAAAACAACACAAATCAAGAACTGTAGAACCTGCTTTGATACCATGAACAAATTCAAAAGCATCAACAGCAGATCAATGATCAACAAAGATCATTTATCAATGTAACAGTGCTCATTGAACACGATGAAACAATGAAATGCATAAGAACTATCAATCTGTTCTTATTCAAATTAATCTCAAAAATTATATTGTATTGCTTATATACAAACTCATATGGTGTACATTGTACTCCCTAGTTACAACTGCCTAGAACAAACTAATATGAACCTGTAGTACATTACACTAAAGTACATGATTCAATACATACACATCAATTAACATAAACAACTACATAAATCAGCTCTAAACAGCTCTGTATAATTCGACATGTATGCCTTATTTGAACCTTAGATTTCTTCAGCAATTTTGTTGGTTTAGGTGTATGAGTTTGCATCTAGCTTTCAGTTTTGTTGATACTTATTGGAATGCACACTTCAATATGTAGGGCTTCTTGTGCAAATGTGTAATCTTCGAAAATGATGTGCAACCTATGAGCTTACACTGCAATAACAATGTCAACGACCTTTTGTTTTTCTTCTTTTTCTTGTCAATTGAAGTGTTGTTCTCTGGTTTGAAATCTTTCTAGATGAGTTAAAACTTTTTTTTCCTAACTAACCAATAGTAACTTAAAATATATATATATATAGTAGATTTAATTTCTTACTCTCTCCGATAAAAAATTATAAGTTGTTTTTTAATCAAAGCATGCTAATTTAGGCATCCTTCATTATGAAGGCAACTTATGAATTTAATTTCGCTAATTTTGATGGGAAGGAGTAATTATCTTTTATAGTTCATAGAATTTATATCTACTCCACCAAATCGGACATGTTCATCTTCGCACGAATCTTTACGGCATTCTCTAAATTTACACAAAGACAACAATGTAGAGTACTTTTGATAAAATTGGATGAGTTAAAAAAAAAAAATTTCTCGTACTACATTGATAAGGTTTTTTTTTTTTTTTTCAACTTTGTTTAGAAAAACACTATTTCTCACCACAATAGCTAGTTGTATTGGCTATAATAAATAAAATCTCATTCCTAAAAAAATAATTTCGTAGGAAAATACATAAACCTACCAAGATCTAAGGTTTTTTAAAATTTGGGCTACCGGCGATTGCTGCAATCTACGCCCCTCCTACCCTCTCCTTTTCTTCTTTTACCATAACTATTGTTTCATGTGGGTTACCAATAAATGAAATGAGTTTTTCCTCTCCTTGTCGAGATGCTTTGATTTTTGCTCTCCTTGCAGAGAGGTATGAGTTTTTTTTTTTTCCCCTCTCTTTATTATGAGGTTTTAGAGTTCTTTTTGAGTTGTCGTGTGTGTGTGTGTTTTTTTTTTATTTGAGAAGGAAAATTCTTTTTGAGTTTTGACTATGAAGAATTGATCTTACAATTTGGAAAAACTAAAGAACAGGGCCGATCCTTACATTTTTGGGGCCTAGGACATGAGAAATGAGACATTTCATATTATTGTTTTCTATACAAATTTTTTTTACTTCGTTAACTATTTTTATATGCTCAAGCTATTATTAGATTTATATAAGTTTATGAATTGCGCAATTTTTTATATAGAAAGTCTTTTTTTGAAAAGGTTTTTGAAAAAATAAAATTAATATATAAAAAGTATTATACATATTTAAAGATATGATTAATAAGGATAATATAAAAAGTTAAGCAAAATGTTAATTATTTTTTTTACTTTAAAAAAAGTTTGTTTTGATATAAATGAGAGTCGACTTACGACATCTTCAAATCTTGTTTTTTGGGAAGTGATGTCTCTACCATTATATAACGCTAATCTTTTTTTGAATAATTGTTAAATTCTCAATGAAAACATCAATTACTTTTCGAAAAGAAAATATTAGCTTTGTTAATTTATTACAATTGCACAAATAATCATAATCATACCATTAAGTTTATGTATATTGAGCTGAATTACGGTAGCCAGCCACACACACACACATATATATATATATATATATATATATATATATATATATATATATATATATATATATATATATATATATACTGAGCCGAATTACAGTAGCCACGTATGGCGAGATTCATCTTAGTGGGGGCTTTCCATAACGCCACATAATTATCGAGCCAACACTCACACCAAGTAATAAATTTTTTAAAAAAACTATATATACTATATATTAAAAAATCTAGGAGCCTATTCCGGGGTAGGGGTTGGGGCGGCAGCCCGCCCAGCCCCCTTAGAACCGGCCCTGCCAAAGAGAGTCAACTTATGTTGTTGGGGTATTTGATCATGTACAAATAGCCATAACTACGTTCGTAGCAGTGAGTTTTGATGACTTTGTTCAAAACTGGAAGATAGTTTGTATATACAATGAAAGGCTTAGCTGAAAGTTTCAATAGGCACTTAAATTCTCAATAATGCAAGCACTAAATTGGCGAGACTCATGGAGCATGTAAGTTGAGAGTAGGGATGCAAACTGAGCGGGGAATCTCCATGGAGGACGAAAAATCCCCTCAACGGGTACGGGTACGAATGAGGATGGAGGCAGGGATGAAGAGAAAATCTCATATCTACGTGGGTACGGGTATGAATATGGGAAGAAAAATATATAAGCAGGAATATGAGAATCCCTATTAGTAATCCCTATGAGGACCCTCGTGAATATCCCCATATATGTATGATACATACCATATGATATGTATATATATTCCATAGTTTCCACCTCAAAACATTAGTAATACATAGAACAAATAAACTTTAATGAGATTTATAATTTTAACTTAATTATTAAATAAATAAAATATTTTTATTACCAAACTACATTAATTATATGTTTTGTTTTAAATTGTTTGAAATTATATTTACATTTTACAAATTTATAATCAAATAAAAAAATTGCAACACCTTATTTTACAAATTACCAAACTACATTAACTATATTCATGTGCTAACAATAGACATATTTATACTATGTGTATAAATACCATTTAAAAATATCAATACACATATACATTTATATATTTCTTCCCCACGAAAATCCTCATGGGGATCCTGATAGGAAAAAAGGTTTCTCCACGAAGATTTTTCATCCCCACATGAATTAAACGGGGATGAGGATGAAAACTCATCCCCACATGAAAATGAGTACGAAAATGGAATGTGTAGATGAGGATGGAAATGAGGTCCCCATCCCCTACCCTCTTCATTTCCATTTGCATCTCTAGTCGAGAACCATGAACGACATATGCTGAAACTGTCAAAAGCATAACAACTCTCCATTTATGAATCTAAAAATTTTGATAGGTTGAATAAGCCCCTTTTTTAGACTATTGTTGTTGAAACAAAATTAAAAGTATATAAAATGATCAATTCGACACACTCGATGATTGAGTTTCAAGATGTCACTACAAAAAGGCTGACATAGATGTAATTTCATTGTGAGATTAGATATGATAGTGAACAATTTATATTATTCTTTATGTCAAAAAATATTTCTTCTTGTCAAAAAAAACAATAAAAATACATAAACCTACCAAATCAATTCAAATTTCAATTTTCAACTCACATTAGTAGCTAGGTGTCAGCCCCTCAATAGCGTGACTTGAGTAGGCTGGGCTAAGCAGTAAGAAACCTAGCAAATGACCGATTTCTGGAGGACTTTGGTGGTTCCATGAAGTTTGGTTGCGTGCGGGACGGATGAGGCAGCGTACATGCATAGACGAGCTTGCACGCATACGAGGTTGCGCCTTGGCAAGTGTCTTGGCGCGTCCCTTGGCACAGGCACGGGCAAGCCTTGGCACGGACAAGGCGGCGCCTTAGCACGAGCAAGGTCGCGCCTTGGCAGATTCCTTAGCATGAGCAAGTTCGTGCATTGGGAAAATTCCTTTGGCATGGGCAAGGCGGCGCCTTGGCACGAGCAAAGCCGCGCCTTGGCAGGTTCCTTGGGCACGAGCAAGGCCGCGCCTTGGCAGATTCCTTTGGCATAAGCAAGGCCGCCCCTTAGCACGAGCAAGGCGCCCCTTAGCAGGTTCTTTGGGCACAAACAAGACGATACCTTAGCAGATTCCTTTGGCATGAGCAAGGCCGTGCCTTGGCACGGGTAAGGCATACCTCGGCAAAGGGTTGACAAATCTTGACTTGGGCGTTGATCAAGTCAAAGTACTCATGGTCTCATTTCTTAATGTTTCCTATTGGAGCTGAAGAAATGACTTAACATCAACTATAAAGGGAGGTGTGTTCTCTCCTACGGGCGGTATGGGCACAGTAGCAAGGATGACCCTCGAGCATGCATTTGGCACCATGCCAAGGCAAGACCCTTGGACCCATGGTCCGGCCACCCCGAGCCGGTGGGACTCGACCGAGCCCCGGCTAGCACCCAAAGTACCTGGGCGCAGCCAGACACCAATGAGCAGTCCATGTCCCTTAGAGAAGCATGGACCACGTCCCTTGAGGCGTGGATGGACCAAGTCAAGGTGGTTCCAAGCGGTTGGGTAACTACCTTGGTCATGGCCACTGGCATGACCAAGGCACGTCCAAGAATGTCCCGATTACATGGAGCATGTGCTAATTGACCAAGCAGTTGTTATGGAACCAAATGGCAGCAAGGGAACAAGGCAGTTGGGTATCTGCCTTGACCACAAGGGAGTGAGGTTTTACTTAGTCTATGGATCAATTTAATCAGGACAGGTGTCCTAGAAGGTTATATAACTACTTGTTGGCTGATCTATAAAGCCATGAGCTCTAGGCTTGGGAAAACATAGAGTACCAGAGTTGTATTCCCATTGAAAGCTTAGTAAAATGTTTCCTTGTTGCCATTGCTTGTTCATTCGAATTGAGTATTGGTAGTGCTGAACTAAGGTGGCCCTTAGGCACCACGAGTTGGGTTGAGCGAGAAAAATTTCCTTAGGGTAACACTTAACGGCCCCGTGATAATTTGTATCAGAGCTACGTCTCGGAGACGATGGCGACCAAAGCACCAAGTGATCTAAGTGAGAGGGTAGCTCACTTGGAACAAATGATGGCAACGATGACTGTCCCAGCACAGTCGGCGGAATCCTCAATGTCGGCACAACACATTGAAGGATTGAAGTTGTTGGTGGCTTCCTTGGTGACTAGAGGAGAATCACAGGAGGCCATGATAGCTGTGTGGGAATCCATATTCGAGGAGCTTGTAGCGGATGTACGTTCTGTGGGAGAACTTACTATCGAAACAGCTGCGACGATGGCTATGGAGGTGAGTTTACTAAAGCGAGCCATGGGTTGATCCTCGGAGATTGGAGGTGCGGTAAAGTCTAGAACCAAGGTGCTTGAGCCAAATAAATTCTCGGGCAAGCGAAACGCAAAAGAGCTTGAGAACTTTCTTTGGGACGTGGAGCAATACTTTGCTATTATCCCGACGGAAGAGAACCAAAAGGTCATCTTGACCTCTATGTACCTAGAAGGTGATGCTAAACTCTGGTGGAGAACCAGAGTAGATGATGATGTGGCTGCGAGTAGACCCAAGATCGTGAATTGGGAGGTGCTAAAGAGGGAGTTGAAGGATCAATTCCTTCTTACTAATGTTGCTTGGCAATCGCGGGAAAGTTTGCACAAGCTTAAACAGACGAGATCGGTTCGACATTACATTTAGGAGTTTTCCTTTTTCTCTTGTTGGACATCAAAAACATGTCAGAGGAGGACAAACTCTTTAACTTTACTACTAGATTGCAGTCATGGGCTCAATCTGAGCTAAGGAGGCAAGGGGTGAAGGACTTGCCTGAGGTGATTGCTGCAGCTGATAGTTTTGTAGACTTCAAGAATATTTCTTCCACGAGCGAGGGGAAGAATAAGGAGAAGAAATCGTTCAAGGATCACCACAAGAAGGGCGAGAATAAGCCTTTCCCTCATAAGCAAGCGAGCTTGAAGCCAACCCCGAAAGCAAATGCAAAGCCCTCATCAAGTTCCTCACACAAGGGCTGTTTCATTTGCGATGACCCTCACAGGGCACGAGACTTCCCAAAGAAGGAGAAAATCTCGGCTTTGATCGCGGAAGATGATGGCAAGCCCCGGATGAACCCACTACAGTTGTTGAATGCCATTCAATAAGCTAAGACAAGCCCTTCGGAAGGGCTGATGTACGATGATGCAGAGGTGAACCAGAAACGAGTCTTTGCAATGGTGGATTCGGGAGCAACACTGCCACGACTAATAATTAATTCATTTTTAATTCGTTAATCATGACAAAATGACCCGTGATGTGGGACCCGCAGCAAGATACATGTCACTAACGATGCACAGTGGCCAAGTAAATGTTATATTTGTTGTGTTGTTTGTCAGTGTACTATATATGTGTAGACTACTAAGTCATTTATGGGTATGCAGACACCGAGACAAGCGGGGACATGACTCGAGTCGCGTGCCGACGTGGGCCCGAGGCAGCAACTCGTAGGGTAAGTATAACTTGTTCGATTATAGTGAAAAATAATGGATACGTTACTGGTGGTGAAGAGGCCACATCACTCAAAAAAAAATTATATATATATATAAGTCTCTTTAATCTCCCCAAACGAAAAAAAAAATAACAGAAAGAAAGAAAACACAGAGAAGATCGGGAGGAGAGTGAAGAATAAAGAAAGACTGAGAAAGAAACCGACCAAGCGCGAAGCAAGGTGAGTTGTTGATTTCGGTTGTTGTTGTGTTGTCGGCTGTTGTTGTCAGTTGTCGGCTGTTGTTGTCGGTGTAGTGGCCATGGAGGATCGACCTCCATGGCCGAATGAGGTATGGCAGAGATGGTAAGGGTATCTCCCTTGCCATCAAAACCTGTTGGGATTAGGGTTGGGAGCCAACCCTAACGCCTCACAAAGAAAAAAAATATCAAAACCAGAGCACGAGTGCTTTGGTGAAGATGATGATGGGAGTCGGGTCGGGTCGGCCCTTACCAGATGGGGACCGGGTCGGGCCAACCCGGGTCCGATTGGACCGGGTTGGGTTGACCCGGACCCACCTCAATATATATATATATATATATTAATTATATATTTAATTATTTAATTAAATTAAACAATTTTTAATATATAATAAATTCCAGAAAATAGATAAAATTATGGAAAAAAATTCAGGAAAACTCCAGAAAAATAGGAAAAAATATATTTGTGACCTAAATCAATAAAACTTCAATATTTCTATAAAAAGTGAAGAATTCGGGAGTCAGCCGAGGTGTTATATTGGGGTTTAACCTAAAAAAATGCGAAATCGGTAAATTGGTCTCGAACTCAATTTTGACCGATGTCGACCAATTTAGAGATGTTAAATCATTAAACTAGAATCTAAATTGACACATTTTCAACAGTTAGGATCTTAAAGGAGCTATTACGGGGTTTGGGTGCTTACATCGATTCGACGGAAGCCGGATAGCTTAGGAATTTGCTGTGTGTATGTAAGTAAACTGTTCGAGACCTTTATTTACATTTCGTTCCATTTATTTATTTATTCTCAGTTATTCGAACTGAATTGCCTTTGAAATCTATATGCTATGACTTGTTCAGTTGCTCATTTTATGATGTTCATAGCATACTCTGTTTTGTATATCATTGATTCAAATTCCTATACTTTGTCATGTTGATTGTTGTGTGTGTAAGTCAGTGATATAGCATGCTATTAGGATAGTTTATTTATTTTGACTCAAATCCTTTGTGCATTAGTATGCTGTTACGTTTTTAGGATTCCAATGCTGCGTCATTTCTGAATATGAAAGTGGTTCTTGTGGTTAAGGTCATTTGATGATAGAAATTCAGCTTTCATACGGAGGTCACTAGACTTGCCAGGATGTTAGGGGATTTCTCCACTACCTTGCATGACACACGGGGTAACGTGCCTCGAACGGGGTAACCGGACCTCGGGGTTTGTTGGCGCAAGAATAACTTAGGTGAACATGACGAGTTTTAAAACTCGGGTATGTTAGCAAGTATACATTTCAGTGACGACTAATTCACTTGGAATAGAAAAGGCGTAATCGTAAGTACGACATTTTGATATTATGATATAGAGCTCAATGTGAAAGGAAATGCTATAGAGTAGAGCTCAAATTGTAGCGGAAAGGCTGATGTGATGTAGATCATGGCCAACCGACCCTAATCCATTACTACTTAGCCTTGAGTCAGTTTCATATTTGGTTAACTCAAGTATCTCTTTACACGATGTTTATTTCAGTATAATTTCTATTTAAATTATGCCATTTGATACTTGTTGGCTATTTGAGAATGTGGATCGATGTCTCTCAGTATTACTTAAATAATTTCATGTACTCACCGTCTAGTTTGTGACGGTGGGTGCAGATCAGTCGAGTAGCAGACCAGGCAAAGAGAAGATTGGTGACTACCTATGAGCCGGTGGAGAACTGCTACGACATACCTTTGTACGTTTTTTATTATTTTGTATTACATTTTTATGTACACGTTAATTTTCCTTTTGGGTTGAGTGATAGGAATCTAGGACTAGACACATGTTATATATATCACGGTTTTTGTTTATATATGCATGTGATCACTATTTCCTGATTTTTCCACAATATGTTAGGCTTTATGTCCCACTAGTAACTTAATAAGTCTTCAGCTGAATAATTGGTTAGATAAAAAAAATTTAAGTAACTCTGATTTATAGACAACCATATGTTAGTCACTATGACAATTAAGTTAATTATAGGTGGTATCATAAATAGTAGGTGTTTAACAAAGGCTGACTAGTTCCTTATTAGGTCCTATAGGGGAGATTATGGCTTAATTAAGGGATTAGGCCGGACGGTGCCCTTATTTGTAGTTGGGGCTGTCATAAGTGGTATCAGAGCCAAGGTTTATTAAGCTTGGCTTACTTATATGGTTGGGCTATATGATACCAACACAATTGGTATCAGCGCCATGATTTTGAGAAAACATGACTTTAAGATTGTAGAATATGAAGTTTCTACAATACGATACCACAACTACAATAAGTAGTGAACGACCTACCTTGTTAAGCTAGAAACAATTAAAAGATGTAAAACTGTAGAAGTTCGAAAACTTTAGTTAGATGTGGAAACCAGATGATTCTCGCCTAGAAACTATTAGTTGGGAAGTGAGTGAAAATAAGTTGGGGATTTGATATATCTCGATACATGTTAATTTTATTATGTGTATATATGCGTTATCCACGTAGTAGCGGATTCGCGTTCATTCTCCATTTGCAATCGGAGATGGCGGATTCACGCGATAGTGCTGATGCCGGTGCGAGCGATAGCTAGCCTTTGATACCATCAGCGGAGGACTTTCATAGGCTTTCAGATCGAGTAGCTGCTCAGGGGCAGCAGTTGGCGGATTTCATCACATTGATGACTTCCCGATTTGCTCCACCAACACATACATCTGGTCCTACTACGACTACAGTACCAACTGCAGTATCGGTCATACCTGCAACACCAATGCCAGCAACTCCAGTAGTAGAGACTGTGTCTACACCATCGTCCATACCCCCATCAGATAGTTCGACAACAATAGTTCAGCTGATGAAAATTTCATCAGACTGAAACCGGTATACTTCGACGCTAAGAGAGATTTTAAGAAGGTTGAGAAGTGGGTCTTGTCGGAGGACAAGTTACATAAAGTCTTGCAGATTGATGATAGACTCGGAGCGGAAATCTCGTCGTACACCTTGCAGTGAGATGCCGATGTGTGGTGGCGTGCGACGATAGCTGCTGAGGGAGAGTTTATATCTTGGGATGCCTTCGAAATTAAGTTTTATCAGCAATACTTCCCACCTGCGGTGATGAAGAGGTTGCATAAGGAATTCATGAACTTGAGACAGGGAGCCGACGAGACAGTAATGAGATACCGAGACAGATACGGCTATCCGAGGCAGTTTGCCCGAGATCTTGTGAAGGAGGATGTCGATGATGTGTATCATTTTGGCGATGGATTGAGGCCGGATATTGATTTTTACGTTGTCAGTTCGGGTGCCAGGACATTGGGAGAGATATTCGAGCATGCACTTGCTCACGAGACTTATTATATGAGCTGAGTGGCTGACGGGACACCCTTAGTACCTGCGATGACACCTGATCAGATAGCGGAGTATGAGCGGAGGAGACGAAAGGGCAAAGGACCGAGGAGATGGGATAGAGTTGTTCAGGGGGCGATTGTGTCTTATGTAGCATCTCCTACACCTTTGCAGACGATCGTGGGTAGACCTCCCGTACCACCACCAGTCAGACCTGCATTGCCAACTCCTACTACGTCTACTTTACCAGCTTTACCAGCACCATCAGCTCCACGTCAGCCGCACGGTGGTAGAGGCAAAGGTAGAGGTAGAGGACGAGGAAGAGACAGTTCCAGACCAAGGCAGAGACATGCATTTGCACAGGCCCAAGATCAGACACAGGGTCAGCTTAGAGCAGGCACTTGTTATCAATGCGGTCAGGTGGGACATATCAGTCGAGAGTGTCTACAGCCAACGACGGTGATTCCACTACAGAGTCGAGATGTCATCCATACAATTGCACAGCCTGACGCAGATGCTACACGGAAACTCATTGAGGGTATGGTTTCCATTTATGGTCATCACGCTTATGTTTTATTTGATTCAGATTCTACAATTTCTTTCATTTCTGCTCGCATGATCAGCATGTTAGGGTTGAAACTGGTTAGTGTCGGAGTCCATTTGATTTTGAGTACTACAGCTGGAGATAGAGTGTACCCTAATTCTCTAGTTGAGAGATGCTCAGTAGAGATCGACGGGATCGAGTTACCTGCAGATTTCAGAGTACTCGAATTTTTGGAATTCGATACGTTGCTAGGGATGGATTGGCTAGCGTCATATCATGCTCATATCGACTGTTTTGCAAAAATAGTGATATTTGAGATTTCAGGGCGTCCAATGTTCATATATAGCGGTAGTACACTGAGAATCGAGAGCACTCGAGGGTGGTTTGCGACTAGTAGGGAGATGGAGACTTTGGTATCGGTATATACTATTGCGGAGAGTCATGAACCGAAACTTGCAGAGATTCCGGTTGTGTGCGAGTTTTCGGACGTGTTTCCTGAAGACTTACCTGGATTACCACCGCCGAGGGAGATTGATTTCATTATTGAGTTGGTGCTAGGGACGAAACCGATATCCATACCACCATACCACATGGCTTCACGAGAGTTGGAAGAATTGAGAAAACAGTTGCAAGAATTGAGCGAGAAGGAATTTATCACACCTTCGATATCACCATGAGGAACACCACTCCTGTTTGTGAAGAAGAAGGACGGTACTTTGAGACTGTGTATTGATTACAGACAATTGAATAAGGCCACAGTCAAGAACAAATATCCATTACCGCGTATTGACGATTTATTCAATCAACTAAGAGGAGAGCAGTTTTTCTCCAAGATAGATATACGATCAGGGTATCATCAGCTGAAGATCCGAGAGGATGATAGATACATAACAGCGTTTAGTATGAGGTATGGACACTATCAATTCATAGTCGTGCCGTTCGATTTGACTAATGTTCTTGCCATGTTTATGGATTTGATGCATCGAGTAATGAGACCATATCTTGACTGCTTTGTGATCGTATTTATTGATGATATATTGGTGTACTCGAAAACTCGAGAAGATCACGAGCGGCACCTCAGGGAGACGTTGCAGACTTTGAGGGAGCACAAACTATATGCCAAATTCAGTAAATGTGAATTTTGGTTGTTTGAAGTTAACTTTTTGGGCCATGTAGTTGGAGCGGCAGATATTATTGTAGATTCAGCAAAAATTCAGGCGGTTTTGGATTGGCCAGCGCCGAAATCGGTAACTGAGATTCAGAGTTTTTTTGGGTTTAGCAAGATATTACCGAAGGTTCGTGAAGGGTTTTTCGAAGATCGCTTCACCAATGACCAAGTTGACCCAAAAGACGTAAAGTTTCAGTGGTCGAGGAATGCGATTAGTCATTTGCTTAACTGAAGAACTTGTTGACAACTGCACCAATGTTGATATTGCCAGAGGTTGGAAAGGGTTTCATGGTGTACACAGATGCTTCTCATATGGGTTTAGGTTATGTATTGATGCAAGAGAAAGGCATAGTGGTCTATGCATTAATACAACTAAAGATACATGAGAAGAATTATCCAATTCATGACTTAGAGTTGGCGGCGGTAGTGTTGCTCTAAAGATATGGAAACATTATCTGTATGGAGAGAAGTTCACACTCTATACAGACCATAAGAGTTTGAAATATCTCTTCACACAGAGAGAGTTGAATATGAGACAGCGCAAATGGTTAGAATTTTTGAAAGACTGACTTTTCTCTGGAATATCATCCAGGAAAAGCAAATGTCGTTGCTGATGTGCTGAGTAAGAGTTCGACTGGAGATGCTGAGACTATTCGATGTCATATGACGCATGAATATGGTTTACTCGAGGCGGTGGCGAGGCTGAGTTAGTCAAATATTGCTAATGACACGAAGGTACTGATTTATGCTCAAGTGAGACTTCAGGCAGTGTCAATTCAGAAAGTGTCAAAGGATCATAAAATTGACATTTTATATCTAAGATTCAGTGAGTTAGCTCAGAGTTCCGAGTGTATTGATTGGACTGAAATAGTAGATCGGTGTCTTAGATTTCAAGGCAGATTGTGGATAGGCAGTGGCAGAGCTGAGAGATGAGATTCTTCAGGATTCACATTGTTCACGGTTCACTGTTCATCCAGGAAGGACTAAAATGTGTCATGATATGAAAAGACATTTTTGGTGGCCTAGGATGAAAGCGGACATATCAGAGTATATCAGGAACTGTGGGATCTGCCATTAGGTGAAGGCAGAGCATCGTAGACCTGAAGGATTACTACAGCCGCTTCCCATTCCACAATGGAAGTGGGAAGACATAGCTATGGACTTCGTTCGAGGACAGCCGAAGACTGTTCATCGACATGATTTCATCGGGTTGATTGTGGACATATTTACGAAATCTGCCCATTTCATACCAGTTGCAGCTCATTACACATTTGACCAGCTGACTGTATAGTTCGAGGAGAGATTATCAAATTGCATGGAGTAATTTTGACTATTACGTCAGACAGAGATGCTATGTTTACGTCCGGGATGTGGCGGAGTATGCAGGAGCAATATGGTACGTGCTTACAGTTTAGCACAACCTTTCACCCTCAAACTGATGGGCAGACTGAGAGGTTGATTCAAACTCTCAAAGATATGCTCAGGGCGTGTGTACTTGAGTTTGGCGGATCGTGGGAAGAGTATTTACCGTTGTGTGAATTTGCATACAACAACAATAATCAGGCGAGCATTGAAATGGCGCCATTTGATGCGTTATATAGCAGATCATGGCGCTCACAATCTTGTTGGGCTGAGCTAGAAGATCGGAATTTGTTAGGGCCTGAAATTGTTGTCGATCACACAGAAAAAGTTAAGACAGATTCGCCAGAACCTAAAGGGAGCCCAAGAGAGGCAAAAGAAGTATGCGGACATGTATTGCAGCGATCTCACGTACTCTGAGGGAGCTTTAGTGTATCTGAAGGTTTCTCCTCGTATGAGTCATCATCGATTTGGTTTGAAAGGCAAATTTGCACCGAGATTCATCGGGTCTTTCAAGATCAAGAAACGGGTTGGAAAGGTTTCTTATGAGTTAGATTTACCTCCACAAATGTTAAAAATTCATCCGGTGTTTCATATATCGATGCTTCGACTAGCTAAGTCAAAGGCAGGCAAGATACCGACAATGGATTTGAGTCAGATTGATTCGAGTGAGGATATCTCATAGGAAGAGCAACCAGTCCAGATTCTTGACCAAAGGGTACAACAGTTAAGAAGCAAGTTTATCCCGAAGGTGTTAGTCAAGTGGTAGTTTCACGAAGATTCAGAACTCACTTGGGAACGGGAAGACTATATGCGAGAAAGATTTTCGTACCTCTTTGAGTCAGGTATATTTTAATATTCGTTTAGTTTAAGTTCGAGGACGAACTTCCTATTAGTTGGGAAGTATTGTCACGACCAATCATTAATACATGTTTAATTCGTTAATCATGACAAAATGACCCGTGACGTGGAATCCGCAGTGAGATACGTGTCACTACCGATGCACAGTGGCCGAGGTAAATGTTATATTTGTTGTGTTGTTTGCCTAATGTACTGTATATGTGTAGACTACTAAGTCATTTACGGGTATGCAGATACCGAGATGAGTGGGGACGTGCCTCGAGTCGCGTGCCGACATGGGCCCGAGGCAGCAGCTCATGGGGTAAGTAGAACTTGTTCAATTATAGTGAAAAAAATGTATAAGTGAGTGGTGGTGAAGAGGCCACATCACTCAAAAAATTATATCTATATCTATATATCTATATATATCTATATATATAAGTCTTTAATCTCTCCAAACTAAGAAAGAAAAACAAAAAAACAAAACAATAGAGAGAAAGAAAACGCAGAGACGATCGGGAGGAGAAGGAAGAAGAAAGAAAGACTGAGAAAGAGATCGACCAAGCTCGAAGCAAGGGAGTTGTTGATTTCGGTTGTTGTTGTATTGCCGGCTGTTGTTGTCGATGTAGTGGACATGGAAGATCGACCTCCATGGCCGAGTGAGGTATGGGAGAGATGGCAAGGGTATCTCCCTTGCCATCAAAACCCGTTGGGGTTGGGAGCCAACCCCAACACCTCACAAAGAAAAAAAATCAAAATCAGAGCACGGGTGCTCTGGTGAAGATGATGATGAGAGTCGGGTCGGGTCGACCCTGACCCTATGGGGACCGAGTCGGGCCGACCCGGGTCTGGTTGGACCTGGTCGGGTTGACCCGGACCCACCTCAATATATATATATATATATAATTATATATATTTAATTACTTAATTAAATTAAACAATTTTTAATATATAATAAATTCCAGAAAATAGATAAAATTATGGAAACAAATTCAGGAAAATTCCAGAAAAAATGGGAAGAATATATTTGTGACCTAAATCAATAAAACTTCAATATTTCTATAAAAAGAAAAGAATTCGGAAGTCAGTCGAGGTGTTATATCAGGGTTTAACCTCGAAAAACGTGAAATCGGCAAATTGGTCTCGAACTCAATTTTGACAGATGTCGACCAACTTAGGGATGTTAAATCATTACACTGGAATCTAAATTGATACATTTTCAACTGTTAGGATCCTAGAGGAGCTATTATGGGGTTTGAGTGCGTACATCGATTCGACGGAAGCCGGATAACTTAGGAATTTGTTGCGTGTATGTAAGTAAACTGTTTGAGACATTTATTTACATTTCGTTCCATTTATTTATTTATTCTCAGTTGTGAATTGCCTTTGAAATCCATATGTTATGACTTATTCAGTTGCTCATTTTATGATGTTCATAGCATACTCTATTTTGTATATCATTGATTCCAATTCCTATACTTTGTTATGTTGATTGTTGTGTGTGTAAGTTAGTGATGTAGCATGCTATTAGGATAGTTTGTTTATTTTGACTCAAATCCTTTGTGCATTAGTATGCTATTACATATTTTGGATTCCAATGTTGCGTCATTTTTTAATATGAAAGTGGTTCTTGTGGTTAGGGTCATTTGATGATAGAAATTCGGCTTTCATACGGAGGTCACTAGACTTGCCGGGATGTTAGGGGATTTCTCCACTACCTTGCATGACACACGGGGTAACGTGCCTCGAACGGGGTAACTGGACCTCGGGGTTCGTTGGAACAAAAATAACTTGAGCGAACATGACGAGTTTTAAAACTCGGGTATGTTAGCAAGTATACATTTCAGTGACGACTAATTCACTTGGAATAGAAAAGGCGTAATCATAAGTACGACCTTTTGATATTATGATATAGAGCTCAATGTGAAAGGAAATGTTATAGAGCAGAGCTCAAATTGTACCGGAAAGGCTGATGTGATGTAGATCACGGCCGACCGACCCTAATCCATTACTACTTTGCCTTGAGTCAGTTCCATATTTGGTTAACTCAAGTATCTCTTTGCATGATGTTTATTTCAGTATAGTTTCTATTTAAATTATGCCATTTGATACTTGTTGGCTATTTGAGAATGTGGATCGATGTCTCTAAGTATTACTTAAATAATTTCATGTACTTACTATCTCTTTTGTGACGGTGAGTGCAGATCAGTCCAGTAGCAGACCAAGAAAATAAAAGATTGGTGACTACCTCTGAGCTGGTGGAGGACTGCTACGACATACCTTTGTATGTTTTGTATTATTTTGTATTACATTTTTATGTACATGTTAATTTGCCTTTTGGGTTAAGTGATAGGAATCTAGGACTATACACATGTAATATATATCACAATTTTTGTTTATATATGCATGTGATCACTATTTCCTGGTTTTTCCACAATATGTTAAGCTTTATGTCCCACTGATAACTTAATAAGACTTCCGCTGAATAATTGGTTTGATAAAAAAAAAATTTAAGTAAATCTGATTTATAGACAACCATAGGTTAGTCACTAGGACAATTAAGTTAATTATAGGTGGTATCATAAATAGTAGGTTTTTAACAAAGACTGACTAGTTTCTTGTTAGGTCCTATAGGGGAGATTATGGCTTAATTAAGGGATTAGGTCGGGCGGTGCCCTTATTTGTTGTTGGGGCTGTCACAAACACATTCATTTTTGGTGGACCACATGGTGGAAAAGCTTGGACTAGATCTTGTTGAGAATTCTAGTCGAATGAAAGCTGTGAATTATGAAGCAAAACGAATTCAAGGTATGACATCTAATGTAAATCTTAAGGTTGGATCTTGGGAGGGGAAGATCAACCTCACGGCAATTCCCTTAGATGATTTTGATATCATCATAGGGAATGACTTTCTACCGTTGGGGAGCATTGCCTTGATGCCATTTTTAAGGGGATTGTTTGTGATGAACAAGTCTCATCATTGCTTTGTTCTTGCGGCTAACATGATTTCACGTAAAGATAGTACAAAATTGTCCCATCTGCAGCCATTTAAGTGAAAGATGGACTCAGGAAGGGTGAACCAACATACCTAGCGACCCTGATGGAGACTAAGGCAAGCAAGATAGCAAAAGTCCCTGATGTGGTTGTTGAGGTCCTAGAGGACTTCAGTGACGTGATGCCGACGGAACTACCAAAGCAATTACCCCCACAAAGGGTGATTAACCACGAGATTGACCTGATCCCTAGCTCAAAACCCCCAGCACAGGCACCATACAGAATGGCTAAAAAAGAGTTGGAGGAACTAAGGAAGCAGTTGCAGGAGTTGTTGGATGCTAGATTTATTCAGCCATCCAAGGCACCCTATGGAGCACCAGTCTTATTCCAACATAAACATGATGGATCCCTTCGGATGTGCGTGGACTCCATGGCACTAAATAAGCTTACGGTGAAGAACAAGTACCATATCCCGCTGGTGGCAGACTTGTTTGATTGGCTATCCAGTGCAGCCTACTTTACGAAGTTGAACTTGAGGTCGGGGTACTATCAAGTCCAAATTGCAGCTGGTGATGTCCCTAATACGACCATGATGACTAGGTATAGATCATTTGAATTCTTAATCATGTCAATTTGCTTGACAAATGTCCCTGCTACATCCTGTAATTTGATGAACGATGTGGTAAAGGAGTTCATCGATCGATTTGTTGTATATCTTGATGATATTGTAGTTTACAGTCAAAACCTCCAAGATCATGTGGATCACTTACGGATGATTTTGACTACTTTGAGGGCTAATCATTTGTATGTGAAGAAAAAATGTGAGTTTGCTGCGCAAACGATCACTTTCCTTAGTCATATTGTAGGCCAGGGTAAATTACAGATGGACCCGAAGAAAGTGCGGGCGATCATAAAGTGGCCAAACCCCACGAAAGTCCAAGAGTTGCGGTCATTCCTGAGACAAATTACTATCGGCGGTTCGTGGAAGGCTACTCAAGGAAGGTGGCACCACTGATAGACCTGTTAAAGAAGGACCGGACTTGAGCATGAACGGATCGATGTGACTAAACCATGACAGAACTGAGGCAAGTCATTGGCTCTGAACCAGTATTGAGACTACCTAATTTTAACCTACCTTTCGAAGTGCATACGGACGCATCAGATAGAACATTTGGGGCGGCACGTGTCCAGGAGGGACACCCCATTGCTTTCGAAAGTAAGAAGCAGAGCAAAGATACCTGGCTCGCGAGAAAGATGTTGATAGTGATTCATGCTCTCCATCTTTTGAGGCCTTACTTGTTGAAAACAAGCTTCGTAACGCGGACAAACAATGCAGCTATCACGTACTTTATGAGTTAGAAGAAGCTCAATCAGAAGCAAGCTAGATGGTGGCTGAGAAGGAGTTGGGTTGAGCGAGAAAAATCTTCTTTAAAGTAACCCGAGCCCCGTGACACTAGGCTAATAGCTACATTGGCTTTACAAACTACGGCACATTGATTTCATTAGGAAATTGTTACATCAACATAAATTACTCACAATATTTAACTCGTGACGATCACTACTTAAAAATCAACCTGCCCGGTCCCATAAGTGGCGGAGCATGCGGCGGAGTCACAGGCGGCGAAAGGATCTCCGGTGGCGTTGGCGGCAACACTTCCGGTGGCCTCTCTGGTGGCAATATCTCCGCCGGGGACGGCATCGGGATGTCCGGACCTGGCGGGGACGGCATAGGCGGGACCGGCATCTCCGGCCCTGGTCTCGGCTCACCGGGCGGCCGTCGTGGCACCTGAGAAGGCTCAATTACGTCCGGCGGCACGGGCTCAACCTCCGGCGCCGGTGGCAATCCGATCCCGGGCACTTCCCTGGGAATGACATCCGGCTCCGGTGGAGTCACCGGCCTGAACTCCGGCGAAGGCTTGTCATGATATCGTAGTGACATGTTGTTAATAATGTTAATGTTATTACGTTTGTTTGCAAGAGAGAAAAGGGGAATACGTGAAAAGTGATGAGATGTTTGTAAGGATGATGAGAAGATGAGTGGCAGAGATTTCTTGAAGATGTAATTGATGGAGATCAACGTTGGCGTTGAAGACATGATGAGAGAGAGAGAGAGAGAGATTGAATCTTTGATGTGTTTTGGTTTTTGTTGAATGAGTGCAATAATCAGCTTTGGAGAGTGGGAAATGTTGATGAGGATTGATCAGGAGAGAGGACACGAGGTAGGGAGGGGGACAGGCGTCGCGCATGCGGGACTCTACTGCGGTGTTTTTGGAACGAAGAAGCACGATTGTTGCCCCACGTGGCGGTGCATAAGGGCATGACCAAATTGCCACATCACTAATGGAGTACCACCTCAACAATTCACTAAACTCTCATTTACTAAGAGTGTGTTTGATAGTAAAAAAAATGAAAAAAATCATAAAAGATTATTTACTTTTTTTGTGTAACTATTTTTTCCATTGTTTGATAACTTTGTAACTGCACTGAGAAAAAAAAAATCAAATTCCTCTATTTTTCTCATTTATTTTTCTCATCTTTTAATGTGGAAAATTGAAAATCTCTCAATCTCTCTCACGAACTGATCATTTCTTCCACTCAAGCAAACTTGGCATCTGCTACTCTTTTGCGGATATACATTCTTTCTTTCTCTCTTTGTCTCCGGCTTCGTCACCAACATTTTCGTCAAGCCGCCCGACATCGACGATGATTTAGATGCGCACACGGATTGAACCGTAAAAGAAAATTCTTTCTCTTGCAATCAAACAACTACGAGAAAATTTTCTTTATAAAATTCTCTCAAGAAGATTTGCTAAAAAAAAGTTTTTTCTCATTGAAGATTCTTTTTGCTATCAAACACACCCTAAGCTTTTCTCTTTTATAATTAAACACTTTACTACATCTTTTTGAGCCCCCGCAATTACAACACACTTTATTATACAATTTAACTTCTAACTTTTTTTAAAAAAAATAAAAAAACAGTTGCGTTTTCATTTTTAAAAAAAATTGTTTGCGGTCTGTGCGTGAGGCCGTGCACTACACGTTCGTCCGCGGAAGAACGCGTAATGCATCTCCATGCTCCCGTATGGGAAGCGCAGAGAGCAATCATATAAAGGGATACCTCTACGTGATCTTGAAGCACCATTGCTTGTGCTTTGATATCCATTATAACTACACACTTACTACACATTTTTTTGGGACCCACGATCACATCACACCTTTTACATCCATTTATTCCATAAGTCACATCATATTTTTCATAATTATTTCAAAAACATAAAACTTCTCTACTTAATTTATTTTTATATTTTTATAAAATACAAATACATTTACAAAAATCAAAATATCTCATGCATTTAAGAATACAAATATATATTTCACAAAAATACAAATATATTTTAAAAAAATTAAAAAATTTAAATGCAATACAAATTAGGACCACTAAAAAAATTAACATATCCAATGTATTTAAAAATATAAAAATCTTGTTAATAGATTAAAATGATAATTAATTCATAAAAATAACTCATCAACGACATTGCAACAATACTTTTTGAGTAACTGTACATCCGACTCATCCATGAACTCTATCATCGTAAATTGCTTCGTTGCTTCTAAAAGCTCATCATGGTTCACTTTTGTAAGATGCAAATAGTGTAGGTTCTAAGGAGAAAAAAGATGGTATATGAGCATAGTAGTGGGAGCTTGGATGAATTAGGCTTGCATAAAATCTTACTACATATATAGAATCTTTTTAACTTCTACTTTCCAATGGCTAATTTTCAACAACTACTTTCCAACGACTACTTTTCAACGGTTATATTTTCCAATGGATAGTTGGTAGCTGCTGCTTTTTAGCAACTTTGTTAGTAACGACTAGTTTTCGATGGATTGGCACTGACTAGTTTTTAACCGCTAGTTTATATATTCAAGTTTTGCTTCTAGGTTCTAATTTGATTTCTATGTGATATTAGCAAATTTGCTATTTTCTATTAGTTGTGTGATTTAATTTGTTGAATTATTTGTATGCACATTGAAGTTATTTGTTATTTTCTATGCGATTTAATAATCACAAAGTTTGCATTTAAAAAATTGTACAAATAGTTTGATAATGAAATACTTACTTATAAAAAATCACATTGCTAAAACAACAATAATAATTGCAGTTGTACCTGCTGCTGCTGCTACTACTACTACTTGTTATACTTCTCTCTAATCATTTCACATAATTGAAGATGATGTTCATTGCTCATTCATGTGGCTAGTATCCATGGTTAATATTTGATGATCCACTGTGATGCTAAAAAATGTCATAAACTTGTCAATCCTAGCCATTCTTTCCTCATGTTACAGTTGAAGTATATTCAATTGATCCTCCAGTTGAGTTGATTCACTATCCTTCGTCTTATTTTTCCCTTTTCCTTTCACTTTCATCTTTTACCGCTTTCTGGCCATTAGACAACTTTCAAATTCACCGCAACTTGTATCTAGATCAAATGAGGATGTGTATTTCCCAGCTTCATTAATCTTTGTTCTTTTCGAATTTTGAGGAAGGGAAATAGTTTCTTTCCACTTGGGTCATCCTTCAACATTGCCCACCCATGTTCATACTGGAATATCTTCTTTCTTTTATCTACTCATATAACGCTCTAGCACAATCCTTCACTATCTCGTCGTTCCAATCACTGTGATTTTCATTTGATAATTTGTTGAAATAACGCTCGTTGAAGTAATTGATTTGTCGTTGCATCTAGAATGTGTGACTTGGCTCAACTAATCCTTCTTTTCGGATGAGTCGAACTTCTATTATTATAGTAGTAGGTAATGATTCGTTACCAAAATAATTTGTCGTGTTGGTCCTTGCCCATAATGCTATCAGTCGAAATTATGAGCTAGGCATTAGTAAGCAGCTTATCATCATAAATGGATCATAACACACGTTTTTCAGCACCTTTCGCCTTGTCGCCAACGATGTTCTAGACTTCCAATTTGGTGGAGTATGGAAGAATCTGAAAGTTAGATAACAAATATGTTTCGGTTGTATTATCTTCATCATTTCAGGAAGTACCATCTATAGGTTGAGAAATATTTTGGATATTTATGGGGAAATAAGGAAACAAAATATTAGAAGTATTTGGGAAATTGGAGATGTTTGGTGGAATGAAAGGATATGGAAGGTTGTGAATATTTGAGGAATATTGAAGATTTTGGGGAAATTGTAGATATTGGGGGGTTTCGGAACTTAAGCATATTTTATGGTGGCCCTGTGACGGCCCTCGCCGCCCCGGGGTGACGTGTCTCCGTGTACTCCTTGCCAGCTAGCCCAACTACATGTTTACGCCACCTGCCCGTCCTTTTCTTGTCTCGAATTTCGTATCCACGTGTGTGTACAGTGTATATATGAAATAAGCAGCGGAAGTTGTACGTAAAATTAGAAAAATATATTAACCAATTTAAACAAAACCTATTGTGGAAAAACCCTGAAAAGTACTGTAGATGTACAATATCAAATCACTCCCCAGTTCCCAAAAGAATCAAATAAGTCTTTAACCGCGGACAGTCAGATAAAGTCGTCCAAACCCTCCTTGCCCTTACTAGCAGGGTCTGCACTCGTCCATCACAAAAAAGTAAAATGGAGAGTACAGTTAGTAAGATTCCAACAAAGTACACCGAGCATTTATAAGAGAATAAACAGATACCAAGAATCTGTCAAGTAATTATGCGGAAACTAAACAGTCAACTGTGCTATTAACACCTCCACTTGAGATTCGGATATACGCATCCCGGCAAGTGGGTCCCACATACGACCCTAAAATAACACGTGGCACGAGTCAAATTTTTGGGCCGTTACAGGCCCCAAATTCCAAGTCGCCTTGCTACCGCCACGTCGCATCCCACGTCACATAGCATTGCCTCGTAATGGCCCGCTTGTCCTTGACACCTCGCGACCCAACGAATTGCTTACCCTTTTTCAGCTAACCCTAGTTACACTAACTAATCGTCGAATAAATATTAATAGTTTAATTAGCCAATTACTCGGTTTATCAAGTTATATTATAATTTTACAACGGGAGTCTTTATATGAGTAACTTATGCAATATTTAAAAACCATAAGTAATGAAAAATTCGGCAAAAGATATCGTGTATATATATTAAGGCGAGATAAGTATAACAAAAGTTTTATATTCATGTAATCAGTGTTCTACAGTCCCCAAAACCCAACAAAATACATAAATATATACATATTGTAGTCACACACGAGCTGGTTCTACTATCTCATAGGTAGTTGCCCCAGTACCTCCTTGCCCTTGTTCGTAGAAGGATTTGCACTCAGTCACCCAATAAATATAGTGACGAGTCCAAGGAGTAAAATCCCAAGAGAAGTCCACACAATATTCATGAAATAAAGCTGAAAAACTACGAGATATGTGAATATAACTCCTGACAATAGTACGTTATATTCCCATAAATGTAGGCAACATACGACAAGCAAAAACAATAACATGAAATAAATAAGCAGCATGTACCAATTAAATAAGCTTGGAAATGAAGCAATAATCAGTAAAAATATGTCTAATCACAAGAAAACACTGACCTACACCAGCCAGTAATCAATAAATCAAATAGGAGTCGCGTATATACTTACAGGCTTACAGTGACTAAACCCCAACTTTAGTTACTGGATGAACCCCTCCAGACGCTATCTCAAGTCAAGGAAACACCCTAAATCCCTCATGGCAGTCGTAGATATATTCTACTGCCATCGACATGAACACTAAACATAAGTAACTGGTGCAAGTGATTTAGTCACAACCGATATATACGCAAACTGAATATGAGCGAAAACCCATGTGTGCCCACCAACAATCACACATGAAGTACGATATTGATAAAACCAAAACAATGAATTATTAGGTTTACGTACCTCAATCCGTGCTTCGACTTCCACGAACTCCCGAATCCTACCCGACTAGCTCCCAGTACCCGAGCTATAGTACTTGAGTTCAGTGTCTTATTAGTTAAAATATAGTGGGTTTAAGCTCAATTTAGTGTCTATTAACTCTTAAAATCAATATTTATTTCAAAACCTAAAAATTATTAAATAGTCTTTTATTAGGTTAATTCCTTCAAAATAAGTTAAAAAATAGTAAATCTAAGAATCGATGTGTCAAAAGTGGGTTTCAACTAGCTACGTGATTAAAACATTTTTTTTTTTTCGAATTTTTGGTGTCGAGTTAGCGTGATAATAGTGCTTATTAGCGCTCTAATCGTGAAACTAAATTCGAGTTTCTGCCCAGAATCATTAGCGCACTAATTTTCCTCATTAGCTCGCTAATTGCCCTTGTGACAGAATTCTCAACTCGAAAATTATGTCCCAAAACTCCCAATTAGCTAACTAAACGCCATTTAACACCCTCTCCATATCAAATTAACACAAAATAACAATTAGAACAACCTTAAAACAACAATTTGATCAATTTCCTCAAATCTCATAAATTCACTAGTTTTTCCCTATTTCATCAAAATACCAATTCAATTAGAACCAGTGATAAATCCTTATATAAAATGATCATTTAACATATAATTCATCACAATACCACCAAAAATCAGGGATCTGATCCTTAAATTCAATTTTTCATCAAAACTCTAAAAAAATGGGTTCGTTAGATAGAAGAGATGATGCAGAAGATGATTACCTAGGTTTTACTCTTGCAATTGAGCTCCAAAATGGCTGAATCCCAGCTCTCCAACGATCTTTTTCTTCTCTCTAGCCATTCAGTTAATATGATTCATTTGCATGGTTTGATCAATCTTGCTTATATATATCAAGGTGATGTTAATTATTGGCCCTTCATCCTCATGTATTTATGTATCCCGAGGTTTATCTAGGGTTCACTTGCAACCACCTAGCCCACTTACTCCCACTAACCAAACTCAAGTAACACCAAATTAATACTCTCCTAGTTCCTAGATGTGCCAATATGTATCTCAAGGACTATCATATGGTTTTCTTTAAATTTACTCAAACTATAGGCCTTGATTTATTTGATTTAATCACCTTAGCTTAGGCCCATCATAATATTTATGGTTAATGGTTTTATTCACAAAAATTATCAACTTATGGTCCCACTAACCCTCGACTATCGAGCACTCAGTGCCCCACGTCTCGACACGAGATTCAAGGTACACCATAGCCTATCATTTTAATTAAATTAACTTAGCCTATGGTCACATTACTTATTTCAGTTCATCAACTAATCATCTTAATGTGAATTAGTGGAGTTTCCTAGTGCACCCGTAGTTCGCCTACTCGACACCTGCTTTGACATGTCTTTCAATGCGAACACCCTTCACACAACCTCGCCCGATACCAACATACACACATGCAGTGCAATATAATAATAATAAATTTAGACACCACATTTACACAACCACCATTCCACAAATAACATATTTCCTTGGTTCTCGTGTTCGAGTCAACCGAGTTATCCACGTAATGCTCGAATTACGCCTGTTAATCCCTGAGATAAACGTTAATCCTAGTTTAATTAATTTGGGTCGTTACATATTTGGTACAAAAATCTAGTTTTGAGAATTTTGACAAAATAAATAATAATTATTATCCATGTATTGAGAAGTTGATATTTTGAAATAGTGAGGTGAAAAAGAAATTGAAGTTGTAGAGAATGATGAAGTTTGGAAAAATTGGAGTTTTAAGTGGTTGTGTAGAATAGAGATGGATGATGGTATTTATATAGGGTTAGATTAAATTTCAGAAAAAAAATACAATGTATAAAAGAGGCAAAAAATGTACTGCAATGTAAAAATCGTTATAAAAAAATGTTTACTTTTTGAAACATAACTTTAGATGATGGGGGTGAATTCAAAGATTCACTTTTTTTGTAAAAAAAGATTTTGCGGGGCCTACATGTAGAAAAGCTGCACGTGGGTCTTAGCACTACGCGTTCATCTATAAACAAATGCGGAATGCGTTCTTTTGTGCTCCCGTATGGGGAGTGCGGAGAATGTACTCTTAGGGCATCACATTGTGGATGCCCTAATATGTTTTTTTTGTCTGGAGTCTAGACTAGGGATGCAAATGGAGAGGATAGGGGATATGGACCTCACCTTCATCCCCATCCTTGCTTAAGAATTCATCCCCATTTTCATTCCCATCCTAATGTGAGGATAAATTTTAGGAGCGGTTAAACGGAACCTAATTATTTTTAGAGAACCTCATTTAAATTTTTATGAGTTCTAATTCTGCCCATTGAGGAAATGACCAAGTTACCTTTCATATAAAGGGTATTTTCTTCCCATACCCTACCCTCTCTTCTCCTTGATCGACTTGACCACATTCAAAACCCCAAAACTGACTCCACGCTCTCATCTCTGACCGATCAAAAATGCATGAATCCACACGGAATTGACTCGATTAGTCCATTCTCTCCTTGTTTCCATTCGTTTGGTAGGTTTTTTTCGAGTTTTTTTTGCCGTTATTTTCAATGTTATTAATGTTGGTTGTTGTTTGGATTTTAGGGCTTTTGATTTGTTAATGATTTCCGCATTTTTGGTACGAAATGTCGAAGAAGTTGTCAAAACGAAGCCTACTGGACAACGACGAGTCATTTTTATGATTTTTTAATTGGGTTTTTTAATCAAGGAAGAACCTACATTTTTGATTGATGTCCCCGTATTGTGTGTTGTAATAGAGCCGAATGGTTACATGCCGGTTTTATTTGGCCAACATACCGTACATACCCCACGTAATTGCTACTTAGATCCCACTCGATTAGATATTTGAATTTTTAACTTAAGGTTCGGGCACAATTATTCACGATATTACCAACATTATCGTCTACTATAGACCGTAAGGCCTATAAAGGTTTTGGTTAGTATACATTGTAATCATATATATACATACATATATATATATATATATATATACCCAACCAGTTTGCTCCGCAGACCCACCCAATTGTATATTAAGATTTTAGGTAGCTGTCAAAGTTACAAGTTTGCGATATTACTGACAATATCGGTTAACAAAGATTGTTACGCTTGTAGAGGTTCCGATTTTTTTAGACCGCAATCTTACTTAAACCCTACCAAATTACTACACGCACTCCTCCAAACCGTATCTTTGGATTTTAGCACACGTGCGGCAAATCCGCCGAGGTTTGATTAAAATAGACCCTCCCACGACCTCAGTGACTGTGAAAAACGAAGAAAATGCGTTTTTGTTAGGTTTTATGAAAGTTTCGATTTGGGATATGAATGTTAGAAATGGGTTGGTGTGATATTTTGTTTGTTGAAGATGAGGACTTTCTGGGTATTTTGAAAAAAATGGTCCTTTTAGTTATAAAAAAATAAAAATGAGATACGTTGAAGTTATGGGGTCCTCTAAGCAAAAACTGAGGTTCGTTTAGCCGCTTCCTAAATTTTTATTCATATCTTCATACTCGTCTAATCTTCGCAGGGGATGGAGAATCGTTGGGAAGAAAACTCTTCCCATTTCATTCACCATTGGGGATCTCTGCGAGAATTGTTTTCAAAAAAATTATAAAATATAAGGTACACATATATAATTATACAATTGTTGAAATCTCTAACCAAAATAAACTATAACATATTATGCAATGAAAGTTCTTACTTTTAAGTGCTAACACTTGTAATTATGTTTCAACAAAATCATTTACAATAATATGCAAAAAGAAAAACTCAAATTCAAAATAATCCTTAAAGTCACTTCATATGCATCTCTTTAAACCACCAAGTCATCAACTTCAAAATAATTATTGACATGATCAATGAAAAGATTAATTTTAAATAGATATTCTTTATAAGTTTTCAAAAATAAAAAAATAATAAATAAATAAATATTAACAAATTAATATTATATTGTAAAGAATTTGATCCATGTATTTGACCCATCTAATTTGGGAATTAAAATTAAAGGCTGGAGTTTCGTTTGTGGTTGATGATGGATGCATATTTTTTCCCTCTCGACTCCTAATAGTTAATAAACATTAATGTCATTAAGTTGTAAATTCAAAACATGTATACATAAATATAAACTAATCCCTCCAAACACAATCGTAAGTCGTTTAAGGTAAAGACAAGAGAATTAATTAATGAGCGATTTAATTGTAAAGTAATATTACTACATTACCCTTACTTTTATTACTGTTTTTTTATGAAATCCAATTTGGCACACTAGTAGATAAAAATTGATCCAACTTGGCATACTAGTAGACAAAATTAATTCAACTTTCAAAACATTATTAACAAGAGGCAAAATAGGTCAAATATGCTTGAGAATAGGAGAATAACTTACATTTTTAAACAAAGGAAGTGAGCTAGAACGACCTATATTTGTGAGTGGAGTGAGTATATAAAAAGCTAATGATCCATAGAGGCCTGAAAACACAAACCCTAGATCTTTTAGACAAAATAGAAATAGAAAAGGAAAACAAATACAAAGGGGAGAAAACAATTCGTTTAGGAACATAGAACATAAGAACACTTACAGGGAAGTTAATAGAACTAGTAGATACTATGATTAGAAGGGGTGTCAATATTACTTGCCTCCAAGAGACAAAATGGGTAGGAGAAAAGAGTAGAGAAATAGGAAGCAATGGTTTTAAATTGTTGTACATTGGTATAGATAGAAAATGCAATGGAGTAGGAATTGCGGTGGATAATGATTGTAAGGAGAAGGTCGTAGAGTTAAGAGAATGGGGATAGATTGATTCTTTAAATTAATTATTGGAGACGAAAAAATTAACATACTTAGTGCCTATGCACCATAATTAGGATTAAGTGAGAGCATCAAACATAACTTTTGGGACGATATGGATGGATTTATGCAAAGTATACCATTAGATGAAAATGTTTTTATTGGAAGAGATTTAAATAGGCATGTCCGGGCAAGTAACGATGGGTTTGAGAGAGTTCATGAAGGTTTTGGTTACGGTAATAGAAATGAAGAAGGAGAATCAATCTTATAATTTGCTTCAACATACGATCTTGTCTTAGCAAATACTAGTTTTAGGAAGAGGAAGTCGCATATAATTAGTTTTATTAGTGGTCATAATAAGAGCCAAATAGACTTTCTTTTTATAAGAAAAATAGATAGAAAAATATGTAGAGACTGCAAAGTAATACCTAGTGAAGCACTTACTACCCAACATAAGTTAGTAGTACTTGATATTGGGCTAAAACGATGACATAATATGAATAAAAGAGTTAGCAACCATAGAATAAAGTGGTGGAACCTGAAAAATAGTAAACAAGTAGAGTTTAGAGAAAGACTAATAAAGAAAATGTTTGGAATTTTAGCTTAGATGCTAATAAACTGTGGCTAGAAATGAGTAGTTGCATAAGGAGAGTGGAATCAAACGTATTAAGTATATCTAAAGGCTTGAGACCACCAAAGAAGCAAACGACGTCCAACGAGCAATTAAGACTAAAAGAGATATGTATAGAAAAATACCTAAGTGTCAAGATGAATATGCATACAATCAATATAGAGAAGCTAGAAAACAAACGAAAAAAGTGGTTAGTCAAGCTAAAACAAATTTCATGGAAGATCTATATGCAAGTTTAAGTAATAGTGATGACGAAAAATATATATATCGATGGTTGATCAGGTTTTCTAAAACATATTTCTTTTATATCGATTTGTACATAATTATGAAAGAAGTGATGTTGATTTTTTCTAAAAACATATTATTTATTTGTTTAGGGTCAAAGTAGTAGATTTAAGGAAATATAATAAAAAGAATTTCAAACATTGCATGTACAAAATAATTTTCGATATAATATTTTATCCATTACTTTAGCATTTTTAATAATGTGATGATCGCAATTCCTACAAGAAGGGTTGCTCGACCTTAACCATCGCCGAAACCTCTCGAGATGACCCAACAAATCGGTTGATGATCTAGTAAGCCTTAAAATATGGAAATATAACAAGACAATCTATAAATAGACTACCGTGACATGTAATAGGTGCGAAATAAAAGACTTCCGAGTCTATTAGGTGTAGAAATAAAATAGAAAGTTGTACAAAAGTTCAACAACTGGGCTATGGGTTTCACAAGTCTACCCATAATAAAATCCCCCGTTTATCACATCAAATGTTTCAAATCTGAATAAGTATAAATAAACAACCTCGCAAACAAGAAAAGTGCTTCTACGTTATGACCTTGCTCTTTCCTCCGCCATGAGCAGTAGTCGAGATACCTGGATGAGGAAAAGAGGTGGGGTGAGCAAAGACCCGAGGGTCTCGATAAAGTAGAAACATGCTTTACCCTCAATCATACAAGTAATACCTAATGCGTAATATATAACATGAACAAGGTTATTGACCAATCCTACTGACGCGGGCCGAATGCGTTAATAAAATAAAGTTCCTAAATTAACTATTTTGTAGAATAGTGACAAAGGGTCGATCCCATAGAGATTGCTAGTCTTTCTAAGATTAAAAAAATAAAAAGGGAAATCAAGGGTTTTAAAATAAATTAATTTAACTAACTAAACTAAAATAAACTAAATAAGTAAAATAATGAAAATAACTTTCAAAACAATTAATGGGTACTTAGGTCTATGGTTCCACAAATCAGAATCAAGACTCAATGGCATATTATGGTCTTCATTCTTTCCCAAAAATTATTAATTTAAATTCTCCTGGATTAGCTATGGAAAATCGACATCCGTCAAAAATTCTTAATTCCCCAAATCTTGATAGCCAGGATGTCCGCCACTAACTACTTCCCTAATTAATGCATAGCCCTAGACATCCGCCAATCAGGTTTAACACACTAACCACAATAATATGGATTTATGGGAATACTAATACTAAATAAATGAATCGCGTCCACTTATGATTTAACCTAAATTCAATTGTTGCACACTTAAGAACCGAAAGGTTTTTAGGGCAAACGGGTAAGTGTTTGTCACTTTATTAGTCCAAAAGTACAATTACATATATAATCGGTCTAAATAACTATAGATTGTCCATCTAAAAGCATGCACTGGCCATATATATACCCTAGATCTAAATCATATTCATTAAAATCAACAACAATGAAATAAGAGAAATTAAATCAAATTAAATAATAAAAATTATAGATCTCACAAGTTATGCCGTGAATCAAAAATCTCGACTTGTTTCACCTCCAACCTTGGCAAGGATTTGGTTTAGTCTAACATGATCGTCGAGTTCGAGAGACTATGACGTCAAAAAATATAAGAGTCGATGTTTAAATATGAAATTTAATAATCAAATATAAAAGTTAGTAATCTTTAATAAAATCTAAGTTCCTAATATAATAAACTATTAAAGATTGGTCCCAAAAGGTGAGAGAAATCGATTTTGGTGGTTGGTAGAGTGACTCTACGTCGAGGAGGATCTGAAGGCTCAATGGGCGTTCAATTTGGAGTCTTGTACATGTGTCGCTTGCTGGTTTGTCAAGAAACTAAAGTCCACTGACCTGGCGTTGGCGAAAATCTACTGCAATGATATGCCGGTGCATGGAGGATGCGACACATGTCGCTCAACTGTGCATTGTGACAATTGCACAAAGTCATTGAAGAAATGGGAGAGTGTTGCAAGACGGATCCCAAGAATCGAGTGGCAATTGAGGCGAGAGGAAATGAATTGTTATGACGTTGTGCAAGTGAGCTTGATAAATGGAAGGCTAACACATGGCAGCTGGTGGCCAATGGACAGTAGACGCGTGGCGGACAGAAGTGAAGAGAAATCGCAAGACTTTGTGATCGAATTCATAGGAGAGAATAATGTACGCACCTCGAGGACATCTAACATCTCTAAAGAACGCATGTCTTAAGCGTATCACTCTAGGGCATTGGTCTGATGTCTCCTATTCTACCCACTGCGCATGTGACGACCCAAAAAAACTTAAAAGACCTGCCTTACGGGCAATTAAGGAATTTCATAACCCTACACAAAATAACTTGATTATATAAATTAAAGTAGAAACCCTAGTCTCATTTTGTTTGAAACTTTAACTACCGGAGGAAAAAGGGTGATCGAGGTCTAATGCCGGGAGAACAGAAATAAAAGGTACACGTATCTCCCTCATCATTTTAATCACGTTTTAAATTAAAATCAAGCTTGAAAATTGACAAAAATGGTGGTTTATAGCGTCGATGAGGCAACCGAAGGCCCCAGCGGCCGACGACGGCCTCACTGCTGCTGCTGGGACAGTGGGGGTTCCACCAGGCTGCCCTACCCCCCACGGGCATGCCAACCGTGGCTGGCAAGGGCGCGACCGGCGTTGGGCCCCCTCTTGCGGCGGCTAGGGAGGGGGAAGTTATGGAAGAAGATCAGGGGCGTTTGGCCCCTTGTTTGAAAACTAGGGACCCAAAACCCTTGGTTGACCGATCAACTCTAAAAAAATAAATATAAATAAATAAATAAATAAAATAATATATATAACAAAATAAAAGCAAAGTAATTGCTTTCGAACAGGGTGCCAACACATCCCCGAAGGAGATCGATCGGATCCCACCCTTTGACCCTCGCATCAAGCGACGGGGGACCTGTGAGACCCACACTAGTAGATCCCAAAGTCCAATAAATGGAAGACTTAGTTAATTTAAATTAAAACATGTATTGATAAGATGTATTATGGTTGTATAGTGTCATGCGAAGGTTTGTATCGGGCCCTAGTGTACCAGGAGTTGTTATAGGCGTCGTTGCGAGTCGAGGTAAGTAAGGAGCTCGCTCAAACATTAAGCATGACTTGCTATTAGATATTTAGGTATTATGCTTTAAATGAAAGACTTGGGTTAAGGGTTGCATCGAGGTATTGATTTGAATCTCCAAATTTATAGAATGTGAATGCATTTGGTTCCCCATTTATGTTATTTATTGCCCTAGGATGTTTGTGGAGTTCCCTCCGAGGGCCCAATTAACAAGTTATCATATTTAAATGCCCAGGATGTTTGTGGCGCCACCGAGGGCTAACTAGTTAATGCCCCAGGATGCTTGTGGAATCCGCCACCGAGGGTTTTTACTTGCCAAATTGAATACACTAATGTGTAATATAAGTGTAAGAGTTGGAGTTCCTACTCATGTAACTTGGTGATAGAGGGACATGTATCAGTGGCAGCTTTGGATTAACTCATTTTGTTATGATGCTACTAGTTGGAGGATGTAACGACTATTGCGTCCAATAATGGTTTGCATCAAATCAAACGTGAGGGATTTGGTCACCAGATTCGTACCAATACCTAGCATGCATTGAATGGACCAATGACTTATACTTATTATTATCTCTTATGGTATAGCTCTTTGCATGAATGATATGAATTCTATTATGATTTAAATGATCCTTAAAACTTGTTTTAGAAGTTATGAATACATGACACTTTCCTTGTCTTTGAAGATGAACAATGCTATCATATTTCTACAGGCTTTTATATCTTATCTACATGTTTGAACTTGAATTTGATCAATACCTACGTGTTTTCTACTTAATGTCTGAGATTTAGTTTTTCAACTTTATGTTAGATTTTGCATAATTAGTAGGTAGTACTTGCGTATTCAATGTTTGATCGAGTCTTCTCTCTTATTGAGTTATGGTGGTTCTTTAGCTCACCTTACTAATTCTCCGGGTGCGTCCACATCCGCTTTAGCTCATGACAATGGAAAAGCACCTGCTTGAAGTCATTCCTTACTTTGTGAGAAGTTATATGTTCCTATTATTTATTTATTTGATTTTGAGAACGATAAACTTGGGTTGTAACTCAAAGTAGATAATTTGGGTAGTTTGAAACCCTCCTTATTTATTTTGCACTATTTAGAAGCTTATTGGGAGTATTAGAAGCTATTTGAAATGATTGAACCTACTTATATAGTTGAACTCTTACCGAGTCGATCTTATGATATAAGGAATTCTAGTTTTGATTTTTACTTCCACATTTATTATTTCATATGGTTAGTATGTTATTCCACAGTTTGAATAAGGCGTGTCAGACTGCTATTTGGGCTTGGTTCAGGTATCGGGCTTAAGTAATGGTTTGGGCCGGGCGACCCGACCCTAGTTCAGGTGAGGGTCATTTCAGTGCAACACGTAACTTGAGGCAAATCATCTGACATCTGATCAGTGCATTAAATACTCCATTTGGAGTATTTTCTTACCTCAGATTCAACCGCGCACTCCGTTTCACCTGAAAACAACTAATAAATATAATTAAATATATATTTTAGAGACTTTCCACATTAAATATACTAAAATAAACTACTTAAACTCTATAAATATCGACTTATCAAATATCCCCAAACTTAAGACTTTGTACGTCCCGAGCAAAGGTCTAGATGACAACACAAACTAAACTAGACTCCTAATATAGTAATGAACCTAACTAATCCTATATCCGATTGAAAATTCATGAAGTTCCTTTGATTTACATAGTCACCAAATGCACAAGCCACTCAAGAAATTTCAGAGTTATGATATGTCAAGACTCGCAACTCAAATACAATTAAGATCACACTTTAAAGACAGACTCAGTCAAAACAAAGGTCATCAACTACTTACGAGTTTTTTTAGTCCATACATTCAAGCACGCAAGTTTAAAGTCTTACTTAATCTAGTGAAAGCACTTGAACTAAATCTTTTATTTGAGGAGTTTTCATAACTTCCGCCTTTATTTTTATTTTATTCTCTATTTCTTCACGTTTTTTCTTCTCTGTTTTTTTCAACAAATACGATCCCTGCTCTATTTTTATGGACCCTTTTTCTCACTTTTTTCCCACCACAAATTTCTCTGCTCCATTTCCTATAGAAGCTTGTAAGACTCTCTATATTAAGAAAACTCATGTTAACCCTTCTCACTTCCATTATGATCAAGCAAATCCCCAAATGTGGGTTAAAATAATATCACTTATATAATTTTGACTGTCTGCTCCCTTTTGCTATCTAGCACAAAGCTTAATCATCAACTAAGCCCCTAATCATGACATCATAAAAATGCTGAGCTACGGGCTTGATTGAGTGTTTCACCTAGTTTTCCTTAAGTTTCAAGTCAAAAGGCAACCGTAATGTACTCATCCAAAACCAAAGACATGAAACAAATTTTCGGGTGACTCTAGACAATAAAAAATTGAAAAGCTATACTAAATACATTTATGAAAGTGTATCAACTACTAATAAAATGAGAAAGAAATGTGAAGGGACAAGAAATGAAAGAAATGGAAAAAATGATATAAAACACTTCCACACTATCGGACAACCGCATATAACCGCATAAAAAATTAAATGGTCTCACTTGCGGTCTTTCACAAAAGAATCCATCCAACTTAATTCACGAATCCTAAAGTACCCCCTACTAAACTTGTTCCAAACCTTTTCCTCAAGGTTCAAAACAAGTCAAGGAATCCATGCAACGAAAAAAATAATAATAGTGGTGAAGAAGAACATGGATAAAGAATAAGAAGATGATACAAATACATGCATAACTGAAAGTCTATAAAAACTAGTGAATGCACAAAATCTCTCATGTCAAGGTGACTAAGGAAACTATGAAAGAACAATCATAACAAGAGCAAGAACTAGTAAACATATGAGTTAACTAAAAATATCCCTATCAATTCTTGCGAGTCCGAAGTCTTTCAACTAAGGGTGAAATCAACAAGATGATGGAATGGAGTCTAGGGTTTTCGGTCTACTCAAAGACCCGGCACTGATGCGGTGACTTAAGTTGGATATGTCCCAACCAAGTCTAAAAGCATCTAAAGTCCTGAGAATATGTTAATTCTAAATAAAATGCTCAAATTATACTAAAAATGAAATCCAAAGTCAAACCCGTAAACTCAGGGGTGCTCCAACCCTCCAGTGCTAATTAATCATAACATACCACCTGTAAAAATCCAAGAAACCAAGTCAGAATTTTATTAAACATAAAAACTAAAACTAAACTAAAACTAAAATAAATGCAAAAAACAAAAATGAAGCTAGGCTGCCTCCCAACGAGCCACCTTTATTTTAAGTTTTTGGCTAGACTTGAAGTGATTTATCACGTGATGCCCTCTTCTTTAGAGATGTCGACACCGAATGGTGCATATACGTATTTAGTCAATGAAGCTTGCATGCCTTCTTTCAGATTTGGGAGCTCATTTAGGACTTCCAACACGAAAGAATTTGTCGCATCAGGATCGTCCAACACAAAGGTGCGGCAATGTCAAAAATTTGCAAACGCTCTTTTACTTCCACCCCTTTGTATAGTTTAACAAATGGGCATGGGAGGGTGGGTGGTTTCAAACACCAGAGGTTGGTCTTCATCGCTCTCTATCTGCGACTTCTTCGGCCTATCTAAAATGACATCAATTCTTATCTCATTATCCTTCTCTTCATTCGGTGCAATGATAATTTATAGCTCAATGTGAAAGACTTCATGTCCTTCCGCTGTTTCGCTCCAATAGTCCTCCACCTGTGTAACCTCATTCACCTCAAAAATTTTCGAGGTATTAATACTCACATCCTCTTCTAGGTAAAAAAAAAAAATGGTTGTGAACTACATAAATATTCCTCGCCAATCATATTTTGAAGCCTGGTATTAAATTAAATAAATTGATTTTCCAAATTCTTCAAGCTTGGAATCTCAACTTTAAATTGTCGAAAGTCTTCAGTGAGCTTTAATCTTCTATAAATTGCTTCACCATATCTTCTAAGGAGGTGCTCTGTCGAAACTGTTGTCTCTCTTCATGCTGAAGAATCTATGGACTTGACATAAGCCTAAAGAATTCGGGTTGTGGCGATGCATAGCTAGAATAATGATAATTCTCAAACTGTGGATAATACGGACAATCATATGCAGAATGAGAATAATCTTCACAAATTTTGCAAACCTCAACCTGTTGCACAAAAGAATGCATGTTAGAAAATTGATATCCACTATGTGACATACCTACCCCATTAACATTATTATAATGTGAGTCTTCAAATCGACCATAATTGTGGGGGTAGGAGGAGTCCATCGCGGGGTTGCCAGAATACATGTTAAGAGCAAGGGACTAGATAGACAAAATAAATAAAATAAAATAAAATAAACAAATAAAAAACACCAAAGAAAGAAAAATACCAATCCCCGACAATGGCACCAAATATTGACACGCGCCGAAGGTGTTCATAAAATAAAGTTCCTAAACCAACTATTTTATAGAATAGTGGCAAATGGTTGATCCCACAGAGATTGGTAGTCTTTCTAAGGTTAAAAACAATAACAAGGGAAATCGAGGGTTTTAAAATAAATTAATTTAACTACTTGAACTAAAATAAATAAATAAATAAAATAAAATAAAAATAACTTTCAAAACAATTAATGGGAACCTAGGTCTACGGTTTCACAAATCAAAATCAAGATTCAATGGCATATTTTGGCCTTCAATCTTTCCTAAAAATTATTAATTTAAATTCTCCTAGATTTGCTATGAAAAATTGACATCCGTCAGAAATTCCTAATTCCCCTAATCTTGATAGTCAAGACATCCACCATTAACTACTTCCATAATTAATGCATAACTCTAGACATCCACCAATCGGATTTAACACACTAACCGCAATAATAAGGATTCGTGAGAATACTAATCTTAAATAACTGAATCGCGTGCGCTCCTGATTTGACCTAGATTCAATTATTGCACACTGAAGAATCAAAAGGTTTTTATGGAAAATGGGTAAGTGTTCGTCACTTTATTAGTCCAAAAGTACAATTACAGATACAATCGGTCTAAATAACTATAAATTATCCACCTAAAACCATGCACGGGCCATATACATACCCTAGATCTAAACCATATTCATTAAAATCAACAACAATGAAATAGGAGAAATTAAATCAAATTAAATAATAAAAATCATCGATCTCACAAATTATGTCATGAATCAAGAATACCGACTTGTTTCCCGTCCAACCTAGGCAAGTATTTTGTTTAGCTGGACATGATCGTCGAGTTCGAGCGATTACGACATTAAAAAAATATAAAAGTCAATGTTAAAATATAAAAGTTGATAATCAAATATAAAAGTCGGTAATCTTTAATAAAACCTAAGTTCATAATATAATAAACTACTAATAATTGGTCCTGGGAGGTGAGAGAAATCAATTTTGGTGGTTGATAGAGTGAATCGTGTGCCGAGGAGGTTCCGAGCACTGCTTGGGCGTTCAATTTGGAGTCATGTACATGTGTCGCTCGCTGGTTTGTCAAGAAACTGACGACCGTTAACGCGGCGTGCTCTCATTGGCGGAGATCTGCTATAATGACATGTTAGTGCATGGAGGATGCAACATGTGTCGCTCGGCTGTGCATTATGACAATCGCACAAAGCCGTCGAAGAAATAGGAGAGTATGGAAGCACAGATCCCGAGGAGAATCGAGAGTCAGTTGAGGCGAGAGGAAATGAATTGTTACGAAGCTGTATAGGTGAGTTGGACAAATGGAAGGCTAACACGTGGCAGCTGGCGGCCAATGGAGAGCAGACGCGTGGCGGACAGGAAATGAAGAGAAATCGCATGACTTTGTGATCGAATTCATGGGAGAGAATAATGTACACATCTCGAGGACATCTAACAACTCTGAAGAACGTGTGTCTTAAGCGTGTAACTCTGGGGCATTACTCACTGGTCTCGTCGATGTATTTGTTGGGTGAATGAGTGCATATCTTTCTATGAGTAAGGGTAAAGGACAATCTTAGGTGACTATTGTGATGGCCCCAGCTCCACAATTCTAAACTGTGCCCCACCCGGCCTAGACTTAGGTAGACCCCCGAGCCCGTCTTGCTGAGTCACACAAACCTAGTCAGCCTTCCTTTACCGTTTAGCATTTAAGCAATTAAAGTTGCATTAATCATTTAGTGAGTTATCATAGTTATAACGAAAGCAATCAAACCTCAACCTAAATGAAAAACCTCAAAGACACACAAGTTAAGACAAACTAGAGTGTGGAAACCCCGCATACGTATATCATCATCAATGAACAGTCAATGGAGAGTAAACACAAAATATACATGTCCAAGCTGTCTCAAAAAACTTAAATCCCAGTGTTTCAAAACAAGTATATCAAATAATACAAAAAGAATCACCTATACCAGACAAGTGGAAAGGTCTACTCCGGTATCCTCAAATGATATCTCCTAGCTATGGAGTCTTTCCCTTACTGGATTGTGGATCTGCACTCCGTTAGACACAAAAATGACGAGCCCCAGTAAGTAACGCCAAACAAGACATATATACAACATTTCAAAATAAATAAATCAGTCTAATTCATGTAGATAGAAAGAAAGGAACATGGAACACATGAAATATAAAAAACTGCAAATAAATCAATCGATAAGTGAGGGTTTGGAATACGAAAGCCGAATAGCGAGGATCCTGACCAAAAGGTCATTGAGTCGCTGCAAAAGCCCAGCTGACTCGAGCTCAGGGTGAGACACAGCCTACCAGCCCTAACCCTTGCGACTATGAGATATCCACAGACTCCGATAAGTGTCCCTAACGTACACTCAATTGGGAGATATCAATGACGTCCAGATAAGAGCTCATATCACAGATAAATAATAACCATGACTCACTTGCCAATGGACCACTCAACCAATAGAAACTTCAAAGCTCAAGAAATAGCTGTAAAACATCCTAACTGGTTTACTTACCTGTATCCAAGCTAATAAGCACTCGATTTTGTTTTATGAAATCACGAGTGTATGGTGTGGAGAGGTTACCTAACTTATTCTTTTTCTTTCTCACTAAAGCTTCACCAATCACACTCCAAGCACTCTAGAATCTCTTTTCTGTCTCCTTCCTTGGCTATCAAATCGATGAGAGTGAGTGAGAGAGATCATACACATTTAACTTAGGTGGTTTTAAATTGATAAGATTGAGCATTGGCCTTTAATCTTTTGTGCATACCTATCTCAAAAATGTCTTGTGATCCACCTTCACTCAATTATTTACCCAAGTCATGCATAAATGACTCACAAGTTGACTCCTTGTCTCTTGATGAGTTAATGCGTGTCTCGATGCACATCAAATGAAGCTTACTTTATTTCTCTAACTATAGGTACATCAGTGCTTATATTAAATGTGACCACATTAAGCCACTTATAAATTCAACATTAGTTCAAAATAATTCAGCTTACCTCATAAATCGATACCTCGGTCTCACGTTGACACACAACTCGAGGTATGCCTCCACTCGTCTCAACACCGTTATGCGCCACGTGTACCTTACCTGCACATTACCAAATTTAATTAATTTAACTTGTTCGATATTTGGTATAGTGAATAATACAAGCATCAAACAAAAATAGCATACCTCGGTGTTGACTCCCGAGATTTGGACATGTATATCACGACAAGTGGGTCCCACGTGCGACGCTGAAATGACAAGTGGAACAAGTTAGATTTTTAGGGCCGTTACAACTATCTTTTTTTGCTGACGGTCTTGGAAAACTCGTAGGTGTTTATATTATTCATTATTTTGGGTATTGGTAGATTTGAGATGACGTGTAAATGTATATACCATGTTTTATGGTACTGTCACTTATACAAAGAGTATTTTTTTGGGTTTTCCACAATAGGACTTACTCTTATGAATAATGTTTACCATGGTAAATTACCTTACCTAATTGTATCAATTAAGGCTTTCGCTAATTCATGTTAACTTGTAAAATACAATCCACTAATATGGTTAGGATTTGGATAAACCACAAATTATTGAACATAACAAATATTTAAATACTTAACGAGGATAATTCACTAAAAAATTTAATGAAACACGCGTGGGCACAAACATCGAGCTAATAGGAGAACGGGCAGGTGTTGGACACGTGTAGTTAGGCCCGCTGGGCAAGGAGTACATGGAGACATGTCACTTCGGGGCGGCAAGGTCATCGCAGTTGGTATCAGAGCGAGGTTGATGGATCCTAAACGATGAAGTTTAGTTTGTTCTTTGACCTTATAGGCTTACCAACGCCATAATTGGTATTAAAGAGAGGTCGATGAAGCCTTGGGAAAAGTTAAAAGAAATTTGATAAACTTAACCAAAAAAAATCTTAGATATGGAAACCAAATGTTTTGGCTTAAGAACTTTAGTTGGAAAATGATGTGAGGTGGGTAGAGTTGGGGTTATATGAGTGTTACGTTTTTACTGTATGTTATACACTATACACGTATATATATTGAGGCTGATGCAGATTGCGTGTCTCGATGCAGATCATGGACGGACAGTTGACTACGCCTCAGGAAATCAGACAGACTAGTGTTACAGTTAGGGATTTCCTGTTGGGTTTTGGGGTTCATACGCAGCGGAAATTACAAAACAATTTTGACAAAAACCCCAACAGGATCCGAATCTAATTCCATTAAAAACGTTTAAACCATGAAAACTTAATCATACCTCAATCGCAATATACCTTTCAGAAGGTTGATCGATCTCTAAGGCGCTGCCAACGACGAACGCCCTCCATCAGTAGTCCACACACGAACAGCGACCGAGATTTGAAGTGCTAGCTTCGAGAGAATACCAAACCTTTTGTTTCTCTCCAAAACGATTCAGAGCATACCAAAAACCCTAAGTCGTTTCTAAAACGAAAATAGAGTTTTGGCATTTTTTTTTTCTTTCGTATGTGTGTTCTAACTTAAAGCGTCTATTTATACAACCCTTGTATATAGACGGTTAAGTAAATTACACATATACCCTTACTTAAAGAAGTATAAGTGTAATACACCACAATGACGTTTCTGTCATGAATTTTATCACATAAAATTCATTTTCTGAATCATCTTAAAATCTCGCAAAACCATTCTTAGCGTGCGACCCAATAGGCTCATACAACGTTGGCAGTGTACCAAAACACATTTTGGTATACAAGTCATAAGCGGCCTCTAGCAAGACATTATGACTACCCAAGTTGTACGAATATCAAATCGATACAACCTAATCAATAATGTATATAACATCCTTTTGTCACACGATATCCTTTTGATCAAACATAAGGCATGGAATTGTCATCCAACATGTTCAATCGTACTAGTCTCGATCTCTAGGTAGACCGAAAACATCCAAGTGACATTGATCAATATCAATTCATTTAGACTAGGCCTTTTAACAGTCTAACACATCGAGGGATCCACTAGATATCTCTCTTTATGTGAGAGGGACAAATTCTATCTTGATTACACAACTTCATCACATTGCTCACACAGTAACCAATCACAACCTTTATAATCGTCCGGTTAAAGACAACGTTTGATTGTGTCAAATCACCGTGTTCCTAATGTTGAAGTCTCTGTAATCTCAAGTCGAGGATTGGAATATATACCTATCATGAGAAACAACTATGACTTAATCCATGTGATGTTCTCATAGCGGGTCGGTCCAGTACTTTGTTCCCTAACAAGTACTCGTGATCTTGATTCATATCCCTATACGTATAATCATCATATGATCATCAATCAAGACTCACACTACTAGTCTTAATTCATTATAGTTCCCGTATAATGATCGACTAGGGACATTTAGGATATTTATGTAAATACCCATGGATCTTATTATAATGTAAACATGCAAATTAATTATAATAAACGGCAAATGAAATCCTCTATTTTATTAACAAAAAGTATTCATAAAGACAGTTAATGGATTGACCTAGGGCACATGCCCCAACATCTCCCACTTGCACTAGGGCCAATCATACATGCATCTAATGCCTAATGATCTAACCTGACCATCATGTTTTGCTTGTGGAAGAGTTTTTGTCAATGGATCCACAACGTTGTCTTCAGTAGGTACTTTGCAAATTTTTACGTCTCCCCTCTCAATAATTTCTCTAATGAGATGAAAACGCCTGAGTATATGTTTGGATCTGTGATGTGATCTAGGTTCCTTGGCCCTGTGCTATCGCCCGTTATTGTCACAATACAAACAAACAGGGTTAGCAATACTTGGAACCACACCTAGTTCATAAATGAACTTTTTGATCCAAACCGCCTCCTTTCTTTGCATCGGACGCCGCAATATACTCAAACATTGTTGTAGAATCTGTCACGATCTCTTGCTTCGAACTTTTCCACTTACTTTGCACCCCCATTCAAAATAAACACATATCCAGTTTGCGATCTAAAATCATCTATATCGGTTTGAAAACTTGCATCTGTGTAACCATTTACAACTAGATCATTTTCAAAACCTCCATAGACCAAGAACACTTCCTTAGTCCTTCTTAAGTACTTAAGGATGTTCTTTACCGCTATCCAGTGACTCTCACCCGATCGACCGATATCTGCTTGTAGTGCTCAAAGCATATGATACATCGTGTCGAGTGCATAACATGGCATACATGATAGATCCAATAGCCGATGCATATGGAATCTTATTCATACGGTCTCGCTCATCATTTGTCTTAGGACATTGAGTCTTCTTTGAGACTTATCCCATGAGACATTGGCAACAATCCTCTTTTAGAGTCTTGCAAATCGAACCTATTCAAGACACCTTGTCTATGTAAGCACTCGACTTAGACCGATTAGCCTCTTAGATCTATCCCTATAGATCTTTATCCCTAGGATATAGGCCGCATCTCCTAAGTCTTTCATTGAGAAACACTTCCCTAACCAAGACTTGACATTCTCGCAATGTTGGGATGTCATTTCCAATGAGTAATATATCATCAACATACAAGATACCCGAGAAAAACAACTACACTCCCACCGACCTTCTTGTATACACAAGGCTCATCTTCGTTCTTAATAAAACCAAAATCCTTGATTGCTTCATCAAAACGAAGATTCCAACTCCGAGAAGCTTGCTTTAATCCATAAATGGATCTTTGAAGCTTGCATACCTTCCTAGAATTCTCGGGATGTACAAAACCTTCAGGTTGTGTCATATACACGTCCTCGCGATTTCCATTAAGAAATGTTGTTTTTACATCCATTTGTCATATCTCATAGTCATAATATGCGGTAATGGCAATTAAAATTCTTATGGATTTAAGCATGGCTACGGCGAAAAAAGTTTCATCATAATCAACACCTTGAGTCCGCTGAAACCTTTTGCTACAAGTCTTGCTTTAAAAGTATGCACTTTGCCATCCATGTCGTTTTCTTCTTGAAAACTCATTTACATCCAATGGTCTTACCACCTTCAGTAAATCAACCAAGTTCCAAACTTGGTTATCATACATGGATTGCATCTCGAGTTCCCGGCACTTAGCCATTTATCTGAGTCTGGTCCAGACATAGCCTCCTGATAAGTGGTGGGCTCATTTTGGTCTATAAGCAACACATCACGACTATCAGTAATGAGAAATCCGAATCTCTCTGGCTCACGTCTTACCCTACTAGATTTACGGGGGCCTTGTGTCACTTGTGGAGGTTCAACTGGTTCGGAACGTTGTTGAACTTCCAGTAGCGGTTCAGTGTTTACCTGTGATTCTTGAACTTCTTCAAGATTTATTTCTCTCCCACTAGTGTCTTTTGAAATAAACTATTTTTCCATAAAGGCACCATACCGAGCAACAAACACTTTGTTCTCGGCGGGATTATAAAAGTAATATCCTTTTGTTTCCTTAGGATACCCCACAAATAAACACTTGTCGGATTTAGGTGCTAGTTTTTCTGAGACTTGTCGCTTTACGTAAGCCTCACAACCCCAAATCTTAAGAAAAGACAAACTAGGTCTCTTCCCGTACCATATCTCATATGGTGTTTTATCAACCGCTTTAGAAGGAACTCGATTTAGAGTGAATGCTTTGCGCTTTGTAATGCATAACCCCAAAAGGATAATGGAAGATTTGCATGACTCATCATAGATCGAACCATATCTAATAAGGTTCGATTTCTCATTTCGAAACTCCATTCCATTGTGGAGTTGCTTTGGTGGAGTCAATTGGGAGACAATCCCACAATTTCTAAGATGATCATCAAATTCTTGGCTTAAATATTCACCACCTCGATCTGATCGAAGTGTTTTGATAGTTTTCCAAGTTGATTCTCGCACTTCATTTTGAAACGTTCGAAACATCTTAAATGATTCAGCTTTATGTTTCATAAGATATACATAACCATATCTCTTTGAAATCATCGATAAATGTAATGAAGTATCTTGATAACCTTATCTAGCCATTGTGTTTATAGGACCGCATACATCGGTATGTATTAGACCCAATAAATCACTTGCCCTTTCACTTTGTATCCATAAAGGGACTTTCGATCATCTTGCCTAGTAAACAAGATACGCGCGCGTTCATATGTTTCTAAATCAAATGAATCAAAAAGCCCATCTTTATGGAGCTTCGTTATGCGTTTGTCGTTTATGTGCCCGAGACGACAATGCCAAAGATAGGTTTGATTACAGAAATGACAATTTTCTTCCTTTTCTTTTGGGTGTTTAACACTACAAAAAAATCGCAAATCAGAAACGGAATTTTCCGTTTCGATTTCTGAAAATTTCCGTCTCGAATTAAATCGAAACGAACGAGAGACGAACGCGTTAAAGTCTTGCAAAGCGTCGTCGCGATACGATCGAAACGGAAAATGGATTCCGTTTCGATTAGAACGAATAGAGACGGAAAATATCCGTTTCGATTAGAGACGAATTTGAGACGAAATTAGAAACGAACGAGAGACGAACGAGAAATGGATTTTATTTCGAAATGGTACATTTGTAATTGCATTCGTCTCGATTCGTTCTTGATTAACAACGGAATCGAGACGAATTAATAAATTTATGAATTCGTGTCGATTCCGTTTCTAATCGACAACGGAATCGAGACGGAATCGAGAGACGGAATGCAAAGAGTCGTCTCTCGATTCGTCTCTAATTAGAAACGGAATCGAGAGACGGATTATTCCGTTTCGATTAAATCTCGATTCCGTTGCTAATTAGAGACGGAATCGAGACGGAATTAATATTTCCGTCTCGATCCGTTTGTGATTGATAAAAATATTTACGGAAAATTAGAGACGGAATAGCAACGGAAAATTTGAATTAGTTTGCTAATCCGTCTCTAATTTTGTTTTGTTTAAATATGGCACGGATACATAAGCCAATCGATTCTCCAACCTAAAAAATCAAAATACAACCCGATATGACATACTCCATCGCTTTGCACCCCCTCCAACAACTCCTTGAGGGTGCTAACATCCCCAAAGAAGCCAAATTGCGCATCCATACATCAAAAATATATATCAACAAAAATTCAAAAGAGAAGGAAAAAATGTGAAACTCAAAATTAGCCCAAAAATTTATATATCCACTTTGAAAGTTGTAATGTATTACAAAAGCTCCATAAATTTGGAAGTATACACAAAAACCAACCACACCTATCGTTCAACAAGCAAAAAAAAAAAGAACACTCACAAAAGGTCCAAAATTTGGAAGTATACACAAAAAGGACTTCATTTAATAAGTAAAACGCAGCTTTGAAGCATTTACGAATCTCCATCGAGGGCAACAACCGGTGAGTATGCACTGAAAGAAGTAGGCAAAGGAGAGATTAATTAGTTTTCGGTCCACTGCGGTTAGCGCGCTAATTCCGATATTAGCGCGCTAATTAGCCACTTGCCAGATATTTTTCACTTTTGGAAATCAAGCTTTAAATTTGTAATTTTTGATTTCTGGCTTCCTAACACGGCTATAAACGGTCATATGGGAATTTCCTATCATGATAAAACCACCACAAACTTGGTTTTAACATAAGGAAGACAAAACACATTCAAAACTGCAAGATCTACAAAGAGAAGAATGGCATAAGTGCAAGAATGCTAAAAGGGAAAAGAGGAAAGTTAAGCACAAACCTATCATGTAAGTATGATTCTAGAACTCATCCTCTCACCCAATCTAAACTCTTGTGTGCTCCAAAGGCGACAGGGAATGTGTTCCTACTCAAAAAATAAAAAAAAAACAACCAGCTGGGATTCAAGAAAAGCATTGAAGAACATAAAAAAACCATACAATGTTGAATAAGAATGCTTCCAAAAAAAAAAACATGATCATCAAGCAAATGCGATCCTGAGGCCCGAAGTTGGTGTCAATGTTGCTATTTTCCTACGCATAGGAGATGGCGAACAATGTTTCTATAAGATGGACCTATCATGTAAGTTGAGTTGTAAAACATGTATAACATGTTTTATAAGGGATGGTTACGTCCTGGCCGAGTTTAAGGGTCGCTAACACAAAGGGATAAATTAATTAGTTTGAGGTCCACTGCGGTTAGCGCGCTAATTCAAGTATTAGCGCGCTAATTAGCCACTTGCCGGGGATTTTTGACTTTTGGAAATCAAGCTTTCAATTTGAATTTTTGATTTCTGGATTCCTAGAACGGCTATAACTTAGGTCATATTGGAATTCCTATCACTATAAAACCACCAATAACTTGGTTTTAACATAAGGAAGAAGAAACACATACCCACCATTCAAGATCTACAAAAAGAAGAAATTTGATTTTTTAGAAGGAGCAATAGGAGATCACTATAAAACCACCAAAAACTTGGTTTTAACTATAATATACTAGTGTTTGAAACAAAGTAAACCACCAACAATAAACTCATTCAAGTAACTTAAAAAGTCTACACGACAAACTATTGAAAGGAAGTGATTCGATCGCTAATTAAAATAGAATAGCCAAGAGAAGATTCACCTCGATAAGCACCTAAGCCACTTTGCCCCCAAAGCCTCCATAACCCCCACCAAGCTCACTTGCCTCCACTATACCCACCACGCCTACCTCAGACACACAGAGTCCTATAAGGACCAAAATCACCACCACCAAAAAAAGAATGAGTTTAACATGCAAATGAAACAAATCGTCTACAACATGCTCATCGTCAAAAGCAATGAACCCATTCCCTCGAGAACGATAGGAAAAACTAAAACCCGCCTTTAGAAAACAGGAAAAATAAAAGTAAAGGAACTTCATCATCGAACCTTCTACTACATCGAGCTTCAACAAACCCGCCTTTCGACGCCCGGTTGATGCATAAGTTATCATGGATTTTATTTTTAATACATTATCCTCCCCAAAATAAATTTTTTTACCTCGGTTTAAGTAAAATATACTATAAGTAGCGAATGTTAGCGAAATTAATCCATGGGAGAAGAAAACATCTTTGTTTGTTGTGTGCAAATCTTATGCGTTGCGGGTTCTCTCGAGTGCTATGATGAAGAAAGTGGTAGAATCGACGAGGGAGCAACATCTTCATGCCATAGCAAATGAATTTGGGAAATCGATAAAGGGTCCTTTTCCGGTCATACGTATTTGAGAACATGTAGGCTATTCTTCTTCTACGGACATGCCATAATAGAAGAAGAAGAGCCTACATGTCTTGAACTGATGACCGAAAAACGACCCTTTATCGACTTCCCAAATTCATTTGCTATTGCATGAAGATGTCGCTCCCTGTCGATTCTACCACTTTCTTCATCATAGCACTCGAGAGAACTGCAGCGACATAAGATTTGCACACAACAAACAAAGATGTTTTCTTCTCCCATGGATTAATTCTGCTAACATTCGCTACTTATAGTATATTTTACTTCAAAACAAAAAAAAAATTGGGGGAGCAAAAAGCGAAAAAAAATAAAATCCACGATAAAATATGGAACATCGACCTAAAAATGCACAAAAAGAAGTGTGAATCATAAAGTAATTCGATGAATTTCTAAAGTTGTCTACACTATAAAACTTTTAATCTAAGCATTTGAAACAAACAACAAGTGAAGTACCTATGTATCACCAACCTTTGCTCATCTCTCGAGAGCCACGCTTACGTCTCACGCCCAACATTGTCCCCTTGTTGGGGTGGATCGACCGGATCTATTTGCGGCGGTGTTCTTTGGTCATGAGGTGGCGGTGGTGGTGGCGGTGGTGGTGGTTGGTGCTCGGCTAGGTCTATTTCGTCCATGTCCATCCCAAGACGTTGTTGCATGAAGTGCATAACCTTTCGTAGTTGCTCATGCAACGACATCGAACTCTGCCGCGGCACCACATCCGGCGTCTGCGACGTGCTAGCACGGGAGTTCCGTATCTCCTCTTCTTTCTCCCTACGGACCCGAGTCGTAGACACGTCCTTTGGAAGACTCACCCGCCACATTGAGGTACACCGCCTCATCATCCACCGATTGCTCCGGTGTAGCACAGGGTCGGCTCCGACGTACGCTCTGGAGCCTTTCTGCATATATGCACAACAAACAAAGTACATGATATGGGGTAAGTGATAGACTTAATAATATTTTACATTTCATTTCTATACTTACATAGAACCGCTCGATCTAGTATCGATGAATGTCGTCTGTCGTGATTAACGGTGTGGAGATGCAAGTACAAATCATTCACCGACGGTGGCGTCTCGGATGAATCGGCTGCGTGCGGGACCAAGCATAGTGAACAAGAGTATAAATGTACAAAATATCCTAGATGTTAATAAATACTAACCAATCTTTCTTGGGTAGTCGCAAATGACACGGAACCACCACCGTGCTTCGAGGTCCGGTCCCGGGGCCTTCGACCTCGGTGTTCCTATTCTCCGTCGCTTGCCTAGACCTAGCACAGGAAGTCCTCGCTCTCCCGATCTTGCAAGTATCTCCTCCATGCCTCATCTGTAACATAAAGCCATTTTACACCCGATTCTTCTTCAACTTGTGCATCAACGCGGTGTACCTTGTGCTGCAAGGCGTAAGTCGTACGCCGCTCGCACGAGATCCTCGGGAAGCGCATCATCCCATCTAAAAAATATCTACAAATTGGCGATTGCTATTGTTAGCACTTATTTGAGAAAATAGTATAAATCATAAGGCACATGGTAGTTTTGTTTACCTTCCATTGTCGCCGATATTGGTCTTTATGATGAGGCGATGCAGACTTCCAACAATACCACTTCGGGAATCATCCATCGTTTAAAAACTTTTGTCATCCTCCGTGCACAAAAGTGCGAAGGATGCAACTCCTGTGTTTCATGAACATGCATATCACCTTAACTACTTATTCAATATTTGACATCCATATTGAAATTGACATATAAAAGTTAAACGCAAACTTACGTATCATTGGCAATCGAGTGATAGGGATCCCACACGCGAGGGAGGGCCTCCATCCCTGGCCTCGAGGTGGCCGCGGAGGGCTGTCACCTCCACCACTGCTCTTACGTCTTCTGTCGGGATCTTTGCCGGTGATCTTTGTGGTGGGGGTGCGAGGCCTCGTGGGTAAAGGAGTCATTGATGTCGGAGAAGGTGTGGGGAAGTGTGTAGTAGGCATAGTCCTTGATGACGAAGAAGATGGTACGAGACGACCCCAGACGGTATGGAAGGGGAAGGTGACGCCTTGCTAGGCGTATCGTGCTCGAGAGGCAGAAGTCGGAATCGATGATGGAGGTATCGAACCACGACCTCCACCGCCACGATGGCCTCTAATGGCAAACCTCGACATCCCCTACGACCACGTCCGGCCATGATACCTAATTAACAATATTCACGAGTAAAACATCATAAAATAAGGGCATAAGAAAAAAAAAGAAGAAATTCGAGTCTATATTATTGGACTTAATAAGAACAAAATCCATGCAAATAAAAGTAACTACATTATTGGTCGTTGACATATCATATACAAACTTTATTCGCTATCATCCGTTTCAAATTCACTCTCATGAGTAGAAGGTGATGATTCTTCTTCGATTCATCTCCACTATAAACTTCATCGCTTGGACCCGCTTCAACAATAAATCGAGTCCCGATCGGAACATCCAGTTGTTGATATCGGCGTCGCATCATCGACTACGCACGTGGTGGGCATCCCATCTTGGAAAGCAATCTCTGCCAGAGCCCTGGTCATTATCGTCTTTGCTAGTTTCCTCGTCGGCCAATTTTGGTGACGACAACAAAGCTGCTAGCCATTCTTGTCGATCGTTCCGCATAGAAGGGTACGAAAGGTAGTAGACTTGAGTGGCTTGCATTGCCGGTACAAATGGCTCGTAGTTGTTATATCGTCGACTTCGTTGAACCTCTACCAATTGAAGTGTTGGGTGAGTCCTCACACCATGATTCGGTGTAGGGTCATACCATTCGCACACTTAAACAAGACCACACGTTTGAGGCGGTATACTCAATCTCCACAACCTCTTGCGGTACTCCATAATAGTTATGGGAAACATCGCGTAGTTTGAACCCTTCACCAAAACACCGCTCTGCGTCGATCTATTAACGTCATATGTTGCGGAGTGGAACTTATACCCATTAACAAGGTAACCGGGGTAGACAGTACATGATCGACTAGGACCAACAGAAAGATCAACGAGCGTCTCGTCAACTATAGAATTCGAGCCTATTCGACAAAATTAGAGATGCAATATGACACATTAGTTATGGGAGAAACATTTGAATCTATAACGTACAAAAGTAATGCCCTTACATATGTTTGAAACCAAATGGGGAAGTTGTGCTCTAGACTACTATCAACTTGCGACTCCCCATTGCTTGAGTGATTTCATCGACGAATATCCTAGAAGAAACGAACGTGTAAGTCGGATGTATTAATAATGTATGAACAATGAATGTCTTGCATTAATGAAAGAAATTGATGGACATGCTTTGAACGTAAGGAGCGATCTCTGGACAATTGAGCGGTATGTACGAATGAGCGGCATTATACTCTGCTCTTCTTAAGTACCGCTCCTTCGACTTGCCCATGGGTCGGCCGGGATAAGTGAAAATTGAGAAATTGCCAACGAAGTTCGGTGTGGGCCCGATACGCCATCGTCGTTACGTGGCACTTTGTCATGCAACGTAAAGACGTGATCTTCGAAGTAGTAAGAACAAAAGGATGTGACCTCTTCGACCAAATAAGCATTACACATGGAGCCCTCAACCTTCGCTTTGTTTCGCACATTGTTCTTCAAATGTTTAAGGTACCTATATGAATGTTATAGGAAATGTTGATATAAAACCTATTGAATGGGAAAATAATATCAAGGGCTCAAGATAGTACCTCTCAAATGGATACATCCATCGAAATTGAACGGGACCGACGCGGACGGGCCTCGTAGGCCAAGTGGATTGGTAGGTGTTCCATAGAGTCAAATAAGCTTGGAGGAAAATTTTTTCCAACTTGCAAATGATTTTTGGAATTTCAGACTCTAAGACCTCCATATCTTGGATACTTACACATTTCGCGATGAGGGGCCAGGAAAAATAGGCTTAATTCGCTAATTGCAACCCAAACCGGGTTTGGGAGAAGTTCTCGAATGCAATTGGTATCAACCGTTGCATGAATATATGACAATCATGGCTCTTCATGCCGAACATTCGCGATTTCTTTGGATCTACACATCGACCAAGATTCGATGCGTAACCATCGAGGAAAACGCAACTTTTCAACCCACTCGCACAATTTTTGTCTTCTTGATGTATCAAGAGCATAGCACCCAAGGACGTAAGTATTTGTCGCCGAATCAATGTGTTGAGAAGGTCGGTGACAATATTCACGAATATCTTGCCTCGATTTTGCATTGTCCTTACTCTTGCCGGTACACACATAATAGTGTTGAAAATGTTGTCAAAAACATTTTCTCGATGTGCATGACATCTAAGTTGTGGCGGATCAAGTTTGTCTTCCAATACGGCAAGTCCCGAAATATGCTCTTCTTCCTCCATCCCGAATTCTTAGCTATCCGCCCATTCACGAGATTCGGCGCCGATTTGTCACCTTCATCAAGCCAAACGATTCAATTTACGCCAAAATTTCTTCACCGGACCGCAAAGCGAAGCGGATCATCGATTATGACCATTTTGCCTCTAATGAAATTTTTTTTGTCTTTCCTTAATGGTGATGACTTCTCCAAGCGACGATGACAGATCAAACCACGATGTCTTACCTCCATTTCGCAATTGAAATGCATTTGTATCCTCCATACAATATGGACAAGCGTACTTACCGTGTGTGCTCCAACCGGACAACATGCTATATGCGGGAAATCACTAACGAGTCCATAAAAGGGCAACTCGCATGACAAAATTTGTCTTGGTGGAAACGTCGTATGTAACCACCCCAATGTTCCATAAATCTTGCAACTCTTTCACAAGCGGTGAAGGAACACGTCGATTTTACGCTTTGGGCTGGTCGGTCCGGGAACGATAAGTTAAGAACATAAACTCGAGATTTCATGCACATCGACGGTGGAAGGTTGTAAGGAGTCAAAATCACGGGCCACGAAGAGTACGATTTCCGGAAATCCCAAATACTTGAAAACCATCGGTGCACAATCCTAAACGAACATTCCGAACCTCGGCGGCAAAGTCTTTATTGACGTCATTAAAATGTCTCCAAGCAATCGAATCGAAACAGTGTTGCATAACATCTTGAGGCGATGAATGATCTCCATGCCATCGCATATGTTTTGCGGTTGACTCGAGCGCATACAATCGTTGCAACCGAGGGCCCAAAGGGAAGTAGTACATTCTTTTGCAAGGGCGGTTTTTGTGTTCCGACCACGACCTCGTCGATGTGCAACGTATCGTGATTTCCCACAAAATTTACATGACGTCAACTCGAGTCCACTCCCCATAAATCATACATTGGTCCTCACAACAATCTATTTTCTCAACAGGTAGACCTAGACCTCGCATTAGTCTTTTAGTGGCATAAAAATTCTCAACCATTGAGTTGTCATTTGGCAAACAATCCTTCATGAGTTTAATGATTTCATTATACCCTCGTTCGGATATATGATGTTCGAGACTTGATCGCAAGTAATCTTGCCATTGCGGACAACGTTGTCATGGTTTCGCAACCAGGCCACAATTGTTCCCTACTTGCATCAATCATGTCATATAGTTGGCGTGCTTGGGGGTTTGGTGATTCTTCCACGACATTCCAATTGAAACTTGGACTGCCACGTTGTGTAGCATCTCGCGGTAAGGTGTCGGATCGTAGCCTCGAACATCGGCATCATCAATATGGCAATCCATTGCGTGAAAATTTTGCGGCCCTTCATCTCCGTTCTCACCATGTTCGTACCAAGCGTGATATCCCCGGACAAATCCATACCTACATAGGTGGTGCTCAACCGTTTCGACGTCCAGTGCGGAACAAGTCGACATTTCTTAAAATTGCACGGACATCTAATCTTCCGTTCACTTTGGTATGTAGGACAATGTTGTTTTGCAAATGATATAAATTCTTTAACCTTCGCCGCGAATTCAATTCGAACATAACCGTTGTCGAGCCGGTTGTACATCCAGTCTCTGTTTGTAGACGACATTCCTAGTCGAACGTAACCCTTGTCGAGCCGGTTGTCTATTCAAGTAATGAAATAATAATGATTAAGATGATAAGAAGCCTCCAAAATGGAGAATATTGTAAATCGGAAATGCGATCTACACCATCTAAAGAGAACAAATTGATAGCTAAGTGAAAGAACGAGGTTCGCACATTAATGAGTCATCACAATCTAAAGAGAAGGAATTGATTGAGTTATGTTGTTTATGTAAGAAGCTTGGGCATTATCAAAAGGATTGTTGTAAATGACTCATAATAAACATGTATAACATGTTTTATAAGGGTTGGTTAGGCCCTGAACGAGTTTAAGGGTCGCTAACACAAAGGGAGAAAAAACTTTTTTTGAGTTCCCTGCAGTTAGCGCGCTAATTCCGATATTAGCGCGCTAATTAGCCACTTGCTTGCGAGATATTTTTGACTTTTGGAAATCAAGCTTCACATTTGAATTTTTGATTTCTGGATTCCTAACACGGCTATAAACGGTCATATTGGAAATCCTATCATGAGAAAACCACCACAAACTTGGTTGTAACATAAGGGAGAAGAAACACATTTCAAAATTCAAGATCTACAAAGAGAAGAAATTTGATTTTTAGAAGGAGCAATAGGAGATCTTTGTGGGTTGTTAAGTCCTCAAATCCAGCACCTTTGAGGCTTTCAAAGGAATATAAGAGTCTACACCATCTAAAGAGAACAAATTGATAGCTAAGTGAAAGAACGAGGTTCCCACATTAAACTCATGAATAGAGAATAAATTGACAAAGTTAGGAAGTCATTAATGAGTCATCACAATCTAAAGAGAAGGAATTGATTGAGTTATGTTCTTTATGTAAGAAGCTTGGGCATTATCAAAAGGATTGTTGTAAATGACTCATAATAAACATGTATAACATGTTTTATAAGGGTTGGTTAGGCCCTGGACGAGTTTAAGGGTCGCTAACACAAAGGGAGAAAAAACTTTTTTGAGTTCCCTGCGGTTAGCGCGCTAATTCCGATATTAGCGCGCTAATTACCCTCTGCGAGATATTTTTGACTTTTGGAAATCAAGCTTCACATTTGAATTTTTGATTTCTGGATTCCTAACACGGCTATAAACGGTCATATTGGAAATCCTATCATGATAAAACCACCACAAACTTGGTTGTAACATAAGGGAGAAGAAACACATTTCAAAATTCAAGATCTACAAAGAGAAGAAATTTGATTTTTAGAAGGAGCAATAGGAAATCCTATCATGATAAATCCTATCATGATAAAACCACCTCAACTTTGCAATGCTAACAAGTATTACGACTTTAATATTCCTGGATGCCGCATATAATGTACGTAGGAACACCTAACACCCCAAATATTTATTGATAGATGGAAATTTATGAAGTCTGCATGGTTAATTTAAATTGGAAAGTCTTTCAAGATAAAATAGCTTCTTGCCTTCAACTCAGATGTTTACTAGAAAATCATCCATCAAATGAACCATAGCGGAAACTTAAATAATTCTCATGTCACCCGACGGATTATTCCATAAATTTGCGAAATTAGATAAACAAGGGGACTAGAACGCCAACTTTGACAGACGCAAATTTTTCGCAATATAACGACCAAGCGATTCGATGTACTTCCTCAAAACCGACAAAAGGTGAATGATCTCTATGAAAGCTCAAGAGCTCTTGATCATGAGTGTTGCACATTATAATGAACATTAAAAAACAAATAAGAAATGAAGATTGTAGTAAGACTCCAAAACAAAAAATTCCTTGCTAACCGTCCGAATCGAGAGACCGAGAGAGCGAGAGATCTCGGCGATGACGGAGGCCGGCGCGACGAGACGGAGAGACCGGAGAGACGGCAAGACCGAGAGACGGGAGAGCACCGAGACCGGACGGCGAAACGAAGACCACGGGAACGGACGTCCGGAGCGAGCACCGGAGCGACCGGCTCGCACGGCCGGACGGAGAGACGAGACGATCGAACGGGATGGACGTGCAGGGACGAGACGATCGGCCGGCGCGACGAGACGGAGAGACGGATTTAGGTTTTGGGGTTTTTTCGTGGGAATGATTTGGGGATTTGGTGTTTTGTTGCGGGGGGGGGGGGGGTGCGGGAAGGAAAAGCACATTTTGCCGGGATCGGACAAAATACAAATCTCGAGGAATGATGAACGGCCATAAGAAATGAAGAATTTGGCGGGAATGGTGGCGCCAATTTTCGAGAGACGAATTTAATTCGTCTCTAATTCCGTCTCTAATTCGTCTCGATCCGTCTCAAATCCGTCTCGAATATTTCCACTGTCGGTTCCGTCGCTAAGCTGTTACATTTAGAAACGGAACTTATTAAGTTTCTAATTCCGTTTCGATTTAGAAACGGAAATAAGTTTCGAATTAGTTCTTGATTTGTCGGTAGTAATTTTTGAAGTAGGAACGGGATGGGGCTTGACTTGTTTCATAGGCTTTGCGTTGCTTGATTTCTTTTGCTTTTTTCTTTCATTCCCTTTCCCTTTTAGAAGTAGGCTTCCATTAGTTCCATGTCCTTCAAGTACATGAACCATAGTTGCTAGCATAATACATGCAACATCGGTAGAATCGTTGACATGCTTATTATGCGCATTCTTCACAGCTTTCGTGGCATTGGCTGGTGGGTCCTCAGAGAACGAAGCATCCAGCACATACAACTTGCGCGTTCATGCTTAAGAACAATTCTCAAGTTTTTGAATCAGTCAAGAAAGTTAGTCCCAGATAGCTTATCCTTCTCAAGGATGGATCGCGATGTGAGGGGATTATTGTTACTTGAAGAGGCCATTGATCTACAATAAAGATTATGCAAAGTTTATTTTAGTATAGAGGAATTGACTCCCACTAAATTAACAACCCTCCTAAAACGTACTGTTTATTTAGGGGACTAAAATCCATATTTCACCTAATTCTATGACGGTATGGCATGAAACACGAGAACTAGATTATTTAGGTAGGTAACAATTACCAATTACATCTTATGTAATTTTTAGATCCTTTTATGAGATATGGGACATCTTATGTCTTAGCATGTTTTTATCTCATCATTTGCCTAAAGCTCAAAACTATTTTGATGGCTTTATTAAGTCGGACCATTTTAAACATTAAGGTAACTCTTACCCAACTTGTCTCACCAAGATAACACAATACACCCATTATGGCATGAAACTATATTAGTGTGATCGAGGCCTTGACAAGTGTTTAAAATGGATGGCAGGAGACTTAAAATTTAATAGAGGGATTTTATTCAGTTTTAGTGATTTTATGTAAACAATGAAATATCATATATTTTTATTGATTTGTTCAATTACTAAACAATTTGGAGATTTTTATACTATTCACTAATAGAAGAATTTCCGTGCGCTAGGATTAGTTAGACAGCCATCCATTATGGGTCCGTCATGGGTAATGGGCAATACTGAGGGGCGACGCCCTGTTTTTTTTTTTTTTTTTTTTTTTTTTAGAAGACGAATCTCAATTCCGAAAATTAAAATTCGCTATAAAAAATCATAATTTTCGCTGATTTTATTATCATAAATTAACCCCTTAATTTATCCGAAATTAAGTCAATTAAAACATTTTTTAATTAATTCGGGCCCACATCTAACTAATCATCTTATCCTAATCCAATTAGGACTAATCTTATCCTAATCCAATTAGGACTTATCTTATCCTAATCCAATTAGGACTAATCTTATCCTAATCCTATTAGGACTAATCTTATCCTAATCCTATTAGGACTAATCTTATCCTAATCCTATTAGGACTAATCTTATCCTAATCCAATTAGGACTAATCTTATCCTAATCCTATTAAGATATTTGAATCCTAGTATATCACCAATAACAAGATTCTTGATATTTATCTCATATTCTAATTTGTTATCTATCTTTATAAAATAGAAACTTTATAACAAAATAGATATAACAAGATAAATCAATAATTTCGAAAATTAATTAATTATAAATAAATAATTTCGAGAATTAATTAATTATAAATAAATAATTTCGAAAATTAATTATTTGCAATTTCGGTCTTCATCCAAATAATCACAAACATGTAATTGAATCATGAACTACTATCCCAATCGAACCTAATGGTATCATGGATCATAGAACACGAAACTAATTTCAATTAAATCACGAATATATGTATCATATACACAAAACATGATAATAAATCTCACAGAAAACTTATGTATATCACATATACATCAACTATTAACATGCTTTCAATCATATATCATGTATATATCAAAAGAAAACATGCAATGAATTTAATGGAATCAAACCTGGCTCTGATACCACTGTTGGGTTTTGGGGTTCATACGCAGCGGAAATTACAAAACAATTTTGACAAAAACCCCAACATGATCCGAATCTAATTCAATTAAAAACGTTTAAACCATGAAAACTTAATCATACCTCAATCGCAATATACCTTTCAGAAGGTTGATCGATCTCTAAGGCGCTGCCAACGACGAACGCCCTCTATCAGTAGTCCACACACGAACGACGACCGAGATTTGAAGTGCTAGCTTCGAGAGAATACCAAACCTTTTGTTTCTCTCCAAAACGATTCAAAGCATACCAAAAACCCTAAGTCGTTTCTAAAACGAAAATAGAGTTTTGGCATTTTTTTTTCTTTCGTATGTGTGTTCTAACTTAAAGCGTCTATTTATACAACCCTTGTATATAGACGGTTAAGTAAATTACACATATACCCTTACTTAAAGAAGTATAAGTGTAATACACCACAATGACGTTTCTGTCATGAATTTTATCACATAAAATTCATTTTTCTGAATCATCTTAAAATCTCGCAAAACCATTCTTAGTGTGCGACCCAATAGGCTCATACAACGTTGGCAGTGTACCAAAACACATTTTGGTATACAAGTCATAAGCGGCCTCTAGCAAGACATTATGACTACCCAAGTTGTACGAATATCAAATCGATACAACCTAATCAATAATGTATATAACATCCTTTTGTCACACGATATCCTTTTGATCAAACATAAGGCATGGAATTGTCATCCAACATGTTCAATCATACTAGTCTCGATCTCTAGGTAGACCGAAAACATCCAAGTGACATTGATCAATATCAATTCATTTAGACTAGGCCTTTTAACGAGTCTAACACATCGAGGGATCCACTAGATATCTCTTTTATGTGAGAGGGACAAATTCTATCTTGATTACACAACTTCATCACATTGCTCACACAAAGTAACCAATCACAACCTTTATAATCGTCCTAGGTTAAAGACAACGTTTGATTGTGTCAAATCACTTGTGTTCCTAATGTTGAAGTCTCTGTAATCTCAAGTCGAGGATTGGAATATATACCTATCATGAGAAACAACTATGACTTAATCCATGTGATGTTCTCATAGCGGGTCGGTCCAAGACTTTGTTCCCTAACAAGTACTCGTGATCTTGATTCGTATCCCTATACATATAATCATCATATGATCATCAATCAAGACTCACACTAGTCTCTTAATTCATTATAGTTCCCAAGATAATGATCGACTAGGGACATTTAGGATATTTATGTAAATACCCATGGATCTTATTATAATGTAAACATGCAAATTAATTATAATAAACAGCAAACGAAATCCTCTATTTTATTAACAAAAAGTATTCATAAAGACAGTTAATGGATTGACCTAGGGCACATGCCCCAACATTACCCTGTTATAGCCAGTGCGGAGGATCGACTTGCAGCTCATGAGACTCAGATGGCTGAGGTACTATGACTATTACGGGATCGGGCCGTCGTACTGACAAAATTCGCTACGGCAGTGGCTACGGCATCTCGAAACCTAGTGGTAGTCACCGCAACCCAACCAAGCCAATGTCGGTAGAGCATAACCCTGGAGATGAATGTAGGAGAACTAGGAAGAGGACACAAGATGGGTACATGCTAACATTGGTAGGTGTTCATGTAGATAGAGAACATGATCAAGCACACACACCTCGAACATAGTAGGATAGGATATCGTGCCAGAGTTCAAGGAGACGGCGGGGAAAAGTAAAATGACGATGTAGGTGTTTTCGATGTGGCCAGCGTGAACATGATAAGAAAGATTGTCCTTAGAGAGCAGTGTCAGTTATTACTGCGCCGCTAGGCCAGAGCGAGACTTGTAGGGTGACGGGCCTACATCATTGGGATAGGAGTGCCCTCCAGTATGTTCTCATTATGGAGTGGAGAGGAATCATCATTTCAATTGCCCAGTCGATACCAGCGATACCATTATGAGTTAGAGCCCCAGTTCAGGAGGCAGATACATATTATGTAGATATGAAGATTTTAAATGTTAGGCCATTTTGTATAGTTAATAGGATCCTGATGTGTTTGCTACATTATATTTGTAAACTTCATGTTTAAGAAGATAATGGTGAATGCAGGTGATTATATGTGATTATTTCATGCTAAAGAGGAAAGTGATGATTTGAGTTAGAGATTATGCAGTTTATGCGTATTGCAGACCACTGCACAGCTGCTGAGGACGTGCTAGTTCTCAACCTAGTCGGTATGGGATACCTAGCTTAGATATCGACAAAACATGGGAGGTATGATGGTGAATTCATACAAGCCACTAGTTATAGGTTGAGGGTGCTTTTGATTTGAATATCAATAGAAAGGTAATAAAGACAAGACTTACAAGAAGGTGGTTGGGATATTGTAGATAGAATCTTATTAAGAGCATCTAGAAGATATGTGGATAGCTGATAGTGTTGAGATGACTCGGGATGTACATGAAAGCAATGAAAAACACCTTTAGTTCCGTCAAGAGCACTGGAGTTAGTCACACAATTATGATAATTTGAGTAACTCCACATAATTTGTTATGATTGCCCTCAAATAGTGAGGTCGGTGGGGGGCCACACCGCCACCTCATCTGAAAAAAAAGACAGTTCAATAAGTGCAAGCCGAGAGGAAGCTTACTATTGCGCAAGAAGACATCGAACAAATCACTGAAACAAAGATTTAAATCAAGTTCAACGAAAATGGACAAGTAGGAGCAAGGGCGATAAAGATTAATGTTACAAATTGGAAAACATGAGATCATAGGGGAAATTTAAGAGTTGTGTACAGAGTAAGCGAAATGGATGTGCATCATTATAGAGAGATTGAAGGGTTATATAATTTGCAGATTTAAGGATATGAAGACACAAAGCTTTTAGAAGACATGAGAATAAAAAGAGTGAAACCTCTCATTAATGGATGAGTGGTACTCTCCATTAGGTACTGTATATAAGATGTGTGACCTTATTAAGTATACGCTGTAAAAAGGCAGGACGAGACAATATGTGACTTATACATAAATGAGAGTAACTTATAATGGCCATAGTCACAGTGCCATAAGATCATATTTCATTGCATAAGTTAGAGTCTTATGCTCGGTGAAGCACTACAACAATACCATGGTTGTGATGGTATTGACATAGGCGAAGTTAATGAAAGCACGACTAAAACAGTGGGTATTCAAAGCCTGAAAATGAACATAGACATTATTAACTATGTTCGTGGACATGACTCGCCTTCAGACAAGGACGAGTAGCAACTAGGCCATAATATGTGTATTAGGAGTTCTCGGTGGATAACGACTCAAGCTATTGTGCTGGTACGTATGTAGGTAAACTGACCACCGTGAGGACCAAGTATTGGGCCAGTTAGGTGCACTCACTAGTGGGAGCCTGAAGGGAATCCTTGTATGGTCTAGTTGGGTTTAGGAGTGAATTGGCAATTGTTAATGTTTCTTGCCACACTTTCCTCCCGGCGAAAAGAAGAACAAAATACCAATGGCGTTGTGAATGTTTTCAGCTATAGTTTCCTCCCTGCGAAGATGAATAGATGAAAGGTTGTATTTAAGGCATAGTAGGGCACATTGCATGTGGGGCAACACTTGAGGATATAGTTATGCGAAGGTCTGAAGGGCTGTAGGAAGGGTCTTGCTAGGCACATCGCTTGCGAGGAAACACCTGAGTATACAGTTACGTGAAGGGCTATTGGGTGATGGGCCAGTGGAGTAGGTCTGAAAGGCCCACTGGTAGGTCCCCAATGTATTAAAGTATGGTTTAGTGGAGGTGTTCAAGGGACCGTAAAGAGAAACTATCAAGGTGAGAGGTGTGGTCACACGGGGATAAGATAGTTACACAAGAGTATACTCAAGTTTAAACTTCGAGGATGAAATTCTCCTAGTTGGGAAGAATTGTAATGGACCAAATTAATTAAACCAGGATTAGCATTAATCTTGGGGATTAATGGTTGTAGTTCGGGCGTTACGTGGACAACTCGGTTGGCTTGGACACAAGAACAGGGGAAATAAGTTATTTATGGATGGCGATTATGTATATGTGGTGTTTAAAATTATTATTATTATATCGCACCGCATATGTGTATGTTGCTATCGGGCGAGTTTGTGTGATGAGTGTTCACATGGAAAGGCGTGTCAACGTGGGTGTCGAATAGGTGAGCTACGTGTACACTAGGAAACTCGACTAATTCACGTTAGGATGACTAGTTAATCAATTAAAATGGGTAATGCGACAATGGCCAAGTAAACTTCAATTAAAACAATAGGCTATGGCGTGCGTCGAACTACATGTCGAGATGCGAGGCACCGGGTAGCCAAAGGTTAGTGGGACCATAATTTGCTGAAATTGGTCAATAGAAACACTAATCATATTATTTAGTAAGGCTTAATATAAGATGAATGAATTAATTAAATACTAAGCCTATAGTTGAACTAAATAATGATGACCACAAGATGGGCATGTAGATGATCAAAATAGGAGAAACAAGGTAGGGAGTGTGCTATTGGAGTTACTACTGGAGTCACCAGGTGGTATGGGACATCATGCCGATGAACCACAAGATAATCATAGAGATACGCATGCATACTTAATTAAGATCTAAACTATATATAACAGTGAGTGAGATTCTCATATCTACTAACGGTGAAAATTCATGCAAAAGCCAGAAAACCAGACGAGAAGAAAGAATTCAAATTAGAAATTTAGCACACTAGAGACCAATCCAAGAGTTCAAACCGATGTAATCACCACCTTCGTCTTCTACACTCTTTAATGAATCAATTTTTAACATGGTTTAGTAAAATCCGGATTTGATGAGACCTCTGATTTTATTATAAAAATTCAATGAATTATATGTTGTTAGATCATATTCATAGGGAATTTATCATTGGTTTAACTAGATTGGATGATTTTGATGAAATTGAAAAGTTGTGTGAATGCATGAATTTGGAGAATTTGGGCTAATTTTGAGGTTCTTGAATGTTTTAATGGTTGTTTTGAAGTTAGATATATGTGGAAAACACGTTAGATCAAGTGAGGTAGCCAATGGAGAAGAGAAAGACAAAATTCTCGACTGGAGAATTATGTCATAGAGGACAGATAGCGCGCTACCTGGAACGGTTAGTGTGCTAATCGTTCTGGGTTTGCAACTATTCTTCAGGATGAAGAAGAGTAGCGCGCTACACCATTCCCATAGCGCACTAAAGACAGATAGAAACTAAATTTAAAAGGTTGTTTTGAGATTTTTGACTTAATACATATCTCAAACACTTATAAACATATTTAACATGTAAACTTGGACTTCAAGGACTTAGTGGACCGTAGCTCAGGTATCGGGGAGCTAGTCGGGTCGGATTCGGGAGTCTGGGGAAGTTAGAGCACAGATTGAGGTGCGTAAACTTCTTGAGAAAGTTTCACAAGATTCGGTTCATTTTTCTTGTACGTGTGATGGGTACCGAATTGTTTATTTTACTGGTTTGTCTAATTGATTGATTATTTTATCAGGGTTTTTACATCGGGATGTGTACACAGACTTGGGTACACTATACTATAGTGTTGGACTAAGTGGTTAGTCACTCACACTCCGACCGAGATTTTGATGGAAACAAACAAGGTGAAAATGTACTAATAAACATCTAGTGTATTTCAGTTTTTGTTAAAGGATGCAAAACAACATATCAAGGGTACTCAAGAAATACAAGTTCAAGACTCGGCATTAATGAAGAAATGAAGATGAAAGTTCAAACCGCAATTTGTAATTTCAATGTAAGGTATACAAATTCTTTCACGCAAGCCAAATGCATTAGTCCATGCATATCAAGTTTCTTAAACCATTTTTCAAAGTTATAAGTTTACTTCAAGTTTCAAAGTGGAATTTAAACACATAACTAGGTCTATGAGTTTAAACGATGTGAAACTTTGTGTGGATGGTCATTTGCATATTAGAGATCATTGTAAATGTTTTCGAAAAAGAAAAACTCGTTTTTGAAAGGTCTTCGAAAAGAAAACTGTAAATTTGTAGAAAAGCCCCTAATACATTATGAAATCGTGATTTTCCATTTTCGGGATTTGTAAAAATATCCGGACCACCCAATTAGGCTTAATGACTCATAATAAACATGTATAACATGTTATATAAGGGTTGGTTAGGTCCCGGACGAGTTTAAGGGTCGCTAACACAAAGGGACAAAATAATTGTTTTGAGGTCCCTGCAGTTAGCGCGCTAATGATTTTATTAGCGCGCTAAGTGCAGAGTTAGCGCGCTAGGTCTCAGCATTAGCGCACTAATTGCATATCTGACAGCTTTAATTTGAATTCTTGATCTATTTTGGACCCTTGGATCCCTAGAACGGTCATAAACTGTCAAGATGGAATACCTAACATTATAAAACCACCAAGAACATGGTTTTGTTAAAAAGTAGGAAGAAACACACTCAAAAACTCAAAATCTACAAAGAGAAGGACTTTGATTTTTGTGAAGAAGCAAAAGGACATCTTTGTAGCTGTTCTTTATTTCTCTAATCCAGCACTTTTGAGGCTTTCAAAGGAGTACAAGAATCTCTTCAAAGCTGATCTCTTTTGTCATTCTCTTGTTTGTAAGAAAGTCCTAGATCTAAAATCTTGCTTGTGCTTAATTTACATAGTTTTGTGTATTTGATTTGAAAATCATTTTATTGTGTGTTTGAACACCTTCTTCTTGGGTTTTGCACTTAAATTTATTTTATCAAACCCTAAGATTGATTTGAACAAAAGTTTTGCACTTAAACTTGATTTTTGTTAAACTATTGTTCTTAGACTTGAAATCGGTTTTACACTAATATATTAAGTTTTTAAAACGATTTCACATTTGGGATTTGCAACAAAATCAGTGACATATTTGCATATTCAATTTATTCTCATACTTGCATGCATAAGAGTTGTTAGGCTTTAGGAGGCTTGCTAGTGTTTGAATTTGATACCACTTTGTGTTGTAAAGTGTATCTCATTATTTTTTCAGCAACTTATTGTATTTGTATGATTGTAAGACTTAGTGGAATCTAAGTCAAAGGGGAAGACCTAGTTGAGACTAGGCACAAATCCTAGTTGCGGCTAGGTGGGAAGTCCTAATTGTAATTAGGCACTCTAGGCTTGTATGCTTAGGTTGTAACACTTATTTGCAATATAAGTGGGGGTTAAAAATCCTAACCGGGGAGGTTAGGTAGTGGACGTAGATCGTTGGATCGAACCACTATAAATCGTGTGTCACTTTCCATCTCTTCCATTCCATTCACTTGCATAGCATATATATATATTCATTGATAGTGTATGCATTATAGTTGTAATTTGCGCATAAAGTTTTAAAAGGGCAATAACTACTCGGTAACCCAATTCACCCCCTCTTGGGTGACCTTCAATTGGTATCAGAGCGGGTTATTGCTCAAAGTATTACTAACGTATCTTTGAGTGTTCTTTTTGTGCAAGGATGCAAACCTTAGATCCGGCTCGCCTTCGGGAAGGCAACTCTTCGAGTAGGCCTCCGTATTTTGATGGAACTAACTATGCTCATTGGAAAGTGAGAATGAAATTCTACATTAGAGCACAAAATAGATTCTTATGGGATGCAATTGAAAGTGGCTACACTCCACCGGATAAGCCCTTGAAAGAGTACACCGCCGAGGAGATAAAGATTGAGCTCTCAAATGATCAAGCCATGAATCACTTGTTTTGTGCGCTAAGTGAAAATGAATTTAACCGAGTAAGTGCTTGTCAAACGGCTAAGGAAGTATGGGAGAAGCTTGGGGTACACTATGAAGGTACCATGCAAGTGAAGAAGACCAAGTTAAGAATTCTTGAGGAGCACTATGAAACTTTCCGAGTTGGGTCCGATGAAGACATAGCCACCGCCATCACTCGATTCACTAAACTATTGAATGAGATCAAGAATCTTGGAAAGAATTATGATCAAGAAACCTCGGTGTATAAATTCCTTAGAGGCTTGCCTAAGGAATGGGATGCCAAGAAGTATGCTATCCAATCGGCACAAAATCTTGGAGATTACACATTTGATGCATTGTGTGGAGAGCTAATAGTCCATGAATTTGAACTTAAAGACCGAGCAAGATTGGAAGCATTAAGTGGAGGTACTAAGAGTTCAAGAAAAGATATCGCCTTTGAAGGCAAATAGCTCCCCTAGTGCATCGGTAGAGATCATTGAAAATGAAAAATCATGTGATGACAATGATCTTGAGGAGGAAGTAGCTATGCTCTCAAGAAAGCTCAACAGGGCCATGTACAAGCGAGACAAGTATAAGAAGAAGTTTCGAAGTGGAAGCAAGGGAGGAAAATCAAATGAAACCATATGCTTCGGTTGCGGCAAACCGGGTCACATCAAGGCGGATTGCAAATCCAAGAAGGTGTTTGACAAGAAGAAAGGAAAGAAGAGTTTCAAAGCAACTTGGGATGACTCATCATCATCAAGTTCGGAATCCGAATCGGAAAGTGAGAAGGCAATACTTTGTCTCATGGCACAAGGCGAGGTAAATTCTAACTCTTTTAACTTTGATAATGTTGATGATTTGGATGATGTTCCAAATCTTGATGAGCTTAGGAAAGAGTTGGAAAAGGAGGTCAAAGAGACCAAACAACTCAAAAAGAGCTTGACCATTGCAATTAGTGAAATAGAGTCACAAAATGAGACCATTAATGATCTCCAAAGTGACTTAAATGAAGTCATAGAGGAGAGAGATGCTTTAGTCAAGGAAGTAGAGGACTTGACTTGCACGGTGCATAAGTTTACAAATGGTAAAGAAATGTTTGACATGATGTTGGGAGCACAACGACGTGCACTCAACAAAAGAGGCATAGGTTATGGTGCAAACTTGTTAAGTTACAAGAAATTGCTAAATGATGATCGTAGATGCTCTAAATGCAACAAGACTCATGTGGTCGGGAAATGTGCATTACAAAAGGCCAAAGTGGGTAGACTAGCATGGGTAGTTAAAAATGTTTACTACACTAACATTCTCGGACCCGAAGGTGTTTGGGTACCAAAATCTAGTGTGTTTCCCATTGTGTAGGATGCGAGGAAGAGCACCCCATGGTACTTGGATAGTGGGTGCTCAAGACACATGACCGGAGATGCACATCAATTTATTGAACTAAAGCGGCATGATGGTGGAAAGGTTACATTTGGAGACAACAACAAAGAAAGAGTTATTGGTCTCGGAACCGTCGGTAACAATTCACTTTCTATTTCTAACGTTTATCTTGTTGATGGATTGAAACATAATTTGCTCAGTATTAGTCAATTGTGTGACAAAGGATTTCATGTTATGTTTGAATCATCGAAATGCATTGTTAGGAATGAGAAGCATGAAACCTTATTTATTGCATATAGAGATAAAAATGTTTATGCCATTAACTTTGATGAGATGAATATGCAAAATGTCTCATGTTTGAGTGCACAAAGTGAATGTGATGCATGGTTGTGGCACCGTAGATTAGGACATTCTAGCATGGAGAACTTGTCAAAATTGACTAAGCATGATCTAGTTAAGGGTCTACCCAAATGCACGTTTAAGAAAGACAAGGAGTGTGAACCTTGTATCCTCGGTAAACAAGTGAAATCGTCATTTAAGACGAAAGTAACAAGTGATGTGACTCGAGCCTTAGAACTTATCCATATGGATTTGTTCGGACCCACCCAAACACAAAGCCTAGGAGGTAAATCATATTGCTTTGTCATTGTTGATGATTTTACTAGATATACATGGGTGTATTTTCTCTCTCATAAGCATGAAGTGTTTGATGTGTTCGTAAAATTTTGTGCTTTAGTTGAGAATGAAAAGGGATACAAAATCGCCATCATTAGAAGTGATAGAGGTGGTGAGTTTGTAAATAGAAACTTGGAGGATTTTTGTGCTAAACAAGGTTATACACACCAATTATCCTCTCCTAGAACACCCCAACAAAATGGAGTTGTTGAAAGAAAAAACAGGACACTCCAAGAGATGTGTAGGACTATGCTAAATGAGTACAACATAGCTAAGCACTTTTGGGTCGAAGCCATTAACACGGCATGCTATGTTATAAATAAAGTAAATGTCCGAAAGCAAGTGAAAAAGACTCCTTATGAACTATGGAAAGGCCGAAAGCCTAACATAAGTTACTTTAAGGTGTTCGGTTGTACTTGCTATGTTCTAAATGATAAGGATCAATTAGACAAATTTGACCCAAAGTCAAAGGTATGTACTTTCCTTGGCTACTCTATGCACAACAAAGCATATAGGGTGTTTAATAGATCAACCAAAACCATAGAAGAGTCTATCCATGTGAAATTTGATGAAGTGGATCCCAAAGTTAAGATGATGCAAAACTTGGAAAAATTGAGGATCGATGATGAAGATGATGGCACCCTAGGACAAACTTCAAATAGTCAAGAAGTTGAGGCATGTAAAGAATCCGACACAAGTGCGCCTAAGAATTCAAGACTTCTAATTGGCCATTCATCCCAACAAATAATAGGTGATCCAAACAAATGAGTAATCACTAGGTCCACATTACATCGAGATGAAGGACATATAGCTTTTGTATCACAAACCGAGCCCACTAAGATAGATGATGCCTTAGGAGATGAATTTTGGGTAATGGCTATGCAAGAGGAGCTAAGCCACTTTGTTAGGAACAAGGTATGGACATTAGTACCTAGACCCAAGGACCACACAACCATAGGCACCAAATGGGTTTTTAGAAACAAAAAGAATGAAAAAGGTGAAATTGTAAGAAACAAGGCTAGGTTGGTTGCACAAGGCTACAATCAAGAAGAAGGAATTGATTATGAGGAAGCCTTTGCACCCGTAGCAAGACTAGAAGCAATTCGAATGTTACTTGCTTATGCTTGCTACAATGGGTTTTTACTATATCAAATGGATGTTAAAAGCGCATTCTTAAATGGCTTCATTAATGAAGAGGTATATGTAGAACAACCACCGGGTTTTGAAGATCATGAACGCCCAGGTCATGTATATCATCTTCAAAAAGCCTTGTATGGACTAAGACAAGCTCCTAGAGCTTGGTATGACAGACTTAGTGCATTCCTACTTAAAAAAGGATTCAAGAAAGGAACGCTAGATCCCACTCTGTTCATTTTGATCGAAAAACATGATATGTTACTTGTTCAAATTTATGTTGATGATATCATTTTTGGGTCATCCAACACAAGTCTATGTAATGAATTCTCATCATTAATGACAAATGAATTTGAAATGAGCATGATGGGAGAACTAACATACTTTCTAGGCTTGCAAAATAAAGCAATCCAAACATGACATTTTTATAAATCAAGCAAAGTATGTGAGGGACATGTTAAAGAAATTCAAATTCGAAAATCTGAAAGCATGTGACACTCCTAGTAGTTCCACCATCAAAATGGATAAAGACCAACTAGGAAAACCCATAGATCCTAAACTTTATCGTGGAATGATAGGTAGCCTCCTATACTTGACCGCTAGTAGACCCGACATTATGTTCAGTGTGTGCTTATGTGCTAGATTTCAATCCGATCCCAAGGAGTCCCACTTAAAATGTGTAAAGCGCATATTTCGATATCTAAGTGGAACACAAGACTTAGGATTATGGTTCAACAAAACTAAGAGTTTCGAACTCCACAGTTTTGTTGACTCTGATTATGCGGGAAGTCTAGTCGATAGGAAAAGTACTTCCGGATTTTGTCATTTGCTAGGAAATTCACTTATCTCATGGTTCAGCAAAAAGCAAAATTCTGTTGCTTTATCTACGGCGGAAGCCGAATATGTGTCTGTCGGGAGTTGTTGCGCTCAAGTTCTATACATGAAACAACAACTTGAGGATTATCAAATCCTAGTTGGGTGTGCTGAAATTTATTGTGATAACACAAGTGCGATAAACATATCAAAAAATCCGGTGTTACACTCAAGAACAAAACATATTGAGATTAGACACCATTTTCTTCGTGATCACGTCCAAAAGGGCGATGTTAAACTCATCCATGTGCCCACAGAGGATCAACTAGCCGATATATTCACTAAGCCTTTGCCTAGAGAACAATTTTCTAAAATTTGGCGTGAGTTAGGCATGTTTCGAGAATCGGACCTTCTACATATGTTTTAGCTATTCCAAACCTTTTTATATGGTGTTAGTGAAGTGTCCATGAAGTTTGAGGAGAATCGGAGCTATATTGCAAAAATCCAAAAAAAATTTGTCAAAAAATTCCAGAGAGGAATTAGCGCGCTAATAGTTAAAATTAGCGCGCTAATGATGTACTGACCAAAAATTTCCAGAGGGGAATTAGCGCGCTAATAGCGTACTGGCCCAGAATATGAATCGACCCATTAGCGCGCTAATTTTATCATTAGCGCGCTAATGACGTTCGGCCAGGCGTCTATAAATTCGTTTTTACCCTCAAAACTCACATCTCTCCCAAATTTTTCCTCTCCTCTTGCCGATTCTACTCTCCTTGTGTCGCCTCCACCGAATATGTCTCCATCATCGGCGTACGTATCTGCACAGTTGGGCTACCTGCACACTTATATGACTCAGTCATTCAATGTCGTCGAGACGAGTATCCAGCATCAGAATGATCGGCTTCGTCGCATTGAGGGTAAATTGCTCCCAGTTCGAACCGCGCGTAATGATCATGCCTCCAGCTCTGCACGTCCACCACCATCCTCGAGGAGGAGTGTTTAGACACACCACCACTAGATGAGCATTAGGCTCCAATATGTCAGTCTTAGATGTTTCGATTTTTTTGTCAAACTCATGTTTAAGCCACAACTATGCTCTCATTGCTTTATGCTATCTATATCATGAATTTTTTTTGCGTATCTCTGAGTTTTCTATATGGATATTTCTTGCTTCACTATGTTTTATCGTCTATGCATTTGTATCGCTACCGTCTATTGTTTCTTGATATGCATAAAGTGAGGGGGAGAGTATATTTCTCTCGTATTGTTTCTATTGTGTTTATTTATGGGGATGCTTGGCCCCGCTTTTTGATGGTATCAAACGGGGAGAAAAATGTGGTTGAACTTGAAAAGGTTGATGTGTTTTGAACTTGCATATATGAAATATAAAATCATGAATGCGATATACATTTAGATTACGTTTTACACCTTTAAAGTTCACATTGTTTGTTATCATCAAAAAGGGGAGATTGTTGGACTAAGTGGTTAGTCACTCACACTCCGACCGAGATTTTGATGGAAACAAACAAGGTGAAAATGTACTAATAAACATCTAGTGTATTTCAGTTTTTGTTAAAGGATGCAAAACAACATATCAAGGGTACTCAAGAAATACAAGTTCAAGACTCGGCATTAATGAAGAAATGAAGATGAAAGTTCAAACCGCAATTTGTAATTTCAATGTAAGGTATACAAATTCTTTCACGCAAGCCAAATGCATTAGTCCATGCATATCAAGTTTCTTAAACCATTTTTCAAAGTTATAAGTTTACTTCAAGTTTCAAAGTGGAATTTAAACACATAACTAGGTCTATGAGTTTAAACAATGTGAAACTTTGTGTGGATGGTCATTTGCATATTAGAGATCATTGTAAATGTTTTCGAAAAAGAAAAGCTCGTTTTGAAAGGTCTTCGAAAAGAAAACTGTAAATTTGTAGAAAAGCCCCTAATACATTATGAAATCGTGAATTTCCATTTTCGAGATTTGTAAAAATATCCGGACCACCCAATTAGGCTTAATGACTCATAATAAACGTGTATAACATGTTATATAAGGGTTGGTTAGGTCCCGGACGAGTTTAAGGGTCGCTAACACAAAGGGACAAAATAATCGTTTTGAGGTCCCTGCAGTTAGCGCGCTAATGATTTTATTAGCGCGCTAAGTGCAGAGTTAGCTCGCTAGGTCTCAGCATTAGCGCGCTAATTGCATATCTGACAGCTTTTTTTGACAGCTGGAAAACACACTTTAATTTGAATTCTTGATCTATTTTGGACCCTTGGATCCCTAGAACAGTCATAATCTGTCAAGATGGAATACCTAACATTATAAAACCACCAAGAACATGGTTTTGTTAAAAAGTAGGAAGAAACACACTCAAAAACTTAAAATCTACAAAGAGAAGGACTTTGATTTTTGTGAAGAAGCAAAAGGAGATCTTTGTGACTGTTCTTTAGTTCTCTAATCCAGCACTTTTGAGGCTTTCAAAGGAGTACAAGAATCTCTTCAAAGCTGATCTCTTTTGTCATTCTCTTGTTTGTAAGAAAGTCCTAGATCTAAAATCTTGCTTGTGCTTAATTTACATAGTTTTGTGTATTTGATTTGAAAATCATTTTGTTGTGTGTTTGAACACCTTCTTCTTGGGTTTTGCACTTAAATTTATTTTATTAAACCCTAAGATTGATTTGAACAAAAGTTTTGCACTTAAACTTGATTTTTGTTAAACTATTGTTCTTAGACTTGAAATCGGTTTTACACTAATATATTAAGTTTTTAAAACGATTTCACATTTGGGATTTGCAACAAAATCAGTGACATATTTGCATATTCCATTTATTCTCATACTTGCATGCATAAGAGTTGTTAGGCTCTAGGAGGCTTGCTAGTGTTTGAATTTGATACCACTTTGTGTTGTAAAGTGTATCTCATTATTTTTTCAGCAACTTATTGTATTTGTATGATTGTAAGACTTAGTGGAATCTAAGTCAAAGGGGAATACCTAGTTGAGACTAGGCACAAATCCTAGTTGCGGCTAGGTGGGAAGTCCTAATTGTAATTAGGCACTCTAGGCTTGTATGCTTAGGTTGTAACACTTATTTGCAATATAAGTGGGGGTTAAAAATCCTAACCGGGAGGTTAGGTAGTGGACGTAGATCGTTGGATCGAACCACTATAAATTGTGTGTCACTTTCCATCTCTTCCATTCCATTCACTTGCATAGCATATATATATATTCATTGATAGTGTATGCATTATAGTTGTAATTTGCACATAAAGTTTTAAAAGGGCAATAACTACTCGGTAACCCAATTCACCCCCCCCTCTTGGGTGACCTTCATATAGAACATTTGACCATGCCCTAAGTGAATTGCGACCCGAGTGGCACTCAAATGCACATGTTGGTGACTCAATGGATTTGGCCAGCGCCGCGAGGACTAAGGAAGCGGGACGGTGGAGGTTGTCGGAGAAGCCCATAGGAGAGACCCTTAGCTCTGAAGTATTGAATAGTCTGCTACACGTGATACATCCTTGGGTTTTCATTAAAGACATTTATATGCATATTGACTTAGTTGTTGTATGTTTACGGTCTCGTTTACCTCGTTAACTGATACTTGGTTTGGTTATTGTCTGCTTTGCTGTATTACTATTATGGTATGCTGCTTTAATATTTTGTATTGCCCTACATTCATGGAAGTATGTATTTCTATTGCCAGATATCATACTTGCATGTCTTGTAGTTTTATTTATTTTCTTGCTGAATATTATCTGGCTTCTCTTTGGAATTTACTCACTGGACTCATCACTATATTTGTTGGGTGACTGAGTGCAGATCTTTCTACGAGTAGCAGTAATGGACAATCTTAGGCAACTATCTCTTTTTGTTGGCGATCTTGGACATACTCGTAGGTGTTTATATTATTTTGATATTCTTGTATTATTTTAGGTATTGGTAGATTTGGGCTGACGTGTACATGTATACACCCTGTTTTATGGTACTGTTGCTTATATATATAGCACTTTTTTGAATTTTCCAAAGTAGGAATTGCTCTTATGAATAATGTTTACCATGGTAGATTACCTTACCTAATTGTATCAATTAAGGTTTTTGCTTATTCATGTTAACTTTTAAAATACAATCCACTAATATGGTTAGGATTTGAATAAACCACAAATTATTGAACTTAACAAATATTTAAATACTTAGAGGATAATTTCAGAAAATATGGATAATTCACTAACAAATTTAATGAAACACACGTGGACATGAATTTCGAGCTAATAAGAGGATGGGCAGATGTCGGACACGTGTAGTTAAGCCCACTAGGCAAGGAGTGACACTTCACCCCGGGGCGGCAAGGCCGTTGTAGGATTCATCACACCTTTTATGTCACCACAGGGAGTATTGATCCTATTTGTGAAAAAGAAGGACGGTACTTTGAGACTGTGTATCGATTATAGACAATTGAACAAGGTCATAATAAGGAACAAGTATTCATTATCACGGATTGATGACTTATTTGATCAGCCGAGAGGATCGCGGTTTTTTCTTAAATAGACCTGAGATCAGGGTATCATCATCTTAGGATCAGGGATGAAGATAGGTCTTAGACGACATTTAGCACGAGATATAGACATTATCAATTTACAATCATACCATTTGGTTTGACTAACGCTTCTGCCTTATTTATGGATTTGATGCACCGGGTAATTAAAACATTTCTTGATCGCTTCGTGATATTTTCATCAATGATATATTGATATATTCGAGGACTCGAGAAATTCATGAGAAATACCTCAGAAAGACGTTGCAGATTTTGAGGGAGCATATACTATACGCCAAGCACAGTAAGTGTGAATTTAAGCTATCAGAGGCAAGTTTTTGGGACATGTTGTTGGAGCAACAAGCATTGCTGTAGATCCAACCAAGATTCAGGCTATTAGGGATTGGCCAGCGCCGACGACAGTTATGAAGATCATGATTTTTTTAGGGTTAGCAAGATATTACCCCATGTTCGTAAAGGACTTCTCAAAGATTGCTTCACTGATGACTAGATTGACTTAAAAAGACGTCAAGTTTGATTGGTTTGAGGAATGCGATGAGGCATTTCCTCAGCTAAAGAGATTATTGACTACCACACCACTGTTGATATTGCCAGAGGTTGGTATATACAGATGCTTCTCATAAAGGTCTAGGTGGTGTGTTGATGCAGGATATAGGCATGGTAGCTTATGCATCTTGACAACTGAAGTTACATGAGAAAAATCATTCCGCTCATGGCTTAGAGTTGGCGGCGGTAGATTTTGCTTTGAAGATATAGATACATCATCTGTATGGAGATAGGTTCATACTTTAAACCGATTATAAAAATTTGAAATACCTCTTCATACAAAAAGAGTTTAACATGAGACATCACCGACAGTTGGAATTTCTGAAGGACTACGACTTTTTCCTATAATATCGTCCAGGAAAAACTAATGTTGTTGCTAATGCACTAAGTAGGATGTCAGTTAGATATGCCAAAGTTGTTAGATTCCATATGACACATGAGTATGGATTACTCGAGGCGGCAGTGATGATGACTCAGTTAGATATTCCTACCGATACTCGGGTGATGATTTCTGCACAGATAAGGCTTCAGATAGTGTCTACTGAGAGAGTGTTAAAGAGGTAAAGAGCTGACATCTTAAACCCTGAGATTCAGTGAGTTGGCCCAGAGTACTGAGTGTACTAACTGGATAGAGACGACGAACCATTATTTAAGATTTAAAGGGAGATTTTAGATACCGGCAGTGGCAGACCTAAGAGATGAGATTCTTCAGGATTCACACCGTTCCCACTTCACTGTTCATTCAGGTATGACCAAAATGTACCATGACATAAAGAGACATTTTTGGTGGCCTGAGATGAAAGCAGACGTATTGGACATAAGGAATTATGGGATTTGCCAACAAGTGAAGGCAGAGCATCGTAGACCTGGAGGATTGTTACAGTCGTTTCCTATTCCACGATGAAAATGGGAAGTTATAGCCATGGATTTTATTAGAGGATTGTCGAGGAATGTCTGTCGAAATGATTCCATCCGGGTGATTGTGGACAAAGTGACAAAATCTGCCCATTTCATACCAATTGCAGCTCATTACACATTTAACCAGTTGAGTGTGTTGTTCGAGAGAGAGGTTATTAGGTTGCATGGGGTATCATTGACTATTATGTCATACAAATATGCTATGTATACATCCAAGATGTGGCGAAGTATGTAGGAGCAATATAGTACGCGCCTACAGTTTAGCATAACTTTTCACCCTCAGACTGATGGGCAGACTAAGAGGTAGATTTAGACTTTCGAGGATATGCTAAGAGCTTGTGTACTTGAGTTTGACGGATCATGGTGGGAGTATCTACCGTTGTGTGAGTTTGCATACAACAACAATTATCAGGCTAGCATTGAGATGGCGCCATTTAAGGCATTATATGACAGACAGTGTCACTCACCATCGTGTTGGGCTGAGCCAAAGGATCAGGACATTGTAAGACCTGAAATTGTTGTTGGTCCCAAGGAGAAGGTACAATAGATTCGCTAGAGGCTTAAGGGAGCCAAGGAGAGGCATAAGAAGTATCAGACATGTATCGCAGTTATCTCACGTATGTCAAGTGAGCTTTAGTGTATCTAAAGGTTTCTCCTTAGAAAGGTCTTCACAGGTTTGGTTTGAAAGGCAACTTAACATCGAAATTCATCGGACATTTTAAGATCAAGAAACGAGTTGAAAAGGTTGCTTGTGAACTTGATTTACTTCCACAAATGTTGGCGATTCATCTGGTGTTTCATATTTATATGCTTCGACTAGCCAAGTCAAAAGTAGATGAAAGACCGATAGTTGACTTGAGTCTGATTAATCAGAGTGAAGACATGACTTATGAGGAGCAGCCCGTACAGATCCTAGACTGGATGGTATAACAGTTGAGAGGCAATTCTATCTCGAAAGTTTTAGTCAAGTGGTAGTTCCATGGAAACTCGAAACTCATTTGGGAATGGGAAGACTATGTATGCAATAGGTTTCCGTACCTCTTCGACACTACAAAAAAACAGCAAATCGGAAACGGAATTTTTCGTTTCTGATTTGCAAAAATTCCGTCTCTGATTGGATTCGAAAGCGAACGAGAGACGAATGCGTTAAGTCTCTCGAAAACGTCGTCGTCGCTGGTTGGATCAGAAACGGAAAATGGATTTCGTTTCTGATTTATAGACGGATCAGAAACGGAATAAATTCCGTTTCTGATTAGAAACGGAATTTATTCCGTCTCTAATTCCGTTTCTGATTAGAGACGGAATAAATTCCGTTCCTGATTATTTCCGTCTCTGATCCGTTGTTAATCAGAGACGGATCAGAGACGGAATTTGATCCGTTTCTGATTTATGTATCTTACAAAAACGAAAATTAGAGACGGAAATAGCAACGGAATCCAAAGATTCCGTTGCTATTTCCGTCTCTAATTTTCCTTTTTTGTTTAGTTTTTAAAGTCTTACATATATAGGTCTCAATCCAAGCACATTTAACCTGCCAATATATAATAAATTGACATTCATACATCGACAATATATATCAACAAATATTCAATTGAGAGAACAAAAATGTAAAAATCAAAAATTGAAATAGATATATATCCAAAAAAAATTGTATAGTATTACAAATGCTCCAAATTTCTAAGTATTCACAAAACCACCAATCTTATTGTTCAACAACCACAAAAAAAAAAAAAAAAAACTTACAATCCTATAAATATGCACAAAAAGAATTATCAATCGAAAAGTCTTGAGATGTTCTTCAACACCACCTGCACAGCCAAGGGACATTTGAAACAACTTAATAATTGAATAGTTGAACTTAAATTTTTCAGGGACATAAGCATCATTGGAGATAGAGCTAAGGTAGAAGCTTTCAAGACCAAACAAAACTCTACCAAAACCCCATTACCGAAAACACAAAAACAAACCCTAGACACCACAAAACCCCAAAAAACTCACATGCAATCTTCGAGAAACCAAACAATAAAAAAAAATCTAAAATCGAAACCCTAAAAACCAAAAACAGAACTCACATCGAGAATCCCCGACAAGTCGTCGACCGAGCCGGGGGTCGCCGAGCGCGTCCGGGCTTCGTTGAGCTCGAGCTCCGCTCTGGTCCGTCATTCTCCGAATCTCCGAGACCCTTCAAAACCCTATCGATCACGAACTCGATTTTAGACTCCACGCCTCATCAAAGAAACCCTCGAACGAACCCTAGAAACCAAGACAGAATCGGAGGGGACTAAATCTAGGGTTTGGTACGCGAAATCGATTCAGACGAACAACATGGCTATTGGTGAGAGTGAGAGTAGAGAGGTGCGAGAGAGAGAGAGCAGAGAGCGGCAGAGAGAGAGAGAGTGCGGTGACGGTGAGAAAGAGACCAGAGAGCGGCGACGGTGAGAGAGAGCGAGAGAGAGCGGTGATCGCAGCGAGAGCGCGCAGAGAGAGAGAGTGCGGTGACGGTGAGAAAGAGAGCAGAGAGCGGCGACGGTGAGAGAGAGAGAGGAGAGAGCGGTGACGGTGAGAGAGAGCGGTGAGAGCGGTGAGGGAGAGAGGTTTGTTGAGAGAGAGAGAGCGGTGAGGGAGAGGTTTGTTGAGACAGAGAGAGGTTTTGAGAGACAGAGAGACAGAGAGGTTTTGAGAGACAGAGAGAGGCGGACTGTTGTGGGTATGTAGATCAAGCATGCACGAATCTCGAGACATAATGAACGGTTGAAAAAAAAGAAAGTTTTGGTGGGAATGTTGGCGCCATTTTTTAGAGACGGAATTTAATTCCGTCTCTAATTCCGTCTCAAATTCCGTCTCTGATCCATCTCAAATCCGTCTCTGAATATTTCCGTCTCAATTCCGTCGCTAACTTTTTAATTTAGAGACGGAACTTATTCCGTTTCTAATTCCGTTTCTGATTTAGAAACGGAACTTATTTCCGTTTCTAATTCTGTTTCTGATTTGCTGTTTTTTTGTAGTGCGAGTAAGGTATAATTATAAGTTAAGTTTAATTTCGAGGGCAAAATCTCCATTAGTTGGGAAGAGTTGTCGTGGCCCAAATTTTTAATCCTAGTTTAATCTCTTAATCAGGATTATATGACCCGTAATGTGGGACCCGCAGCGAGATACATGTCGTAACCGAGGCTAGTGGCTGAGTTAAATGTTATATTATTTATGGTGTATGCCTAATGTATTGTATATGTCTAGACTACTAAGTCATTTCTACTTACATATAGGTGTCGAGAAATGAGCGGAGTCGCGTCTTGATATGCATAGCAGTGTAGGTCGGAGGTAAAAGTTGATATGATAAGTTGGCATAAGATTATTTATAGCTTTTATAGTGGTGTATTATGGCTATGGTTGATAATATAATTAATATACCTAAGTTAGTAAGTTAAAACAATAGCCACTTGATACTCATCGAGATATGTGTTAGCATAAATCAATACTAATTGAGTAAACATTGGTGTCACTTAGTATGAGTAAATGGAGAGTTAGTGGGACATGTGTTGATAGGTGAATCACAAGATGAGCCTCGAGACACGTGTGCACAATGAGATTAATGGTTATTAATAAACCATATCCACTACTATATAAAGCTAGTAATCAATTTATAGAATCAAATCAACTTTTATTTCATTTGCTTAGTTGAGAAACAAAGCTTGCTGGAGTGAAGAAGCTACTGGAGGAGGAAGAAGACTAGGAGAAATCAGTTTGATTTGGTGAAGAAGGTCAAGTAGGTAGAGTGTTCATCAAACTAGGTACATATCTCTCTATTTAATTGAAACCAGTTCTAGTTTTTGGTCAAAATTCAGAATGTAGAGGATTAAGATTTTCCAATTAGTTTATATATTTGGGTTCCTCATTTCAAGCTGATAATTTAGCTATATTAAAGTTCTTAATTTGGTTTGAAATCATAAAAATATGAATTTTTGAAGTTGTAAGACCAAAACTGAATTTTTGCATGTGGTATTAGGGATTAGTTTATATAATTTAGTTATAAATTGCTCATTTTAGATCCAAATTGACTCCGACTTGTGGATTTGAAAGCTTACTTAAAGGGGAACAACCTTGCTTAACTAGATATGTTGTAATTTAAATGTTTTCATGTCCAAAAGTATTCTACAAATAGTCGTTGGAATGTAGTAGAAGATTTTGGAAACTAAAATTATTAAAGGCGTAACTCCCTACCTACTTATCCAAATCAACTGATATTTTAGTATGTTGTTATTGGATATGGATGCTGCCTTGTAACCAAAAGTCACATATTTTAAAAATATAGATTGGGAGAAATATATTTTCTAAATCTGCTAGTCGGATTAGGTTTCAATTGGAGCTATGTTTAGTAGAAATATGATATTTCTTTCATTTTAAATTGGAATTTTGAAAGCTAAACCTTTTTGAAAAGCTAAGATAGAGACCGAAAATCTTCGTACTGGTGGAAGATTTTGACATTTGGACAATTCCATGCTTAAAATAGCGTCGCAATATAAGACTAAAATTTTAATGTTATTTAATCTTAAAGGGTTGTTTTGGGTTAAGGTTCCTAAACCTATTGGACCTGACTTAAACCCAACTTATTTGGATTAGTTTGATATCAAGAAACTAGGGAAGTATACCAGAGGTTCAAATACGAGTTTCAAGGTTTTGGGAGACCGGAGTAGCTTAGGAAATTGTGTGGATTGTAAGTAAACTGATTTAGATTTTTATTTACATTTCATTCCTATTCATATGTTCATTTCCAGTCATTTTGACTAATTTTCCTTTGTAATCCATATGCCATGACTTGTTATTTCTCATTACATGAGGTTGTTCCCATGGCATAATATGTTGTTTAAATGACGTCATTGACTCCAAATAATGTGTTATGTCATTTTGATTGTTAATACATGATATCAGTGCTATAGCATGCTATTAGGTAGTTATTACATAGTGTTGAGAATCTATATCCTTTGTGCATTAATATGCAATGGTTTTGTTGGATTCCATTACTGTGTTGTTCTTGAATATGAAAGTAGTTCTTATATTTAGGACCATTTTTTGATAGAATTCTGAATGAGATACGGTGGTCACTAGACTTTCCAGGGTCATCAAGATTTTTCTACTATCTTGCGCAACACATGGGTATGAGACTCATGGTTGTTGGCAAGCATAACTTGAGTGACTTCACGAGTCATAAACAAGAGTTCGTTGGCAAATATACATCTAAAATGACTAGCATTTGGGATAATTATAAAGGCATATAGTGCAATTACGAACTTCACACAAATGTAGAACACAGCTCCATCAATATATAGTGGAATAGGCATTGGTATAGGACTCCCAGCCAATTAACCCTCAATCAGTACAACTTAGCCTAGTGTCAGTTTCATTTTGTTTAACTAAAATATCTCTTTGCATGATTTCCTTTTAGAATAGTTGCTATTATTGTGCATTTTAATATTTGTTGCACATTTGGGAATGTGAACAAATGTCTCTCAGCGTTACTTTCTACCTTCCTGTACTCACCATCCTTTTTATGATGGTGGGTGCAGATCCATCGAGTAGTAAGCCAAGCTAAGAGAAGATCGTCGACTAACTCTGAGCCAGTAGAGTACTGCTACGCCAGATTTGATAGGTTTTAATTTTTGATGTATTCTTTTATGTGCCTATCATATTCTGGGTTGAGTGATTAGTACCTTGACCAGACACATATTGTTATATATCGTCGTTTTCTTATATATATGCATTTGATCTTTATTCTCTGGTTTATCCATGATTGTTAGGTAACACATTAATGTTTTCGTTAATTTGTAAGACTTCCGCTGACTAAACTTGTAAGTAAGCAAAATTTTAATTCACTCCGCTTTATTATATTACATAAGACATTAAAACACATATTGAACTTATAATTTGTAAGTAGGTAAATGGTTTTGAAAAGGCTGACTAGTTTTGTGTTAAGTTCTATGAGGTGAGGTTAGGGCTTAATGACTGTACTAGGCTGAGTGGTGCCCTAATTTGAGAATGGGGTCGTTACAGTATCATACTCCATGAACTCCATTACCCTAAGATCAATTGGGAGTTAATTCGCCCAAATTTTGACTACACATCCCTCATAGATCAGGTTAGGATAAACTTTCTCTTTTAGTGTTGTGTTCAAAATCAACAATTTACTGGCTCTTACAAGTTTCAATTTCAACTCATCAACCATTACACCAGCAAAAATGGAAACTGTAGAACCAACATTAATCAATACATGCATATCTCGACCACAAATGTTTAAAACACGTTTCACAAGCCTCATTTAGCCTCATGATCTGCCTCACCATTGTATGAGTCTATCCTCATGCTGGTTGTGTTATACTACCTACCGATGCAGCCAATGGCATAGAACACTCTTTCTAAATTAGCCCTACCTGCCCACATCGATAACATATTGTAGAAGCTTTTTAAGAAAACCCACTGGCCTGTGGAACCTGCCTAGATAGACTCAATTTTTGTTATGCATATGCCCTGCTCATGCCCTTACCTCTAAACTGAGGTGGTGGCAAATGTGGTTTGGCTACTAAAGCCTGAGAAACTGGTGGGATTGGTGCATTAACAATTGTCATCCTTGTAGACCCTGTCTGTGTAGCTACTATAGTTGCACTCCTTTGCCTCTTCTTTGGACGAAAATGAGAAAATTCTTCGTTTATTTGACTCCTAAGGATCTATGGCACTGGTGGTACCGTAGATACTGCTCTAGAGGACTTGGCTAATATGGTTGGTTCCACTTCCATCTCATTCTCAAATACAAATGCATAACTGGAAGGATGTGAGGAAACCAAACACGAATCTCATAATCTAGCCCACCAAGAAACAAATTTATTTTATTCTCCTCTGACTCCACTATCTCATAAGTGAATTCACTCAAGTCGGTGAACCTTTGCTCATATTCTCGCACAGATATGGCTCCCTGTTTCAACTAAATAAACTTAGTCTTCTTCCTGTTCTTAACTGATTTTAGGAAGCATTACATGTAAAACACGATCCTGAACTGTGGCTAAATGGCGACAACCTTCCCCCTCTGTGTAAGGGAATTCCACCACATCCGAGTAGAATTAATCAACAAAATGTGACTATTTTAACCTAAACTGGTCCTTAACATCACTAGCAACAAATTTTTGCTCCACTTCTAATATCCAAATCTCAACAACCCTTTCCACTATTGTGTTATTTAACCTTATAATATCACATTTCATAATTTCGTTATGGGTTTTGAGAAATGCAACCTTTTCAGAATCAACTGGCACCGCGACAACTGTCACAAACACCTTAACATGTGTTAAAACTGGTTGAGCAAAAGCTAGGATTACCTTTGCTCCTCCCTCAGCTCTATTAACCTCGGGACTGATTGCGGGATTTGCCTCAGGTCTGTATACTGATAGTCCCATGTAATCCATCAGTATTTCCATAAGCTTTATATGAGACTCCATAAGTTCCCTAATTTCCCGCTCCATTCTAGATTTCCATTAATCCTCAGTTTTTCGATTATCCAAAAATCTAGGCCTCTGTGAACCCTCTCCATGATCCACGTTTAGATTTTGAAGTCAAATGATAGATAAGATCATTAGGGTAATATTAAGAGAATACAAGGAAATCTTATCTATATAATAAAAATAAGTGCAACAAATAACATATAATAATGTTTTCATTTTCATTTTCCCCCCAAAACCTCAATGAAAATTGTTTATCACACCCATAGCTAATTCATAACTCGAGATAACTCTCTAAGTTAGTAAACTTAGGTTCTGACACTAAGGATATGCTATCACTTATTTTAAAAATAATCGAAAGTGAAAATGAGGTCGAGCCTTGTCTTTGATACCAAACTGTATCAGAGTTACCACTTAATTCGAAAGTGAAAAACCTTAGGCTCTGATACCAAGATTTATCTTAGCTAATAACTTTAGGCTCTTAAAAGGCTATGATACCAAGTTGTAGCATCCCTTATCCCGATTAGGGCGACACTCAGCCTAAAACCCTAATTAAGCCTCAGTAACACATCCAGACTTAACTACTGCCAACAACTTCTCTTTTTATACCCGATAAACTTAACCTGTATATCGATATCGAATTAAGAATTCCAAATACACGTAGGGCAAAATTAAGTCTTTTTTCGATAATTAAAATGATATACATAAATACAGAGTTTATCAAAACCTAAAACTCGATTTTAAACCTCCCAACCTTGTTCATATACAACAAAGTAACTTAAATAGTATATATACAAGAAAACTTATTACATCATAGAGAAGATAATAAGATTCCTAAATCTTCTATTTTCCCTTTGCTGAAGCGATAGGCTGATAACTTGAAATGTTAAATTTGGGTTGAGCGCTCCAACTTGCTTAATAAGTAAGGATTCACAAATCAATCAACATTCCATATAATAATGAAGAGTTATATGCGATAACAATATGCACTAAAGATAACTAACAAGATTATGAAAAGTATATAATCCGATAAAGAACTGATGCAAGTCAAACCATCAATGACTATTGCATTGTGGTTCTCATTTCATTTGTAAAACTAAGGTCGATTACCTACTGACACCATTAATGCGATTGCTTGACCAATGCATTAGCCGATGTGTTGTCTAGCCAATTCATTAATATTCAATGGTTTTATCCCAAACCTTCTAGTGAAAATATAATCCATGCAACCTATCTAGTTGAGTAGGATCCAACATATAGGCCGAGAAATCAAACCCATTTCCTATATAACCTAATCTTAGTTTCATGAGTTACTCTCGCTGATCACATTAAACATCATTTTTCATTTAATAAATACATTGTAGTACACATAGTTCCCATTCAATCTATACACTAGATTAACTACATATACTAATATATTCAGGGAACATTGATAAACAAGTGAATCCATACTTACATCGATTTAGGTTTAAGAGCAAGATCAATGTGAGAATATATAAGATTGACAAAAATCGAACGGAATAGAGTTCATATATAAAAAAAGTGAGACGTTGATATGACTTGTGACTATTAAAAGTGACATAAACAGACTCCTTTAGTCAAAGTAAGGCACTGTAGTATTTATGCCTGACCAAAAGTCTAAGTAACTTTGTTTTATAATCATGATTCATTCATAACATAGAAGACTAGTGATCGTGACACTAGTCTTTGAATAATCAAATGAGTGGCGAGGTTTGGTATAAAATAGTCTATGAAATCTCGTTAAAGTCAATTGGAAGCTGAAGTATAGGCATCTAAATGGTCAAGACATTCTCACAATATAAATAACATTGTGAGTATAAATTTAGAAAATGGCGAGAGCTGCACGATGTGTCAGGTTTTATTTTTTGATCGGATTGAAAATTTAGATCTATTGTCATGGGATGAAAATTATAATTAGAGATCTATAGCATAGGATGACTTGTGTAATTTCAAGTTTCTGTTGAGAAATGTTGGTTCGGTGATGGATTACATAAACACACAACTCTACTTTGTATTTAATGTCATGCTCAAATATTATTTGCAGCACTTATATTTAGACTGATGATAGTCTAAGAATTGATAGATCGATAATTTTAATGAAAAAATAATTAGTGATGAGAAAGCAAACTGAAATGTGTACCAGAGTTTGGTAGAGAGGAAAAGAATTATCAATGTTTAGTGGAATCGGTATCAGTTAAAAATGAAAATGGTGTTATGAAAAGCAAGATAAGCTAGATTCTGTAAAGTATTGATTCTCGAATAGGATTTAAGGTATGAGAAGTATGAAATAAAATGTGGTTATCAAGTATTTCACAAAGTTCATTGTTTAACTCGTCAGGAATTCACAAATTTTCAAGGTTGGCAAAGTAATTGAGATAACTTTTATTAAACCAAGAATTTGGAAATGAAAAGTTGAAATGTTTATGATCTCTACCACTGAGTTATTGAATACGGCGAAAGTGATTGAGTCCAATTAACGGTTCACCTTGGAAATAGTTGTACATGTTTGGATTAATAGAGTTGCATATGAAAGATCATTTTCTCCTATCTCTTTTGGTTCAGTAACCTATAAGTTTAAATTTCGAGGACGAAGTTTTTAATCAGTTGAAAAGAATTATGACATCCGAGAATTTCATAAACTTGATTAGGTGACTAAATGAGTATTTTTGGATTTAAATTGAGATTTAAGTATCAGAGGTGGGACTCACGTGTTACGGATCGGAGATCGTAAATTAAATATTATTTTTGGATCCCTCATGTCTATTTAATGTACTATATTCTATTCGACATAAAATAGGGTCAAGTTGAGGGTAGGCGTGTTGTCCACGTGTTTAAGAGCACGTTGAATATTTTCTCAATTTTTGTCAAATTTGAGGTATTTTCCATACCTTAATTTGGGATTAAAAACAAGAGATAATCAAAAATTAATAAGAAAAAGGCAAAATGACCACCAGGGGCATTTGATGTATATCGGAGTAGATAAGTTAAAGAGGGTTAGGAAGGTCATTTTATCAAACTAATTAACCCAAATGTGAAGATGAATATTGGCGCATCATTTTCGATCAAACGTTTCACCCAAAACCCCCCATCTTCAATCTTCGTCTTCTACTTTTCGATTTCTCTCTATGTGCTCTCCCTCTCACGATTGCTATGCTCCATTGCTCCCTTAAGATCGATCTCTCGGTGTTCTCCTTCTGTGCTCTCCTCTCTCTCTACAGTCTCTCTCTCTGCTATGATCGTTGTCTCTCTTTTGGTTTCGAGGGTGTTGTTCTTGTTGTATGAGGTGAGCTTTTAATTCGAAATTTACTGTTTATTCAATTGATTGGTTGGTTTGGATTTACTGTTGTTTATCTTAGTTAAGTGGAGGAGATGATTGTTGAAATCGTTGTTGTTGATTTGGAAATGGAAATTATGAATTCAGTTGGTTTTGATGGATTGGGGAGAGGCTAATAAAAATAAAGGAGAAGGACTGTGACTGTTTTTGGTTATTGACGTTCTTTGATGTTTTGTGATGGTTTTAAGTTGCTGGAATGGATTTGATAGGGTTTGAACAAGTCCTTTAAAATCAGTTGGTGTTTTGGATAGTTGTGCAGTCTTAGCTTTTGGCCATGTTCGGGTCTGATTTTGATTACTCAAATAAATATTTTTGAATAAAATCTTCAATGGATTTTCATGTTTATATATCAATATCAATTTTAGTTCCCTAGAAATAGCTTGAGGTTTTAGTTCCCTAGAAATAGCTTGAGGTTTTGGAAAAGTTTCGTGGGTTGTTTGAGGTCGAATTGGTTGCCTAAAAATTAGTTGTGTAGAAATTAGTACTACAGTCCAGTGTTTGGGCTACTTTGAAGTAATGATCTGGGCGATTAAACGAAGGTTTTCGATCAAAATTCTTGATGGATTCTCATGTTTATATGTCAATTGAGGTCCCCGATAATCAGATTTGAGATCGGAGTAGTTTTGGTGGGGTTTTCGAAGTCAAAAACATGGGGTAAAACCTTGTTTTTAGACTTGCGGAAAATTTGACAAAGTATAAAAACTGCTGCAAGCAAGCAAGTTGGATCGACAAGTTAAATCATTAAACGTCATTCAAATTACATGGGTTTAAGCTTATTTTAACCCTTGTCTAATATATTTTACATTATGGAAAGATACAAACTTAGAATCATTTATTTTGGCGGTGAAAAAGTGGTGGAAAGGTAGCCTGCAAGCCATTATCAAACTTGAAAACAATTTTGACAGTTGCGAGTAGTCATCTTTGACGAATGACTCAAAGGCCTTATGGATGTCCAAAATGCTTTCGAATAGGTTCATTTGAATCTTGGTATATCCTATTTCAATGGTCAATAAGGTTTGTAGTGAAATTCATCGGTTTAGAGGTTGAAATTTAGCATCGAACATATGGTCTCGCTATTGAAAAATCTGCACTACCTATAATTCGACCGAGTGTTGAAGGCTTATTTCGAGGTAATTTGACTTAGGAATATTAATGAGAGACTCAATGCAATGTTCATGTGTTTTGGCAAAGGAAAGGACTCCAAAAATTGATAAAATGAGTATATTGGGATTTATTGAAATTCTAAAATTGAAATATGATTTTGAATTACTTATAGAGCCTTAATTCTAAAATGTGAATTTTGTGATTTAATAGGACTTTTTCAAGTACGTGAAAGTCGCGGAACGTTGTGTGAGGCTTCACAACCAACCTTGAGTTGGTTTAGTGTAAGTAAACTTTACAGTGACTCTTACATTGATATGGTTTATCTATCTGCATGAACTGCATTTATTATTGGTCATGCATGCATAGAGAGACTGAGGGGGATAAGCTTGTTTCAGAGTCTGGTTTGCTTGAAACTCGGTTTCAATCCTGCCTCTACGCCATCTAGTGAGACTACCGGAGTCTAACGTCGACAAGTTATCTCTGCATTTCATGAACTCTTAATATTGTTTCCCAACTATTTTTGGAAGTCAACATGTAATTATAGTTAGGAAACAGAAACGGAGTGGATTGCGCAATTGCATATTTATTTCTTCAATTCCTTTGCTTTATGATTATTCCATATTATCATCTTGCTATTATGAGGTTTGTTAGACAGTGTAAAGTTTACTTATCTTACTTCATTATTTGTTGTAATGATGACAGGCTCATCTCGCACTAAAAAGGGAAAGTAGAAGCTCGAAGATCTTTGGTGATTATTTTCATATTATAAGTTTAATTTTCTTGTTGTAAATTGTTTATATTTATTGTTTTGGGCTTTGGGATGAGTGTAAGACGTAAAATGCTCTCTCTAATAGATTATGAAAGTCCCCTAAGTTAGTATAAAATAAGTTAAGAGTTTTATATTCCAGTTTTGATTTATTCGAGATTGTAAATTGGTAATTAAGGTGACGGAGAATCCTAAGTTAATTTTTAAGCTTGAGTTTTGATATATATTACGGACTGCGGAGAGTTGTGAGTCTTTATAGACATCTTCTCACTCTGATGTCTATTTGGTGAATTTTTCGGCAGACCACTTTTGGGGAGGTGCTGCCAAAATTTTTACAAAACACAAATATGATTTCCTAGTTTGCTCTAATAAAATAATTTAAGAATCGAATCAGTTGAGGATAAAAATTACAATTTGAAGCATTATTATAGATTGAAATAAAAATTATTTGAGGTCAAAGTTCAAAGACGGATTAGGCTGACTAGATTATAAGAAGATTAAGATCATCTAGGCCAGTCATTCGTCCTAATGAAGAGGGGGCTGGCAAACTTGGTATCAGAGCCTAGGTTTGGCTTGATCAAGGATAAATTTTGGTTGGAAACCAAAGGGTGATTGAGTGCAATTAGTTGAAAAGTGACTATGAGCTGGGAATTTGTTTGTTATTTTGTTATATTTGTGTTGTATTTGTATTATCACTAGATATGCGATGAGAAGTTTATTCTCCTTGTCCGTTCGATACTTAACTCATAAGATACGACAAGGAAGATTAGAAATAGACAATTAAAGAGAGAATAGACTCATAAAACGAAATTGAGCGTGACTTCAAGTGAAATAGACTCGGGAAGTCTAAATTCACAAAGGTGTTGTAAGTAGTTTGGTACAAATATAACTAATGAAATTTAGTAGTTATGAAGAATAAGAAGTCTAGATGATTCAGAACACAAGTACTGAACATGAATTTCTTGAAAATCAAAAGTATCGAACTATTAGATAAATGGAGACACGTAGTTTTGAAAGTAGAAACTTGATTAGATAAACTGGATATAATTGGAAAATCACAATGAGATTGTGATAGAACTAGTCAAGTTGTCTAAGTTGGTTTCTATTAAAATAAAATACTTTGAAGCAAAGTATTGTCTCTTTTCCGAAACAAAAAAAAGGAATAGAACTATAGTTTAAAACAATCAAACGACTTCTAAACTGAAGTAATGAAAATTTGTGATTATTTATTACTCATGTTACTTATTCATAAGCGACACTGAGTATAGTGATTATATGAGTCGAATAAAGAAGTGATAAAACAAATAGAAATACACGAGTTAGAAGTGATCTTTGTTAACACCAAATTGGGTATTGTTATAGAACAAACATCAGTGAAATCTAACTTGAAAATGAAAAGTGTGGTGATAAGATCAACGTGTTAGAAGTTAAGGTGTTGTAGTGAATGTAGGACGTGAAATACTCTTTCTAATAGCTTATGAAAGTCTCCTAAGTTAGTATAAAATAAGTTGAGAGGTTTATATTCCAGTTTTGATTAATTCGTGATTGTAAAATGGTAATTAAGGTGATAGAGAATCTTAAGTTAATTTTTAAGCTTGAGTTTTGATATGTATTATGAACTGTGGGGAGTTATGAGTCTTTCTAGGCATCTTCTTGTTTTGTTGTCTATTAGGTGAATTTTTCGGCAGACCACTTTTAGGGGAGATATTGCCGATATTTTCACAAAATACGAATGCGATTTTCTAGTTTGCTCAACTAAAATAAGTTAAGAATCGAATTAGTTGATGATCTAAATTACGATTTGGAGCATTATTATGGATTGAAATAAATTATTTGGAGGTCAAAGTTAAAAGAATGGATTAGGCTGACTAGATTATCAAATGATTAAGATAATCTCGGCCAGTCGGTCGTCTTAATGATGAGGGGCTAACAAACTTGGTATCAATCCATTTCCAATCAATAACAACAACAATTCACAAAGAAACCATCACCAACACATTCTTCAAAACTCAAAACTACTTACCAACGGTGATGATCTCTTGGATTACAGTGGTTTGATCTCCTTGAATCACCCTAAACAATCTTTTTAATCGATTCCTCAAAATCAAAAACCCTCAGTTGCTTGTCTGTCACTCTTTCTTGATTGATTGATGAAGAGCGATCGATGATAAGTTTGAAGGTTTTAAATTAAAGATATGAATTTTCTCGAGATACGCATTGCACTATTTTGAGGCTGATCAAGTGAATGGTGTGTTAATTTGACGCATCCTAAAATGACATACATCTTGACATCATCAGCACTTACGCTCATCTCGAGGTGATCTAATGATCCATATAATTCAAACTAAACTTACAGTTTAATTGTATATATTTATATATCAATTATATATAAATATATATGCACTTTGTGTATTTTCTCACCAGTAAATTCACCTAACATGTCTATGAGTATTCTCGAGTGTGCACATTTATTTCATGACCTTTTCGTCGACTTGGTGTATCAGTTATTTATTGTTTAATTGTTTATTTTTCGATTATAGGCTTGTATATAAATTCCATTTTTATATTACAACCTATAAATTCACTTAACATATCATACAAACACAAATCTACACACAAGTTAATTGAGGTACGTCGAATTTAACCATGAGCCTAACTCAGGTTAATTAAGATTTGAGTTAACACTAATCACCTGCTTAAAGTAACAAGTCGTTACAATATATATACTAGAAAAATCTTTAATCAATAGCCTTTGTATCACAAGATTCTTGAACATCTGTCTTGTTCATCTTGCACTATTGTTTCGATCTTCTGCCCATTCTTATTACTAACAAAAGGCAATTAATCCCTCTAAACTCATCCAATGCATACATCAACTAGTGAAGTTAATCCAAAAAGGGTATAAAAATTGATTCATTCTATCATATAACTCATTTGGGTATTAAAAATATCATTTTCATTCAAAATCTATTATATATTCATTCCATTATATTATATTCCTAACTAAAAATAATGTAAAATGAATTCATACTTACTTGAATTTGGAAGAAATTTTAAAACTTTTATCAACTCACTTTAATATCGGGTCAAAAGTTTAAACTTTTGCACCCAATTCTTGAACTTATCTTGTGCCTTTCTTTCCTTTTCTTGATTTCTTTGCTATCATTGTCATACTTCACTTAAAATACCTCCAAACTCATTCCAAATATTGTCTTCAATATTGAAAAATCAAGATGAGTTTCTAACAAAACAAATATACCTTGTGAAGCATAAATGAATTTATTTGTAATAAAAAATGTAATAAAATAGACAATTATGTAATTCTACATGCTTCAAATAAATGGAATGCAAAAGGAACATATTTCATTCATAAGCAAAAACTTAGCAAGAGCAATACAATTAATCATTCATTCGTTTATTTAATATAATAGAAAATAAACTACACAGGGCAGTGTCTAGAAGTAAAGTCTTCGTTATCTTCATATCTCCATCCATTCCTGCAAAAAGTTATGAAACATAACTATCAGCTGGATAGTAAGTCCTAGTTGGAAATTACAACTGCAAAGATAGAATGTCGACACTTCTCTTCGAATCTTGCAAATGACTGTCATGCCTTCTCTCAGACATTAAATGATAACGTGTAAACTCCTCTCATTTGTTTAGTGGTAGATCGAAAAATCTATTCAATCTTGCAGGCGAAATATTAATTTTCTTCCTTTACACTACTACTTTATCTCATTCATTACTAACGTGCACATTCGCATAAAATTGTTGTACAATTTTTGAACACTTTCTTTCTCGTCTATCCACATAGTCTCTCAGAAGTTGCTCCCATACTCGATCTCTGATGATGCTCACAATCTATCATCATACTTGCTCATATTTTGAATATTGAACACTCTCTCAAAAATTATTACCCTCTTCTTATCACTATAGTACCTCATTTAAGCTCTAGGTCTTACAAACAACGAAAGGTCATAAGACACTAAATGACTAGGGTTTAGATTCTCAAAATATTCTTCCACATCATATGACAATGGAGATTGTTCTCTAAGATCGGCCAGGTCTAGGTTCTCTAATACTAACCCTGGTAGGTATAGTACTCGTTAGGCGATCTGCGTACTTTTATTTGGGTTTTACTTGCACTACCCCCTTATTTTTATCTTGCTTATTGCTCCTACCTCGACATCTACCTCCTCCCGCCATAAAAATTCTCAACTATGATGAAATAAGTAAATTGAAATCATGTATTTGAAAATTTCAAACTATCAAGGTATAGAAAACAATTTTGTGAAAAGGTTGTATCATTGTATCACGAAAGAGTTGAAAATAATGCGTCTAAAATAATTTCATCGACATATTCCTATCATAATTATGTACATATCGAAGAAGTTCATAAAAACCCTCAAAATCATTTGAAAACCCATATCCAAATTGAAAATATGTATCTAAACCTATTTTCAAATACAATTTTGCAATATAGATTCATCAACCACATTCGTTGAAAATATCATCAAAATCGATTTTTTTTCAAAATATCAAAAACAAAAGAATGCTAGAGTTTCAATTTATTACTTTCTTGAGAGCGAATCCTACAAGTAATATGCACTATTAGATCCTTAGACTCCCTCTCGAAGCTTCAATTCAAAAAACACCCACCTAAGCCCTAAATTGGTCATATGAACTTGATTTTAAGATTTCTAGGTTGAATCACTCCTAAACAAGGTGGTATACACTTAAATAAGCTATTATTTAATCTTCGAAGGGTTAAATATAGACAAAAATTGATTAACAATCGAATTGGTGCAAGGGTTTTGGGTGTGAAAGGGTTTATGGTTTGGTGATTTAGGGTTCTATTTTTTAAAAACACGAATTTGTGTTCAGCGAATTGAAATTTAAGTAGATTCATTGAATATTCGCCAATTAAATCGCTGAAAATTGGTCTCGGTGGTCCACCGACTAGTTCAGTGATTCCTAGTGTAAACATGAATCGTTGACAAATCGCTGACTTATTTTACACTAAAAGTTTTGCAAATTGATATCGATTTCCCCATCGATTCCTAGTGTTATTTGGTATCATTGGGAAATCATTGACCAATTTTACTATATTTCCAATATAATGATTTTCTCATGTATTTATATCATATATGTCCAATAAAAAGGTAGAATTATTCAAAATTATTAGAATTTGACTATGATTTGTACTAAACATTAATTTCATTACTATAAATAACTGAGCAACGTAAAAACTAATTTATAAAGATAATATAATATATAAAGACAGACCCGATCAACCCCTTTATATGAAATTATTCTAGAATTATATTCCTAAAATATCTCAAATATAAGAGTCAAAAGTTGAGAGAATATAAAAACAACTAACTAATCCTAATACTAACACTGAAAGTAAAGATAGAGTATGGACTGCCTCCTAAAAAGCGTTGTTGTTTATTGTCGTTTGTTCGACTTGATATATAAGATCACTTGTCGTTCAACTTGAGCAAGTCAAACTGAGCATCAGCCGATTCTTCATCATTCTTGACATCTTCAGTTTCTTTATTATTCTCGGCATCCGCATAACGTATTTAGATATGTCTGGTAAATTTGTAGTAGTTGTCCTCTTCTGGGTAAGCATCACGATAGTAAATTTCCCCTTCATAGTCATCGTCATAATTGTCATCTTCAACGTAATCATCCATATCGTAACCATCCTGAAGCAACATATAATCATTTCACATTTTTAGTTTAACTATACGTTTATCTACATCGAGAACAACTCCAGCCTTTTTGAGAAAAGTTCGTCCTTTCAATATCACCTCATCCTTTTCAATCTTTAGTACCACTAAGAAGTTGGGAAGATACTTGAACCATCCCACTTGCACTGGCACATTCATCAACATTCCTAGTGGAAAGATCTTATCACCATTTGATTTATTGACAACCAAAGGTGGTATAAAATCAATCTTCAACTTGGCCTTTCTGAACCATTGTTCCTGTAAGATATTCATATCAGTTTCTATATCAAGTTGAACACCCAAAAAAATGACTTCATTGATCAGCATATGGAGGAAGAGTTTTCCTATTTCATTTTTGAAAATTTCAATATGATGTCTTAGATATTGAAACTTTAATTGTTCATCAGTAAATTCTTCTTTCGGCGGTTGCTTCTCTACTTGCTTTTACACTTCAGGTTGTGGCTTTTTAGTTTGCTACTTCTTTGATTTCTTCTTCTTGTTACGCAACTTTTTATACCTTTATAGTTTAATCGTTTCATCTTTAACGGTTTCACTCGCATTGAATGGAGTTTTCTAGGAAATAATTTAAATCTACAACAAAAGAGTAAAGTTTTATCTTCTACTTGGAAATTTTTAGGAACTAATTTCTTATCATGAAATGCTTTGATTTTATCTTTATAAATTGATGCATTTTCATAAATGTTATTCCTAAGTTCTTCTTATTGTTGAAAACTCAACTTACGTTGGTTTCCTACTCATTATAACTCATGTTACATGCTTTTATTGCCCAATAGGCTTTATGTTCTAGTTCTACTGGCAAATGACATGTTTTTTCAAATACTAAACTGTAAGGTGTCATTCTTTTGGGTGTCATAAATGTTGTTCTATATGCCCATAATACGTCTTCTAATCTAAGACTTCAATGACTAACTATTTTTTCTTGTATTGACCTGATTCTTCTATTCGAAGTTTAAGCTTGTCTACTTGTGACGCGCGCCGAACACGTCAATAAAGTAAGGTTTCCTAAACCAACTATTTTGTAGAATAGTGGCAAATGGTCGATCCCATAGAGATTAGTAGTATTTCTTAGGTTAAAAACAAAAAAAGGAAAATTGGGGTTTTAAAATAAATTAATTTAACTAACTAACCTAACTAAACTAAATAAAATAAAACAACTAAACTAATTTTCAAAACAATTAATAAATACCTAAGAAACACCTAAATCTACAGTTCCACAAATCAGAATCAAGATTCAATGGCAATCATGGTCTTCAGTCTTTCCCGAAAATTCATTAATTTATATTCTCCTAGATTAGCTATAGAAAATCGACATCTGCCAGAAATTCCTCGTTCCCCTAATCTCGATAGCTAGGACGTCTGCCACTAACTATTTCCGTAATTAATGTATAACCCTAGACATCCGCCAATCGGGTTTAACACATTAACCACAATAATTTGGGTCTGTGAAAACACTAATCCTATATAACTAGATTGCATCTGCTCCCGATTTAACCTAGATTCAATTGTTGCACACTCAAGAACCGAAAGGGTTTGACGGCAAACGGGTGAGTGTTTGTCACTTTATTAGTCCAAAAGCACAATTACACGGATACTAATAGTCCAAATAACTATAGATTATCCACCTAAAAGCATGCACTGGCCACATACACACCTTAGATCTAAATCATAATCATTAAAATAAACAACAATGAAATAGGAGAATTTAAACTAAATTAAATAATAAAATAAAAGATCTCACATAATATGCCATGAATCCATGATCTCGACTTACTTCCCTTTCGACCTAGGCAAAGAGTTGATTAGTCGAATATTGTCATCGAAGAAAGTTGAGAACCAAAAAATAATAGTCGGTCCTCTCCCTAAATAATAAAACTTAAGCTCCTAATATATAAAACTACTAAAAATTTGTCTAGGGAAACTAATTTTGAGGGTTGGGGAGGTGACTCGTGCGCCGAGGAGCATCGTAGGGCTATTTTTGGCTTGAAAATAGGTGTCTGCCACGTGTTGCAGCGCTATTGGTATGTTTTTCTCTAGAGCACTGACGTGACATCTTTTGATTTGTCGATAGAGGTGTTGATGACGTGCTGGGCTGTGAGAGAGCGCTACGTGTTGCCATTTGATTGGAGGAGACCGAAGCTTTGACGTGGTGGCGTGACGAGCGAGCGCCACGTGGCGTCGGGCGAGTCGCTCGAATTGGCGAAAACCTGGGAGTTTGTGTGAACACGCATCATAAGGCGAATTGATGAAGGCTGAAGCGAGGAGAAGAAACGCTAGCGTGACGTGTAGTGTGTTGGTGACGCACGGCGAGACGTGATTGGTGGAGCTCGAGGTGGCGCTTGCTGCGTGGAGGCTTCTGATTAGTGGAGAGGAAATTAGTGATGTGTTGATATCCAATGAAAACGCACCACGTGGCTGACATTACTTGGTATGTTATCTCCAATTCTACCCACCTCGCAATGCGTAAATCGAGGCAAACTGTCTGGCATCCGATCACTGCATGTAAATACTCCATTTTGAGTATTTTGTTCGCCACGAATTCAACTGCGAACTCCGTTTCACCTAAAAATGACCAGAAAATATAATTAAATATATATTAGAGACTTTCCATATTTAAATATATTAAAATAAACTATTAAATATATATATATATATATTGACTTATCAACTTGTTTGTGGGTGATATGCAGTAGATGTCCCATGTGTGACGTTGTGCTTAACAAGTAGATTAGCAACTAATCATTTACAAAAATGTGAACTATTATCACTAATAAGTGCTCTAAGTGCTCCAAAAAAAATCTTTGATATAAGGAAATCAACTACTATTTTTGAATAATTAGTTTTATTAGCTTTTGCTTCTACCCATAGACATAATCTATAGCAAGTAAAATATAAACATAACCATTCGATGGTGGGAAAGGTCCCATGAGATCTATACCACAACACTACACAAAAAGAGTATGAATTAAAGGCATTTGATTTTTACGTCCTAAGTTTTCAGTTCGTTGGTAATTTGGACAAGATTTTCTATAAAGAAAAAAATCGTGAAATAGAATGGGCCAAAAGAATTCGGAATCTAAAATCTTACGAGCAGTTTTACGTGAACCAAAATGTCCTCCATAGGCATAAGCATGACGTTAAGTAATTAATTGAACTTCTGACTGTTATTTGGTCAGTATAAAATTTTCATAAATAGGGATCATCCATAAATAATGTTTAGTATCTTTTTTTAATTTTATTATTTCTAGCTCTCGTCAAATAAGGTGATAACCTATTGGTGGTAAGATAATTAATTATATCAGCATATCATGGACCATCAGTCTTTATATTATACAAATGGTCATCCGAAAATTCACTTAATGGTACAGGTGGTACTCTATTTTCTCACCTACTTAAATGATCTGCTACTAGATTTTCGACTCCTTTCTTATCTTTTATAGTAAGGTCGAATTCATGTAGAAGTAATATCCATCTTATTAGTCTTGATTTAGAATCTTATTTTATCATTAAGTATCGCATTGCTACATGATCATAATAAACTATCACTTTTGTTCCTAATAAATGAGGTCTAGATTTTTCTAAGGCAAACACTATCGCTAAAAGTTCATTTTCAGTAGTGATATAGTTATGTTGGGCTGGATCTAGTTTCCTAAAAGCATAATATACAACATGAGAATTCTTTCCTACTTTTTGACCTAAAATAACTCCAATTTCATAGTTATTTGCATCACACATTATTTCAAAATGTAATGACCAATCTGGTGATTTAATCATAGGCGTGATTGTCAAAAAATCCTTTAATTTATTAAATGCTATCTTGCAATTATTGGTAAATTCAAAAAGAACATTTTTTTGTAAAAGTTTGCATAAAGGTTGTTTTATTTTAGAAAGATCTTTCACACATCTTCTATAAAATCCTGCATAGCTAAGAAGTGAACGTATTTCTCTCACCTTAGTGGGATAAGGTAGTGTTTTGATCACTTGAATCTTGGTTGGATCTGCTTATATTCCCTTATGTGATATTATATCTCCTAATATAAGTCATTGATCTACCATGGAATGACTTTTTTCATAATTTAATACTAAATTCTTTTCTTTGCATCTTTTAAGCATTTTAGTTAAATTAACTAAACATTCATCGAAAGAATTACCATAAACAGTAAAATCATCCATTAAGACTTCAATAAAAAATTTCATATAATCAAAGAAAATACAAACCATACACCTTTAAAAAGTTGCAGGTGCATTACATAAACCAAAAGACATACGTCTATAATCAAATGTACCAAATGGGTTAGTAAAAGTTATTTTTTCTGATCTTCTAGGGCTACAAGTATTTAATGAAATTCTGAATAACCATCTAGACAACACAAATAGGTTTTTCTAACTAATCTTTTTAACATATGATTTATAAATGGGATGGGATAATAGTCCTTCATAGTTGAGGCATTCAACTTCCTATAATCAATACATTCAACCGTTTTAGATTTTAGTTGTCATTAACTCTCCATGTTCATTTGTTATTATTGTAATTCATGTCTTTTTAGGAACTACTTAGATTGGGCTTACCCAATTGCTATCAGCTATTGAAAATATCATTCATGCATCTAATAATTTTAATAATTTCAGCTTTTACTATGTCCATCATAGGCGAGTTTAATCTACGTTGAGCTTGTCTAGAAGCTTTTGTGTCAGTTTCTTGATTTATCCTATGCATACACGTAGCTGGACTTATTCCTTTAATGACAGCTATGGTCCATCCTATTGCTTCTTTAAATTCTTTCAGTACATTTATTAAATCTATCTTGTTATAAACTTGTTAGTTTATTAGAAATTATCACTAGTAAGTTATTATATTCCCCTAAATAAACATATTTCAAATGATTGGTAAAGTTTTTAAATCTAATTCTAATGCTTTAACTATAGAAGGTAAAAGTTTTGAATGAGATCTAGGTAAATCTAGACAATAAGTAAATTCTAGTGGTTCATTATATGATTCCAAAGTACTTATTATCTCTTTTGTTTCCCCATCTCTTCCATCATCTTCCTCTAAATCTTCTATTACCAACTCCAGTTTATTGTTTTATATTTTGTAAAAGATTTGTCTATTAATGGATTTGTCATATCTAATGTGCTTGTGCATAAGGAAGAGACATTCATTAGGTATTTCATTTTGTCATATATATATATATATATATATATATATATATATAAAATTCATTGTATTATCATCTACTTCCATTGTTAATGTTCCATTTGCAATTTCAATCTTTGCTTTTGTAGTTTTCAAAAATGGTTTTCCAAAAATTAGAGAAGTTTTATTAAAGAAATTATCTTATTTCATGTCTAAAACATAGAAAACTGCTTGAAAGACTAAATCATTAACCCTGACCGGTACATCTTCTAGTAACCTTACCATTTTTAACAGTTGATTTATTCGCTAATTGTACCGCTATACCAGTTTCTTCTAAATGTACATTCGTCATTTGCAAATAAACAAATAAATGCATAACATTTTTGAAGGCTCCCATATCACATAATGTTTTAGAAATTCCTATATTTTTAATCGTACATGGAACGAAAAATATTCTAGAGTTAGAACATTTAGGACATGATTTTTTTTTTAATTAGTGTTGATACGTATTCTCTTAGACTCGCCTTTTCATTAGCCTTAATCTTATTAGTGCATAAATCTTTTATAAATTTTTTGATAGTTATGTGCATTTTGAATGGCTTCAAACAGAGGTATATTAACTGTCACTTTCTTTAATGTATCAGAAATTTATTTTTCTTCATGTAATTTCCTAGCATTTCTATTATCTTCCAAATGATGAATGGATGATGGTTTTATATTAATTGGTTTGTCTTTATGAGACTCATCACCCTTTTTGTTTCGAATCTCATTACTTGTTACTTCAATTTCTTTTTGTGATTTTGCTTCTATTTCTTTTCTAGAAACTGATTGGTATGACATTTTAGGTTCATCCATCTGCTTAATCACCACTTTTTAATGTTATATTTGGCGCTTTTTTCGTATAAAGTAGGATGAGGCTTAGATGGTGATTTTTCTTGATTTACAAATTCAACTCATTTGTGTTGTTATCTGACTCTATTATTTTTTCAACTTAGTCATATCATTTTGTAATATTTGAATTATTTGATCTTTTTTCCTTTCTGAATTATTCGATGTTGCATACCTTTGATAACCCCGATTGTTAATATGATTACCTACATTTGGCTATCAGTAATTTGTATAAACATTAAAGTTATAAATGGGATCAACAAATCCATCATATTGGTTCATTATAGCATTAGCTTCTTCTATATTGGTTTGTCGTCATAAAAGGTATTCATCAATAGAATAACTTAATTCATTAAAGAAACCACAAGGTTTTACCGTGCTTGATCTATCTTTTAGTAATAATTCAACCGCTCTTATCTCATTTATCTTATCATTTGATGTTTTATATGTCCTATTGATTTCACTTAGGTTTTTCTTAATTAATTCATTTTTCTTACCATATTGCTTAGATTGTTTAGCTATTTTATTTATATCGTCTTACTAAAGTTGGTGTTGTGTTGAGCAAAGACCCTCCACATACTATGTTTAAAAATCTTCATTCTAAGTGATTTAATCCTTCATAAAAATATTGCATTAAAGTTTTCTCTGTAAATCCATGCATTAGACATAATAAAATCAATATTTGATACTTATCCTAAAATTCATCAAAAATTTCTTCAATTTCCATCCTAACATTACTAATCTTTTTTCCATATAAACTAACTTCTATTGCCAAGACATATTGATCAAGAAAGACTTGTACTATCTCTGACCAATCGGTTACGAAATTTTGAGGGAGATAAGATAATCAATCTAAAGCTTGATCTTTTAATACAGAAAGAAAAACTTTTAATTTAACATAGTCTATTTCTATATCCTTATGTTTCAACGTGTTTACTTTGTGTGTGAACTCCCTAATAAATTTTTGAGCATTTTCATTATCCTCACCAAAGAAACAAGGTAAAGAATTTATGAATCAGAACTTCAATTCGAATTCAGGAAATTTTATTGTAAAACTTATACACTTAGGTTCATAATTTGTGACATTCCTATCAAATTGCATAAAAATTAGTTCTTCCTCTTTTTCAGCCATGTTATATAACATTCAACAAAAGGTTTTCTCGAGATTCGCATCGATAGAATCTTGAGACAAATCTAATAGTTTGATCTTTCTTGAAATGCGTGTTGCATATCTCGAGATCAATCTTGTGGCGATTAACAAGATAATCACCACAGACTGCCTTATTGGTAATTAATTATATTGATCTTCTCGAGATACATAGTGTGTATCTCAAGGTAGATCTTATGGTTTAATAACACCATACAAAATCACTTGATTTTCTTTTAGATTGGATAACACGCATTTCGAGGCGTATATACACCTCGCAAACAACATGTTCCACCATTCTCTTCCTCGACATTCACGCTACGCCTTACTCAAGGCGAATCCAATGTATACTTTTTATTTAATTTCAAACTATAGGATTTGTTTTTATATATTTATATATAAACTATATATAAAAATATATATGCACCAATGAGTTTTCGAGGCTATGAATTCGCCACACGCGCCAACGACCATTTTCTGGCTTGCACACTATTGTACATCCCACACGTGTCACCTTACACCCCGCGTGTCACTAGGCGACCACCAATTTATTAATTATTTTATTTAATTTCGTAATTATCTCTTCAATTTATATCCAAATTAAATTCCAAAAAATACCCCAAAATAACCAAAATAAGAGAAAAATCCCTAACGTGCTTTAGAACTTTCGGACACCGCGAACACTTCAACTTGACCATATTTTGTGTCGAATAGAGTATAATACACCCACTAGTCATGCGACACACAAAAATAATATTAAATTCATGATCTCCAATCTATAACACGTTGGTCCCACCTCGAATACCTAAATTTTAAATTAAATCCGAAAATACTTAATTACCCACCTAATCAAGTTTATAAAATTCTAGGGTGTCACAGACACTGGAGTGTAGGCCGCATGACCACAATTTTGGGTGTTATAAGGAGGGACACTAATACGCCGATCGATTAGTTACACAAGAGCACGTTGTAGTGGTACAGATGATGCAAGGAAACATCAAGCCCCGAGAGATTTGGACACATTAAAGAAAAGTGATGAAAATAATTCATCAACTTTGCGCACGATATATAACGCAAGGCAAAAACAAAAGCTAGCCGAGGCTGAAGGGAAATCACAAATGCAACGACTCATGTATTTGTTGGACACACATGGTTATCTCTCGTGGCATATGAAATATGAGGAAATCGACGTTGTGACAGACTTGTTTTGGGCTTATCCCAACTCCATCAATTTATCGCAATATTTTCCATTGATTTTGATTATGGATTGCACGTACAAGACCAACAGGTATCGCATGTCATTATTTGAGATAATCAGTGTGACGTTAATCGAGATCACGTTCGCTGTTAGATTTGCATTTATATCAAGAGAAATGAAAGATAAGTACATTTGAGTGTTGGAGAATCTTAATAACCTAATAGATAAGTGGGCTAAACCACATATGATTGTAACTTATAGGGAGTTGGGATTGATGAAGGCAATTGAGTTAGTCTTTCCCATGTCGACTCATTTTTTATACACTTGACATATTAATAGAGGTGTGGCGGCGAACACAAAGAAATATTTTGTACGAAAAGAAGACTTCAACTTTTTCCAAAGTAAGTTGAATGCTTTGATAAGTGTCAATTATGAAGGTATGTTCAACATAAGGACATCGAGTTTCACCGTTGATTATGCTTTTGTACATGGATTGCTTGATTATTCGATAGATACATGGGTTAAGGATTACAAAGAACGTTTTGTTAAAGCATGAACATACCAATTATTGCGTTTTGGACATACTATGACCGCAAAGTTGAAAGTGCACATATAACCTGAAAAATATCTTGGACATTCGTAAAGAACATTTAAGGATTTGTGGCTGGTTATTCATAATATGGTTGATGAGCAGCATATTATGTTGCAAGGATTTGCTTCACAAACGGCTTGGATAGAATTCGGAAAGATTTGGAAATCACAGGAAATGTTGGAACCAATCCAACGAGATGTCATTGTGTTTTATGCAGGACCTTTGGAATTGTAACTCATCAATTGGCAGGTTCACCAATAGTACTTGATGATATCCACATACATTGGCAAAAGTTGGGCATGAATCCCGAGGAAGCAGTGAATCGGACAGAGTACAATTTTAAAGTGAAAATCCAAAGAGTGATTTAGAGGTTTCAAAGTGTCGATAGTGAAGATATGCGTAAAAGGATTTGGTCTCGTGATTGCTATATGTTATAGCGTCATTATATTATCTATATCCCTGCAAGATTACGACAATACTAAGGATGCTCCATTTGACAAGTGGATGTGTATGCCTGAATTGGGTCTCGTGATTTCAACATGTTATAGTGTCATTATGGTATCTCTATCACTGTTAGATAGAATGACATTTCTTCCATTTAGGGACGCTTTACCAGATTTGCTGAGTGATAAAGTTGTAATTGGGATGACACATGTTAATCACAATCATTTTATGAGGTTGGTAAAGTGATCAATTTTTTTGTAAAACTATTTATATTTGTATACTCATTACTTTTTGTTCACTGGTTCATCTATCTTTTACATGTTTTATTAAAAGCAGATGCCTTTTTTTTGCTATTGTATTCGGGGTGGCAAAAAAATATACAATCGAAGGCGTTACCATGGGGTGAGAGTTTGATATGGAAAAAACCATTGGCCCCTGTAAATTCTTAAGGCGGGACTCCTATTACTGTTGACTTGGAGACACCTTGATTGTAGATATATAGTTAATAGAAGTATCTAAAGGCCCCTTTTGTAAGTAGACGATCCTTTTTTGCAAATCAATTACACGATAATTTTGGTACTCTCGTTGTACCATACACGGTCATTTTTGTACATCGTTACTTGACATATAGTTGGATGAGATTTTGTCATTTCCGAACATGTTTTTAAATGGTTTTAAATACGTAAGTGGGTTATTATTAATGATGTTGTGTTTTTTCATAACTTTCTGCTAATTGAATCAAAATTTTGTATTGAATCCATATAGATCGATCATCAACAACCAATTTAACTCTTTCTGTTCAGCCATGCATGACCGAGCACTGTAATTTTGTTAGGTGATGTCTCACTGAACTAACTAATTAAAAATCAAATATGTTAGGATTAGTCATACACAACGAAACAAAATAAATGCACGCAGTCATTAATGACTGATCATTATAAGTTTACTCGGTCGTGTATGGCCGACGAAAAAGTATATATTTTTAATACACATTTTAATCGCTCGGTGCAAGACCAAATGAACACCAATTGTTCGATCATCCATGGTCGAACAATATCTTTTAAGTTTAGTACTTTACACTCGATCGACCAATTTATATAAATTACAATATTGTTTGGTTGTTTATGGCTAATCGGATTTGATATTGATCGGTCATGCATGGTCGATCGAACTAGTTTTTCATATTCAACCCAAAATTGATTAACTCTAAATCAATTAATATGCCACATTCATCCAAATCATTGATCCAGTTCATTTCATACCACATTGATCTAATTCATAAACAAATTCATCAAATCAAATCAATTCATAAATACTTTTTAACTTCATAGTAAAATCCATCAAAAGTAAGCATAGATCAAATTCAATTCACAACACAAACTGAACCCAATTCGCAAAACAAACAATTGAATCAATTTATTAACAATTCAAAACAAAACTGAATGCGATTCCTAATTAAATTCCAAATTCAATTATTGGCCATTTGCCCTAGTGTTGGGAAGTTGTCGTTGTCGTTGCCTTTGCCTTGCGCTTTGAGAACCATTTTCTGCAGGTTTGCTTACATGTTGGGACTGCGTGTTACTTGATATGGTGGTACCCAACGGAGCAACAGGGCCAAATATCATGAGGTGCCTACCATCTTCACTACGAATGCCTTATTTGCTTCACCCGGCGCCAACGCCTTCCATGCTGTTACGACGTCCACAGCACGTCATACTCGCTACATAAACAACATAACACGAATCTGTCCAAAGTTATTATTATGATGTTACGTACTAATTTATAAGAAAAAAAACAAGGATAAAAGATGGAGAACCAATAGACAAATCACATCATATATGTCATCCTCTTCTTTGGCAGTGATTCCCACTAAATTTTCAATGATTGGGTGTAAGATGTCATTGAACCACCCGATGTAATTCTCGGTTGTACCCCATGGGACTGTTGCATGCTGTCCTCTTGATTTAGCGAATAGTATGTGATCTTGCCACCTCTCCCAACTCTCAACCTGGAAATTGTACTTTACCACATAACTAGTCGCCACCTTTCCTCGTTTTGCTCGAGTAGGATTGTATGGAGCTGAGGGGATGCACTGCACGTGACCCAACTATTGCAAGAACCTATATGGGTGATATGTCTTAACAATCCCCATATACTTTTGGTTTTTGTGTAGAAAGCGAGCTTCGTAATATTCTCGTTCTTTTAGACACTCGAGTAAGGGACCCATGTAACCTAGCAAAATAAGACATAAACGAACTCATCTAGAAGTTAAAAAACTAATGAAACTAATAATTCACAAGAGACCACATACACCGTGTTAAATCAACCATTGTCAAGTGATATGCGAAGCCTTGGGACTTAGTATATATTAAGCCCATGCTCTTTCTTGACGACCAACCTAGACACACATAGGAGGGTGTCTACGTACCTTATGTTCGTGTGCTTCATGAAGATCAAAATGGTCGTACACTCATCCCTACAAAGGAATAACAAAAAAAAGTCATTAAAAGTAAAAGATATGAATTTCTATGCACCTTAAGTCCTCAGTAGATATAAAACATACCTCAAGCAACATGAGATATCCCGCAATCTGACAAACTTCCACCCGAGTAGCCGCTCCAAGTTGTCAGTACAAGTAGGCTAAAGGTGCAACACCCCATGCATACGTACAGATTTCATCCAAGTTCTCTAGCAACTGTAGAAGGTGAACTGACACTTTTGTTCAAATCTTGTCAACAAACAAGGTACATCCTAACATTTACCACAAGTACGCTCGAGCACTGCACTTAACCAAGGGAAACCATTGCGTCTCTCATTACCTTTCTTCGACGACTTTGGTTTTGAACCCCATCTTACCTTCAACCATGATTTGTTCACTTTGAAACCCTTGTTCAACTGCTTTTTTTACCTCAGCCTCCTTTACACCAAGAGCCCTAAACACCAACTCGATTGTTTCTTCCTTGAAAATGGTGTCACAATCAACAACCTTTCCCATCAAGAGAATATGCGACAACGTGCTAACATCGCCCGGTGTGATTGACATTTCGCCGAGTGGGAAGGCGAAAAGTGTTGGTCTTTAGCTGCCATCTATCCGCAAAGGCATATACAAGAGTCTTGTGCGCCTTTATGTTTGAGCACTTGGTGAGTGCACTTAGCCTAGACGTTTGAATGATCCTCTGAAATCCATTTGCGTCTCGGTGAAACTTTCGCAAATCCTAGCTTGACAACTGAGAGCCTTGATTGATGCATCTAAGCAAGAGTCGTTCCTAAAATATCACTAAATATATGATTAGAAAGTAATGAAATTATCGAAACAATTCATAATAAGTTTCATTTGTATTATAATTGAAAAACCTAAATACATTGTTGTTCCATATGGCCGCGACGACGTGATTGTTGAAACTTTTCAATACTGTTTGATTTGTTGGCCCACGAGGAAAACGTGTTGAAAAGTCATCGGCTGGTTGTTCGACTACTTTCTGGCTTGATGTTCCTGCATTGGCCGTACTACCCCTTTCTCTGACCACTTCTTCAACAACATCCACCTTTTCATGTTCATCGTTTTGCTCATTTTGTTGTCCATCTTCACATTCACCTTCTTCTTCATCTTCTTCATTTTTTTCTTCACTTTCTTCTTCGGTGGAACCTTCTTCCTCTACAACTTGTTCCCGGTTTTTTCACTTGACTCTGATGATGAAGATCCCACCGAAGTAACATGGATCTTATGAATTGAAAACTCTCTCCCTAACACATCTGAGGCATGTGTTCGTCATGTTCATCAGATGTCTTAGTGAATCCCAAATCCTTTGATTTTCTATAAGATGTCATTTGAGTTCTCTTGCCAGTATGCCCGCCCGTTAATGGCTAGGCACAGGTATCCTCCCAATTGCTAGTCTTCTCAGTACGAGCCATGCCTATTGGAAAGTTACACAACTACAACCTAAAATCAATAACCAATCATTCATTAAACAATATAGTCATAACAATTTTTAGCAAAAAATGGGTTTATTCAGAGGGTACTGACTAAGGAACAACATATTGTTCGATAGGTAGTGACCAAGCAAAATTGTATAATTTGGCAGGATAGAGCCAAACTACAAAGTACCGTTCGGTAGCACATGACCGAACAAATCCTATCATCTTATATTAAACATAATAACTTTCACTCAGACACTTACAACCGAACAATTCCATTTTGCTCGATCATCTACAACCGAACAATTCCATGTTGTTAGGTTACTTACAACTACGCAGTTCCATTTTGTTCGATACTGCATGAACAAACCAGAGGCGAGCAAAAATTGAACACGAATTGGCCAATCAAATTCAACCACAAACAATAACAAAAGCATACACAATAACCAAAAATTATTGAGCAATGCAATACTCAGTGGTTCTCTAAACCTAAACAAAATCTATTTGCTTAGTCACCTTCAACCAAACAAATGGGTTTTGTTCATTCCTGTGTGACCAAACCAATGGCGACCTCTTGATCTAAACAAAACGGCCTTCAACTTCGCCTACAAATAATAACAAATGTATACAAAACATAAAATTGATGAATGACATTACAATACACAAAAATCTCACCTTAAAAATGCGATTTTGATGAAACTCCAAATCCGAACCGTTGCCACCGCACAAACAAGCTCCGCCGCCTTGTTCCCGTCTACGAATCTAAGTTGCGAGGGTGTGATGCGAATATCGACCACAGCCATAGGGGTGTGACGCGAAGATTTACCAGAATCAACACCTAAGGCTCCTATTTTTTTTCGGATGACTTCGAAAATTAGTTTATTTTCAAATTGAGAGTAGTTGGGTGCCCTACAAACACAAGGGCATTTTAGGGGGAAAAATATTTGGAGTGCCCTTAACAAACGATGGGGTGCACTCATCCGATAGCTTTCCTTTAGTTTTTGTGGGGTGCACATAGCCGGTCTATGCAACTAATTTGAAAGTGATTCAAAAAAAATATGGTTATATGTTTTTAAAAGCTATAATTAATAATTTTTTTTGTTCATAAATTAATTAATAATTAAGTATGCAAGTTAAGAGATCCTATATAAATTATAAATTATACCACTTTAATTTAGTACTATGTATTTTAGAATACAAAATCAAGAACTAAAATCGATTAATTTTAATGCATTAATATTTTATCTTCTATATATTTAATGAGTACGGGTATCTTGTGTTTCTTGATCTTTCATTTTTTTATCTCCAAATCAAGCTACAACTCCTCTTCTCATCAATCTGTTCCCTGGTCTTTTTTTTGTTTTTAATCTCCAAATCAAGCTTGAACTCCTCAACATAATACACTAGCTCAATCACTCCAATACGATACACTTTTTATCCCATTAATCTGATACACATTTTTTCGCTCATGTTCCAGATTTAATTGTTATTCGATCGATCAATCCTCGCTCGTGTTCCAGAGAAGGATAAATCTTTGGAGAATGTGAGTGAGACTCAATTGTTTGAATTAAATTTATTCATCGATGATGTGTGTTCTCTCTATATGTGTTTTAGTCTCAATATTCAATTTGATTCATGGTTTTTAAAAGAACCCTTGATTCAATGTTCAATTTGATTCATGGTTTCTATGTGTTTGATTGATTTTGGGAAGTGGGGCCTTAAGGTTTTGATTTCAAAAATTGAATTGGGGTTTAAGATCTTGAACACTAGCTATTTGTTGAAATGCTTGCAAGACATATTCTAGCATGCCAGTGAGCTGCTATGCTTCAATTCCCGAGTTCTTCCAAAGTTTGTAACCGAACTTCAAAAAACAACATATTTCAAACAAAAAACTTCAACTCTTTAAAAGTATTAAGTAAGCCAATGCAAGCTATTTGTTATGAAAAGCTAAAAAAAATACAATTTTAATGAAGTTATTTGCAATATGATCCTACCCTACAAGCATAGATGCTCAAAGATTTGCAAAAGCTCAATCATAAAGTAAACAATAGTCATCATCTTCGTTAGCTCGAGAAGATATGCGAAATCGAGAGAAATCAGACTACATAAAGGGCAAAACATTTAGCATAAATAATTTTTCATTGAAAAGCTTCACACTAGAAAATTGAACTTCAAAACACACAAATCTAGCACATTGCTTAAACTTCAATCAACACACTTAAAAGAGTGTGCCTACCACCAGGGTGTTCTGCACACTGCTGGTAGGTATATGATATACACTGCTACAACGTTCAAGTACGCATTCGACTACAAGCCAACTGATATATACTAGTATGCCAAAATATATGGCATAGGTTTTTTCACATGTTTACACAATTACAAGTTCCTAAGATTTTCCTTTCGAGAATCATAGTGAATATTCGTTAAGAGCTTCCATATTCTTTAATTCGTGACTTCAGGTGCAAGGCTGATTATGGTTGGATTACTAGACGCAGCTATGTTACTTATGGCCCTTTTGTTAAATGGGGCAACCGTTGTTATTTTGAAGGGGTAATTATTTTATTGTGCATTGTGAATTAAGTGCTTGGTTCTCTGTTTTCTAAATAACAAGGTCATGACCAAATATATTATAGTTCTTCATTAAAATTTAGACAAGTCCATCTCAACTCTTTTGGATTAAAGCAGGCTTGCTGGCTGAAAATGTATAGTGAAAATGAATCTCTTTCCATGGTTGCATCCTCATATTGGAAGATTATCATTTAACCTTTAGGTTAAGATCTGAAATATTCCCTTAATCTTAACATTTTATTTCTGATGAGGTTACGAATGTCTAATAAGCCAGACATTAAGCAAACCTTAATTTGCCTTTGAATAGTGAGACTGCTTGCAATAGTTCATGTTCTAGGATGTCATTCATCTTGGTCTTTTTGCAGGAATGAACTTGTTTTTTACATTGATATCCATGAGTAGATAAAAAGTTGAATATCCTTCACACGACATTTCTCTGCTCGATATCTTTTTTCCTTACAAGGACTTATCGTCTCTTTGCAGCATAAACGAATGAAAATTAGAATTTGAAATGTAAGAAAATGCATCATGGTTTATGTTTCATTTAAAATTCTGAGCATAGGGAGACCCTTATGTTTTTCGTTTCACGGAACTCTTTGAAGTTGAGGATTAATGATTTGACGATTTCTTATTTACATAAATCACTCCAGATATTACATTTTCTTCAATGCACATCTTAATTCTCTTCTTCCCATTGACGCATTGATGGATCTATATATATGTAGTGCAGGTTATGTTGAATGGGGGATATGATGGAGCAGTATCCGATATGTGGTCGTGCGGTGTAATTTTGTATGCGCTACTAACATCTTCACTTCCTTTTGACAATTGGAATCTTGAGGTGCTCTATCAGAAGATGAAGTATTCGTGCGAATAAATTGTTGGATCTAATGACTAGCAATCTAATACATTTTAAGTATTTAAAATCATAATTTCAATGCACATATATAATTAACGAAAGTATATGTATGTAATTCAGGCAGCCAATGAAAAGACTAATATTCCCAGTTGGCTCTCTCCTGGTGCTCGAAACTTGATCATGAGAATTCTCGACCCCAATCCCGCTACTCGCTTTACAATTGCCGAAATCAAAGAAGATGGCTGGTTCAACCAAGACTATATCCCTTTAAGCAACCATGACAATAAAGAACTAGAAGATGATTTTCAAATTAAAGACAATGTGGTACATTCATATATATATATGAACTTAATTGATTTCATCGCTCTTTGTAACATATATATATATATATATATATGTGTGTGTGTGTGAAAGGCTAGGTAGCTAATTAATGAAATTGAACTTATTTTGAAGCAAGCAGATAAAGAAAAGAAGAATCCAAGTTGTGCTCCAATCAATGCTTTCAAGATGAAGATAAATCGAGCTAATTAATTTGCATAATGTTTTCGAGAGGAAGGAATTTTTTATATCGAATCATAGTCCAGGAATTATACTTGAGACGATAGAGGATGTAGTCATGGAAATGGGACTCGCTGTAGAAAAAGTAAATAATGGAAAGGTCAATATGGGAATCATGTATAAAAAGTTTAATTTAATTTCTTTGAACTAATTAACAACTTAATAGATCATTAATTAGCACCATATGCAATTGATTTGTTACATGATTTAGTTGTTGATAATGACAAGGATGGTGCAAAGAGATTGGTTCGGCTTATAGTTTCAATACTGGTATGAATATGAAATTCATTGAATTTAAACATGTTTAAGGCCCCATTTTTATTTTAATTAACCTATAATCAGTGGATATATACACATGTACTAGTTATTGTCACTAATTGGTTCTTTCATTGTTTTTTGGTCATCAAATCACATTGATCCACCCATCTCATTATTTAGTTGAATTGAACAAATCACATGGGGATTCTTCACTATATAGGCAAGTATGTATAAATTTCGATTTATACTTATATGATCATATATATTAGATTTTCCATTCATTATAAATTACTAAACATACATTTTTATTAATAATTACATTATGCATGCAGTTGTGTTCTAAGCTATTGGAAGAATAGAGAGGACTAACGGCCACAAAGTCATTAACCTCTGAGCAAAATATTGATGTATAGTTCTATTTTTTTCAAAATAAGATAGTATTTAGATGAGCAGTTCATGCCATGTATATAGTGTTATAAAATACAGTAAGTTCTAATTTTTCGCATTGTATATATGTAGTAGTTCTACCACGCTGATGGTGGTCAATATATGTCATGTAATGTTTACGAATGTTTATCGTATATGTGTCCGCAATTGTGAAGTCAGTTTTATCATATCTTTTGCTTCAATATTTTGTTCCTATAAATCCTTTTTTCTTTCTTTTTTTTGTGGAGCTAAATGATGCTTCTTGAATAGCATTTCTACTTATTACGTATTCAAATTATGTATGTTTGGATTTTATAATACATAGTTTGTTCAAACTCATACATATTATTAAAATTTTAATTATATATATACTAGTTTCATGAACGTGCTACGCACGACTAAGCCCGCTCGCTTCGCTCGCGGGATTTTAGTTAAAAAAATTAATAATGTTAATTTAATACTTAACTAAATATAAAATTAAAATTTTAATAATATGTATGAGTTTGAACAAACTATGTAATATAAAATTCAAGCATACATAATTTGAATACATAATAAATAGAAATGCAATTCAAGAAGCATCATTTAACTCGCAAAAAAATAGAAAGAAAAAAAAGATCCATAGTAACTAAATATTGAAGCAAAAGATGTGACAAAATTGACTTCACAATTGTGGACACATATACTATAAACATCAGTAAAGATTACATGACATATACTAACCACCATTACCGTGGTAGAACTACTTCATATATACACGCGAAAAATTAGAACTTACTGTATTCTATAGTACTATATACATGACATGAACTGCTCATCTAAATACTATCTTCTTTGAAAAAAATAATAGGACTATACGTCAATATTTTGCTATGTGGTTAATGACTTTGTGGCTGTTAGTCCTCCCTAGTCTTCCAATAGCTTAGCACACAACTGCATGCACAATGTAATTATTAATCAAAATGTATGTTTAGCAATTTATAATGAATGGGAAATCCAATATATATATATATATATATATATATATATATATATATATATGATCATATAAGTATAAATTGAGATTTATACATACCTGCCTATATAGTGAAGAACCCCCATGTGATTTGTTCAATTCAACTAAAAAATGAGATGGATGGATCAATGTGATCTGATGACCGAAAAACAATGAAAGAATTAATTAGTGACAGTAACTACTACATGTATATATTCACTAATTATAGGTTAATTAAAATAAAGATGGGGCCTTAAACATGTTTAAATTCAATGAATTTCGTATTCATACCAATACTGAAACTGTTAGCCAAACCAATCTCTTTGGACCCATGTTTAGTTGCACCATCCTCGTCATTATCGACTGCTAAATCACGTAACAAATCAATTGTATATGGTGTTAATTAATGATCTATTAAGTTGTTAATTAGTTCAAAGAAGTTAAATTAAACTTTTTATTCATGATTCTCATACTGACATTTCCATTATTTATTTTTTTCTACAGCGAGTCCTATTTCCATGACTGCAGCCTCTATCTTCTCAAGTATAATTATTGGACTATGATTCGATATAAAATTTATCTTACTCTCGAAAACATTGTGCGAATTAATTAGCTCAATTTATCTTCCTCTCCCAAACATTAATTGGAGCACAACTTGGATTCATCTTTTCTTGATCTGCTTGCTTCAAAATAAGTTCAACTTCATTAATTAGCTACTTAGTCTTTCATATATACATGTTACAAAGAGGAATGAAATCAATTAAATTCATATATATGTATATGAATGTACCACATTGTCTTTAATTCGAAAACCATCTTCTAGTTCTTCATCGTCATGGTTAGTCGAAAGGATATAATATTGGATGAACCAGCCATCTTCTTTGATCTCGGTAATTGTAATGCGAGTAGCGGGATTAGGGTCGAGAATTCTCCTGATCAAATTTTGAGCACCAGGGGAGAGCCAACTAAGAATATTAGTCTTTCCCTTAGCTGCCTGAATTACATACATATACTTTCATTAATTATATATGTGCATCGAGATTATGATTTTAAATATTTAAAATGTATTAGCTTGCTAGTCATTAGATCCGACAATTTATTCGCACGAATACCTCACCTTCTTATAGAGTACCTCAAGATTTCGATCGTCAAAAGGAAGTGAGGCTATTAGTAGCGCATACAAGAGTACACAGCACGACAACACATCGGAAACTACTCCATCATACCCCTCATTCAACATAACCTGCAATACATATATATAGAGATCATCAATGCGTCGATGGGAAAAAGAGAACTAAGATGTGCATTGAAGAAAATGTAGTATTTTGAGTGATTAATGTAAACAAGAAACATTCAAATCATTAATCCTCAACTTTAAAGAGTTCCGTGAAACGAAAAACATAAAGGTGGCATTGACCCTTTGCTCAAAATTTTAAATGAAACATAAACTGTCATGTATTTTCCTACATTGCAAATTCTAATTTTCATTCGTTTATGCTGCAAAGAAACGAAAACTCCTTATAAGGAAAAAAGATATCAAGCAGAGAAATGTCGTGTGAGGGATATTCAACTTTTTATCTACTCATGGATATCAATCTAAAAAACAAGTTGATTCTTACGAAAAGACCAAGACGAATGGCATCCTAGCATATGAACTATTGCAAACAATCCCTCTATTCAAAGGCAGATTGAGGTTTGCTAAATGTCTGGCTTATTAGACATTCGTAACCTCATCGGAAATAAAACATTAAGATTAAAGGAATATTTCGATCTTAACCTAAATGTTGAATGACACTCTTCCAATATGAGGATGCAACCATGGAAAGAGATTCCTTTTCGCTATACATTTCTGCCAGCATGCCTGCTTTAATCTAAAAGAGTTTATATGGACTTGTCTAAAGTTTAATGAAGAACTACAGTATATTTGGTCATGACCTTGTTATTTAGAAATCGGAGAACCAAGCACTTAATTCATAATGCACAATAAAATAATTACCCCTTCAAAAACAACAACGATTGCCCCATTCAACAAAGAGTCATAAGTAACATAGTTGTGTCCAATAATCCAACCACAATCAGCAATGCACCTGAAGTCACGAATTAACGAATATGGAAGCTCTTAACGAATATTCACTCAGATCCCCAAAAGGAAAATCTTAGGAACTTGTAATTGTGTAAACATGTGAAAGTCAAAAACCTATGCCACGGATTTTGGCATACCAGTTGACGCGTGTCGAATGCGTCAAAATATATAATCCCGATAAGATTACCAATGACTACAAGAACCGCAGTAGTGGCAAGCACGGGTCGAACCACGTGGACCAAGTTTCTTACCTATACTACGAAACTAAATATAACTCGAGGTGTTCACAGGAATAATTTCTAAATTAATTAAAACTAGACTAAAAGTAGCAAGTAAATAAATCAATCAATATGGAAACAATCCAAACCATCAGTATCACAAATCTCCTCAATTCGGCATAATTTTACATACGGTCCTCAATCTAATCAAAGCATGCAATCCATAATAAATTAGTGTAGCTATAGACCCGGTAACGTACGCGGGTCCTCGCACTTCCCTATCGCGATGGTCAAAGTACGACAATGACCACTTACCTAGTCAAACACATAACCATATATTCAAGTGAATTAGGTTTAATGTGTTGACCGCAATGGGCTTTGTGAAGGCACTACACCTAGACAACCGAATCACTAGTGTGTCCAATTTAGCCTAGATCCCTATGATATTCAACCGGTCCCAAAAGGGTCTAATCAATTGATATGGTCAGATGCCACTTATGTGGTCTTGTTGCACAAGCACGGGTGCGTACAACCTACTGGCATGTAAATCAAGATTTAAACAAGTGTTTAATCTCAATAATTCAACTAATATCAAAGGGAATAAAATATTATGAAGAACAAATTAAATAAATAAATAAATAGATCTCACATATGTTTTTATGCCAAAACGGGTGATTTGATCCACCTCTGGTTCAGATTGATGAGTTTAGCCGGCCATCGTTGTCAAAAACTCCATCAAAATTCAAAAATAAAGTATAAAACAATGGTGTTTGTCGAAGAGAAAAGCAAGCCCCCCGGATGAACAAGCCGCTGGAAAATAAAAATAAAAACCATCGTCCCAACTGCCCAAAAATCCCTAAATGAATTGGTTTCCATTCTCTGCCACGTGTCATCACTTGATTGGGCGAGAGAGGTGGACCCGGTGACGTGGCGCGATTTGATTGGATGAGGGCTGCTGGCGTGACGTGTTGGTGGGAGAGGGGTCGCCACGTGTCGATATCTGATTGGTTGTTGTGACTGCTGTGACGTGTCTGGACCAATGGGAGCATGCCACGTGGCATGACGTGGCGGAGGAAGAAATCGTGTGACTCGCGTGAAATACTGGGAGTCTGTGTGGGCATGCATCCCGAGGCGGATCGATAGGCTGCTGAAACGTGGAGAAGTGGCTTGCGGGTGACGTGGCGACGCTGGATGACGTGGAGTTGCGTGGCGGTCTCTGATTGGTTGCTGGAGCCTTACGTGCTGACGTGGCAGCGTCCGATTGGTACAGAGTGTCTTTTGGCGCTGACGTGGCATCTTTTGATTGGTTGAAACATACTTACTGCTATTCGACCCACCGCGCAATGCGTATTTCGAGGTAAATTGTCCGGCATCCGATCACTGCAAGTAAATACTCTATTTTGAGTATTTTTCTGCCACGAATTCAACTGCGCACTCCGTTTCACCTAAAAATGAATAATAAAGATAATTAGGCCCATATATTGAGGATTCAACAATAAAAATATATAAATAAACTATATATAATATGCATAAATAATGACCTATCACCTGTATATATCAGTTGTCTTGTAGTCGAATATGTACTTGAACATTGTAGCAGTGTATATCATGTACCCACCAGTAGTGTGCAGAACACCCTGGTGGTAGGCCCACCCTTTTAAGTGTGTTGATTGAAGTTCAAGCAATGTGCTAGATTTGTGTGTTTTAGAGTTCAGTCTTCTAGTGGTGAAGCTTTTCAATGGAAGATTATGTGACGACCTCGGATCCCCATAAAATTGGGCCCCACTCGACCTAAACCCACGTAGACCCCCGAGTCTATCCTGCAAAGTCAACGCAGGTCTAGTCAGCCTCAAAAAAGTACATTCTCATTAAATTTGTAGTTTATTTTTTTATGGCAATATTAAATAACCTGCAGTGTGGAAACCATCATATAAATACGTTTTTCCTATATCACAATCCAAATATCATGCGAGTATTTAAAAACAGATAAAAAGAAAGAAAATGCATGATAAACAAACTAACAGGTATATACAATGATATATGAATGTCTAGGAATCAAAAGAGGGAACTAAGTGGTCTTAAATCCTTAACCATCCATAACAAACCACAACAATCTAGTACTCGGGGAAAACTCACGTTTGGTTGTGTAGCTGGACCCCCGCGGGTAGTGTTTAACATTAGCCCAACTAGCTACAATCTCAAGAGTACCTTCCTAACACATTTATGTCATAGACACTCATCCAAGGAATAAAGAATGGACTTACAAACAAGTCATTTCTCAATTAAGACAATAAATACGAAATATGATTTACTATGCATTTTCTTAACTGGTTTACTCAGATACTTCGGACCCACACTATTCCGCCCTCGCGGTCCGGACACGCTCCTAAAGTGAATACCTAAACTTTCAAGACCTTTCTTTAGGTTCATGAGGTCCTAAAACATTTTTTTAGACCAAATTAGAATGTTTTGGAGATTTTTGGAAAATGTCAATTTTAGGAACTATCAAGGGAATTAGCGCACTAATTCTGATATTATCCTGCTAATTACTACATTAGGACGCTACCGTGTACATCTAGTGTGCTAATTTACATATTAGCGTGCAAACTCTGATATTTAGCGCGCTTGATTTCTCACCTAGCACGCTATGTGTAGCAGAACCCATAATTCTGCAGTTCCAATCCGAATTTTGCATGACACATAGGCCTTGTTTTTTGTTTGGGAACCCTCATACACATTAGTATGGGTCCTCAACATCAACCAAAACATAAAAACAACAACTCCAATACAAAAATTGAATGAAATGATCAAGCTATGTGAATGATGTACCTAGCTTAATGAACTTGTTTTTCTTCTCCAACTTCACTTGATTCTTGAGTCTTCTCTCTTCGCTGGAGCACTCCAGCAACCTCTCTTCTTCTCTTCTTGCTTGCCAAGTCGTTGAGATCGAAAGATGAAATGATAAGTTTGTTTGACTACATGGTTATATATATTTGAAGTTTATTGAAACTTAGCCACACATCTATGTGCAATTCCACATCTCAAGACTTATCTTGTGGTTCACCCTCACACACTTGTCCCACAATTCATGCATGAATGACTCCAAAATTTGACTCACTTGGTTTCTAGATTGTTCAATACGTGTCTCGATGCGCATCCTATAGCATTTGTTTTATTTCCACTACTTTAGGATTGCTAATTGAATTATTAATGTGACCACATTAAAGCCCTACAAACCATTATAAATAACTCAACTTACACTTACCCTATAAGACACCACCTCGGTCTCACGTCGGCACACAACTCGAGGTACGTCCCCACTCAACGTCTCGGCTCACCGAATGCCCCGCGTATACCTTATTCGCAAAGTTGGCATAACGAATAAAAGTCACATTTGGGTATAAATAAATAGTATTTGCACCATAGAAAATTAAAATTTACCTCAGTGTCGATTCCAAAGGTTTCGATAAGTACGTCAAGTCACGACGGTCCAGTTCACGGTCCTGAAATATGACACGTGGCACGTATAAATTTAAGAGTAGTTACATATTACTTATGCTAAATGTTTTGCCCTTTCTCTAGTCTGATTTCTCTCAATTTCGCTAATCTTCTGTCGCTAACGAAGATGATGGCCATTGTTTACTTTATGATTGAGTTTTTGCAAATCTTCGATCATCTATGCTTAGAGGGTACACTACAATAAAACAGCTGATCAGAAACGAAAATTTCCATTACTGATTAGTATAAATTCCGTCTCGAATTCAATTCTGCAACAGAACAGAGACGGAATCTATTCCATCTCTAAAATTGTCGTCGCTAATTTACTCAGCAACAGAAATGTGTTTCCGTCGTCTCTGATTAGAAACAGATTTGATTCGGATTTAGAAACGGAACAAAGACGGGACAGAAATGAAATTTCTACGTAAGGGTACGATTCTAATTGCATTCCGTCTCTGATCCATCGCTAATCATAAACGGATCAGAGACGGAATCCAACCATTCCGTCTCTGATCCGTTGCTAATCAAAGACGGATCAGAAACGGAATTCAAGTTTTTCATTCTGATCCATCTCTGATCCGTTTCTATTTCGTATCAAAGGTTAGTCTTACCCAGTTTGGCGCGGATACTTACTCGAAAATTAGAGACGGAATAGTAACCGAATCTCAGAATTCTGTTGCTAATCCGTCTCAATTCTGTTTGTACGCTTTGTTTAGTTTTCACATCTAAGATCAATCCAATTAGTTCTCCATAATCTCTAAACCCGAAAATGCAACCATATGACCTGCTCCATCTCCATCACCCCCTCCAACAACTCCTTGGGGGTGCTAACATCCCCCCAAAAAGTAGAATTTAACATACATACATCAACAATATATATCAACAACAAAGATTTAAATGAGGGAAAAATGTACAATTCGACATTGAAAAAGATTTATATATCCACGAAAGCTTGTCAAGTATAATATATGTTCCAAATTTCTAAGTATTCACAAAAACCACCAATCCTATTATTTAACAACCACCAACAAAAAACTTCTAATCCTCTAAATATGCACAAAAAGAACTATCAATCTAAAAGTTCTGTAAACAACTATAAAAGTTATCTACAAAAGCAAAATTATAATCTTTAAAGTTACACAAACAATAAAAAATACATAAGTATCACCAAGCTGCTCATCTCTCGTAAGCCGATCTTGCATCTCTCGCTCAACATTGTCCTGTTGTTGTGGTGGATCGGTAGGATCTATTTGCGGCAGCTGCTACTGCTCATGAGGTGGTGGTGGTGGTGGTGTCTGTGGCTGAGATAGGCCTGCTCCATCCATGGCCATCCCGAATTGCCTCTGCATAAACGCCATAACCTGTCGTAATTGCTTGGCAACACTATCGAACTCTGAATGTGGCGCCATCTCCGGCATCTAGAATGTGCTAGCACCAGGATCTACATATCTTCTCTTCTTTCTCCCTAAAGACCCGAGACCGTAGACACGTCCTTTGGGACACTCACCCGCCACATTGAAGTACACCGCCTCATCATCCACTAGCTGGTCAGGTGTAGCCTGGGTCAGCTACAGACGTCTCCTTTGGAGCATGGATCAATAATAAACAACTTAAATGATATGCTTTAAAGTAAACTTAGTATTATTTCACATTTCACTTCTATACTTACATAGAATCGCTCTGATCTAGTATCGATGAATGTCACTCCGTCGTGATTTACGGTGTGGAGATGCAAATATACTTCATTCACGGAAGGTGGCGTTTCGGATGTATTAGTCTGCATACAAAAGTTATAAAAATGTTAAATGTCAATTAGTAGTAGGTCGGCGCACTTATATTCGCCAAACACAAGTCGATTGCATAGAAGTGAAATGAACTGAAGTGAATGAAATCTGTACAATGCATGCATGTGTTAAACTAGCATCAATGTGTAAGAAATTTCAAAAAAAAATTAAAAACATGCACAAACATAGTGAACAAGTGTAGAAATGAAAAAATAAACAAGAGTGTAAAAAACACTTACCAATCTTTCATTGGTAGTCACAAAAGAAACCGAGCCACCACCGTGCTTCGAGGGTCCAATCACAGGTCCTTCGACCTCAGTGTTCCTATTCGTAGACGCTTGCCTAGACCTGGCAAGAAAGTCCTCGCTCTCCAGTACTCCAAGTATCTCCTCCACGCCTCATCTGTAACAAAGTTTGGCTGAACACGATTCTTCTTTAACTTGCTCATCAATGCGATGTACCTTGTGCTTGCATGCGTGTCATACGCCACACGAATGAGATCCTCGTGAATCGCATTATCCCGTCTAAAATATACCTATAAAATGGCGAGTGCAATTGTTACGAGACATTGAAAAACTAGTATAAATCCTAAGACATTTATTAGTCATGTGTACCTTCCATTGGCGCCAGTAGTGGTCTTTATGATGATTCGGTACCGACTTCCAACAATACCCTTCTGGAATCATCCATCTCTTGAACACTTTTGTTATCCTCCGTGCACAAGAATGAGAAGGATGCAACTCCCTGTGTTTCATTAAAATGCATAACATCTTAAAAACTTATTTAATAATTTACATCGATAATTAGATATACATATATGAATCAAGTACAAACTTACGTATTATTGGCAATCAGTGTGATCCGGATCCTACGCACGCGAGGGGGCTCGGTCCCTGTCCTTTGAGGTGCCCGCGGAAGGCCTGTCACCTGCAAGCCTGCTTTGCCGTCATAAGATGGGGATGCTGCTGGTGATGCAGTGGCTGGAGGAGCAGGCCTCGTTGGTACAGGAGTGTCATGTCTCGATGTCGACGATGGTGACTGCAACGGGCGATTTGGTATAGTTCTAGATGACGATGTCAATAGTACGGGCAACGAGGACGGTATGGAAGGCGAAGGTGACGCTAACTGTAACTCATGATCGAGCGAACGAGAAGTCAGAATCGATAAGAAAGGAATCGACCCACGACCTCAACCGCCTTGACCTCTTTGACCCCCTCGTGTAGCTTAACCATGAGGCCCAGTCGGTATATCGGTTCCAGAGGTCTGTGCTGCACCTCTTACGACTGGACGATGTCCCCCTAAAGGTATCCCTAGACTTCCCTGAGGTAATGTGCGCCTCGAAGTGGGGGGTGATCACTGCGAGCCATGGAACCTAAAAAAACACTAATCTTAAACAATTGTGAGAAAGGTTTAGAAAACTCACGTAACGTCGATCAAACATTGACATAACATAGACATACATTACTCGTTGTCATCCGTTTCAAATTCACTCTCATGACTAGAAGTTGATGATTCTTCTTCTGAATCATCCCCACTATCGACAATGAAGTCGTTGTCTTCTTGACTTGGACCCGCTTCAATAATGACGCGGGTCCCATTTGGATCATCCAGATTGTTGAAATCCTGAATTGCATCGTCGACTACGCACGTGGTGGGTAGGCCATCTTAAAATGCAATCTTTGTCGAGCCTTGGTCATTATCGTCTTTGCTCATTTCCTCGTCGACGAATTTTGGTTGACAGCAACAAACTGCTAGCCATTCTTGTCGTTCGTTCCTCAAAGAAAGGTACAAAACACTTGAGTGGCTTGCATTGCAAGGACAAATGGCTCGTAGTTGTTATATCGTCGACTTCGATGAACCTCTACCAATTGAAGTGTTGGGTGAGTCCTCACACTATGATTCGGTGTAGGGTCATACCATTCACACTTAAACAATACCACACGTTTGAGGCCGGTATATTCAATCTCTACAACCTCTTGCAATACTCCATAATAGTCATAGGAAACATGGGCGTAGTTAGAACCCTTCACCAAAACACCGCTACTCTGCATCGATCTATTAACGTCATATGTTGCGGAGTGGAACTTATACCCATTCACTAGGTAACCAGGGTACACATTATAAGATCGAATAGGACCAACTGAAAGATCAACAAGCGTCTCATCTATGATAAAATTCCGAGCCTATTTACGAAAATTTAGAAATGTAAGACACATTACTTATGAAAGAAATTAACGAAGCAATAACCTACAATAGTAACAACATTACATATGTTTGAAACCATATGGGAAAGTTGCGCTCTAGACTAGTATCGACTTCCGACTCCCCCATTGCTTGAGTGATTTCATCGACGAAAATCCTAGAAAAACGAACATGTAAATATCATGTCTTAGTAAAAGACGAATAATGAATATACTGCATTATTGAATGAAAGTGATGGACATATTGGATGTAAGGAACGATCTATGGACAATTGAGCAGTATGTACGAATGAACGGCATTATACTCCTGCTCTGTTAAGTACCGCTCCTTTGACATGCCCATGGGTCGATCAAGATAAGTGAAAATCGAGAAATTGCCTACAAAGTGCGGTGTGGGCCTGACACCGCCATCGTTGTTTCATTGCACTTTGTCATGCAACGTAAAGAGGTGATCTTCGAAGTAGTAAGAACAAAACGATGTGACTTCTTCGATCAAATAAGCATTACACATCGAGCCCTCAACCTTCGCTTTGTTCCGAACATTATTTTTCAAATGTTTAAGGTACCCATCGAAGTATAGTTAATGTTAATTTAAAACTTATTGAATGGGAAAACAATTTCAGGAACTTAAGATATTACCTCTCAAATGGATACATCTATCGAAATTGAACCGGACCGGTCAGACGGGCCTCATAGGCCAAGTGGATTGGTAGGTGTTCCATAGAGTCGAAGAAGATTGGAGGGAATATTTTCTCCAACTTGCAAATAATTTTTGATATTTCAGACTCTAAAACCTCCATATCTTTGAGACTGACATTTTTCGCAGTCAGGGATCGAAAAAAAAAGGCTTAGTTCGCTAATTGCATCCCAAACCGGGTTTGGGAGGAGTTCTCTGAATGCAATTGGTATCAACCGTTGCATGAAAACATGACAATCATGACTCTTCATGTCGAACATTCGCAATTTCTTTGGATCCACACATCGACCAAGATTCGAAGTATAACCATCAGGAAAACACAACTTTTCAACCCACTCACACAATTTTTATTTTTTTGATGTATCAAGAGCATAGCATCCAAGGATGTAAGTATTTGTCGCTGAATCAATGGGTAGAGAAGGTTAGTGACAATATTCACGAATATCTTGTCTCGCTTTCGCATTATCCTTACTCTTGCCAGGTACACACATAATAGTATTGAATATGTTGTCAAAAACATTTTTCTCGATGTGCATGACATCTAAGTTGTGTCGGATCAAGTTTGTCTTCCAATACGGCAAGTCCCAGAAAATGTTTTTCTTTCTCCATCCCGAATTCTTAGCTATCCGCCCATTCACAGAATCAGCTCTGATTTCTGTCACCTTCATCAAGCCTAACGATTCAATTTCTGCCAAAATTTATTCACCAAATCACAAAGCGGGCGGTTCGTCATTTAGTACCATTTTGCCCCTAAGAAATTTTTTTTTTGTCTTTCTTGAATTGTGAGGCCTTCGACAAGAAACAACGCCGACAGTCGAACCATGATATCTTTCCACCACTTCGCGATTGAAATGCATTTGTATCCTCCATACAATATGGACAAGCCATCTTACCGTGTGTGCTCCAACCGGACAACATGCTATATGCAGGGAAATCACTAACAGTTCATAAAAGGGTCACTCGCATATGAAAATTCGTCTTTGTGGACACGTCGTAAGTAATCACCCCGTTGTTCCATAAATCTTGCAACTCTTTCACAAGCGGCTGAAGGAACACGTCGATTTTCTATTTTGGGTTGGTCAGTTCCGGAACGATAACAATTAAGAACATAAACTCAGATTTCATGCACATCGACGGTGGAAGATTGTACGGAGTCAAAATTACGGGCCGTGTAGAGTACAATTTTTCCTGAAATCCCAAATACTTGAAAGCCATCAATGCACAATCTTAAACTAATATTCCGAACCTCGACGGTGAAGTCTCTGTTGAGATCATTAAAATGCCTCCAAGCTATCGAATCAGAACAATGTTGCATAACATCTTCTGGCGAGGAATGTTCTCCATGCCATCGCATATGTTTTGCCGTTGACTCAGACGCATACAATCGTTGCAACCGAGGGCCCAAAGGGAAGTAGTACATTTTTTTTGCAAGGGCATTTTTGGCGTTCCGTCCACGAGCTCGTCGCTGTGCAATGTAGCGTGATTTCCCACACAATTTACATGATGTCAATTCAGATTCCACTCCCCAATAAATCATACATTGGTCCTCACAACAATCTATTTTCTCAACAGGTAGACCTAGACCTCGCATTAGTCTTTTAGTGGCATAAAAATTTTCAACTAATGAGTTGTTAGTTGGCAAACAATCCTTCATGAATTTTATGATTTCATTATACCCTTGTTCAGATATATGATGTTTTGACTTGATCGCAAGTAATCTTGCCATTGCGGACAACGTTGTCATGGTTTCACACCCCGGCCATAATTGTTCGCTACTAGCCTCAATCATGTCATATAGTTGGCGTGCTTGGGGGTTTAGTGATTCTTCCACGTGATCCCAATTGAAACTTAGACCTGCCACATTGTGTAGCATCTCGTGGTAAGTTGTTGTACCAAAACCTCCCACTTCAGCATCATCAATATGGTTATCAAATTGATAGAAGTTTTGCGGGTTTTCATCTTCATTCTCACCGTGTTCGTACCAATAGTGATATCCCGAAACAAATCCGTACCTATATATTTGGTATTCAACCATTTTGACGTCCAAGTACTGTACAAGTCGACATTTCTTATAATTTCACGGACATCTAATCTTCCTTTCACTTTGGTAGGTAGGATAATGTTGCTTAGCAAATGCTATGAATTATTTAACCTTCGCCGCGAACTCAATTCGAACGAAGCCGTTGTCGAGACGGTTGTACATCCAGTCTCGACTTGTAGACGACATTCGTATTGTAATTGTGCAATTAAATTAGTCAACTAGTTTCATAATTTGCGACGGTACAGGTCTACTTGTGTGTCCAACTTAAGTGAAATAGCCAGATTAACTTAAAAGGTAATCATAGTTTTTAGAACCCTACCTAGTAGTAGAAAATATATAATTATAGGTACTATTCATCTATACCTACTTTTTTAGTAGTTTTATCTATACACATGTATATAAACACAATTGAACCAAATATAGTAGGAAATACATGAAAAAATGTGGCATGAAGAGATCAAAGAATTTAAATTACAAATAAAATATAGCACAAAACCTTACCTCTCCAGAGCAATTAGAGCAGTAGAATACAATCCAGACAAAACACGTTGCACTTCGACTATGAAGGATTTCTCGCTTCCGTATAGCTCAGCCACTTCCCTAACGCTCATCTGGATCAAAACCAAAACCAAAACAATTCAACGTCCTACCAAACCAAATACGCCAGTATACTTACGCATATAATTTTAAATTTCTACCTTGACAATATATGCATTCCCATAACACTTAAATGTAGTTACGCATATAATTTTAAATTTCTACCTTTTCACACCTTAACAAGTAAAGCAATGACATATCATGTCAAAGAGACTTACAAGTTCCACTGTGAAATTTTCAAGATTACTTACAAATTCATAGTCATATGAAGTCATAAACCAAACATTTTCCCTAACTTAACCTAGAAGCTTGTTAACATAAGCCTTGATGTAAATTAAACCGATAAAACATGTTCACTACAACTTGTTAACTACCCATCAAAGCAACAACAAATTATAACCAACTTAACCACACAATCTCATCGAAATCTGAAAAACTAGTGAGGGTAAAAAATAAATCAAAAATAGGTATTCAAATGGAGGGACTATCTTACTTGGGCATCCAATGAAATCTCCAAAAATAATAAAACTATAATACCGATTAAAAACTTTGATGAATTTTCACCATCTGAACCACAAAACTCACCAAAATCTAATGAACTAGAGAGAAAGAATCCATACATGATCACAAAAACATGAATTAAATCAATAAGAGATCAAAAATTAAAAACCAAAAAAAGAACAAGAAGAAGAAGTGATCGGAACTTAAAAGTCTTTATGCCTAAAAGGCTAAAACACCATACAAGTTGACTTAAAAAAACCATACAAGTTTCCATGGTCTAAAAAAAAAGAGATAAGAACAAATGCTATAAGAATTACAAAAAAAAAAAATCTTTATAAAAACAAAATAAAAAATATGCAAATGAAATGTTGAGCAACATAAATCACTAGATCAGCAAACCCAAATTGACCAACGCTACAACACAAATCAACATAAACCCTAGATTTTTGTTTCAACTTCAACATATCAAATATAATAACAAATAAAAATATGTAAATAGAAAAATTGAGATCGAATATCACAAAAACCTATCGAAATCTTACAAACTAGAGAGAAAGAAATAAAAATATGTGCACTCTCATCAAGGATATTAGGCATTGTAGCAAAAACAGAAGGTGTGAGCATTGGATTGCCTATCCAAGAAATATTACCAATCTTGTGTTGTACTACCACATCTTTAGGTGCAGATATAGAAATAAAAGCTTTAGGTATATATTCATGTAACTGAGTTTCTAACTCCAAAGGCATCAGCCATTGACATGTGCCCACTATGTGCATTGCAGGGCCATCAAATTCACTCGCGAAACCTAAGTGTCCAAGAGATAACTTCTTATTCTCTCGAAAATTAAAGGCACAACGCGTGAGAGACGACACAGTCCAAGTCTCGAGTTCTCTAGCAGACATTTTAACAAACACATTTGGGGTAACCCCAATTAAAGATTTCAATGTATGTCGCACATTTAATATGGGAAGAGTAGAACTTGTAGGTAGAAGATACCCATTCTAAACATGCCCAAAAGTTAACAGCAATGCAACACTTCCAAATTGATACCAACAATTCCAACAAAATTAAGTACTAAGTATCGACCAACATGTAAATCAGCAAACACAAGAAAATTTAGGTGCCCACTTACATGGTTTGATGGTGGTAGTTTCATTTCCACATGTTTAAGGAGTGGTGGCAGCAATGATGCTAACAACTGATCAGTTTGTGAGGGTTTGAATGATGAAGAAGAAGGAGTTGATGGTGTAGAGCACGGTACAGTTAGTGGTGGAGTAATGGCCTCAAGGACAAAGTCTTTACTATGGCAGCTTCTTGCCCAACACCGAACCCCCCTAATCCGTAAACTAGAGTTACAAGTTACAAGTTACAACAAAAGACAAATCTAAAAAAGTTCAAAGTTCAAAGAAAATGAAAGCACAAAAAAACCCAAAATCCTCCACTTTCAAATCAATAGTGATAGTTAATGAATCAAAATAAACAACTCAACAAATTAAAAAAAAAAAAAACAAGAATCGATCATCGAACTTAAGAAACACAAACAACCGAAATCACAAAACAACCGTAAATCACAAAGCAATCAAATCTCAGAAAATATCAATAAAACCCCCAAAACCCTCAACACCCTTTATTCAACAAGAGATCTAAAACCACATCCGACGCCTATCTCTATTCAAGTCCAACGCCTTCTCTTTCCTTCCTTCTTCAAAGTCGAAGCCTAATCATGAAACCTCATTGTACAGAGCATGGAAAAACAAGCTTTGATGATGATGAAGATGGCGAAGGACAGTGACGAAAAGCCGCGAACAGTAGCAAGGGCTTCGGAGGCAGCAACGACAGAGAGCGAAGGCTTCAAAGGCAGCGACGGCAGATGGCGAGGGCTTCGGAGCCTCCAACCTCTGGCAGACGGCGACGGCAGACCTGACGACAACTCACAGTCTCAATCACATCGACGGCAGAGATTTCAGGGTTTGGGATAGAGATTTTAGTGAGAGAGAGTTGACAATTAGTGAGATTTCGGTGAGAGAGAGAGTTGACAGTGAGAATCGGGTGAGAGAGAAAGTGTGTGTGTGTTCTATAGACAACCGTCCCCATTTTTCAATCGTCCAGATAGAAGCACGCACGAATCTCAAGACGTAATGGACGGTTGTAAAAAATTAAAGTTTTGGTGGGAATGTTGGCGCCATTTTTTTAAGACGGAATTTAATTTCGTCTCTATTCCGTCTCTATTTCCGTCTTTGATCTCTCTCTATTCCGTCTCTGAATTATTCCGTCTCAAACCATTTTTTCTTAGCAACAGAATTAAATTTCGTTGCTAATTCTGTTTCTAAATATCCATTTTTTGTAGTGGTAGGATCATATTGCAAATAGTTTCATTAAAATTATTTTTTTTATTTTTTCATAACAAATAATAGCTTGCATTACCATGCTAAACATTTTTGAAGAATTGAATTTTTTGTTTAAAATTTGTTGTTTCTTGAAGTTTGGTTACAAACTTTTGAAGAACTTAGGAATTGAAGCATAGCAGCTGATTGGCATGCTAGAATATGTCTTGCAAGCATTTCAACAAATAGGTAGTGTTCAAGATCTTAAACCCCAATTCGGTTTCGAAAATCAAAACCTTAAGACCCACTTCCCAAAATCAATCAAACACATAGAAACCATGAATCAAATTGAACATTGAATCAATGGTTCTTTCAAAAACCATGAATCAAATTGAACATTGAAATTGAAACACACATAGAGAGAACACACATCATCGATGAATAAATCTAATTTAAACGATTGAATCTCACTCACCTTCGCCAAAGATTTATCTTTCTCTGGAACACGAGTGAGTGATCGATCGAATAACGATTGAGTCTGGAACACGAGCGATGAGTGATTGATCGAAGAACAATTGAATCTGGAACAGTAGCGAAAAAATGTGTATCAGATTGATGGGATAAAAAAATGTGTATCATATTGAAATGATCGAGCTAGTATATTGTGTTGATTTGGAGATAAAAAACAAAACAAAAATCAGGGAACATATTGATGAGAAGAGGAGTTATAGCTTGATTTGGATATTAAAAAAAATGAAAGATTAGGAAATGCAACATAAGTATGGGCAAAAATGTAATTTTGCTTACGACTCAAAAACGTGTGATTGGTGCTTTTATAAAATATATATATATATAATGTCCTGACATAATTAAATTAAGACTAGCAAGGGCCCGTCACTAACTAATTATATTAGGACGTATACATATATATATATATATATATATATAGATAGGTATTACTACAATGAGAATCAAATATATATCCATGTCATGGATATACTCAACTATTGAATTCTAATCTAATAGATTAATCGAGACGTCATAAATGCACAAATCATTTAATGCACGACACATTTAGAAAGAATTTCATGATATGGATATATATTTGAGCTCTATTGTAAAATATACTTATATATATATATACACACACACTTTTGTTTGTGTGTGTGTGTGTGTGTTGGCAGTATTGGCACTTTGGATATTGTATTCTTCGAATCTTCCGTCGTGCAAGGAAGGGACAACTGATCACTTCTAGATTTCCCTTTAACCCCCAAAATTACACTTTAAACATTCTCGTTATAAATAACTAAATAAGTCAAGAACTATAATATAAAAAAAAACTCATGAAGTCTAATCTAATTAATTTAATCCTAAGCAATATAATTGTATTTTGTATACATATATCAACAGTACATAAAATCATAATTAGATTAGATTGACAATTTGTGCCATAGATATATTAATTAACAATCGGTCTCTCAACTAAATTGATGTACTGTATAATATAAATATATATATATTGTCACACACATACACCATAAATCACATATTTTGCATAATTTGATGCGCATTTTCATCATGACCAACAACACAATAATCCTAGCTTATGCAATAGCATCGTTGCATATGAATATAAATGTCGGCTCAAGCTGAAACAAAATTAAAACGAATATTCAATAAATCCTGTCTCCAATATTCATGTAGGTATATACTATAGGTTAATTAAATGTCACACAATTAAAAGGGCAGTGAAATAACTTTGGCTACGATACAAATGAACTCTACGGACCTTCCAAAGGAACCACCTTGGCCAGACAAGTTACAGCACACACCCCAACCCTATAAAACCACCCTCCACAATACCTCCCCCAATTCTATTAGACACCCCAAACACACTTAAACATACATATATATATAACCACACCACCACCACCAACACCAACTACGTGCGTACAATGTCGACCCTCCCCGAAAACCTCGTTCCTAGCGAGGCAGCCCCGGGGTGGATGAACAAAGGCGACAACGCCTGGCAGCTAACAGCGGCAACCCTAGTCGGCCTCCAGAGCGTCCCAGGCCTAGTGATACTCTACGGTAGCATAGTGAAAAAGAAATGGGCAGTGAACTCGGCCTTCATGGCGCTCTACGCCTTCGCCGCCGTCCTAGTATGCTGGGTCGGCTGGGGCTACCGGATGTCCTTCGGTGAGTCCCTAGTGTTCTTCTGGGGGAAGCCGGCGGTGGCACTTGACCAGAAGTACTTGCTGCAGCAGGCGTTCGCCGGGATGTTTCCAAACGCGACGATGATCTTCTTTCAGTTTGTGTTCGCTGCAATCACGCTGGTTTTGATAGCAGGTGCGCTGTTAGGGAGGATGAATTTTCATGCATGGATGTTGTTTGTGCCGCTGTGGTTGACTTTCTCTTATACGATTGGGGCGTATAGTATATGGTGTCCCGAAGGATGGTTGGCTAAGGCAGGGGTGATGGACTACTCTGGTGGTTATGTTATTCACCTCTCTTCTGGTGTTGCTGGATTCACCGCTGCATATTGGGTAAGTATATATATAGTACTTCAACTTGCTATCTACGTATCATGAATGGTAGTTTAGCTTTGCCATGCAACTATATATATGAAATACAACAACACAAAAATAAAGATTCACCCTCAAATTAATTAGTTGTTTAGGTCAGCCTAAACCCTAAACCCATAGGGTGTATAACTGGCCAGTTATAGCACACTTGAGTGCAGTTGATGATTATATTGTAATTTAACAATATTCTCTATTTAATGATCTCTTCAAATAAAATTAAGTCTACCTATATATAGGATCAAGCTTTTTTGACATGAAATATTATTGATGATAAATAATTAAAATTAGTTAATTAATAATTGGAGTGTCAATTGATCAACCTTCGTGAATTAATAATAAATTTATTGAACATCCATTAATTCTCTAAAAGATATCTATCTTAATCATTCTTTGAAAAACTTATGACATTGCAATTGCATTCTTGGTACGAGATATATATATATATATATTATAGTTGGATGTTTGATATATTTATTGATCATATATATGCTGTATGTTTTTTTTTTTTTTTTGGATAAGAAAGAAATGTACAATTTGCCCCAGTTTGAACTCATGGCCTCTAACTTCCAAAGAAAGTACAAAATAATTGGGTCACACAATTAATTGATTAGTATCATGTATTAATGGTTAAAGGTTCAAATTTTTTTAACTCACAAAATATATATCTCTAATTAATTGGATGAGGCGAGTCTCCTATAACATAGTCAAATACAATATACGTACTGAACACTATAATTATATATACAAACATGCTCTCCTCTCTTGAAAGCTAGACATCATCATTGTCTATTCCTCTAAACTAAAGTAATTAACTAAGGATGATCTAATACAAATATTAGTTGGTGAAAATATGTTAATATATATTAACTTGTTGTGATGAATGAATGAAGGTGGGTCCGAGGTTAACCAAGGACAGAGAAAGGTTCCCACCAAACAACATCCTTCTCATGCTTGCAGGCGCTGGTTTGCTATGGATGGGATGGAGCGGATTCAACGGTGGAGATCCGTACGTTTCGAATATCGATGCATCTCTGGCCGTCCTTAACACGCACGTGTGCGCGGCCACGAGCCTGCTCGTGTGGCTCATCCTTGACATACTCTTCTTCGGAAAGCCCTCCGTCATCGGCGCGGTACAGGGCATGATCACTGGCTTGGTGTGCATCACTCCGGCTGCAGGTGATGATCTAGCTTTGTCAAATGTCTCTTTTGCCCTTTTAATATTTCCTTTTTTTCTTTTTTCTTTTGAAATTTTTTTTTCTTTGTTTTTGAGGAAAGTATCCTTAGTTTTTTTTTTTGGAATTGATATCCTTAGTTTTTTAACTAAACTAACAATTTTTTTTTTTAAAGAAATAGAAAAAATTAATTTGAGAAGCAATGAAGTACATCTTGAAGTTAATAATAAAAATATAAAATATAAAGAATTGGGTCAACGTGCCCTTTTAGGCTTAAAAAACTTAGTTTAAGTGGTAACCGATATTTCTTATATTCAAGAGGTTAAGAGATGATTAAGATATCAAATTAACTTTTCCTTATCAGAAGCTGTCATGGGTACCCACTTTAGACACTGACTTTGGACACCTAGCGGTTGTGCGCTATCGATACACCTCAAGATGCGTATTTGAGGAGTATCGGATGATGCACCATCGCTAAGTGCCCAAAGTCGACGACTAGACTTGGTCATTGGCTCGGGGCCCTACCCAGCCCACCAAAGCCCAAGCACAAATAACTGCTCGAACTTGGGTAGTCATTTTCAAGCCCGGACCCGACTTTAATTTAAGTTGAGAACTAATATAAGTTAAAATAAATAATATTCTATGTGAGATTTAGTCATAAGACCTAATGCACATATTTTATAATGTTTACCATTTTGAGCTACATCACTTCTTTTTTTGCATAAAAATATAATACATACATAAAAATATAAATGGTGTTAAAAAGCTTAATAGAAAAACTTATGAAATGAATAACTAAATTATTTTTTATATTTTTAATATAAAAAAATTATATATGATTTTGATGAGCCAGGCTTGGCTTTATACTTTTTACATGAGCCAAGTTTAGGCCTATCCATAAGGCCCGCATATATGTGGCGAGCTGGGTTTGGGCTTAAATTTTTAGGCCCAAGCCCGATTGTGATAGTACATGAAACATTTTCATCATCTTTTACGTTTTGCCATCACAATCAAATGAGCAGGACTAGTACAAGGCTGGGCTGCTATCATAATGGGAGTAATGTCCGGCAGTGTCCCATGGTACACCATGATGGTCCTCCACAAGAAAATATGGCTCCTCCAGCAGATCGACGACACCATGGCCGTCTTCCACACCCACGCGGTAGCCGGCAGCCTCGGCGGCATCCTCACCGGCTGCTTCGCCGAGCCTAGGCTCAACCGACTCTTCTACACAGACTGGGAGCAAAACATTGGTCTCTTCTACGGCTTCAGCACCGGGAGAACCACTGCGGCATTCCGACAATTCGGAGTCCAACTTGGTGGAATCCTCTTCATCATCGTCCTCAACATCGTCGCCACCAGCTTGATTTGCGTTCTCATTAGGCTCATCGTTCCGCTCCGGTTGAGCGACGAAGACATGTTGATCGGCGACGACGCTATCCATGGAGAGGAGGCTTATGCATTGTGGGGTGATGGAGAGAAGATGGAGACATCCAGGCATAACTCGGCCTTTGAGGTGGATGACTTCCCCAAGGGTCAAAGAGAAATGACGTGATGATCAGAAATAAGTTGCATGGAATGCATGGGCTGTTTAATCAGTACTACGTGCGTACGTATATGGGTACGTAGTTGAAGCTTTTCATGACAAAGTTGATTAAGGAAATCAATGGAGAGATCAATATTTGATTAAAGGCTAGTTATGGCTAGTTGTAGCAAATTGTCTGTGTTTGCATGTCATTGGTGTACCTTTTTTTTTCCTCATTTGTCATCTTTAATGTTGGACTCATTTGAATGAGATGATATTTGCAATAAAAGTTAATGTAAGCCTTTTGATTAAAAGTAAATTAATGTTCTCTTTTTCTTTTCCCTCAGTTATTCCCTTTTTTTTTTGCCGCGGCAGCTGTTGAGCATTGTGACATAATATTGTCATTTTTGTTTTAAATTGAGTTGGAACTTACTAATAACTAGAGAAGAAAAATAAAAGACTAAGAACTTCAACTACTACTAGAAAAGAGAAGAGAAAAAATGAGATAGTTGGAATGATAAGTTTTCATTCAACTTGGTGTGTTTTTACAATGAGGTTGGCACCCTTTATATAGGCTATTTGGTGATGATGATAAATGTACTTTATACAATGTGTACAAGTAATACATACACCCCATGTCATACAACACATTACAAGTAATTTGACAATACATGGAAGAGTTGATGTACATTGGAAATGGTTACAAGTAACATGACAATACATAGACAAGTGGAGGTACTATTAAGTGAGAAATACAAGTTACATGGCTACACAATATGTTGGTGTACATGTATGGTCACACATATTCTACGACACTCCCCCTTGGATGACACTTGCTCAGAGACTGTGCCTTGTTAAAACTTGTACTAAGAAAAACCCCGTGGGAAAAAATATAGTAAAAGAAAAAGAGTACACTATTATCATAAATATTAAGATGTGTATAATATTGTTAAGATTGTCTCATTAAAAACCTTGCTAGGAAAACCCAATGAGATAAAACCATAGCTAAGGGAAAAAAGTGCAATACACTAATCAATAACTCCCCCTCATGTGAACATGGGTGAAACTTGTTCAGTTTCTTTACTTGCAATGTCTTTAAGTTTACGCAAGTCAATACCATATGTAAGCCTTTTAAATGTCGCAGTTGGTAAGGCTTTGTGAATAAATCAACAAGATTATCATTCGATCGGATTTGCTTGACATCAATTTCACCATTCTTCTAAAGCTCATGCGCATAAAAGAATCTTGGTGAAATATGTTTTGTTCTGTCCCCTTTTATGAATCCTTCACTTAATTGTGCAATACATGCTGCATTATCTTCATATAATATGGTTGGAGAATCTTTTATTGAAGGCAATCCACATGATTATTGAATATGTTCGATCATGTTTCTCAACCATACACATTCACGACTTGCTTCATGAATAGCAAGTACTTCAAAATGATTGGAAGAAATAGCAACCATAGTTTACTTTGCTGACTTCCATGATACAACAGTATTACCACATGTGAATACATATCCCGTTTGAGAACGGGCCTTGTGGGGATCAGATAAAAATCCAACATCAGCATAACCTCGGAGATTCAATTTTACCCCTCTCGAGTAAAATAAACTCATGTCACTTGTTCCTCAAATATATCGGAAAATATATTTAACACCATTCCAATGTCTTCGAGTTAGTGAAGAGTTGTATCTTGCAAGTAGGTTGACAGCAAAAGCAATGCAGGTCTTGCACAATTCGCAAGATACATAAATGCACCAATTGCACTTAAATATAGTGCCTCTGGACCAATTAGCTCTTCATCACTTTCATGAGGTCGAAATGGATATTTATCCACTTCAAGTGATCTGACAACCATTGGAGAACTCAATGGATGTGCCTTGTCCATATAAAATCTTTTTAATATTTTTCAATATAATTTAATTGATAGACAAGTACTCCACTTGAAAAAATGTTCAATTTGCAAACCAAGACAAAGTCTTATTTTTCCAAGTTCTTTCATCTCGAATTCATTTTTCAAGTATTCGGATGTTCTAACGATGTCGTCGTGGTTTCCCACTATATTTAAATCATCAACATATACAGCAATAATTACAAATCTTGTTGATGATCTTTTAATGAAGACACATGGGCAAAGCGGATTATTTACATATATTTCTTTCAATAAAAAATCACTAAGATATTTGTACCACATTCGTCCGGATTGTTTCAATCCATACAAAGACCTTTGTGATTTTATAGAATGCATGTTATGAGGTTTTGATTTTATTTCTTCGGATATTACAAATCCTTTAGGGATTTTCATATATATCTCACTATCTAGGGATCCGTACAGATATGTTATAACGACATCCATTAAATGCATATCAAACCCTTCAGAAACAACAGGGCTTATCAAGAACCGAAATGTGATTGTATTTATAACAGGAGAATATGTTTCCTCATAATCGATGTCATGTTTTTGTGAGAAACCTTGAGCTACAAGTCTTGCTTTGTACCTTATAACTTTATTTTTCTCGTTTCTCTTTCGTACAAATACTTATTTATATCCAACAGGTTTTACGTCATCTGACATTTGGACAATCGGTCCAAAAACCTTTCGTTTCCTTAACAAGTTTAGCTCTGCTTAGATAGCATCTTGCCATTTTTGTCAATCAGGTCTTTTTCGACATTCATCCACTGATCATGGTTCTGGATCATCATTTTCACATATTTCAAAGGACACATTGAAAGCAAATATATCATCAGGAACAATTTTATTTCGATCCCAAATCTTACCAAAGTTTAAATAATTTATTGAGATCTCATTATTTTCATCTTTTTCCTCTTTTTCTAGAGGCAATTGTTCCTCGTCAGAATCAGCTTTTTCTGACAAATCCTTATCAAAGGATTCTTGTGCTTTCTCATGAGTATTTTGATTTGTATTTATTTTTACTTCCGTTTTCCTCTTTCGAGGAATTGTATCCTTTGAACCAACTGGTCTTCCAAGCTTTAAGTGTTTCGTTGGTTCTTGTGCATTTAGTTGCATATAGACATTAATTCTTGCAGGAGCATTTACAGCTGGAATATGTGATTTTGTCACTTGTTTCGCATCATTAAATGCATCAGGTAATTGATTTGCAATTTGTTGTAAATGAATGATTTTTTGAACTTCAAGTTCACACTGATTTGTGCGTGGATCATAATGTGATAAAGTTGATGCATTCCAAGCAATTTCGTGTCATTCCTTTTGAATTGGTTTCTTATCTCCCCTTAATGGTGGGAAAATTACTTCATCAAAGCGACAATCAGCAAAACGTGCAGTAAATAAATCCTCTGTTAAGGGCTCAATGTATCTTATAATGGACGATGAGTTAAATCCAACATAAATCCCAAGTTTTCGTTGTGGACCCATCTTAGTTCTATTGAGAAGTGGTATAGGAACATACACTGCACAACCAAAAATTCTCAAGTGTGAAATATTTGGTTATTGACCTAAAATGAGTTGCATGGGGGAATGTTCATGGTATGCAGTAGGCCTATAACAAATTATAGATGTTGCATGAAGGACTACATGTCCCCAAACTGAAATGGATAATTTAGTTTTCATGATTAAAGGTCTGCCAATTAATTGAATGCGTTTGATCAGATATTCTGCCAAACTATTCTGGGTATGCACGTATGGAACAAAATGTTCAATGGTAATTCCTATAGACATGCAATAATTTTTAAATGCTTGAGATTAAAATTCCTCGGTATTATCAAGACGGATGGTCTTGATTGGGTTTTCAGGGAATTGTGCTCTTAACTTAATGATTTGTGCTAAAAGTCTAGCAAATGCAACATTGCGGGTCGAAAGCAAATAAACATGTGATCACCTAGTTGATGCATCTATCAAAACCATGAAATATCTAAATGGTCCACAATGAGGATGAATAGATCCACATATGTCTCCCTGAATGCGTTCAAAGAAAATTGGGGATTCCACAACAATTTTACTTGGGGATGGTTTAACTACCAATTTACATTGAGAACAACTAGCACAATTATAATCACCAGCTGAAAATATTTTGTGACTCCTTAAAGGATGTCTATGCGAATTATTAATTATTCTTCGCATAATTGATGATCTTGGATGACCAAGCCGGTCATGCCATAAAATGAATGTCTTTGGATCATTAATTTTCTTATTTAAGACGACATTCGTTTCGACATGCCTTATATGAGTAAAATATAATCCAGAGGATAAAGCTGAAAATTTTTCTAACACTTATTTTTTCCCATTTGAAACCAATGTGACATAGAGAAATTCTCTATTGTTTTCGTTCATGGTTTCGATGTGATATCCATTTTGTCGAATATCTTTAAAGCTGAGTAAATTTCTTCTCGATTTTTCAGAGTACAAGGCATTGTTAACATGAATTGTTGTTCCCCCAGGCAACATAATATTTGCTCTTCCAGAGCCATTAATCAAATCGAAGATGCATGCCAGATATTGTTTGAACATTAGCCTCAGCTACGTTCAAATTGGAGAAATATTCTCTGTTTTTAAGGATTGTGCGCGTTGTAGCACAATCAGCAAGACATATATCGCTCTAATTTGTTTCATGATTTGAACATATGATTTGTTGATCTATCTAGGCAAATTTGAAAAAGAGTCATATTTCATTCATAATAGGGAACTAGTACATATAACAAAGAAGCATAACAAAAACTAGTACATATAATTATTGAAAATCATTACATATGATCATTAAAATTATCGAGATTAGTGTTTGGATCATCATGAAAATTCAGGACATCCATATAATTGATGTCCGATGAGCCATCTCCGACAGTGAAGTTCATCTCAACTGTTTTGCCTTTCTCCTTTAAGGAGGCTTTATAAAGATCAATAAAATGATTAGGTCTACGGCCACTACAAGAAAAATGATATTTAGAAACGGAATTAGCAACAAAATTAAGTTCCGTTGCTAAGAAAAAGTGGTTAGAGACGGAATTGAGACGGACTAATTCAGAGACAGAATAGAGAGAGATCAGAGACGAAAATAGATATGGAAATAGAGACGGAATTTAATTCCGTCTCTAAATAATGGCACCAACATTCCCACCAAAACTTTCTTTTTTTATAACCGTTCATCAAATCTCGAGATTCGTGCGTGCTTCGATCTCGATGATTCAAAAATAAAATACCAACCACACAACGCTCCCTGTCTCTCTCCCGATTCTCACCATCAACCCTCTGTCTCTCTGAAAATCTTGTCTCACCGAAATCTCTCTCTCTCTCTCTCTCTCTCTCTCTCTCTCTCTCTCTCTCTCTCTCTCTCACCGCTCTCTCTATTACCGCTCTCTTTCACGAAAATCTCACTCACCGTCCACCGCTCTCTCTCTCTTACCGCTCTCTCTCACCGGAATCTCACTCACCGTCAACTCTCTCTCTCTCACCGAAATCCGTCGTCGCTGCGATTGAGGCTACGACGAGGCCGTCGGGTCTGCTGTCGCCGTCTGCCGGAGATTGGAGCCTCCGAAGCCCTCCCCATGTGCCCTCGCCGCACCCTAAGCCGTCGCCGCTGTTCGCCGCCGTTCGTCGTTGTACCTCACCATCTCCGAAGCCCTCGCTATCTGCCCTCACCGGACCCTAAGCCTTTGACTTTGAAGAAGGAATGACGGATGAGGCATTGGGTTTGAAGAAGGAAGGACAGAGAGGGCGTTGGATTTGAGTAGAGGTACGCTTCGGGTGTTGAGGGTTTTGGGGTTTCATTGAGATTTTAGAGATGGCATTGGTGTGATTTGTGGTTGTTAGCTGTCGATTGCTTTGAATTGTGGTTGTTTGTGAAATATGAGTTTTATTTTTTTGTGAATTGTGATTTGTGGGTTTGCCGTTGTTTGTTGATTCTTGTGAATTGTGGTTGTTTGTCGTTGATTATTAGGGTTTTTGTTTGATGATTGATTCTGTTTTTTTTTTTTTTTTTTTGTCGCTTTTTTTGTCATATGTTGAGTTGTTTATTTTGATTTAGTATTTCTGTCATTGTTGATGTAAAAGTGGAGGATTTTGGGTTTTTTTTTTAGCTTTCATTTGTTGAGTTGTTTATTTGGATTTTGGGTGTATATTCTCTAATTTATTTAGTTCATCATGTTGATGTAGAATAGCGAATATGGTAGAACATAGAACTGTTGGGGACAACGGGTGTGCCACATCAAGTATATTCTCTACTTTACCTCTTCCCATATTGCATAAGGGTAGATTTCCATCAAGTATTCTGGCTCTTTCTAACCACAAAAAACACTGAACTGTTGGAGTTGCCACATTTCATCTAACTTTCAAATTTTGTATTAGCTCTTGCAATCCCTCTTCTATGATTGCAACCAGTATCAGTTGCTTTGCACTTTAGGCTTAATCTTTCACTTTTGATAAGAAAAAGAAAAGGTTAATCGTTCACTTTAAGTAGTATCAAAGTGGAGCTGGGATGTATTATAACACTACAAAAAAACAGCAAATCAGAAACGGAATTAGAAACGGAAATAAGATCCGTTTCTAAATCAGAAACGGAATTAGAAACGGAATAAGTTCCGTTTCTAAATTAAAAAGTTAGCGACGGAATTGAGACGGAAACGTTCAGAGACGGATTTGAGACGGATCAGAGACGGAATTAGAGACGGAATTAATTCCGTCTCTAAAAAATGGCGCCAACATTCCCACCAAAATTTTCATTTATTACAACCGTCCGTTACGTCTCGAGATTCGTGCGTGTCTCGATCTCGATAATTCAAAAATGGGGACCAAAACTCTATCTCTCCCTAAAATCTCTCTCCCACCGCTCTCTCTCTCTCTCTCAACGAAACCTCTCTCTCTCACCGCTCTCTCTCACCGTCACCGCCGCTTCTCTCTCACCGTCACCGCTTTCTCCTCTCTCTCTCGCACCGTCATAGCTCTCTCGCTCTCTCTTTCACCATCACCGCTCTCTCTCTCTCTCACCGTCGCCGCTCTCTGCTTGTCTCTCTCTCGCTCTCTCTCTCGCTCTCATTCTCTCACCCTCTCTCTCACCGCTCTCTCGCTAGGGTTTGTTGCTATAAAATGTGGTGCTAACTAGCAAACCCTAGTGCCACAAGTCTTCTTCTCTCTCTCTCGCTTCGCTAGGGTTTTGTTGCGGCGATTTGCGAGAGGAATCTCCTTCTCTCGTGACGGCCGAGGTGAGATTCTATCTTCTCTTCTCCTTTCGAGCTTGGATTCAATTCGTTTGTGATGATGTTCTTTGCTTTCCGATGTTGAGCATCGTGGTTGATCTTGTTCTCGATTTTAGATTTGAATCGTTTGTGGCTTCAAAGTCGTGATTATCATGTTGTGTTGATCGATTATTGTTTTGTGTAGATCTGGATCTCGCTTAGTGTTTTTTTGTTGTTCATAGATCTGGTTCTACATTTAGCTTTGATTCTTGGAAGGTTGAAAGGAAAGTCTTTTATGTATTATTTCCTTGTACATCCGTTTTTGTTGATTCTTAGACTCTCGTTTAATTGTTTTAATTCATGGATATTGGATTCATGCATCGCGTGTCGTGATCGATTGTTAGGTATTCATGTATTGATTCATCATTGTGTGTTGTCTTACGCCGTCTCATCAACAAAGATGCAAAATTATTTTAATAAATGATTTGTTTGCGTGACTTGTAAGTATAAGCGCGACTTGACTGTGATTTTTCCTGCTATTGGACTATTGATGCACTCGTTTATTTCTTCGCAGTTTTAAGATGTGCATATTACTCTCTTATACATGTATATTTTAATTATATATCAACATCATATATAAATATGGTGGACTTGGTTTAGTAATTGTTGTTTGAACTAGGCAACTTTATCTCGTATTTCGATCGTAATCTTGCCGTCATTGTGAATCGGAGTTAGATTTGAATCTTACTTTTATGAAGTTATTTTTCAATGTCGAAAAATGCATGTTTGCAACTTTTCTTTAACTCTTTCTAGTAACATAAGGTGATTTTAGTGGAAAGGTTCCCTAAGACTAAGAGAAGGTGGATTTGTCAAAAAATATGAACAGTACTTCAAATGTGCAATTGGTTTACTCTATTTTAATCTTCATTTTTCTTTGCTTAAGTAATGTAAGTCGTTTTGTTTTTGCTTTTTCGGTTTGTGTGGGGGTATGGTAATTCAAAGTGAAGTTCTGGAGACGAGTGAAATATAGAAGCCAAATTCTAACTTTTTGTCTCGCCATCATCACAACTGTCGAGTCACTGGAAGGTAAATCTCTATTAGAAGAGCTTCAAGATTAGATCACAACTCAAGTCGAGAACTATCTTTTCCTAATTAACAACCTATTTAGATATGGCAACTAGGAAAGTTCCGTATGTACCATCACACCTAAAAGCTTTGAATATTCTAGGGCTACTATTAATGGATTGATTTGCTCACATGCACATTGAAAAAATTCATTGTGATTGATTGTGAGTGCGTACCATGGGAGCAACTACGAACCATCCTATGCATAGCTATAGCTTGGTTCAAATGTCACCGTCTCGATTGTGCTTTTGGATGTGCCATGTTTTGACGTGATTCATTCACAAATTTAGATGCTCATTAAGGGATCTCATGCGTAATCGCGTATCATAGATGATTATTAACTTGATTACTATTGCTTCTAAAATGAAATCATGTCTCTTACGATGTTTTAGAGTTTTAGGGTGCTAGAGGTTAAGTTACTTCTAATTTGAAGTACCTAATCATATAATTTTCTCGCTTTATTTCTTCTCTTATTATATGTTGCCATTTACTAGTAAACCAACTTCATTTTATATGTTGATTCGTTTTTTTATTCTTTTTGTCAAAAAAAAAAGTGAGAAAATAATTTGATACCTTAGTTGTTTTAGCTATTGTCAGTAAGGTTAAATTCATTTGCATTTAACAATCTACCCTATATTTTGTTTGTGCTACTGTTTTGGTGCTATTAAGCTTGGTTTTTATTTCAAATATTCAATTCCTTTATTTATTTCATGGTGTTCATGGTAAAGTAACATCATATACATGTATGTATGTATGTACGATGAAGTTAAGAAACACTGCACCTACCACCATCTCGGATGATAATATGATGTTAAATTTTTTGAATATGATCGCGCAGTCATAATTTGCGCTTCTTTCGCATACTTCCTTTTGTTCTTGTATTCTATACTAATGTTGTGTTCTCAGTTTCCATCTTCCTAGCAAGAAAGTAAAAAAAACTAAAACAACAAACTGTTTGACTGCCTTTTTAAACGCGAGTGAACAACTTAGGAGAAGTTGCATAGTTGAGTGTTTCTTATAATATTTACTTCCTTTTGTTCTCGCTTTTCATCTTCCATCTTCCTTTTGTTCTTGTATTCTATACTAATGTTGTGGTAAAAAATGTTCTAGTGTTTCTTATAATATTTACTTCATTCTTTCTTTCTTTTGGCCTAGGTACTATTGATATCCATTTATGGTTTTCTCTCGTTGCGCCAATGGTGGTCATATATGCATGTTCATATTACATTATCTCATTTCTCGCTTTATACTTTTTGTATTTATCTCCCATATGATGTGTGAGATAAACCGAATAAATGGTTTTGAAAGCTAGCCAATTATTCTTTTTTCTGATATTCTGTAATTCTTACGTCTTTTTACATCAATGCAAACACGAATGAAAGCAGCAAAGAAGTTTTTTTTTAAGGTTTTTTTAGCTATTTGACATTTTACATCAATTCATTACTTATTCAGTTTAAATAAAGTGTGATTCAGATTGATTGTCTTTTACATGTTTTGCAATTTAGGTTGATTTGGGTTGGATCAAATAATGAAATTATAGGAGCCACCATTTTGATTAGAATTCTAATAATTTGGCGGTAATGGTTATTCATCTAAAAGGAATATCCTGAACTGTTCTTTGATTATGATTGGCAACCTTTATTTTCTGATGGTATATTGTCTTTCCTAGTTTTGTTGATTTCCTTGCTTATGGATTTTTGACTTAACTTACCATTCAGATTTTGAACAAAGATTCAACAATCCAAGGCAATAAAGAAGGGCAATCGTGTATAGACTTATCTGACTGCTTGATTAAGTTCTCTAAATTTCCATCATAAATTCATTATATGCAATATATCTAGTGGAACTTGCTTTGTTAATGTTATCTTACCATCTTTGCGGTACAAAATGGTTTACTACGCCATTATATTACAATAATGTTTCAATAGAGATTAGTAGGATTCTTATTTGAAACTGGAATTTGTGGAAAAATAGGTCATAGAGGAAGTAAGACTCGATAGCTATCTCTATGCTCGACTAATTGGTTACATTCTTCGCTTCGTTTTGTCTACTTACTACCGAATGTATAATTTTGAAAATGCAGATTTTAAAGCATGAGTGGTCGGCAAGGTGGCAAAGCTTTGTTCTGACTTGGTTTCAAATTTCGCAAAGACTAGTGAAACAATATGCGAAAATTTCATTTAGAACAATTTTTCCTTTTACTTTTGTAGAAATATACGATACATAAATTTTTTAGATTATTTTTTTTGTTTCGTGTACAAGACATTGAGAAAAGATAATTTTATGGATATGTTAAGTTTATATAAAACTCGTGCAATATTAATATATTATTTAGCTATGATTTGTATTATATATTGGCAGTTAAATGTGCTTGGATTGAGACATATATATATATAAGACTTTAAAAACTAAACAAAAATGAAAATTAAAGACGGAAATAGCAACGGAATCCAGAGATTTCGTTGCTATTTCCGTCTCTAATTTTCGAGGATTAGATACATGAATCAGAAACGGATCAAATTCCGTCTCTGATCCGTCTCTGATTAGCAACGGATCAGAGACGGAAATAATCAGAAACGGAATTTATTCCGTCTCTAATCAGAAACGGAATTAGAGACGGAATAAATTCCGTCTTTGATCAGAAACGGAATTTATTCCGTTTCTGATCCGTCTCTAAATCAGAAACGGAATCGATTTCCGTTTCTGATTGAATCAGCGACGACGTTTTTAGAGACGGAATTGATTCCGTCTCTGTTCCGTTTCTGACTGCAATTAGAGACGGAATTTTTGGAAATCAGAGACGGAAATTTCCGTTTCTGATTTGCTGTTTTTTTGTAGTGTAAGTTAATAGCCTTGCCAAAAACTCAGGTTTATTACTTGCCTCAAGTGTGGGAAGTAATAAGTGCTCTATGCTTGAAGTTGCGATGCATACTATCCAGCATACCTTCCTTCACTAGTGATGTGTTTAAATGATGACTCCAAAGTCACGGTTATGTAGAATTAGTTTCCTAGATAATAAGATTAACTATCTTTTTTAGTTAACGAACTCAAAGTCAGAAAAGTTGAAACAAGCTTTTTTGAGCAAGCAACATAGACTAAGCAGATTCTTTTGAGTCCATGTAATTAGAAAATGGAAAAAAAAATTTCCAGTCGAGGATTGGCTTTCTTCGAGTTCTCTTTGCTTTACTTTCATGAAATATATGAAGTTGACTTCTCAACACCTTTTCAAATATGTTAACTAAATAGTGTTCAAAGTTGTCTTTATTTAGGTAATTGTACTAAGGTAACTAAATTAGATATTTCTACTTCATTATTTTTAGATATTTTATCCTATTTCGAACTGTGTATTTTTTTTTTCTCAATTTGCTTTTGTCCTAATTTGAATGAAGGAGTAGTACCAATTGCATAAAATGAACGTAGCATAAATGAGGATGCTTAGGTGGATGTGTGGTAATATTCGTAAATATAGAATAAGAAATACATAAATTCAAAGAAAAGTAGGAATAACACCAATTGATACAAAGATTAGGGAATGACGGTTGCGGTGGTTTGGACACCTGCAAAGACGGCCTACAAAGGTCCCTACTAGAAAACTTGACGCAATAAAAACTAAGAAATTCGACGAGGTAGGGGTAGACCGAAGTAAACATGGGACGCATTAATTAGGAGATATGTCAATTGTTTGGAAAGCTCACCATCAATTGCACTAAATCGAGTGCAATGGAAAAGTTTGGTCCATGTAGCCGACCTCAATTAATTTGGGACCTTTGCTATGTTTTTGTCTTATTTAAATTGGTAAACAAACGTAAAGAGCGTAAACATCCTTCTTTAATGTTATTGGCATCTGTCACATTTTTTTCTTTTGAGATTCCTTTCTTTTTCATAATCTCGAAACAGAATGTTGATTGCCTTCTGTACCTGCTATCTCGATTCTAAGTTGGTGAAGCACATTCGACAATTACAACAGTAAGAAAGCTTTAGTCCAAATCAGTTATGGTCAGAAGACTTGGAACATTGATCCAATGTGTCTATTAAGTTTGATTTGATGATGAAGAACATACAAAGATCTTTTCTATTATCTGTCTTTAACTGAGTTTGCACAATTGTTTTCAAATTTTTCTTGTACCATATATATGTAGCTGCCACTTAATTTTGGGTTGAGGCTTTGTGGTGGTGGTTGTTGCTGCATACATATGACATATGCCTTGTTATCTAATTTTCTTGTTCAAAAGACTCAAATTATGTTTTGCCTATTGCGCAGGGATTCATTTCATTTCACTTGTTTAATTTTCGCCCTATAGAATTAAATTTGTCTCGTTATTTTGTTATACATCAGCTGATCTACCTAATGAACATCTTATTATGAAAAGACTTGCAATCTATAAACCAGTTTTCTTTGTTGATAATGACCATTCTTCCAAGTTCCAACGATCAATGAACCCGGCACACATCTTAGGCACTAATCTCTTTTTGGTTGAATTTTTGCAAAACATTTCCAGTTTCTAGACAGTAGAGATTTTTACGGGAAAAAATGGGCGGAGTAGAGGATGATATGCATGATGAAGAGGAGGAAGAAGAGGAAGAAGAGGATGAAAAAAATGAGGCCATATGGGGTAGAAAAAAGAATCTGTATTACAGTGCCGATAATGTTGATTATGAGGTATGTAATTTGTGAAATGAAATTCCAAATCATATATTGTCTAAAAGGAAGTTGAGTTTTCATCATCAGAATAAGTGCATCCGTATCTGCATTCATGTACTTAACCAACAGATAGGCATGTGCTTTCTTTCTTATATACTTCATCGTTAGAGTGGTTTCTAAGTTGTTTTTATGTTCAAAAAGATACAAGCTAGCGATGAGGACCTCCCTGCAGAGGAAGAGGAAGAGGCGTTGAGGCTACAGAAGAAGAAGGCACAGTCTCTTTTGGAAGCAGACTTTGAACAAGATGAAAGTGATTCAGATTCAGATAAACATCAGAAATTAGTGGTGAGTTTGGACTTTGTACTTTGTTTTATGTGTGTGTGTTTTTTTTTCATGTTTCCTTTTAGAGGAAAAACATAGGAACATATTTTTTTATTTGGATTCGTCTCTCACGTACCCTTTGCAAATACAAAAAAAAATCAAAAAGACTCTCAAAAAGGGGTAGCAAGAAAGCAATAGAAGATTCCTTTAACAAATTGACAACTGAACATTATATGTTAGTAATGTGAACTTTTCAAACTAATACTTGATAATACAAGATTATTTGATGTGGTTCACACTACAATACTATGTTGGACAGTTTTTCCTTTTTAAATATAAGAATCGAGAACAAGGATAATATTAAAACATATCCAAGGTATAAACTGTATAATATATCCTAAGATAAATTCTCAATGTAATGAACCACTTCATAATTGTGTTTGATGAATGTATCCCTTGTCCTGATTTTTCATTTCGAACTCCTGAAGCCAATTTGGCCTCATTTTGAAAGATTTTTTATATTCATCGCAAAAGTGAATATTTGTAGTTTACAAGTTTAAGACAAAATTGAAACTCATTGAATAAGAATTGAAGTGATGGAATAGAGAAACTTTTGGAACATACTATTGAATATATTGATATTCTAGAAAAATAAGAAGAACATGACCACTAACATATGGAGATACTATAGTTGAGGATAGAAGCCATGGATCAGTTCCATTAGATGAGGCTCTTTAGTCCCAATTTGGTAGAGTGAAGAAACCAAAACCAACATACTCTATTTGTTTTTGGTTTTGGTTTCTAGGCTTACAACTGCCCTTTTGAATCTTATGTCTTTGTCAGTTCTTCATAAGTTGTTTATATCATTGTATGATATGATTTCTGTTGATTTCATGCTCTTGTTCATGCATTTAATTTTATGTGTCAAAAACTTTTGTTTTATTTTGCCATTTTTTCTTGTTCAGACTTGTATGCATGGCCACCTCTTCTGCATTTTCCGGTACTTGAACTTGCTTTATGTGGTTGTATGGTGAACTGCAAGTTTCCCATTCACAATAGTGTTTACTTTTGAAAGTTTAATTGTTGATCACTTGCTTACAACTGCCCTTTTGAATCTTATGTCTTTGTCAGTTCTTCATAAGTTGTTTATATCATTGTATGATCTGATTTCTGTTGATTTCATGCTCTCGTTCATGCATTTAATTTTATACTAGTTTATTGTTCATGCATTTTCAAACAACCATATGATTCTTGAGTTGGTTCTCTAAATATGAGTTGATGTACATGATTCTTGTATGTTTGCTGATACATATATAATTATTGCAAAGCAAGAATAAGTACTAATTCTCCATAGTGAACTGATGTGTTAGTTTTACATGTTTATTGATTATTAATATTGCTCTTAGTCAGGACGCCATTGTTGGTTTAAGATGGTTGGGAACTTTTGTTATGTTTGATGGTTTTTTTTTCTTAATTTCAGGCTATTAGACATTGAATAAACAGTTCATTACTTTTATTGGTATGCATTTGGTCTCTAAACTTTTATTAGTATTTTGTTAGGTTTCATGGCGGGCAGTGATCACCCCCCACTTCGAGGGCGCACATTACCTCATTGTAAAGCTGCACCCGACTTGATATATGGTTGTGTTCCCCCTCTTTTGCTATCCCTTTTGAGTTAACTGAGTAGCTATGTACATGATCTATTTACTTATCTATGATGTCGAATTTCATGTAAATGTGTTGTCCTGACATTGTTGCTATAGATTGTATAAGGCCTTTTTGTGCATATTTAGAGGATTGGAAGTTTTTTTTTGTGGTTGTTGAACAATAGGATTGGTGATTTTTGTGCATACTTAGAAATTTGGAACATCTATTAAACTTGACAAGCTTTCGTATATATATATAAATCTTTTTCAATGTCGAATTGTACATTTTTTTCTCTCATTTGAATATTTGTTGTTGATATATATTGTCAATGTATGTATGTCAAATTTTGCTTTTTTGGGGGATGTTAGCACCCCCAAGGAGTTGTTGGAGGGGGTGCATGTGACGGCCCAAATTTCCACAAATTGGGCCCCGCCCGGCCTAAACTCACGTGGACCCCCGAGCCAATCTCGCAAGGTCACCAAGAGCCTAGTCAGCCTTCAAATCCATCATTTTCACAACATTCAACATTGAAAAAGAGCCCCCAATGTTTAGGACGGGTTTAGGTCGTTGATATATATTCGGGTCGTTACAGTGCAAGCGATAGAGTAGGTCATATGGTTGTATTTTCAGGTTTAAAGGTTATGGAGAACCAATTGGATTAAGCTTAGGTTTGAAAACTAAACAAAGCGGAATAGAGACGGATTAGCAACAAAATTCAGAGATTCCGTAGCTATTCCGTCTCTAATTTTCGAGGAATAGATGCATGAATCAGTAACGGATCAGAGACGGAATATAATAATTATGTCTCTGATCCGTTGCTAATCAGAGACAGATCAGAGATAGAATACAATTACAATTGTATCCTTTTGAAGAATTTGCATTTCTGTTCAGTCTTTGTTCCGTTTCTAAATTCCGTCTCTAATCAGAAACGGAAACACATTTCCGTTGCTGATTGAATCAGCCACGACGATTTTAGAGACGGAACATATTTCGTCTCTATTCCGTTGCAGAATTGAATTAGAGACGGTGTTTATGCTAATCGGAGACGAAAATTTCCGTTTCTGATCTGGTGTTTTTTTGTAGTGGGCATACATGAGCCCAGTGGCCTTTTAGATCACACATGTGAAATGGTTAGTCACGATTACGAGCATGCCCATTTTCAGCAGTATTTTTCTCCTTATTCTGAACGGCGTCATTCTTATTCCATTTATTTTGGAACTTATTGCCACAAAATTTAGGATAGGGTTTGCCACGATCTTTGCTGATTGATCATTTCCCATTTCCACGTCCGTGATTTTTCTTTCCATGACCCTTTTTATGGTCACTATAGGATGCTGTATTTGCTTCATTAATTGAAACGGAACCAGTTGGACGGGAGTTGTGGTTCTTCAATAGAAGCTCATTATTTTGTTAAGCCACCATGAGCAAGAAATTAATTATGAGTACTTTTTAAATTGACGCGCTCGATACTGCTGTTGCGACAACAGATTCGAGGCATGAAAAGTACTGAATGTTTTTTCCATCATTGCCTCATCAGATATATTTTCTCCACACAGCCTCAAACAAGAGGTAATATTAAACATGGTAGAGTTATACTCACTTACTGTTTTGAAATCTTGTAGCCTAAGATTCAGCCGGTCGTTTTGAGCTTTTGGAAATATCACCGTCTTTTGGTGATCATATCTCTCTTTCAAGCTTAACCACAAGGTGAAAGGATCTTTTATAGTGAGATACTCACTTTTTAGACCTTCATGGAGATGATGGCGAAGGAATATCGGTACTTTCACACGGTCTTGCATTGTATTCATTTCCTTCTCTAATAGTTTCTCCTAAGTCTTTAGCTTGGAGATGTATCTCGGCATCTAGTTGTCATGAAAAATAATTATTTCCAGTGATATCAAGAGCAACAAATTCAAGTTTTTGAAGGTTTTTCATAGTCCGAAAATATGTCAAGAAATTGAGTAAATAGTTTTTCTTTTTTATATAAAATAAATAATATACGATTAAATATATGTTCACAACTTGATTATTAATATGCAAAATATGCTACTTGTATGAGTTGGTAGGACGACCTCCAGGTTGGGTGGCGAGACGAAGTCTACTTTAAAGTCATGCCTCCTTGAACGGGATAACCCGTCTCCCTTTCAATGTTTAGCTTTACCGGGGACAAGGCTTACCCACTATCAACCCAAACTCATAACACTATTTGCAATATAAAAAATCAAGAATAGAGCATAATTAATCATTTGTAGTATACTGAGAAAACTAGTTATGTCACATATTGACTTTTGATTTCTGATGTAGAAGATCGTACAAGATGCAACTACATAACATACTTTCGCAATCGGTGACGTTATAATGCATAGTATATGAATAAAGTATGCATATAGAAGTGATGCATGTAATAAAAGGAAGCAACCATGACAATATAGAAATAAATTGAACTTATTTAAATAACAAAAGTTATACTTTCCTAGCTTTGTCTCCTTAACAAGCCTTCTTGAACTTCAAGATCTCCTTAATGCTAGAGCAAGCTCGTGCTGATAACGTGTTGTAAATTGAGTTGGAACTTGCTAAGAACCTGGAGAAGAAAAATAGAAGACTAAGAACTTCAACTACTACAAACTACTACTAGAAAGGAGAAGAGAAGGAATGAGAAGTTTCCATTCAACTTGGTGTGTTTTTACAATGAGATTGACACCCTTTATATAGACCATGATGATGATAAATGTACTTTATACAATGTGTATAAGTAACACATACACCCCATGTCATACAACACATTACGAGTAATTTGACAATACATGAAAAAGTTGGTGTACATTGGAAATGGTTACAAGTAACATGTCAATACATAGACAAGTGGAGGTACTATTAAGTGAGAAATTCAAGTTACATGACTACATAATATGTTGGTGTACATGTATGGTCATCCATATTCCACAACAATTTTAACATTTCCTTTTTTTTTTTCAGTTTCAGGTATTAAGTTGCAAACTTCTAGAGCAACTCACCAAATGTACTGCTCGGCCCATTATTTATGACGCCGATAATGATGGACCATCTCAAAGAGCCCAATAAAACTGAAGCTAGCTAGCAGCTCTCTAGCTTTACCAGTCTTCTTCTTGAGTTATCAATTAAAGTCTGACTAACACTGTTGAAGGAGCTTTACCCCATAGTAGGTCGACCTTGGCTCGAGCTCTGAGTAATTTGTTAAGTATGGATAACGGGTGTGGTCTAGACCCAAAACATTAAAGTAGAACTGAAAGCAGTCTGTTAATTGAAAAATAGTCAAATTAGTTAAAATATCCTAATCTTTTACAACTTTTGTTATTATATCATAATCTTTTGATATTTGTTATTATATTCCAACCTTTCTAGATTATTAAATTTGCATCCTAAACTACTTTTGAACTCCGAATTTGATGATGTGGAACTTAAAATAATGACTTTAAATCATAAAATTATTAATCATTTTGATAACTATAAGCGATTAAGTGATTTTTTAAATTAATATCAAGTGCCACCTCATCAAGTTTTAATAAGTTAAAATTGAGATACAAATTAAACAATTTAAAAAAGTTATGATATAATAATAAAAATTGTGAAATATATGTTAGGATATTTTAACCAAAGCCTTAAAAAATGCTACACCACACAATAGTTGATAAACATGCTTACTCACTGCACTTGCATATGTGGTACATTAATTATCCGCCTAAATCCATTAATTTTTTTTAAAAAAAATGCTTTAATAACACATTAATTGACGATCGTGTCATATATATACACCTCTGGATGTGTAAGCTAGCTTGCATGCATCTTATTTTTAAGAAAGGATGCGGTGCTCTCAGGATTCTATTGATTGAAATTTAGTTTCACAGCCAAGAGAGATTGTGTTACTCTCGATCCAATCGTGTTTGTGCTTCGATTTAAGATGACCCATCAAAGCAATCAGCTAGCTTGCATGCATCTTGAACATCATGTGCCGCATAAGCGCGCTGGTGTGATAACGAGTGAGTGTGTTTATAAGTATAGGTGTAGCATTTCCCCTAATAATTTCCAGGCCTTTGGCCAATTGCAATCCATGAAGAAATCAAACCTGTCTATCCCCTAATCCGGCCAGCTAGGGCTACAAGCATTTTATATAGTACTTGATAATACAATCTACCATGCGCACACTAACATATCATTTTTTTCATGCTTTTTAAATACTTTTTTTAATTCCCACTTAACAATTATAAGAAAAACTACTTTTTTAATTAATTAATCCAATTTTCTTTGCATGTATTGCTCATCACGTAGGCTAGATGTCCCAGCTGGCCAATGCTCCAGCAATATTTGAAAAGACAAAAAGTTTTTAACCCGTTGTAATGATCGTAAAGGAATAATATGTGCCGATCTTGGCAATATTTAAGGAGGCAATCACTCTTTAAATAAAAGATAAAAAAAAGAGGCAATCGCATCATCTATCATATATGCTTTTAATTTGAATATTACATTATTCACAATATTTTTGTAGCAATGATGATCATAAATTTAACTTTTTTTCTTTTCTTTTTTTTTTTTTCTAGATTCGATCACCATGTTCACAGTTGTAAGAGTATGTCTTTTTTCACTGCACTATAAAAGTGGTTGGCGGATATTACATGATTCTAAATTAATTGGCTGACACAATCTCATTTAATTAAAGTACATGATAAAGCAAATGCATAAAACAAACAACATATGCACACGATCGACACAGAAAATTATTTGGTTCGGCAATATACCTAGATCTACAATAGAGAACACTTTAGTTTTATTAATTTAGAAGATTACATCAACGCCAAGTTTTCAACTCTCTCATGCTCACCAACTAATTGCATTAACTTAGACATTATCAATTTAATAGTCTACCCTACTTATATATGTACTAGAGTGAAAGAGTCGTACTTGGAGACAAATCATGTTGTATTAGGAGTACTACTTACTTAACTTAATAATTAAGTTTTACTAACCGAGTTATATTAACCCGCAGTAAGCACCAACCCATATTCAACTCAATATCAACAGTACCTCCAATTTTGACCTATGCAAATATTTTTTTTGGGACCTGTGCTAAGTTTAATTTACGCATGCCAAATTTTTTCTTTTCTTTTCTTTTTGGCAAAACCCATCATTTGGTCCCTGAACTTTTTGTTTTTTATGCTTTTAGTCCCTAAACTTTTATTACTACACATTTGGTCCTTAAACTTTCACAAAGATCTACATTTAGTCATTTTCACCATTTAAAGTGTTAAATTCCGGTAATACGGATAATAAAAGTAGCATGTGACTAGTCAAAAAGAGTAAAGTGGTTTATACTACTAAGCCGAACGACTCACGTCGATCAATAAAAGCCAAAAAAAAAATAATTTTCCCCCAAAAACGTAAAAACCTCAAAGTTCAAGGACCAAAAGCATAAAACACTTAAAAGTTCAGGGACCAAATGTACAAAAATGAAAGTTCAGGGACCAAATTAACACTAATAAAAGTTCAAGGACTAAAAACATAAAAGTCTCAAAGTTCAAGGACCGAAAAATGTGTTTTGCCTTTCTTTTTTGATGATAAGAAATTAATTACTCCTTAACCACCGAATACAACCTTAATTGCCATAGAGAGATTGCAACAGTACTCAACCTGATTACGAGCAAGAAAACTTCAAATCAATAGAGTTACTAGCTATATACATAAATATGTTCATGGACATCAATTCCTCCCTGCTTGCCCAAGCTCATTCATTGGGTGGACTAGTGAAGCCCAAGCCTGGCCTCACCAGACCGAAGTACTGATTTCTTTTTAATTTTAAAACTTAAAAGTAGGTTTGTGTTGTAAATTGGATGACCCTTTAACTAAGCTTATGAATGATCGCATTGTCAAGCATGACTCTCACATTGAATTGTAACATCAAGCATGACTTCTACATTGAATGTAACTTGTACACTCTACATAACTTGTATTCAACTCCAATGTATAATCACTTATCCATGTATTGTCATGTAACTTGTAATCCTCTCTAATGTACACCAACTCTTCCATGTATTGTCTATGTTGCTTGCGATGTGTTAATTGAATGACTTGTGGTGTATGTATAACTTGTACACATTGTATAAGTACAATTATCATCATGACCAAATGACCTATATAAAGGGTGACAACTCCATTGTAAAACACACACCAAGTTGAATGAAAACTTCTCATTCCAACTATCTCACACTAGAACAATTTCGATATTTAATAGATGTTTTTAGACCCCTATTAAAGGGGGTGTTATTAAATAACATCTAATTGATAGGAGTTTTAAAAAATCTCTATGTAATACATGTATTAAAAATTAAAACATAACACATTTTCACATGACATTTAATAACACTCTATTTAATAAGGCTTTTAAAACCTCTATTAAAAGCCAAAAATGTTCTAGTGTCATTTATTCTCTTCTCTTTTGTAGTAGTAATTTGTAGTAATAAAAATTCTTAGTCTTCTATTTTCCTTCTCTAGTTCTTAGCAAGTTCCAACTCAATTTACAACATATTATCCATGAGCTTGCTCTAGCATTAAGGAGATCTTGAAGTTCAAGAAGGTTTGTTAAGGAGACGAAGCTAGGAAGGTATAACTTTTGTTATTTAAATAAGTTCAATTTATTTCTATATTATTATGGTTGCTTCCTTTTACTACATGCATTACTTCTATATGCATATTTTATTCATATATTATGCATTATAATGTCACCAATTGCGAGAGTATGCTCTGTAGCTGCGTCTTGTACGACCTTCTACATCAGAAATCAAAAGTCAATGTGTGACATATAGTTTTTCTCTTAAAACTACAAATGATTAGTTATTGTTATATTCTTGATTTTATAATACGAATAATGCTATAAGTTTGAGTTGATAGTGGGTAAGCCTTGTCCTTGGTAAAGCTAAACATTGAAAGGGAGACGGGTTATCCCGTTCGAGGAGGCATAATATTAAGTAGACTATATCTCGCCATCCAACTTGGAGGTTATCCCACCAACTCGTACGAATAGTATATTTTGTTTATTAATGAATCAAGTTGTGAACATATATTTAATCATATGTTATGTTTTTACATAAAAAAGGGAAAACTATTTTATATTAAATTTATTTTCAAAATATTATTCAACCATAGTTGAACTTGTTGCCTTATTATATTACTGACAAGAATTATTTGTCATGATAATTAGATACTACAATTTGAGAATAATGCATATATGCAAAACTGTGTGTTATACATAATCATTCGCCAATTTCTCTTTAGAGATTTGAAAAGTGAATATTTCATTTTATATATATTTTCACCTTATGGAGTTATATATATACATACCAAAATGGTAATGCCCCAAAAGATCAAAATGAGCGGTTGGGTCTCATGCTATAAAATTTAATCAGTCAAATATTAATTATAATTATACAATTTTAATTACCTCTATGTTGAGGCTATGTGGAAATATGACTGATGAGACAATAAAAATAAGGTCATGTGGCCCGCCTCGATTTATAATATCTACTGCGCACGTCAATCCAATAAATATTAAGGATTGATTTCTTATCTCATGGTAGCCGAGTAAAATAATGAGATATTATAAATATAATATCGCTCCCGTCCAATTAGTTCAACTTCAAATTAAGAAGCATATGTTGCATATAATGATCATGATCGCAATAATAAATTTATGGACATGGAAAAAGTGAAAATATCAGGTAAATGTCGTATTGACAATTCCACCAAAAATCGGAACAAAAGTAGTGCACTACTACAAATGGCGAATAATTATTGACAATGAGCGCTCATAATTGTGACCTTTTTTGGTCATATATGAAAGACGATTTTGCCTAAATATTGTCATATATATACCCGAATATTTTTGTGACATTTACCATGCCTTCAAAATCAAAGTCAAAATATTACGAATTTTATCATTGAAAATGACTCGATAAAACAAGCACATCAAGTTGTGTTTAAATCGTTAGCTAAATATGGGCGATGAGTTTATATCTTACGTATCGTGCTACATGCATGTACATTATAACGTAAAAGTGAATATTTCTCGAATTCGAACTTAGCGGAGGCTAATGTTTAGGCAATATCAAGTACAACAATTTTATTGTTAATGTCTTGTTCAAAAGAAGTCTACTCAGAATAATAAAAAATTTATCTATATGAATATGATTTAATCTGAGTATAATATTTTCAGCTTTAACTTCCTGAATATATAAGGCACATTAAAACGAATATTGTCTTAAATCAAATGACATTCATAATGTGGAAAGATCTATTTGGTTATCCATAATCATCAATAATGCGAAAATATCGTAAATTCGCACAGACATCCTTTATCGAACTGGATTTTTTTTATCAGCTGGAGATTATCTCAAGACAAATCAATAGGAGACTTATATTGATTTAACTCTCCATCAATTATTTTATAAGATGCTTTGGATCCCTAATAGGGAATTTATTTATAACAAGTTTTGCTAATTGTCACATTGATGTAACAATTTTCTCACCATTGGGGGGAGATATAAGCCAATCCAAAAGGAATGACGTGAAATTGCTTGAAACACATCAAATTACATTAAATTTGTTGTATTATGATCCATGTATGAATTAATATGAACTCGAAATTCAAAGGATCATTCAGTAGCAACAAATTATGAATCAATTAGTTGATGCAAGTACTATATACGAAAGAGTGGCAATCATATGCTTCAACATTAAATGGTTCATATAGAAAACAATGTCCATGTGCAACAAAATGCACAAGATGTCTCACCCATGTGAACATGAGTGGGAGAATCAAAATGAGTTATTGGTTAGTGTATTGCACTATTTTTCCCTTTGCTATGGTTTTATCCCACTGAGTTTTCTTTGCAAAGGTTTTTAACGAGGCAATTCTAACAATATTAAAACTCTTTATCAAGGTTGATTAGTGTATTGCACTATTTTCCTTTCGTTATTAGTTTGATCCCACTGGATTTTCCTAGCAAGATTTTTAAAGAGGCAATCTTAACATTATTATACTCCGTATAAAAAAATTTATGAGAGCAATGTACTTTTTTTCCTATACTAAATTTTTCCCCACAGGATGATCCACGTACAAATCTGTGTGAACTTGAAGTTCAAAAGATCATTCATTTGCAACAAATCGCAAATCAATTACCTGATGCATTTAATGATGCAAAACAAGTGGCAAAATCACATATTCCAGCTGTTAATGCTCTTGCAAGAATTGATGTCTCTGTTCAACAAAATGCACAACACTACAAGGAAAATGAAATTTAGAAACGGAATTAGCAACGGAATTAAGTTCTGCTGCTAAAAAAAATAGTTAGAGACGGAATTGAGACGGACTAATTTAGAGACGGAATTGAGACGAATCAGAGACGGAAATAGAGACGGAAATAGAGACGGAATTAAATTCCGTCTCTAAAAAATGGCGCCAACATTCCCACCAAAACTTTGTTTTCTTATAACCGTTCATCAAATCTCGAGATTTGTGCATCAAATCTCGAGATTTGATTACCCCTCTAACAAAAAAATCCCCAAATCCCACACACGGCTCGTCTCGTCTCTCCGTCTCGTCTCGTCTCTCCGTCTCTCTCTCTCTGGTCTCTTCGTCTTTTGGTCGGTCACGGCTCTTCGTTCTCTCTCCGGTCACCACTCTCTGCTCTCTCTCTCTCTCTGCTCTCTTCTGTCTGAGCCCTAACCCTCGCGTCCCCTCTCGCCTCCGTCAACGCCGCTGCCCTTGCCGACGCCGGAGCCCTCGCATCTGCCATTTCTCCCTCAACCTTCACCTCGCACCTCCATTAATCTTTGCCCTTTCTCCTCTCAAACCAACCAACCAACCAACCATCTCGTTCGCCATCAAAGTGTTCTCTCCATCAACACAGAGTCAGAGATTAATCGGTCTATTAGGGTTTTGCTGTAAATCCTCTTTTCATCCACCAAGCGATGGCGATGCAGGCGACCGGGATGAGCTTCTCCAAGATCGTGCTCCTTAGCGGAGCCGGTAATCTCAATCGTTCTAGGAAACTTGATTGTTTTTGTTGATCTCTTTGCGATTGTTGTCTGATTTTGATTGATTCATTCAATTGTTGTTGTAGCTTACACTGCCTCGATCATGGCGACGAATGGCCAATTGGCGGATATTCTGGGCAGACTTCAGGTACCTCACTCACTGAAACTGTTTTTAGGGTTTTTTAGAGTTTTTTTGTTGAAATTTTGTTGTTCAATCTTTTCGTTCTGTTTTGGAAGTTAATGGGGATAAGTAGGATTTGGTGTGGTTAGTTTGTAATGATTTGAGAGTTTTTGAAGGATTGAAAATCGCCGAAAATTGAACGAAAGCAATTCTTTCATTGTCTGCATTTGGTTGCTACTTAAATTGTTGAGTCTTTGGTGGTGATACTTGTAGCGGACAACTATTTGGAAGATTTAATTAATCCTTGGTTGTGGTGTCACAAGTGTGTGCCCTGTTTGTATGCTGTAAAAGGGGCTAAATGACTATTCAATTAGTCATAAAAGAGAGAGAAAGAGAGAGAGAGAGAGAGAGAGAGAGAGAGAGAGAGAGAGAGAGATCATTATACATTCTTAATTTGATGATTTTGCTTTCTTTCAATCCTTTATTGAAAAAAATGTTTGATTGAGAAACATTAATGAATAGTTATTATGCATTAGTTGTTCTGTAAGTCCCTTCTTGAGTAAAATCTATTTTCAGCACTGTAATGTTTATGTTTATATTGTGGTCATTGTATATATTTAGAGTACTCTAGTTTATTATCAATCCTAATTTTAGAAATCTAAGATTTTCAGTTTTTGTCTCAACAAAAACGGTTGATTCTTCCTACTTAAGCAAATTATGCCTATTTTTAGAGTCTCTTTGACTTGGTTTCTTGGTTGTTTGCATAGATCTGTTTCACTTATTCTATTCATTGATTCATTTCAGATAGTGAGGACTGTTGTTCAAAGAATTATGTTTTTCTTCAATCTTGGTATTTTAAAGAGTAGTTGTAATCAAGCAAGTTCATCTTGCCACAATGGTGAAGGGTGGAATTCAGAAAGCAGACAACCTTCTTTATATGCTATCTACATTATTCTGTTTTGGTTTTTTTTTTCTTGCAAAAATTTACAGTTTTGCCCGATGCGGTAGGTTATTTCAGTTTTCTATATTTTCAAGTGTCTTTTCATTTGCATTGTGCAGTGAATGAGTGCGAACAATTCCAATAGAGAGTTATTATTTTTTCTCTTTTACATTTGTTTCAAAAGTTGGCTAACTCGCTTTCTTGTTTCCTCAGCTCATATGGATAGAGTTTATCAACAAGTACTTTCATTGGGGAAACTATATTTGCGATACTGATTGCCATTTTTGGTCTGGTTTTATTTGCTCATTTGATTGGGAACATGCAGGTAACTTAACTTTCACATGTTCTTTGACAGCATTGGTAGTATACCTACATTGCTTTCTGTCATAAATCACAACTGCTAAGGTAAATCTCAGTCTTAATTACTTTAAAAAAATCCATTAAGTGCAAGTTACATATATTTCTAGTTTGCATTGCATTTAGTGTTTTTTCATCTATATATATATATATTGCAATGTTGTTATTTTGTTTATTTTCTTGACTTTTGTAATATATATTTTTCCAAACTTTCATTTCTATGATTGGTCATTTTCTTAAAACTTAGGAATTTGTAGTATGGTAAAACCTTCTTCATGTCACTGATTTGCATTTGCACACTTGTGTCTCTCAATCATATGCATGACCTCTGTTAACATGTATCAGTCATGTGTATGCTCCATAAATTTATTGATCTTCCATTATTTTTTGTTCTTATTTTTTTGTCCTTGTCCATTGCTTTGCCATATAGGTCTAGCTGCTGGTTCTGTTGCAGTTGCTCCATAAATTTATTGATCTTCCATTGTTTTTTGTTCTTATTTTTTGTCCTTGTTCATTGCTTTGCCATATAGGTCTAGCTGCTGGTTCAGTTGCAGTTGTTGCATCGCTAGGAGGTAAATAGGCAACATTTTTTTTAATCTTTAATATCTGATTCTGTTACCTGTTAATTTTTTAATTATCTCACTACCAGTCTGGCCATTTAATTAGTTGTAACTTGTTCTGTTGCAGTTGCTTTCTGGTTTACTAAGTAGAAAATGTTTTATATGAGATTTGTTTTCTCTTCCTGTGGTAAAGGATGGAGGAAAACTCTTTTTCGGAGGACAGCTCATCTGGGAAGCAGTTGTGGACGAACTCATGTCAGCTGGAATGGCTAATGCCAAACAGGCATACCTTTTATGTTAGGTACTTAGGATGAATATGAACCATGTGCTTAAGAAATATGAATGAATTGCCAACTACTTAAACCTCATACTATGTACTTTATATATTAAAATTGAGTTGTGCTTTTTAAGATTCTATCTTGTTATATGATGAATAGTGTCATGGTCTGTCGAGAAATAGTATGTTACCAAGATATGCTTGAAAGTATTATTTGACATTGCCGATATTTAGAAGCTGGTGCTTACTTGAAAATGTTTTTTACAAGCTTTTGCAGTTTAGAATAGGGAATAGTTGTTTTGCTGATGTGCTTGACAGTCTACCAGGCTCTTCTTTGTGACTTAGAGTTGCATAGAAGTTTCTTACGATCCATTAATTATTTGTATTATTTGATTCCTCTGAACTTTTGCATTTAGAATTGACAACTTTTAGAAAATAATAATTGTAGAAAAACTTACCATAAATTCATCTCTTTTCTTTTTAGATAAAGTAAGTTCATCTCTTTTCTTGGTCTTCATTATTTCAAGTTTCTAACTTTAAATTTCTCCATGTCAGGAAGGACATATATGGGAACTACACAATGCGCTCCTTCTATCATGAAGTTGTGAAGCTCTTGAATTCCAATAGGTTTACTTAATAAAGTATAATGATTTATGTACCTCAGTTACTTTGATTTTATACACGTTCTCTGCATTTTCCAGATTACAACTAACTAGAGTACTAAGAACCAATTTTTTTATTAATTTTTCTAATTTTAACTTTTATAGCAGTTGCATTAGTCCTTTTCAGAAGTAAGGTTGGCTTTAGTAATTTAGTTTTTTGTTTTAGCGTTTCATTGTTTTTTCCTTGAATACCTTGTTTTCAATTTCAGGGTGTTGCACAAAGTTTGAACAAGGATTGTGTCTCGAGAATGGAACCATCACAGGCATGTCTTATTTTTACATTTCCTTTCGTTTTCAGAATTTTGTATACCATTAGCTTTTGTTCCTAGTGAAAAATATATTTCATTTTTGGGCTTGCTGACTTTTACCACAGTTGTTTTAGGGATATATTGTTTAGTTAAATAAAATGTTTAGATTGAATACTGAAGAGGTTGTGCTTTTTGTGTTGATATTGCTTGTAATTCTGAAATATGTTGGCAATTATATCTGAGTTAAAAGGAACTTGGAAGAATGTTGGAGGTGTGCAAAAATTATGATGTTGCCTTTGTGTTTTGGTGGGAAGCTACACTGTTAGTGGCATATAATGGCAGTGTAACGGTGTTAGTATCTTGTATCTGGTGCTCAAGGATGGGTGCAATCAATAATGACACGTGTTTGTGTGTGTATGCTGTATAGTCATTCTATTCGTTAAAACCCCTAGTTTTAGGAGAAACTTTGCTAAGTATTTTGTAGGAAATTAAGAGTTAGAATTTTTTCCAGAATGCATTTATTGTAATAATGTGTTGAAGATCATGAACATCACTTGTCTCTAAAAATAAATAGTTATTAATGTTTAAGTACTTATGAAAATTGGTACTTGTCTTGTATCATTTATTTATCATACTTCCATTACACATTGTTTATCTTATTGAGTCTTTTATTTTAGTTTTCTTTTCTTTTAATTTGTGTTCTATCTTTCGTTTCAGTTTACTTTAATTTCATTTTGTATAGTGTCTTCTTAATTTTTTGGAGCATCGAGAACAATTGACTCTTGTTTGTGTTAATCTAGAACTAAATTTCATGTCATTGTTTGGAGCGAGAGATAATTTGCTAATTAACACCATGTTCCTTCTGGATAATGATGAATTTCTTTTTCTTTACTACTTTATTTATGTTGTGTTTGGCTCGTACACTTGTGCTTGCGATGATACGTAGTTCTCCCATAATATTGTTTATATTCCTATTATTGTTTGTATAATTTAGTGATTTTTTTCTTTTTGGTCTTTTTTCAGGTGTTTTGTACGAAGTCAAGTATTTTTTGAAGCACAATCAACTTTATATAATCTCGGAACACTTCTTCATTTTTATTTTATTTTTTTCATTTAGAACAATTTTTGCTTTTACTTTTGTAGAAAGATACGAAATAGAAACTTTATAAATTGTTTTTGTTGTTTCGTGTACAGTACATTGAGAAAAGATAATTTTAAGGATATGTTAAGTTTATATAAACTGCGCAATATCAAAATATTATTTAGCTATGATTTGTATTATATATTGGCAGGTTAAATGTGCTTGGAGACCTATATATATATATATATGTGTGTGTGTGTGTGTGTGTGTGTGTGTGTGTGTGTGTGTGTGTGTGTGTGTGTGTGTGTGTGTGTGTGTGTGTGTGTGTGTGTGTGTGTGTGTGTGTGTGTGTGTGTGTGTGTGTGTATTGATTGAAAACAAAGCGAATCGAGAGAGAATTATCAACGGAATTCAGAGATTCCGTTGCTATTCCGTCTCTAATTTTCGAGGAATAGATGCATGAATCAGCAACGGATCAGAGACGGAATGCATTATTTCCGTCTCTGATCCGTTTCTAATCGAGAGATTTTAAAATAGAGACGGAATGCAAAAAATCCGTCTCTGATCCGTTTCTGATTAGCAACGGAATCAGAGACGGAATGCAATTACAAATGTACCATTTTTGAAAATTTCCATTTCGGTTCCGTCTCTGTTCCGTTTCTAATTTCTGTCTCTAATATGTCTCTAATTAGAAACGAAATTTATTCCGTCTCTAATCCGTCTCTAATCAGAAACGGAATTACATTTTCGTTTCTGATTGAATCAGCGACAACGATTTTAGAGACGGAATTTATTTCGTCTCTGTTTCGTTTCAGATTTCAATTAGAGACGGAATTTATGCAAATCAGAGACGGAAATTTTCGTTTCTGATCTGCTGTTTTTTGTAGTGCAAGAACCAACGAAACGCTTAAAGCGTGGAAGACCAGTTGGTTCAAAGGATACAATTCCTCGAAAGAGGAAAATGGGAGTAAAAATAAATACAAATCAAAATACTCATAAGAAAGCACAAGAATCCTTTGATAAGGATTTGTCAGAACAAGTTGATTCTGACGAGGAACAACTGCCTCTAGAAAAAGAGGAAAAAGATGAAAATAATGAGATCTCAATAAATTATTTAAACTCTGGTAAGAATTGGGATCGAAATAAAATTGTTCCTAATGATATATTTGCTTTCAATGTGTCCTTTGAAATATGTGAAAATGATGATGATCCAGAACCACGATCAATGGACGAATGTCGAAAAAGTCCTAATTGGCAAAAATGGCAAGAGGCTATCCAAGCAGGGCTAAACTCGTTAAGGAAACTAGAGGTTTTTGGACCGATTGTTCAAACGCCAGATGACGTAAAATATGTTGGATATAAATGGGTATTTGTACGAAAGAGAAACAAGAAAAATGAAGTTACAATGTACAAAGCAAGACTTGTAGCTCAAGGTTTCTTACAAAGACCTAACATCGATTATGATGAAACTTATTCTCCTGTTATAGATGCAATCACATTTCGGTTCTTGATAAGCCTTGCAGTTTCTGAAGGGCTTGATATGCATTTAATGGATGTCGTTACAGCATATCTGTACGGATCCCTAGACATTGAGATATATATGAAAATCCCTGAAGGATTTGTAATATCCGAAGAAATAAAATCAAAACCTCGTAACATGCATTCTACGAAATTACAAAGGTCTTCGTACGAATTGAAACAATCCGGACGAATGTGGTACAAACGTCTTAGTGATTATTTACTGAAAGAATGATATGTAAATAATCCACTTTGTCCATGTGTCTTCATTAAAAGATCATCAATAGGATTTGTGATTATTGTTGTATATGTTGATGATTTAAATATAGTGGGAAACCACGACGACATCGTTAGAACATCCAAATACTTGAAAAAGGAATTCGAGATGAAAGATCTTGGAAAAACAAGACTTTGTCTTGGTTTGCAAATTGAACATTTCTCAAGTGGAGTATTTGTCCATTAATCAAATTATATTGAGAAAATATTAAAAAGATTTTATATGGACAAGACACGTCCATTGAGCTCTCCAATGGTTGTCAGATCACTTGAAGTGGATAAATATCAATTTCGACCTCATGAAAGTGATGAAGAGCTAATTAGTCCAAAGGCACCATATTTAAGTGCAATTGGTGCACTTATGTATCTTGCAAATTGTACAAGACCTGACATTGCTTTTGCTGTCAACCTACTTGCAAGATACAACTTTTCACCAACTCGAAGACATTGGAATGGTGTTAAACATGTTTTTCGATATCTTCGAGGAACAAGTGACATGGTTTTATTCTACTCGAGAGGGGTAAAATTGAATCTTCAAGGTTATGTTGATGCTGGATTTTTATCTGATCCCCACAAGGCCCATTCTCAAACGGGATATGTATTCACCTGTGGTAATACTGTTGTATCATGGAAGTCAGTAAAACAAACTATGGTTGCTACTTATTCCAATCATTCTGAAGTACTTGCAATTCATGAAGCAAGTCGTGAATGTGTATGGTTGAGAAACATGATTGAACATATTCAAGAATCATGTGGATTACCTTCAATAAAAGATTCTCCAACCATATTATATGAAGATAATGCAGCATGTATTGCACAAATAAGTGAATGATTCATAAAAGGGGGACATAACAAAACATATTTCACCAAGATTCTTTTATGAGCATGAACATCAGAAGAATGGTGAAATTGATGTCAAGCAAATCCGATCGAGTGATAATCTTGTTGATTTATTCACAAAAGCCTTACCAACTACGACATTTAAAAGGCTTACATATGGTATTGGCTTGCGTAAACTTAAAGACATTGCAAGTAAAGAAACTGAACAAGTTTCACTCATGTTCACATGATGGGGAGTTATTGATTAATGTATTGCACTCTTTTTCCCTTAGTTATGGTTTTATCCCATTGGGTTTTCATAGCAAGGTTTTTAATGAGGCAATCTTAACAATATTATACCCATCTTAATATTTATGAGAATAGTGTACTCTTTTTCTTTTACTATATTTTTTCCCACAAGATTTTTCTTAGTAGAAGTTTTAACGAGACACAATCTCTAGGCAAGTGTCATCCAAGGGGGAGTGTTGTGGAATATGGATGACCATGCATGTACACCAACATATTGTGTAGTCATGTAACTTGTATTTCTCACTTAATAGTACCTTCACTTGTCTATGTATTGTCATGTAACTTGTAATCCTCTCCAATGTACACCAACTCTTCCATGTATTGTCTATGTTGCTTGTGATGTGTTGTATGACTTGTGGTGCATGTATAACTTGTACACATTGTATAAGTACAATTATCATAATCACCAAATTAATGACCTATATAAAGGGTGTCAACTCCATTGTAATACACACACCAAGTTGAATGAAAACTTCTCATTTCTTTTCTTCTCCTTTGTAGTAGTAATTTGTAGTAGTAGAAATTCTTAGTTTTCTATTTTTCTTCTCTAGTTCTTAGCAAGTTCCAACTCAATTTACAACGGTTTGTATTTTATAAGGAAAAACAACAACATAGTCACATTCTCAAATATTTTATAAGGAAAAGAATACAAAATATTTATTTTTTGATTAAATAAGAAATATTCATTTTTTTTTATTAAATACAAAATATAGGCAGGTTTAATTAAGTTGGACTTATGCAAAGGCTTTTAGAACTCAGGTCTACCTTAGTCCGTGCCTGAAACTAGAGCTACAATGCACTTTTTTTTTTATTTAAATGAGAGTCAAACTCAAAACCTCTATAAATCTTGATTTTTGACAAGTGATGACTATTTTGAAAAGAGCTACCATGCACTTGACTGGCTATATATATACTTTTTTTTTTTTAGTTAGGTTAGTAATTGGTTATATATACTTGGGAAATGTTACGATGATACATCAAAGTCACATCCAAAGTTACACTAGGAGACGTGGCGTACGGACCCGCATTTTTAGGAGTTGTTCATGCATGCCTCAAAATACATACCTCACATGTTATGCGCGGAAACTATGCGTGTGTACCATTTTCACGTGGGACCCGCTCGCCACGTCACCTCAGTGTAACTTTGGTGTGACCTTGGGGTGTCATAAGTCTTTTTTTCTGAAGAATATAATTAATTAGTCTTGATTATCTCTTAATCTTGATGCATGCATGTAGAAACGTTTATATATATTAAGTTTGATAATTATGACAAGTTAGTTTTTGGGTTTTTCACAATATGAAGTTTATATTAAGAATACTTTACCTCACTGTCATTTTTAGTACAATTTTAAATATAAATAAATGCGAAATTAAATTGCATGTAGGTCCCCATATAAAATCAAGATTGCACCAATCACTGGATCAAGTATATATGCAACCACTGTGCAGCAAATATATATATATATATGTATAAATTAATACTACTTCACCTCGTCGAAGTCCTCTCAGAGCGAGAGTTGGTGACCATGGACGTAGGAGCACCATCGATTAATCGCAGAGATGGATCAGTTGGTGGTTCTGCAGTTTTCAATGGTGGAGATGTGAGGGGGAAGCATCGTCTTCTCGCGGAATTGAAGCGTCTTGAGCAGGAAACTCGCTTCCTAGAGGTCTCTTTAATTTATCTTTGTGCATAATTTTTTGTTAGATATACTTAGACATTTAAACCTTTTTCAACACCCCTTTACTTTAGTTGAGTATTGACTGCTAACCTTAGAGACGCCCCAACCTCTATAGCCTTGTCTATTGTTTTTTTTTTTTTTTTTTTTTTGTTACTTGTCATGATATTCACTAATTAATATATATCCCCCACAATATATATCCCCCACAAGTTCTTAATTTCTTTGGATTGATTAATCTGAATTAACCAATTTGTTTTGAAGTTATATATTATTTAACCAATTAGAAGGGAATACATATACTATATATATAGTTTTGTCAATTACCATGAAACTTGTTGAGGAGATCAACAATTCTACTTAATGACGAGTGATATGTATGGGGATGCAGTTCAATTAATGGAATTGAATTACTATATATTTGGACGATATATTCAAAAATTTGTTGTAAAAATAGCATTTTTATTAAAAGAAATTTTGGTTAAGATATTTGATCGATTCTGTAATTAAGGAACGTCTTGGAGATCGAGATTTAGTACATTCAAATTTGAGTTGTGCCCTTTTTTGGCCAATTTTTCTTGTCCCGGTTTCAAAAAATACCAAAACATTTTTTTGTACATATTTTGAAAGTACGATTAATTATATAATCAATAGTAATATACGATTTTTTTTTTCTCCTTTTTTGGGATATACAAGTCAAAAATTGAGAGTTTGGAAAGTACGTACTATTATTTATGTTATATGTTTTTTTTAACTTGCGATCCCGTATCCAAATTACTTCAACTAGTCTAAGCCAAAACCCTAATAGGCTAAACCCTATACCAAAGTTGATCATGTTGAGCTGCAATTGAGCTAATTAATATCTTTTTTTTTCTTGAGATTTTTCTCTCTTGTGCATGTCAATGAGCAAATACAAGAGAAAATGTTGTTATTTTATTTTTATTTTATTTTTTTATGAAACAAGAGAAGCGTATCAAATTTAAGATTCAACACTAAATGACCTTAAATGTCCTAATAAAATTTTCCAAATCTAATTTGTTTCTATATGGTTTTAGCCACTTCTTAATTAAGGAAGCCACTTCTTAATTAAGGAAGACTAGAACAGCAGATTTAGTGGAGTTTGAGGTGCTTTATGAGGTCAATATAGACTGCACAGATGATTTGAAAATGGGGATACAATAGAGAAAAAAGTAGGAGTAAAGCAGAAAAAAAGATAAAAATGATTAAGATGGATGTGATGCATGTCGAGAGAATTTAGTGAAGAGACAATGTACTAATCAAGTACCCTGTGAATTTAATTAACGCAACAAATAACAAATCCATGTAACTAATTAAGTTTATTACTCACGGGCTTCCAAAGTTAGGATTTCCTGGTTGTAATCATCACAAAGAGGAGTAATAATATAGAGTACTACTCATGGGCTTCCAAAGTTAGAATTTTTAAGTTTATCTAAATAAGATCATTATAGGCTTAAAAAAAGCCATTGATTAGCCACTAAAAATATAGGTTTGTCGCTACAAAAAGGAACATAAGTTTAAATTTTACACTTTTACTAAGAGGTTGGGAGTTCGATCTTCAAAGTGGGTGGCTTCTTTCAAAAAAGAAATAAAATTTTACACTTCTTTGGATCCACGCCACTATATTTTTTAAAATTTTACTATGATTGAGTTATAATCTTGACACATTATAAATTGAAAAAATTTGACAAAACAAAGGTGGACCTTGAATCCATTATATAATTAGAAAAAATTTAAAGGATTTTGAAAGCACACCATTAAGGGTGTCGTGTCGAGTTGAGTGGAAGAGTTGATCCATGTATCCGATCCTAACTAATTATTGAAACTACTAATTTGAGATGTAGGCTTTGTTGTTATTGTAACGAGTTATAATCTATTGTGCAGAAACTTGATTTCATAATTTTTTTCCAAGAAGGAATTATTCATTGTTGATGACAACTTATATTAATTTGCCTTGCAGGAAGAGATTGAAAAACTGGATAAAACAACAGAGGCCTCAGCAGTATGCAAAGAGTGTGTCTAATAGCTAGGCTTACGCAATAAAAAGATAAAAGCTTGCAAATCTATGAACAGACAGAGAGATATAATACTTACCTCATATCTTGGTCACTGAATATGTTTTATTTTTTCCTACCAGATTGCTGCCTAGTGTAGAGGGCAGGCCTGATCCACTACTTCAAGAGTAAGGACATTGAAATTTCGCAACGTTTAAATGGTCCATGAACATGAAAGGAATGCATTGCTCAAGGGGTCACTTTTGCTTTGATTTGCAGAACACATGAACCTGTAAACCCAACCTGGGATCGATGGTTCAAAGGGTTCCAAGATCACCAAATTTGCAGATGTCAGTGTCTCCGATGGCTTAGAGAATTGCGGATTTGCAGATGCCGGTGCTTCAGATGGCTGAAAGATCTCCAGAGTAGTAGATGCAGGTGTCTCAGGTGGCTTCAAGATCGACGAACTTGCAAATGCTTGTGTTTCAGATGTCCCAAAGCTAGACTAAGTTGCAGAAGCTGTTGCTTCGGATTCTGACTATTTGGAAGGCCTTAACTTCCTGTCTCGGACATGTCAAAATGCATTCAAGCCATGAAAAACATCAATTGATATATTTCAGCGCACAAGAAAACTAATTTTTCAGATAATCAGAATGAAAATACAATCCATCGGTTGGATAATCCCATGTATTGTATGTGGGGTATTACAGCACCAGTTCCTGCTATCTTGCTCTTTACAACAAAAAACCCGGAAAAAGAGTTGACATTAAATGGAAAAAAAGCCAAAAAAAAAAAAAAAAAACTTTATTGAGTCAATAGGATATTAATTAGGTTGTCGATTTTCCAGTAACGCGTTGAGCTATCCAACCTAAACCATCGTATAAACCTTCTCCCGTGAGGGCGCAACAAGCTTGGATGTGCCAGTCATGATTCTTGATGCTGTGGAGAGAGAGATTATCAGTAATCTCAGCGGGAGACATTGCATCTTTGAGGTCCTGCTTGTTTGCAAAGACAAGCACAACAGTGTGTTCAAGATCTTCGTGTTGTAAAAGCCTGAAGAGCTCGTCCTTCATTATGGAGATCCTTGCTCTGTCAGTGCTATCTATCACTACAATGACTGCATGAGTTCCACGGTAGTATGTTGCCCAAGATGTCCTCAAACGATCTTGGCCACCAAGATCCCAAACCTGAACGGGACAAAGCAGTCGATAAACAGATAAATAACAATTTCTTTAGATTGGTAAGTGGGAAAAAAAAAAAAAACTCATCAAGGAAAAATTCAAGAGTAAACATGTTCTTTCAAAAGTGAACGCAAAGAAGCGTAGAAATCATGTTGTAGAATGAGCCTCATTGCTACTTAAAGATGATAGTACAACTTCTCTAACTAATAGCAAAATTCAATCAATAGAAATTAGAAAGGGAGTGAAAAAAAAAAAAAGGATGACATCAACTTAAAACTGAAAGTGCATGCCATTGACCTCAACACTATCAGAATTGTACACAATGCATATGAGCCAGATGCAAAAATAACTGAACTCTGCAAGCCAAATGATGATGATGAAGAAAGAGAGAAGAAAAGAAACCAACTGAGCTTTTTTATTAGGTGAAAAAATCTCTGTTCTCAAGAACTAGAAAATTAAGTATTTGACAGATCATTCTCTTCAAAAATATTTTCCAACCTGCAGTTATCTTCTCCCCTTTAAAGGAACAAGAAAAAACCTAATAATTTATTTTCACATGTTTGTGTATGTAATACTCCCTCCTTTTCTTTTTGGTGTTTTTGCAACATTGAGATTGCAATAAATTTTCTAATTTACAATCAACAACAACATAAAGGTCTCAATCCCAAATTAGTTGGGGTCGGATATATGGGTCAAACTCTTTCATTGTGCTCGGCTATATTTTTCTCAGCATTCTATAGCAAAGCTCATGCCAAAAGGCCCCCAAGATCTGTCCGAACTCAAAAACCAAAAAGACTAATTTCTCTACCCACAAAGAATGACAAATCAATCCTGAGCACCATATCAGGGAACTTTTAAAGGTTGATTCCAGAATTTGTTAGAATGGAGATCTTCTCTTTCAATTAACAAAAATTTAGTGAATAGCTCTTTAAAACTCATTAAAATCTTAAAAACTCAACAAAAAGGAAAAAGCCTTTCAAGCAATAAAAATGTAGATGAGAACTGATTATTGCTTTCTACCAATTCTGGGTGATTCGCCAATCCAAGATTAGTGTCTAGTGATCAGAAACAAATTAGTTATTTTTTTATATTATCCTTAAAGTTCCTATAGTAGTTTAGTAGTTTCATATTTCAAGATAATAGGTTAAACCATAAAAGTTAATTATAGGAACCCCCTACATAAATGTTGTACCTCTAGTTCAAAAAAAAAAATATTTAAATCAAAAACCTTCCTGGTGCTTGCTCCACTAAATACCACAACAATTTTCCACTAAAATATAAAATAATACAATGACATCAACTGTAGCAATCATATAGCATATAAATTGGCCACCAATACCACCACCAACAACAACAACAATAATAATAGTAATAATTAATGCGAATTATTAGTCACTTTCGTGAAGGGTAAAAAAAAGTGAACTTTAATCTACTCAGTATTCCAGAGAACATTGATGATGGAACTGAAGAAAACGATCCAAGAATAGAGACAATGAATGCATTGACCTAACAGGCTAACAGATGTAATTCACATTGCACAGCAGTAAATAACTTCCTCAACCTCAACTACAACACACAAAGACACTTACAGCAAATTATTCCGTCCTTAACATGTGAAGATACTCACATATATTGAGTAATCACAATCAAAGGGTAAATAAAATTAAAAACTTAAACTGTTCACTTTAGCTGAATATCGAACACACATGCGAATAGAAACGAATTCTTAATCCCGCATCTCCCTAAACAAGAACCATAATTAAGATTGTATTCAAAATGAAGATTCTAGAAAGCAAGATGTGCAAAGAAAAAAAATAAGGGCATGGGAAAAGTTGTTGTTCACCGCGTATGATTAAACACCTTCTACCAATCATAAGTTTGTTAAAATTTTCTAACCCGATTAATCAATGCCTCTTTTTTAGTGCTGGTAGCTTGAGGCACAGTATGTCTTTTCTGATAAACAAGAAGAATACTTCAGCTGCCAGCTATTATGAAACAGTAACTGAAAGAAACAAGCAACAAGATGATTTCTAATAACATGATCAATATGATCAATAATTTTAACCGGCTAAGACATGGTGCTTAGGGTTCAATATGCTATATGGGCACATAGACATGATGTTTAGGGTTCAAGACCAAGATGCTATCTAATCGAAACTTCTGATCAGCTAAGATCTACAACAAAGATGAGGTCGGCCACACGGATCAAACTCTTCCACTCCACTCGATTCAATACCCTCAATAGCCCGCTTTCAAAATCCTCAAAATCCAGTCTAATCAATGCATCCCGAGTTATCTTAGACCTACCCCTAAGCTGCTAACATCTAATTTGAACAGCATCACAAGGAGTCCACACATTGCACATCAACTCAACAACGGTCCCAAATTAAAGAGCGACAAAAGTTTTCCGCTGGCTGTCAACGTAACGCAATCATCAAAGCGCTTTACCGACCAATTCAAGAGAGCTTTTCTATACCGATTTGGGTGGGGGGGACACAGACAAGCAAAATCTCACCTCAAACCGGATGTTCTTGTACACGAGCTCCTCCACATTGCTCCCAACCGTGGGGTGCGTGGTAACAACCTCTCCAAGATGCAACTTGTAAAGCGTCGTCGTCTTTCCGGCATTATCCAATCCAACCACCACAATCTTGTATTCCTTCGCCGGAAACAACATGAACCAAAATCTCGATATGAATGCCCCCATCGCCTCCTCTCAATCCGCAAACACCTACTACACCTGTAGAAGATCAGAACAACAGCAGATCAACAACAACAACAAAACCCTAATCGCAGCTTCAGGAATCGAAATCAGATAAAAAGAACCGCAGATCTACCAACGAATTGAGAAGAATCTGACCTGAGACGTCGAAGGGGTTCGAAAGATCGAAGATTTTGTTTCGCGATTACTCGATCGAACAATCGAGAAACCCTAATTTGAGCAGAGAAGAAGCTCTAATGGCCGATCTATTATTAGTACATTATGACAGAGCGAAAGAGCAAGTAATAAGCTTTTGATATGATAAGGAAAGTGATACGAATTATGACACGCAGGTTTAAGTCCGTTCGATGTGATCTTAAGATTCTATTTTGGGAATTCGTGTACTTTATCAACGAAGTGAGGAGGTTTGTATTCTTGTGTGGATTGTAATGTTCCCCTCCATGGTGGACTCCAATTTTGTTCGATTACTTCGAAACTGGGATAGTTCGACAATGATTGTCCAATCAAAACCGTACACGTTGCAAATACAGTTTTTAGAATTTTGACATTTCTTTTGTTGGCAATTTGGCTCAAATTTAATTTCTATTTAGTTTATTAAAAAATTTAGTGTTTTTTTCAAGCCTAAAAGGACACATGGATTATTCCTAACCCAATAATGTAACTCAATCTATTACAACATTTCATAAAGTGAAAAGAAAGAATGTCACTCATGTGTATGTCTATATAAAGATACCAAGATCAATTTATTAAAGCAACATTTTTTAGTTTTTTAAAGTAAAATAAAAGTTTCGTTAATCATTAATGGCTCAGTACATTCGATTGAATGGGACCAAACATATAATGACACTAATAAAAGTATATTAACGATTGTTCTTTAAGAAACATTTGGAACAAACACAATACCCAAATACTAATATTACTCGTAGGGGTGGGCAAACCTCGGTTTGGTGGTGAAAACCATCAAACCGCGATCAAACCGAGGGTTTACGGTTTGGTCATTTTGCAAATCGCAACCAAATCGAACAGCGGTTTGCGCGGTTTGGTCGATTTGGTTTCGCGGTTTTTCTTATAACATGTTTTTCAAAAAAAAAAAAAACAATGGTGGGAGGCGGCAGTGAGAGATCACTGGTAGGAGATGGCGATGGGAGGCATGGAATTGCGGGAGGCGGTGGTGGGAAGCAACTGTAAGAGGAGGTGATCGGTGGGAAGCGGTAGAGGAGGCGTAGAATTGTAGGAGCCTAGGAGGCGGTGGTAAGAGGAAGTGGCGGTGGGACGCGGTGGGACGCAGTGGAGGTGGTGGGATGTGGGAGGTGTCGAGTGGCGCAGTGGAAGGAGGCAACTGGTGAGAGGCAGCGACGACAATGGCTGGTAGGTGGCGGCGACGACGACTGGTGGGAAGCGGCAGTGACGACGACTAGTGGAATGCAGCAACGGATGACCTCAACTGGTGGAGGCAAATATGTTTAGGATCTTGAGATGGAGATGATAAAATGAAACGGCTATAGTTTATATTGGTTAAGGTTAAGTTGTTTATATTGGTTAAGGTTTTAAAATGTGAATTAAATAAATTTGCTAAATTACCCTCGGTTTGGTTTGGTGAACCGCAGTTTTTCAGAATTGAAAACCACCACCAAACCGCGATTTTGCGATTTTCAAGTTTTTCAAACCACCCCCAAACTGCGAGTTTTAAAAACCAAACCAAACAATACGGTTTGGGCGGTTGGAAACCAATGCCTACCCCTAATTACTAAGCTTTCAAAAAATAATCTACTATTACTATAATGAAGAACAAAGCTTCCAACTAGTCAAAGCATCTCTAGGGAGATAGAAGAGACATCATTTGCCAAAAAGCAAGATTAAGAAGAGGTCGAGGGTTAGACTCTCGTTAAATTGAAAAAAAACAAAAAAAACAAAAAAAACAACTCCTAACTAGGAAAAAAAAACAACAACCTCCAACTAAAGAAAAAACATAACTTCCAATGAGGAAGACAACCCAAAACTTTCTACAAAATTAAAAGGCGCTTCGCTAATTAAAAAATCCTAAAAAAAAGAAAAATGCCAACTCGATACCAATCTGCACAATCATTGAGAAAAATGCAAATGTAAAGGAGTAACAATTACGAATAGACCCAGGCTATTCGAACCCCACATTTTGCTTATTTTACCCCATTTTTGAATTTTTTTTAGCCCCTAATGAAATGACCCAACCACCCCTCCATATAAAAGAGTTTTTACTCACCCATACTCCATTCACCCCACTCACGCATACCCCAATCATCCCTTTCTCAAATCGCATTCTCACCACAAAGCCAAATCCTGCAAAATTCGAGCAAAATCACATCAATTCGAAACCATAGGTGCGTTCATCATCTCTTTTAGCATCGATTTCGAGGTTTTTAGAGGTTTTTTTTTAATTTTTTCGAGTCGGTATTGTTCGTGGTTTTGTTGTTGAGTTTAGGGATTCGATTTGGAAGTTAAATCTTGCATTTTGGGTATAAAATCTCGATGAAATAAAAATATCAAGAGATTCCGTGCAAAACCCACTATTTTTTTGTCATTATCATGTATTTTCTTAGGAGTTTCGAAATTTTTTTGTTCGTTCTTGTTACCTGCGGATGTCGGTTACACAGGGTCGACAACTCTAAAGAGGTTTTGAACACATAGGGTCGACACCTCTTTAGAGGTCTCGGATGGATCCCTCCGTCACTAATTAAAATCGAGTCCACTTCGCATTATCGGTCGGAGTCGGTCGATACCTCTTTCGATCGGAGTCGGTCAATACCTCTTTAGAGGTATCGGTCGAAGTCAGTTGTTACCTCTGAGGCATCGATCGGAGTCGGCCGAACCCCGCATACGACACTTCATCACTTCTTGGACACAACGCGACTACATCCGACCTTGTTCAACGAAAAAACACTCTTACGACACTTGGTCACCTAGTACAAGTACTCTATAAATGACTAAAACTGAGAAATGGAGAGGATTGAAGGGTGTTGGGATGAAGGTAGGAGATAGAGTAAACACTCGTTGATGGCGAGGGGTAATCTTGAAATAATTTATAAAAAAAATTGGGGTAAAAGTAGTAAAAAAACTCAAAACGGAGTATAATGAAATAATGTGTAAAGGAGCAAAACATGGAGTCCGAATAGACGTGGCCTTACAAATATTGGTGAAACTGATAACCGCAATAGGGATGTAAATGATTACCTCATATTTGAATAGATAGGTAGTTTCTTATAAATAAGAAAACAAGAAGTTGGAACCGCCGTAAATCATATAATGGACAACTTTTTATTGACTGAGTAAAGATTGATAATTCAAATTAATAAAATAAAATAAAGTAATGGGGTGAAGGAGCAAAACACAGAGTCCACTTCGCATTATCGGTCGAAGTCGACCGATACCTTTGAAGAGGTATCGATCGAAGTCAGTCCTTACCTCTTTAGAGGTATCAGTTGGAGTTGGTCGTTAGCTCTTTAGAGGTACCGATCGGAGTCGGCCAAACCCCGCGGGCGGCACTTCATCACTTCTTGGACACAACGCGACTACATCTGACCTTGTTCAACGAAAAAAACACTCTTTCGACACTTGGTGACCTAGTACAAGTGCTCTATAATGACTAAAACCGAGAAATGGGAATGATTAAGGGGTGTTGAGATAAAGGTAGGAGATAGAGTAAACATTCGTTGATGGCGAGGGGTAGTTTTGAAATAATTTACAAAAAATGGGTAAAAATAGTAAAAAAAAACTCAAAAACAGAGTACAATGAAGTAATGGGGTAAATGAGCAAAACATGGAGTCCGAATAGACGTGGCAACAAATATTGGCGAAACTGATAACCGTAATAGGGATGTAAATGATTACCTCATACTTGAATAGATATGTAGTTTCTTATAAATAAGAAAACAAGGAGTTGGAACCACTGTAAATCATACAATGGACAATTTTTTAATGATTGAATAAAGACTGATAATTCAAATTAATAAAATAAAATAAAGTTTAGGAGTTTTGTGAGATGGATTGCCTTTGCCATAAGTGGTTTGCCCTAGCATCCTTTTAACTTCACATAATGGGATGGTATGCAAGACTCATAACTCCACGAACAATATAGTGATCTCGTTTTTTGCAAATCACTAATAATTTGGAGTGTTTAAATTTAGAAAAGTATAAATATATTTTCTTTTTTTTTTTTTTTTTTTTTTTGGTTTTTTGACTTTCAGATATCCAATAGCTGCATTTGGCTCCCAACTAATTCGAAATTGGGGCTATTAAGACCCCAAAAGAGACTAAAGCTTAAGGCGTTGACTGAGGCCTCAAGTTCAAGTCACGGCAAAATTATGTCCTCCAACTGCTTTTGGGTGTTAGGAAAGGTGCTCCCGATCATTCCCATAGAGCTAGTCAGACTTTAATCGGAAAGGGGCCGAGACAGTTTGGACACATGGATTTCAAAAAAAAAAAAAAAAAAACTCCCCAGCATCATTTGCTCCAAGAAGACTCTAAGCCAAGACTCAAGATTTTCCTTAACACAAGGCATACATAACATATAAATTACACTAATCTAAGTTACATGAACTGACAAGAAGGAAAGGCACAAAAATATGGACTAACAAGAGCTCAAGATCTATATCTCATGCAGTTATGATCATTGATTACAATGTACACAAAACCAAAACTAACAGTACTGAAATAGTCCATTAAACCTAGAAATAGTCCATTAAACCTGGCACTGGATTCCCTCCAACAAAAAAGTTCTTAAGAAACCAAAAACATCATGGTCATAACTCTAGAGAAGGTGCTTTATTAATGCATTTTAATATGTACAAACTACATTCATTTCATTTCAAGCATTGAGAGCAATGAGTGTCGAAGAACTGACATTTGAACATTCCAAATTTACAAGTAAGAACATTTTTAGGAAAACTAAAAGAGCCACCTTGAACATCTCATGGGAATCATCTAAAGACAAATACACCCACCACGTCTGATGCACAAAATTCCTGCTTAATTTTGTTACATTATATGAGATATCAAACGAAAAATCATGAACTACAAATTTAGCCTCGATTAAGGGTATTGGAATGTCGCTATGGTATCAAAGAATCTGAGAGGACAATAGTTGTCTTAGGTAAAGCAAATGTTCGTCAGTAGAAATATTGAGAGAAAGGCGGAGGTTCGTCAACAAAAACTCCTGATCCCAACTTAAAAGTCCAGTAACATATAAAGCCTGCATAGTTTGTTTATAGGCGTACCTCTAATTCATGGACGCTATAAGAACAACTTCAAGAAACATCCGTACATGATTCCCACGAACTTTGGACCACATAATCTAAGAAGTTACTATCACTACAACTAGCAACAGAGCACTAGTTACTCAATTCAGCTACCTGAAAATCCATGGCAAAAGGGTGCGAAGAATGATTGTTTAATCTTTCGATTTGAACATCCATTTCGGAAGATCTAATTATGCAGCTCTTAGCCACATTTGCAATGTTGGAAGAAATGTTATCTACCTTTTTACGAGAATTAATGAGCACTTGTTCGCGTCTTTCCACATCAATGGTTTTTCTCCGCATCCCACCACCTATGTCCCCAACAACATCATCAACATATGATTGAAAATCACAGTTACGATTTCTCTTCATGGTTTTCATACGGGAAGAAAGCTTACCCAAGCCTTTATGCTTCCTTTTTAGGGAAATTCTCTTGAGTGGATGTTGCAGTTTGTCACTAGACTTGTCACCAAAGTGCATAGAACATTCTGACTGGGTATGTCCATCATAGTTTTTTTTCTTATTACTCTTTTTATGAATAGCAGCCTGAAAGCAGACGTAAAAATAAGTTAGATTTGGAATTAATTACTAATTAGAGAAGCTCATTGATTCATAAACAACTTACTCCAAGAAATCCAGTGTATAATATTATACACAATGTGGCAAGTTACTTGAGAGTCAATTAAAATCAGTCCACCCACCTCAAACATTCTCAATAAGTCTAGTCGATAATGGAATTAGGAACATAAGCTGTACTTAAAGTGGCTAAGGCCCTTCACACTAGAGCTGACACACGAAATGAGGAGTGTGCGTCAATGAAGGAAGATGTATAAATGCACGTAAACTTCTTATTTCAGAAATAAAATCTCAAGAAAAGCGAATGATAACAATACTTAAATAAGAATGTAACTATACATGAGAATTAAAATGTACTATAAATGAATTATTGCATTCTGAGTTTTTGACTTAGAAACATATGCTAAAATTACAAACGTCACTAAAAATGATTACTACATAACATAATTGGAATAAGTGCAATCAGTAAGATGCCTCACAAAAGAGTGAAGAGCTAAGGCCAATGGATTTTTTTTTTCAAAGGGATGTTAATTATTATTACATTCCTGCGAGGTAATGGCATAAGTCAATCAAAATGAGGCAATTAATAATATAACAATCATCAAGGAAATATCATTGGTACAAATTCGCTATTTGATAAGTAATGTATGTAACAAAAGTCTGTGTCGTGCTATTCAAATGGAACTTGCAGTATCTAGAAGTAATTGACTTCTTAAATATTATAAGCTACTACTAGATCTTTATCACTACACTATTTTAGGGCACCAATGAATCATAACAACCAAGACTCCAGACTCCAAGATTCATGCTTAAGGCAAGACAAAAAGTATAAAATGATTGTAATTGGTCGATTCATCAGACCACCAAACAAATATCACTTGGAGAATTACAGCTGATATTCAAACAACAGACAGAAGTTCCTACATTATGTAAACAACAAAGGAAAAAAAAAATAACTATGTTATTTACTAGAGGAAGAACTGACTAGATGCCCTTAAGGTATGCATAACAAGGCAGACATGCAGGTTTTTAGTGTAAAATCATCATTGATTCCATAAAATTATGAAAAGAAAAATAGAACTCAATGCATAAGTTAGCCATCTAGCAAGAATGATTTAACTAATGCTAGAAACTTGTCAGTTTATTAAAGCAGGAAGAGAACTATGCAATGAAAATTCACAAAAGAATTCTATTAAAGATAGTTGAGGGAAGATCAGAAAGTTTTCACCATTTTTACCACAATCCACTTTTTCTTCTGCCAAACTTTCTGAAGCCTTAGACATGATTCATGAGATTCTTTAAGCTGGATTCCCTCACACAGTCTGACCACAAATCGGTAATTCTTCAACATATTTACAACCTTGCCAACTTTCCAGCAATGAAGATCAAACACCTCAACAGTATCACCTATCGTCCATTTATCATTCTCATTTGCTGGTGGAGGTTGAGACCTAATATTCTTTGAGATACCTTCTCCAAAACAGGTTCTGCTTCAGCATTCAGAAATAACTTATATCTAATTGTATAATTATCTCCGTTTGCTGAAACTATTTCCCCAGGAAGCCAAGAAAAGGACTGCCTTTTATTTCCTCTCAAAACTTCTACTTTTTCCCCTTCTTTGAATTACATGACTTCGCAACTCTGCAAGCTTGTTTGTAATCGTAATATGGCTTGAACTTAGAATCTGATCCACCCAAACAGACAATGAGAAAAGTATTCAGGCAAGAAATTACATCTTTCACAAAATCCAAACCTTCAAACCAACAACTTCCTTTTTTTTCTTTTAGTTTTCTTTTTCTATTTTTCGATAAGAAACAAGGCGCCCAAAGATACAAACCGGTAAGTTAGCGTTCAGAAGAATTAATACTCCAAAAAAAATCCTATCCATAAATAGCAGCAGAGAATTCTAAAAAGCCTTAATGCAAATGCATTTATTAGAAAAGTAAAATCCAATGCTAACGCAGTTGCATATGAACTATATTTTAGGTTACTTTTAAAGGATTCAATTTATTATCTATCAGCAGACTATAATCAGATCACCATCAAATAGAAATAGTCTCGAAACTAATCCAATTGACCGAATCGATGCAACCAACTAAAAACTCTTACTAAACTAAGCCCCAAACCAGCAATATGCAAAAACAAATTTAAAAAGACCCCTTTTCAACAGATCAAAGCTTTTCCTGGGAGAGTAAATCCAAGCAGATAACAAAACCGTAAAATAGCAAAAAACAAGAAACATGCTCAAAACCAAACTTGGAGAAAACCCATAATTGCTTTACTCCAAAACACTAGCAATGTTTACAGCAAAAACCAGAACATGAACAATAATAACAAAAAGGAAAGCAAAAAAGGGTCCCTCAACCATTAAACTGAAAACCAGAACATACCCACCAACCATTCTCATCAAAACATTCTATCTACCTATAGGCCTCAACAAACATGGAATTAACCCAAATTAGAGACACTCATAAATGGATTTGGATTAACAAGAAAGATATTGTGGATAATCACAAAATTGTATGAATTTCACAGTAAGAATTACAGATTTTGAGACTCTTTCGAGTGGTTAATCAATAGAATCTATTAAGAACAAAAAATCAACAAAATAAGAGGAATGACCTTAGATATGGATCGAGAGAGTGTTGAAAATGTGTTTTGGTTGATGTGTTCATGTCTACATTTTCAAGGGGAATGACGTTTATTCTCTTGAAGAGGTGTACAAGAGCTTAATCGGGATTTTTGTTTGTTTTGGAATTGGGATTATGGGCAATGGATAATAATTTTCTAACCTTCTTTTGACACTACAAGTGCCGCATGCACGCATCTCGAGGTAGACTGCGTGGTGTTTATTTAGTCGGTGTTTGTTTGGTGGTATTAAAAGTGGCTTCGAATATTTTGATACGGCCAATGCGGCATGTATGCAGAGGTATATCAAACGATGCTCAACCAGTCATCGTCGATTTGGTGGTGTCAAATGTGGGTTAGAATAGCAAGATCAATTGGCGATATACTTAGAGTTGTAAAGTTGCAATGCAGGCAAATATTGTACATCTATCTCTGTAACATCAAAGGGAGGGATTACCATAAAATGGGGTCCCAAAAAAATTAGGTCTGGGCAATTCTTCATATAAGGAGAAATGTGAAGTTTGTCAATATCCAATTCGGCTTAAAATTCGGAGAAGTCAATTTTGTCTAGACCTGTCTTATACTCTAAAATCGAATTGCCCAATTATCCAGATATGTCAAGATTTCTAAAAATTTAAGATTCATTTATTAATTTATATTATAATATTCATGTTTGCTGAGATGTGTAGATGGATATATAGTCTCACATCGATAAAGTATGACTTTGTAATGAACAATATAAGTGTAGATCTTTTCCTATATAGCGTTAATACTTGCATAAAAACAAATATACAATAGTATTTTTTTAATGAATGGAGGAGATTCTCATTTTATTAATTTTGTTTTGTATAGAAAATAAACAACTTTTGCACCTACCAAGCTTCGAACCCATGACATCTTACTTACAAATCTCATACCAAACTATTGAGCCACCCAATTGGTTAGTTACATTACTATTTTTTTTGGTAGATATAGTAATTAAAATGTGTAAGTATTTTTGTTGTTATTGTCATGGTCGTTGTTGTTGTTTTGTGAATTTGTACAATGTAAGGTAGTGTTTTTTTCAAAAGAGTTGGGCAATGTGCACCCCGCACAATGATTAGGGTACCCAGCATAAATCTTGTAAAAATTGGATTTGGAAAGAAATGTCAAAAATGTCCTCTCAAACCCAACAATTCACTCACGATCTAAATTACTCCTTCCCACGCACCCTACCTTCATACAAGCTCCAAATTTCTGTCAAGTGCAATTGATCCCTCGTCGTCTGGTGTAATTGTTTCTCGATTAAAGGGGCTTTTGGACATTATAAGCATGTTGTTTCTAGTTTTTTGGTGGTTTTATGAATTCGTTGAATATTTTTAGAAGAGAAAATAAAGTGGGTTTTGTACTATAGGGTTTGTTAGATTCGATGTGTTTATATCACGGTTAACATGTAAGGAGTGGGAGACAGACATAAAAGAAGATATGGTTTTTTTAATCCATTTTTATGTATCTTTTTGCATTTTTGAAAATGTAATGGAGACGCGAAGTGCTCGAACACATAAGGTCGAGACAATATATAGGATCTCGGTTATATGTAGTCGACACTCTAGAATTGGTTTCAGACTAATACAGCTAAAACCATGCACTTACTATGTGTCGATAGTTACGGTGGGGTAGGTACGGATACTTGATGCATAGTCTCAGATTTGTGTAACCGAGACTTATTGATGTTGGACCGAGACAATATGTTTTAACTGTTTTTCAATTTTCTCATTATCAAATCTTACGATACACATAACTTGTGCAGGAAAAGCCTTCCATATCATCAACATATTTGTTTTGAAGACTACACAAGTGTTTTTAATCATGAAGAACCATTTAATCTAAGAAGGAGGCTATTGAGTGGGTTCAAAACTTGGGACGAGAGGCTGTTGAGTGGGTTCAAAACTCGGGACGGGAAAGAAATTTTGTGTTAGTTACGAAGAAGTCAGATGCTGGAGAGAATGGTCGTAAGGGTAGGGTGAAGCTTATTTGTGAGAGGTCTGGTACATATATAGGTGTTTCTCAAAGAACAGGGATATTCGAAGCGGCGAAACTTGAGAAAAAATCACCAAAGTTGAACATAGGAAAGGAAAATGAGGATAAGACAAGACCTCACAGTGGCACCAAGAAATGTGAGTGCCCTTTTATTATTTGCGTTAAAGAAGATTCAGATTCTCTATGGTATTTGAATGTGCTATATGGGAGTCATAACCATGAGACCGCAAAATACTTGGAAGGGTACTCATATGCCGGTCGGTTGACTCCGGATGAGAAGATTGTAGTTGGCTAAATGACTAAAGGGAATGTGATGCCAAGATAGATCTTTAACACATTAAGGCAAAGGGATAAAATAATGCTCCATTCTTCATGCGATTTACAATGCACGACAAAGACAACGAGACCGAGAAGCCAGTAGGAGAATGCAAAAGCAACAACTGTTGCACTTATTGGAGCAAAATAACTATTTATCGTGGCATAAGAAGGATAATAATATGAATGTCATAACCGATATATCCTGGGCACATCTCGATTCTATTAATTTGGTGCGGTGTTTCCCTTTGGCGCTTATTATGGGCTGCATATATAAGACGAATAGGTACTGCTTGCCACTATTGGAGATTATTGGGGTGACTTCAACTGAGGTCGCTTTCTCGGTTGGGTTTGCTTTCATGTCGTCAGAGATGAATGACAACTACTTATGAACTTTAGAGATTTTGAAGCAAATATTGGAGGGTTGGTCTTCACCGAGTGTTTTTGTCACTGAAAGAGAGTTGAGGCTTATCACTACAACCCAACAAGTATTTCCCCAATCGTCTCACCTACTTAGCATGTTGCACATAAACCGAAATGTCTTAACCAACACCGAGAAAATGTTTGCAAGAAATGAAGACTTCACTATTTTTAATGATAAATGGGCGACATTAGTGTATGCAAAGTCTGAGGCATCATTTAACCGTCGGTATAGTGACATATGACATGATTATGGTGATGTGAAAGGGTTGGTCAGTTTCTTGAAAAAGTCTTGGGTTGGGGAGTTCGAGAAAAGATTTTCTTCCGCTTGGACGGATAAGATTCCGCTTGGACGGATAAGATTATGCACTTGGAGGAGACAACGATGCAAAGAGTTGAGTCTGCACATTCAACTCTCAAGAAATGTGTTGGGCATTGTCAAACAAACTTTGAAGCGTTATGGGGTGTCATTGATGGCATGATAGACAACCAACTCAATAAAATAAAGGCATTTTTTAAAGTGGAGTTTGATTGTGGTGCAATAAGGCTTCATGGGTGCTTTGTATTGTTATTTGCGAAGTTATGTCTCCCAAGCAACACTCAAGTTGATTCGTGAAAAAGTAGAGCGTCCAGAGGATGTCGAGACCGACCAATTTTTTGTGGTTGTAACATACACTCAACACATTGTCTTTTTTGTGCACTTGAGTTTAATGTACATATTTTGGCTGGTTCACCTATACCATTTGAGGACGTACACAGTCATTTGGCGGAAGCTGAGTTTGATACATGAGCAGTCTGTGGGTCGGACTAACTATAACTTCAATGACGAAATCTAGAGAGTCCTTGATAAGTTTGGAAGTTGCGTTGATGAAGATGCCCATGTGAGGATCATTCAATAGTTGAGAGAGATTAGTAATCTTTCATTCACATCGGTGATTTTACCTCCTGCTAAGGTGAAGACAAAAGGGAGACCAAACATAAAAAAATGAGTAAAAAATCACTAAAGAGAAAGCCCAATGAAGACGATACATCTATGACAAGATTTCCTAGTGGTTTTGAATATGTGCCCAGTCACGGGGAGTTTGAGTGTTCGTGAAAGAAGCGAAGGCCATCTGTTGCTAAAATTTACTGAACCCATGGAACTTTAATGGGTTTGTTTAAGGTTGGGCTCATCTCTAGCATTCAATCAGATTGGGTTCCATATATTGAGAGTACTTTCAATATGGCTAGCAATGGTCATTGTGGCTTACGGTGTATAACCGTCGGCCTCTGTCTACCCGATAGACATGATTGGAGGACAATTAGAGAAGGCATTCTCCGTGAATTGGATGAAAAATAAGTTATATGGGGTGAAGTTATAGGAGACGACTATGCAACCATAAGGAATTGCGTGGTTGGGGAGGTTGGATGGGAAAAATGAATGACTCTTCCCAATATGGGCCTTTTAATTGCAACCACTTTTAATATCATGTTAGTGAACGTTTCAAGTGGCAATTACTTGACCTACCTTCCTTTGCGTAGCTCACAACTATCAAACTTTATGGAGAGGGTTATCATTAGCATTAAAAATGTCAATAACATTCATTAGGTTATGGTAATTTTCATATAATTCCACTGAATTGATATTTTTTATTATTTTTCCTTAAAAGTTCCTAACAATAACAACTTATTCTCTAAGTGATTTTGCAATTGATAGGTAAAGTTCAAAGATGATGCATCTCTTCCTCTCATTCTTCCATTATGGAACACTTTTGTGGAGAGTAATGCTAAGGGATAGGGTATGAGATTCCGTGTCCAAGATCGCATTCCTGTCATGCATTCTCAGCAAGGCACGACTGATGTAATAGACTTAGGTGAACCTCAGCTTTTGTAACAACTTTGATAGAATATTTTGGAATGACTTGTATACTTGTGCATTTTGAAAAACATTACAAAGTATTACATGTTATACTTGTTCAATTTGGAACATTTTATTTTGTATACATGTTCATTTTGTATCTATCCATATTGGTTTTCGAAATCCATAGTACATTGTGTTACGTATGGCATTACTTGTTTTAAAGTTTTGCACCTTGGATTATGCTATTTTTTTTTAGAAAAATCATTGTTTCAGTTAAGCAGGTCTGACACCTGTTCACTCGTGTCGGACTTGCTTGACCGAATGTTAGCCCTATCGTCATTAAGATGACTGGTCGACGTAGATTACCTTAATCCTCCGATAATCTAGTCTGCCTAATCCGTTCTTTCAACTTTAATCTTAAAGAAATAATTATTTCAGCCATTTGCAAGGCTCCAAAACTAAATTTGTATTTTTAATGAAACTCGCTTCATGATTTGTTTAATTGGAGCAAATTGGGAAATCATGTTTGTATTTAACAAAAATTTCGACAGCACCACCCCTAAAAGTGGTATGTCAAAAAATTCACCTAATAGACAACATAATTGTGGAAAGGCCTAAAAGGACTCATCACTCCCCGCAGTTCACAATATGTATCAAATTCAAATTAATAAACTTACTTAGAGTCTTCGATAACTTAATTTCAACTTTACAATCCCAAATAGACCTAAATTAAATATAAACCTTCTCAACTTATTTAAGTTTTCTAACTTATGAGATTCTCATAACTATTCAATGAAACTTCACGTCCTACGCTCACCTCCAATAATCCCAAAACAATAAATATAAACAATTTAAAACAAGAATTTATTTTAATTTGTGAAAATAATTACCATAATCTTCTAGTCTTGTCCACTCTTCCCTTGTCATCACATAGAATCTGACACCATATAAAATAACTCGAAGATATCAGATAAATAAATTGCTACATTGATCTGTACTCCTGAATTGTTAGTCTAATACATGGAGATAAGTAATTGCATTTCTTAATAAACAACAAGATATATGCGGCAACATGACATGCAATGCACTATATCATCGTCTTCTAACTATAATCAGGCGTCGACTTCTAAAAATAGTAGAAAGACAAGATAAAGAGATCATGAAATGCAGAGATAACTTGTCGGCGTTAGACTCCGCTAGTCTCGTTAGACGGTGTAGAGGCATGATCAAAACCAAGTTTCACGCAAATCAGACTCTGAAACAAGCTTATCCCCCTCACTCACTCTATGTATGCATAACCAATAATGATAAAATGCAATGCAGACTATGTTACAATTACATGTACATAAATATTCAATGAAAGTTTACTTACAACCAACCACTTTTGACTTATTTTTTGAGGTATGCGGAACATCGGATCACCTTGAAGATGATTCTTATAGCTTCCATGCATACCCAATTATATTGTGGGTCAAACTTTAAGTTAAACCAAATCACGAAATCCAATGAAAACTGTGGCCAAAGTACGTTTGAGAATTGTTTCCAAAAACATTAATTTACATAACAGTTTCAATTGGCTTTTAACCAATCAACTTGGGTAACTTTTTAACCTTGAAAACCTCAATATTTATCATGATGACATAAAAGGAACTTATATTACATATCTTATACTTACTATAGACTCTAAGAACACTCAAATCGGATAACCGACGGAAAAGTTATGAATTTTCCAATATGGCATGTCGACTACGTAAACTTTATTTTATTTGAACTAAAAAAGTCTCCAAATCAATATTTTCGCAATTAAATCTTTAAAACTCGACAACGAACACCACAAAACCACTCGATTCTAACATCAAAATATTCCCACATCCGGTGGAGTCAAATCGGATCTAAACCAATAATCCATTCATCCCGAAACCCAATTTAAATCAATATCAACTATAAAAACATTTTCAAAATAGTTATCAGCTGAATCACATCAGTTCAATTCATCAAAACCCTAACTCACGTCAATGGGATTTATTCCTAATCGGAGCGCATCAACCCAATACATCAATTTTCAACAATTCCTATCAATATATATTAATACCTCGTGAAACAAATCGAAAAATAACAAGAATTCGAATTGAATTTTGGAAAATGCACAACATTGAGTATTTACTGAATTGCAGGCCGAATACCTTATTTTCACCGTGAAAACTTAGCTTGAATTGACCGTCTCGCGATGCTCTACGATTTTGCAGAAAGAAACCGAGCAAAAATCAGACTTTGGGAGCTCGCAGAGTGAAAACCCGAGTGAGAGGGTTTAGGGATCGATGTAGCTTTGTTTTCTGTTTGAAATGAAATCAAATGTTTCGTTTGATTTCTTTTTTTATGTTTATTTATATATAAAACCCCAGCTGCTTGTCAATAGCTTAATTTTTTTTTCCAAAAATTCTTATTTTGACGTATTTTGACTTCAGACGCTCATTTTCATTTTGGTTTTTCACCAAATTGAACCAATCTCTTGAAAGAATAGTCTATCTTTATAAAATATCCATAACATTGATTTTGGTTACACCAAAACCTCAAAAATTTTAACTTTGTCCAGACATACTAAACCCTTATGGACCAATTCTCTTGCCATACTAAACCAAACTTGCACCAACTTAGATTCACTCTCAACCTCAACCACCGCCGACTGATACGAAACTCGAGGCAAGGTCTTGCACGAACTTCGTTATCATTTTATATTGCCATTTATCCGACTTGCACAAAAATCAAGGCAAAATCTTCACGTGGGGATTAACACTTAATTCATCATTTTCAAGCTATTAATAATTTATTTTCACTCGTGCCCTTCAGACATGCACTTGCAACTCGATAATGAGAAATTAAGGATACACCTCGACACACCCTCTGTGGCGACCCCAAATCACGAGGCCGCCAGGGGTCGCAGCCCCACGGTCTTGTTAGATCATTGACCCACTAGGTCCCACGCGCCACTAACGTCCTTTGCTATGTCACGACTCTTTGATATACGTGTTAACTCATTTGGTTAATCAGTTTAGTTAGATAATTGAATCACTTCTAGCATTAAAACAGTGGAAGTCTTAAATTTAAAGTAACTAAAACAATTAAATTCATCATCATATAAAGCATCATTTATAAGAGCAAGTCCTACTGTGGAAAATCCAAGAAAATACTATGTATGTAGGCGAAAATACTAATAAGTAGTAATATATACATGTACAGTGTTTATCCAGTCTCATAATACCGCCAAAGTAAAGCAAAATATCAAAATAACACATATTAGTGGGTCCTCAACCGCGGGCAATCTGATGAAGTCGCCAAAAATCCCCTTGCCCCTACTAGTACTGGGATCTGCACTTGACCATCACAAAATCCAAATGGAGAGTACAGTCAATAATATTCCAAATGAAGTACACCGAGAATTTATAAGAAAGTAAATAGATATCAATAATCATGTTAAATTATCATGCGGAAACTAAACAGTCAACTGTACTACGATCATCACATTAATAGATAACACGAGAGAAACAATGTGTGTATTCGTCCCGGTCAGACTAAACTGTACTTCGAACCTCAGGATCCTTGCGGTGGGTGCCCCCACTTCCTTTCACCTGGTTCCTCGCAGTGCGTTTCCGACAGGTGCACCCTTAATGCAACTCGGGTTGCAATTCACCGAGTGTCTAATCACACGTGCTACAACCTAGTGTAACATAAGTACAATACGAATATCAAGGTATGAGTAACTCAACCACCAACCCAAATGTATCACGAAATAGAGTACAATAAAAAGGAATAGGAAATCAACCATGGAAAAATAAACCCTTAGAGACTTTCAAGTAGATTCTTACGTACCTCAAAACGAACTCTGAAATCTCCCTAACATCTCCGGATACGCGCTCGACTCTCGACTATAGTCTCCTAAGTTCCTGGTGTCCAATTAAACCATGTTAACTAGTTTAAAGTCAAATTAAGTGAATTTATAATGTGTGGCCAAAACGTTGAAATTTTATTCCAAAAGTTTGATTTTTAGCACACTTTTCGAGTTATACCTGGGTGTCAAACGTCCGAAAAAAAACTCTCGAATACTATTTTTCTTATTTTTTTCTGTAATTTATTTTATTTAAAGCTTTTTTAAATTGATTTTTTAATAATATATTATTTAAATAAATGGGTAGGTCCCTGGACCGGGCTTGACCCAAGCTCGGTCCAACCAGGTCAACCTGACCCGGTCCCGACCCAACAGAGTCGGGCCCTCCCCTTCCCATTAGAGTTGTCACTGTTTTTGTTTTTGTTTTTGTTTTTTTTTTCAATAAATCAAACAACAACAATACTTCAACTAAAACAACATCAACACAACTATATCATCAATAACCCAACACCATTAATACCTAATTTCTCCAACATTCAACCACAATCAACTATCACCACTAAAACCTCATTGAAGCTTTATTTTAATGGAAAATTGAAGGAAACTAGAGATGCTCACCTTGATCACTTGTTTGATTGATCGAATCACTTCTAAAGACTTCAAGGATGTCATAAAAATCTCTCACTCTCAATTAATCAACTCCTCCAAAATTTTTTACTATTTTATGTGTTGCAGAGAGGGAAAGAAAGGAAACGTGAGAGTGAATGAGAATGAGTGGTGAACCTCATTTTGGGGTGTTAGGTGTATAGGCGGCATGTTCCCATTTGCTCCTCATTAGACACAAATTTTTAGTCTTGTTCAATTACCTTCGGTCACCCGGTGTCTCGTACCTCGGCATGCATAACGAGGCATGCCCTAGTCGCCAATTTCAATCAATTGGCCTAGACTGTATTTATCATTAATATTTGTCACATTTAATTTATTAGATTATCCAATTTATTTTTCCAACCTAGTGTACCCATATTTCGCTCGCTCGGTACCCGTATTGACACGTTTTTTGAGGTAAACGCCCGTTACACTATCTCGCTCGATTCAATTAAATAAATACACACATGCGATGCTAGGTAAGATAATTTAATATACCCCATCACAAATAGGCAAACATTACGCAAAACCATTATTTACCTAGTCAGACGTACCCTGATCTATCTACAACATCTACGCGGATCTGAGCTGACTTCCGAGTCTGAAAATAGTCAATAATAATGGCGAAATTAAAAATTGGGCCGTTACACCCCAACTTCATGAAAAATAACGTATATTACATCTACTAGGTATGCAACATGCAAAAATAATATTTAAACTTGTGATCTTTTGTCCATAATACTGGGTCCCGCCTTAGATGCTCAAATCGCAAATTAAATTCGAAAACACTTAGTTAGCATCCTAATCAAGTTTACGAAATTTCTTGATGTTACAATCTTCCTAACTAATTAAAAATTCCGTCATCGAAATTTAAACTTACAGATTCCTGAACCAAAAGAGATATGAGAAAATGATCCTTTATATATAACTCTTTTAATCTAAAACTCTAAAACTATATCCAAGGTGAACCGTTAAGTGGACCCAATCACTTTCGTTATATTCAATAATTCGATAGTAAAGATCATAACCATTTCAACTTTTCATTTTCAACCTCTTAGTTTAATGAAAAGTTATCTCTATTACTTTGTCGATCTTGGCAATTCGTGAGTTTCTGACGAGTTAAACAATCAGCTTTATGAAATATCTAATAGCATTTACTTCATATTTCATGCCTTGAATCTCATTCAAGCATCAATATATAGCTAAACCTAGCCTATATTGCTTTTCATAACACAATTCTCATTCTAATCTGAATATTATTCCATAAACCGTTGATAATTCTTTCCATATCCACTTAAACTTTGGTACACATCCCGGTTTATTTTTTTTATCACTAATCATCCTTTTTATTTGAATTATCGGACGATCAATTCTTAGACTATCATCAGTCTAAATATAAGTGATATAAATAATATTTGACTATGCCTTTAGATACAAAGTAAAGTTGCGTGTCTATCTGATCCATCATCATTTTCAGCGTTTCTCAATAAAAACCTGGAATTACACAAGTCATCCTATGAACATAAATCTCTAATTATATCTATTATTCCATGACAAGAGATTTCAAATTACAATCTGATCAAAAAATGAAACTTGACACATCATGCAACTCTAACTCATTCTCTAAATGTCTACTCACAATATCATTTATTTTGTGGACTAGAAAGTAATTATCAATTCCAACTCGTCTACCAATTAACTTATTCCTTTGACTATTTAGAAAATCAATTACTTTTCTAACTTCATCAAATCATTTTCTATTCATGAGTTCATCAAGAACCTCATTCTTTCACTTAACTGCCAAGTTTTTGAGATCTATCGTAATCTCATGTCTTAATCACTTACTATTCACCAGCTTCTCTCTTGACCTGAATAGAGACAGTTATCCATACCTTGAGTGGACATGCGTTTTTAAATAGAGATATCAACATATTCGATGATTATACTCTTATAGTATAACTTTTAACTTGTATCTCATACAAGTTATAAATATGATATCTCTCGATTTGCCTCTACTCAATACAGCGGAAGAATACTCAATTCTTTTAACATATCAAGTCAAATATAATGTCATCTATTTAATATTCTACAAACCACTAGGAATAATATTGACTAACTGAACTGTAAGTTGTACGTTTCGTTTCATTTTATTTGTAACTTCGTCATTATTTCTTAATCTTACATCAACTCAAACTTAAGATAACATAGTGCTTAAAAACTTATTACTACTTAAATTGAACCAATGTACAACATATTCATTGATATTAGTTGTAAATTACTTTGGTTCAAGACTTTCAACTTTTGGAGTTTAAATCTTAGTAAGATCCTTATGAAAATATATCTCGTTCCATCAAACTTATAGTTTGATATCCTAATTGGATCGGGACTCGTTAAACTGAAATTTCACTTTTTCATGTGTATGTGAGAATATCTTGACCATTTAGTTATTTATACTTAAACTTCCAATTGACTTTAACGAAACTTCATAGACTTTTTATTCTAATTGTCCTCAATTAATTCTATTATTCAAAGACAAGTGAATGCACCACACTAGTCTACGCTGTGAATGAATCGTAATTATAAAACGGAGTTACTCAGACTTTTGGTCATGCACAACTACTCCCGTGTCTAGCCTTGACTAAAAGAATCTATTCGTGTCACTTCCATCAGTCATAATTCATCTCTATTTCTCATTTTATTTTATATACAGAGTCTATTTCATTCGGTTTTGTCAATATTAGCTATTCTCACATTGATCTCAATCTTAGTCCCTTTATAAACAAACCACGAATTTCACTCAACAACCATTCCACTTAGAGTTCCTTAATCTTGACTTAGAAAGACAATTTATATCTCTTCAAAAACTTAGCTAAAGATAATACGACTCCTTATAATCATTCAATCAACTGAAGTCTTCTTTGGCTAACCTTTATTCAAAATAGAGAAATTTTGCGACTCAAACAGTTAAATTGTTTGTTATTGCCTTACATTATTTCCATTAGTCTCGAATTTTTTCGATTTTTCTTTTTTCTTAAAAAAAATTCAGTATTTCTCAAAAGACTTTGTAAGACATCATAGTATCTTACCGATCATCAATTCATTTTTTATGAATTCACTTGTCCATTGTTGTTGAATTGAAGAGATAGAGAATTTGAATTTTCAAATTCTAATTAATTTAATAATTAATCAAACTCTTAAAGGAAACTGTTTCAATCCTTTAATTCATATAAATGGAAATTCTAGCAATTTAGGAGCTCATACTGACATCCTATACAAATCACTTACTGATTCTCAATCAATAGATCTATCTTTTCATTTTATTTTTTAAATTGTAGTCATAAACGTCATAACTTAATGTCATTAGAAGTGATTATTGGGTACTTTGAATCTCAAAACAGAACTACTTATGTTAAAATTTAATAGCTGATCTAAGCTATTATTAAACTACTTCCCCAATACATTAACTTCTTACATGTTGAACTTATCACTACATTTTTTCATTTTTAAGTTAGAAGTTTTTTGTTAATATTTGTTTCATAACAACACCTAATCTGGTGTTAACAAAGATTATTTCTAACTCGTGTTTTCTATTTGCTTTATCAGTTCTTTATTCGACTGATATAACCATTATACTCAACGTTGCTTATGAATAAGTAACTTGAGTAATACAACAACAACAACAACAACAACATAGCCTCAGTCCCAAATTTACCGGGGTCGGCTACATGGATCAAAATTTTCCATTGTGCTTGATTAAGTGCAATTGATGGTGAGCTTTGCAAACCATTCAAATCCCTCCTAATTAATGCATCTCATGTTAACTTTGGTCTGCCCATATCTCGTCGAATTTCTACAGTTTCTATTGAGTCAAGTTTTCTAGTTGGAGCATTTGTAGGCCTTCTTTGCAGGTGACGAAACCATCACAACCGCCCTTCCTTAATCTTTGTATCAATTGGTGCTACTCCTACTTGTCTTTGAATTTCTATATTTATTTTTCTATCTTTACGAGTTTTACCACACATCCACCTAAGCATCCTCATTTCTGGCTACATTCACTTTATGTAATTGTTGTTGCTTTACGCCCAACATTCACTTCCATAGAGCATAGCTGGCCTAATTGCGGTCCTATAAAATTTTCCTTTTAACTTAGTAGGAACATGTCGATCACAAATCACCCCCGTTGCACTCCGCCATTTCTTCCATCCAGCTTGGATTCTATGTGTGACATAATTTTCAATGTTACCATCATTTTGTATGATTGAACCTAGATATCTAAAGTGGTTTACCCTAGGAACTTCTACTTCCCCTAATTTTACCACTTCATCATCTTAATGTCTAGTGTTTCCAAACTCACAGTGCATGTATTCGATTTTCGTCCTACTCAACTTAAAGCCTTTATATTCTAATGTATTCCTCCAGAGTTCTAATTTCCTATTCACTCCATCTTTAGTTTCATCCACTAAGACAATATCATCTACAAATAACATACATAATGGTATATCCTATTGAATATGTCTAGTTAGTACATCCATAATTAAAGTAAATATATATGGGCTTCAAGCCGATCCTTGATGTAGTCCTATCGTAATGGAAAATTCTTTTGCAGCTCCTCCAAATATCTTTATACTCGTTACTACTCCATCGTAAATATCCTTAATAGTGTCTATGTATCTAGCATGCACTCTTTTTCTTTCTAGAACCCACCAAAGAACATCTCTAGGGACCCTATCATATGTTTTTTTCTAAATCTACGAATACCATATGAAGATTTTTTTTCTTTTCACTATATTTTTCTAACAATCGTCTTACAAGGAAAATCGCCTCCATAGTTGACCTCACAGGCATGAAACCAAATTGGTTCTCTTATATTGTTGTTTCTCTCATTAGCCTATTGTCAATTATCCTATCCCAGAGTTTCATAGTGTGACTCATAAGTTTAATTCCCCAGTAGTTTGAGCATCTTTGAATGTTTCCTTTGTTTTTGAAGATTGGCACTAGCGTGCTTCTTCTCCAATCCATTGACATCCGTTTTGATTTTAAAATTTTACTGAAAAGTTTTGTTAACCAAGTCAATCCAATTTCTCCTAAGCATTTCCAAACCTCTATGGTTATTTCATCTGGGCCACATGCTTTCCCTATTTTTATTCTTTTCAATGCCTCTTTAACTTCTACAATTCTAATATTGTGTGTATAGTTTACATTTCTTTCTTGGTGTGGGTTTTCATCTATTATAGTATCAACTTGGCCATCATTAAATAAGTTATCGAAGTAACTTCTCCATCTCTCCTTAATATCCTCCTCGTGCGTTAAAACATTTTGATTTTCGTCCTTAATACATCTTATATGACTTAGGTCTTGTTTCTTTTTATCTCTTAATTTGGCTAGCCTAAATATATATTTTGTGGCGGCCCTCGCCGCCCCTGGGTGATGTGTCTCCATGTACTCCTTGCCTGCTGGCCCAATTACACGTGTACGACACCTGCCCGTCCTTACTTTGTCTCGAAATGTATCCACTTGTGTGTGTATAATGTGTAAATAACATATTCAGCTGAAGACGTATTTAAATGCAAAAATCCTCATGAATAAATTAAACAAATCCTAGTATGGAAAAACCCTGAAAAGTACGAGGTAAACAACTGTACTATATAAAACTAAGCATGTACAAGGTCATGTCACTCTCCAGTTCCCAAAAGAATCAAAATATCAAAATAATCACACGTACAATTACTCCTCAAAAATAGGTAGTCAGAGGTAGTCGCCTAAGATCCCCTTGCCTTTACTTGTACTCGGATCTGCACTCAATCATCACGGAAGAAAATGGATGACAAGTCCAGTCAGTAAAATCCCAAGGAACTCCTGTAACGGCCCATTTTAAAAATGTCTCTTCAATTTACAAACGTAGACGTCAGCTCGGATCTACGTAGACGTCGCGATAGGCTATGACGCACGGGGTCTTAGGTATGCTAGGTATTTGTGTGTTGGATGCTTATTTGCGGTGAAATTTATTGGAATACATCGCATGTGTGTATGTTGCATAAAAATACGTGTGAGATTGTGTAAACTTTATTCGCCTCGATATGCGTGTCGACGTTGGTACCGGGTAGTTGACGGGACCGAATATTGGGTCGGAGAAACTAAAACACAAAAAATAAATAAAAAAGGCCAAATAACTAATATGGAATGGGTATTAGGCGGCCAGTGACGCGGCGGTACGCGTATATCGAGGTTCGAACGCGAATTCGGGCGTCGAAACACCCGAAAAATGGGCGAGTGACCCAACTGTGTCACATTTTGGTGTCGAGATATAAAGTCAACATAACAATCCTTATCTACACACTCCATCACCTTTTCTCTCACCACCCGTACACACCACACACCCACCGATCGGGAGGCCGAGAGAAGGAACGCGGAGAGGAGGAGGAGAAGAAGACGTCGGGAAAGAGAGAGGAGCGTGGGGACGCCACGATCGAGGTGAGTCCTCGTTGTTATTGTAGGTTTCGGTGGGCGGCCATGGTGGCCGGGACAAGGGTTCGGCCATGGAGGCCGAACCGGGTCGCGGTGGTGATGGCACGGGTGTCTCCCCTGCCATCGAGTCCATCGGGGGTTGGGGTGGAGACCAACCCCAACCCCAAACCACAAAATACTGAATAAAAAAAAATTGTAGTTCCAATCGAACCTGCGAACTGGCACTGGTTCGATCAGATGGGGAAGATGATGCACACGCGCGCGCCAGTGGGCCGGGCCAAGAATGGGCCAGGCTCGGCCCATGGGTCGAGCCTGGACCATTTCTGATCCAGAAACGAAAAAAAGAGAAAAAGAGAAATGAGAGGAAAAATTTGGGAAAAAAATTTGAAAAATTCAGGAAAAATTGGGAAAATTCTGAAAAAAAAATATTTCCATAAAATAAATAGAAATTTAAGAATTTCTATGAAAAATAAAATATTTGGATATTTCGGACGCGACTTTTTGCGGGATTTTGACTCGAAAAGCATGAAATATGCAATTCGGCCTAAAAATTTGAGAAATTGTCATGTTAAATTAAATTATTGATAAATGGACATAGCTTGACACGGGTGATCAATTGGAGACCAAGGACCCAGTGGACTTGTACCCAGGGATTGATTACGGGGTAGGAGAGCGCGTTGTGAGGTTAGTAAAATCCAATGGAAAAACTCTTGGGTATTTATTTTGCTTTGTAATTCCATTCCTTTCCATTATTCCTTGTGATTTTTCCTATATATTATCTTATCGTTGTTTGCACGGTTGGTTAGTTATTCCCACCGAATTCTCCGTTGTGTGTCTATGCGTGTCTATGCATTCTAGACCATAGCACGTGTATCAAGAGTGCTCGGTGGATAACGACCCGAGGGAACTGATACATGTGTCGATGCGTCGTAGGTCTACGCCGACCACCAAGAGGGATTAGGTGATAGCTAGTTGGGTGCGCCCACTAGTGGGATCCTAGAAGGAAATCCTGAAGTATGGTTTAGTCTGACCGGAATAAACACACACATTTACGCTTTATTGTTATCTATGCGTGCGATGCCCTACTTACAGTTGTCTGTTTACATTCCGCATGTTTATTTAACAATATTTATTGACTTCCATTTGTTTATGTAAATGCTCGGAGGAGTTCCTTGGGATTTTACTGACTGGAATCGTCATCCAATTTCTTCTGCGATGATTGAGTGCAGATCCTAGTACAAGTAAGGGCAAGGGGATCTTACGTGACCACCTCTGACTGCCTACCGTTGAGAATTAATTGTACGTGTGTTTTATTGTGATATTTTGATTCTTTTGGGAACTGGGGAGTATACCTCATAGGGTATAGTTGTTTACTTATACAAAATACTTTTCAGGGTTTTTCTATAGTAGGTTTTGTTTAAATTGATTAATATTTTTCTGCATTTACGTACAACTTCCGCTGCATATGTCATATATACAATGTACACACAAGTGGATGCAAATCTCAAGACAGGAAAAAGACGGGCAAGTGCCGTACACATGTAGTAGGGCCAACTGGCAAGGATACACGGAGACGCGTCACCCCAGGGCGGCGAGGGCCGCCACAGGTGATATCAAAGAAAAGGTTGGCTTAAGTGATTGTGATACCAACGTCACAGTTGGTATCAGAGCCCGATCGACTCCATTGGAGGAAGCCCAGGTTGGCTTAAGATATTGTGACACCAACGCCACTGTTGGTATTAGAGTAAAGAAGAAGTCATAAGACAATAAGACTTAATTAATGAATTTAGATGTGGAAAACCCGAAGTAATTGCCTTAGAACTTTAGTTGGGAAGTAATGTGAGGCGGGTAGAGTTAGAACTTATATATGTGTTATATTTTCATGTTACTATATGATATACGTCTATACCTCGAGACTGATCTGGAGCGCATTCTCGATGCAGATCATGGATGGACAGGCTGGTACACCTTTCGAGACTGGACAGACTAGCGATGCGGCTAGGGATGTCTCGGTTACGACGAGTGTGGAGGATAAACTCTCGGCACAGGAGACACAGATGGCCGAGGTATCACGGCTACTACGAGAGCAGACCGCAGTACTGGCGACACTCATTTCAGCTAGAGAGCTAGTAGCTATGACCATACCGGCGGGGACCGCTGTTGTTCCGGTGGTACCCCAGACGCCAGTTCAGGGGGTAGCGGTAGAGACACCCATAGAGACAGCTACCGCAGTTGTCGTTCCTTTGGAGACGTCGACTCTTACGCCTCCACCCACAACGACGGACCAAGTTACTGCCACCCCAACTGCTGATACTCCTGCTACATCGGTATTCGTCCTAGCACCAGAGGCGAGGTTATTGAGGGAGTTTTTAAAGTTTCGGCCTAGATTCTTTTATGGAGGTAGTGACCCTGAGGCTGCAGGTAAATGGATAGTGTCTCATCAACGTTTCCATTAGCTGATGAGGAACGATGAGACAGTACAGGCACAACTTTCGGGAGCCTGTTTAAGAGGGCATGCGACGGTCTGGTGGACGACATATACAGATACTCATCCGGAACCGACGACGTGGGTTGAGTTTAGGGAGCTATTCTACGATCGACATGTACCTATAGAGGTTAGATTGAGACTGAGGGAGGAGTTCCTATCATTGAGACATGGAAGCCGGACCTTGATGCGGTTTATGGAGAGGTTCTGACATCTGCTTCAGTTCTCTCTGGATGTCGCCGAGACAGAGCGCTTACTGATTTATTACTTCACCAGAGGGGTTGATGACAGGATTGCGTCAACAGTTGTCTCGACTGGAGCCACGACACTGCAGGAGATCTTTGACAGGGCATTGGCTCATGAGACATACCTACTGCAGAGGGTTGACAAGCGTGCGACTAGTAGGGAGGTCATTCAGGGCAAAGTTCTTAGTCTAGTCAGAGGCAGAAGAGACCGATGGATCATCCGGATAGAGGCTGGAGAGATGATAGACGAGAGAGGGGTCGTCGGGACGAGTTTCAGGGCGGTCAATTCCGATATGATGAGCCACAGCCAGTTCATGCTATCACCTTAGCACCAGTGGATCGATAGAGGGCACAGTCATAGGAGTACCGTCAGGGTCGAGATCAATGGGGACATGACAGGGGTCAGGAAGACTAGGGTCAGGGTCCGAGATCTGGAGACGGACAGACGGGTATACTGGAGAGTCGTAGATGTCACCAGTGTGGGTAGAGGGGACACTTGAAGGCTGACTGTCGGACACCACTATCGCCACGAGGAGCATCAGACCAGGCTAGAGATAGAGTACATGCGCTAGCATAGCCGAATAGCGGGGCGACTAGGCAACTAATTGAAGGTACATTACTTATATTTGGTCGCCATATGCATGATATGTTTGATTTTGGTAGTACTTTATTGCTTTTTGCTGGACGTATTGTTGGGTTGTTAGGGTTAGTTACACAGACACTAGAGCCACATCATGTCCTCAGTGCGACTGCTGGGGATAAGATATACCCTAACTGAATATGTCGAGACGTGATGATAGAGGTGGATCGAGTTTCATACTCCTATCACGCACGGATAGATTGTTACGGCGAGAGGAGAAAGTTTCATATTCCCGGCATACCGGAGTTTGTATTATTTGGATTGACAACTGACTTACCCATTACGAGAGGCCAACTAGCTACAACACATGAGATGGAGGTGGTTGTAGCGATAGTTGAGCCGGAGGTTCGAATGGAGGGTCGAATTGAAGACATTCTGGTGGTTTGGGATTTCGTCGCAGTTGAGGATACAGACCATATCGATTGAACGGGTTGCCAGTGTTAGAGGGCTGATGGGCTTTGTGAGCGGGTCAGTGGTCTGCTACGGAATCCGGAATGCACTGATTAGGCATAAACCAGAGATCGATGTTTAAGATACCGATGGAGATTGTGGATACCTGCGGATCAGGAGATACGGGACGAGATTCTGGAAGATGCACATCGGTCTCGGTACACAAGTAGGGTCTAAGATAGTTATTGATCACACAGGAAAATGTGACAAATTCGTCAGAAGCTGCGAGCTGCACAAGATAGACAAAAAACAAAATACGCGGATAGGTATCGTGAGGATCTCGACGAGGGCGAAAATGGCATCGAGATACATTGGGTCATACCGGATTGCACAAAAAGTAGGTACTATTGCATATTGGTTAGAGTTACTTGTCGAGTTAGTTGGGGTTCATCCAACATTTCACATTTCCATGCTAAGACTCGCTAGGTCAGGGCCGAGACCAACGATTGAGTTGGGACAAGTGGAGATACAGCCTGACGTGACCTATAAGGAGAGAATGATAGAGTTCGTCGATCGTCGAGTACAAATTCTCCGGAACAGGGAGCTCGCGAAGGTCCTGGTTCGTTGGCAACATCATAGGACGGAGGGACTCACCTGGGAGCTCGAATCGATGATGAAGACACGATACCCTCAGCTATTCTCTGGTATGAGACTTTACTTACAGTGAAATTTCGGGACTAAATTTTATTTAGTTGGGAAGAACTGTAATGGCCCATTTTATAAATGTCTCTTCAATTTACAGACGTGGACGCCAGCTCGGATCTACGTGGACGTCGCAATAGGCTTGGACTTACGGAGACTTAGGTATGCTAGGTATTTTTGTGTTGGATGCTTATTTGCGGTGAAATTTATTGAAATACATCGCATGTGTGTATGTTGCATAAAAATACGTGCGAAATTGTGTGAATTGTATTCGCCTTGATATGCGTGTTGACGCGGATACCGAGTAGCCGACGGGACCAAGTATTAGGTCGGGGAAACTAAAACACACAAATTAAATAAAAAAGGCCAAATAACTAATACGGAATGGGTATTAGGCGACCAGAGACGCGGCGGTACGCGTAAATCACGGTTCGGACGCGAAATCAGGCGTCGAAACACCTGAAAAATGGGCGAGTGACCCAACTGTGTCACATTTTGGTGTCGAGGCACAAAGTCAACATAACAATCCTTATCTACACACTCCATCACCTTTTCTCTCACCACCCGCACACACCACACACCCACCGACCGGGAGACCGAGAGAAGGAACGCTGAAAGAAGGAGGAGAAGAAGACGCCGGGAAAGAGAGAGGAGAACGTGGAGATGCCATAATCGAGGTGAGCCTTCGTTGTTATTGTGGGTTTCGGTGATTGTCCATGGTGGCCGGGACAAGGGTTCGGCCATGGAGGCCGACTCGGGTCGCGGTGGTGATGGCAAGGGTGTCTCCCCTGCCATCGAGTCCACCGGGGGTTGGGGTGGAGAGCAACCCCAACCCCAAACCCCAAAACACAGAATAAAAAAAAATTGGAGTTATGATCGAACTAGCGAACTGGCACTGGTTCAATCAGATGGGGAAGATGATGCACGCGTGTGTGCATCCCCCAGTGGGCCGGGCCCAGAATGAGCCACGCTCGGCCCATGGGCCGAGCCCGGTTACCAGCTTCCGATCGGGGTCGGCCAGTCCGACCCAAAAAAAAAAAAAAAAAAAAAAAAAAAAAAAAAAAGAACGTTTGGGAAAAAATTTGGAAAATTCTGGAAAAATTGGGACAATTCTGAAATAAAAATATTTCCATAAAATAAATGGAAATTTATGAATTTCTATGAAAAATAAAATATTTGGATATTTCAAACGCTACTTTTTACGGGGTTTTGCCTCGAAAAGCGCGAAATAGGCAATTTGGCCTAAAAATTTGAGAAATTGTCATGCTAAATTAAATTATCAATAAATGGACATAGGTTGACACGGGTGATTAATTGGCGACTAAGGACCCAGTGGACTTGGACCCGGGGATTGATTACGGGGTAGGAGAGCGCGTTGTGAGGTTCGTAAAACCCAATGGAAAAACTCTTGAGTATTTATTTTGCTTTGTAATTCCATTCCTTTCCATTATTCCTTGTGATTTTTTCTATATATTATCTTATCGTTGTTTGCACGGTTGGTTTGTTACTCCCACCTGATTTTCCGTTGTGTGTTTATGCGTGTCTATGCATTCTAGACCATAGCATGTGTATCAGGAGTGCTCGGTGGATAACGACCCGAGGGAACTGATACATGTGTCGGTGTGTCGTAGGTCTACACCGACCACCGAGAGGGATTAGGTGATAGCTAGTTGGGTGTGCCCACTAGTGGGATCTTGGAAGGAAATCTCGAAGTATGGTTTAGTCTGACTGAAATAGACACACACATTTGCGCTTTATTGTTATATATGCATGCGATGCCCTACTTACAATTGTCTGTTTACATTTCGCATGTTTATTTAACAATATTTATTGACTTCCATTTGTTTATGTAAATGCTCGGAGGAGTTCCTTGGGATTTTACTGACTGGACTCATCATTCAATTTCTTCTGTGATGATTGAGTGCAGATCCTAGTACAAGTAAGGGCAAGGGGATCTTATGTGACCACCTCTGACTGCCTACCGTTGAGAATTACTTGTACGTATATTTTATTGTGATATTTTAATTCTTTTGGGAATTGGGGAGTATACCTCATAGGGTACAGTTGTTTACTTATACAAAATACTTTTAAGGGTTTTTCTACATTAGGTTTTGTTTAAATTGATTAATATTTTTCTGTATTTACGTACAACTTCCGCTGCATATGTCATATATACACTTTACACACAAGTGGATGCAAATCTCAAGACAAGAAAAGGACGGGTAGGTGTCGTACACGTGTAGTAGGACCAGCTGGCAAGGAGTACACGGAGACACGTCACCCCGGGGCGGCGAGGGCCACCACACTTCTCCGAGCATTCACATATACAAGTCAATAAATATTGTTAAATAAACATGCAGAATGTAAACAAACAACTGTAAGTAGGGCATCGCATGCATAGATAACAATAAAGCGCAAGTGTGTGTACCTGCTTCAGTCAGACTAAACCATACTTCGGGATTTCCTTCCAGGATCCCACTAGTGGGCGCACCCAACTAGCTATCACCTAATCCCTCTCGGTGGCCGGCGTAGACCTACGACGCACCGAAACAAGTATCAGTTCCATAACTCGGGTCGTTATCCATTGAAAACTCCTAATACACATGCTATGGTCTAAAATGCATAAACACACAACAGAACATCCGGTGGGAGTAACTTAACTAAGCGTCTAAAAGATGACAAGATAAGAATGTAATTAAAAGCACAAGGAATACTGGAAATGAATGGAAATACGAAACAAAATAAATACACGAGAGTTTTTTCTTTGGGGTTTACAAACATCACAACGCGCTCCACTACCCCGTAATCAAACCCCGGGTCCAAGTCCACTGAGTCCTTGGTCGCTAATTAATTACCGTGTCAACCTATGTCCATTTATTAATAAGTTAAGTTAGCATGATAATTTACAATAATTTTCTAAAATTTTTAGGACAAATTGCCTATTTCACGTTTTTCGAGGCAAACCTCCGCAAAAAGTCGCTTCCGACATGCCCACATATTTTCATAGAACTTTAGCAATTTCTATTTATTTTGTCGAAATATATTTTTTCGAATTGCCTATTTTTCCAAATTTTCTTTCATTTTTCTTTTCTTTTTCTCTTTTTCTCTATTTTTTTTTTTTTTTTTTTCTATTTGGGTTCGGATCGAGTCGACCCAAACGGGTTAGACCCGACCCGGCCCCTGCAAAGTAGCCATCTCCTTCCTCCCGATCGACTGGTTCAATCGGAAGCAACGAAAAAATTTTTTTCTCCTCTCATCTTCTTCGGTGATGGGTTGGGGTGGCTCTCCACCCCAACCCCGGTGGAATCGATGGCCGGGGAAACACCCCTACCATCTCTACCTCGGCCATAAGGTTCGGCCATAGAGGCCGAACCCCCACTCTCGGCCACCCACTGCCAACACCCAAACAACAACAACAACAACAGTAACGACTCACCTCAACCGTGACGTCTCCACTCTCCTTCCCGGTGCGTCACTTCTTCTCCTCCTCCTCTCATCTTCTTCTTCCTCGTTCTCGGCCTCCCGGTTCTCTGTGGATATGTGTGATCAGTGTGTGCATGAGTGTGTGTGTCTGTGTATGTGATGTAAATGAAAGTGGGTGGACAGATACGTGGTGGGGGAAAATGGCCAAGTGTTGATGTAGCTTTGACAAATGGTGGTGTTGTTAGGTGTGTTGACACCTACCGGTGACACAGCTAAGACACTCGTCCGTGTTTCCGAGCGTTTCAACGCCCTATTTCGCGTCCGAACCGTGATATCCATGTACCGTCGCGTCGTTAGTAACCAAATATCTATTCCATACTCGTTACGTGACAAATTATTATTTAATTTGCGTGTTTTCATTTTCCCAACCTAATAGTCGATCCCGTCGACTACTCGATACCCGTGTTGACACGTATATCGAGGCGAATACCGTTCACACCCTCATACATATTATTTCGCAACATACACACATGCAATGTATTTAAATAAATTACACCGCAAATAAGCAACCAACACACCATAAACATCCATACCTAAGTCTCATGTGTCCAAGCCTTACGCGGCGTCCACGTAGATCTGAGCTGGCGTCCACGTCTGTAAATTTAATATGGGCCGTTACATATTTCGCCATCTCTATTACCTAACCTTGTATATAGATCTTCCATTAAATTTGTTTTAGTTTGACTAACTACTTTTTTAGCTTGTTTTCTAGCTTCTTTAAATTAATTGTACACATCGTCAACTTGATACTTAAGTATTTTTCTATACATCTCTTTTTTAGTCTTAACTGCTCGTTGGACATCCTCGTTCCACCACCAACTTTCCTTCTTTGGAGGTCTCAAGCCCTTAGATATACCTAATACATTTGATTTCACTCTGCTTATGCAGCTACTCATTTCTAGCCACATTGTATTAGCATTTAAGTCAAGATTCCAAACATTTTCTTTTAGTAGTTTTTCTCTAAACTCTACTTGTTTACTATGTTTTAGGTTCCACCACTTTATTATAGGGTCGCTAACTCTTTTATTCATATTATGTCGTCGTGTTAGCTTAATATCAAGTACTACTAACTTATGTTGGGTAGTAAGTGCTTCGCCGGGTATTACTTTGCTGTCTCTACATATTTTTCTATCTATTTTTCTTGTTAAAAGAAAATCCATTTGACTTTTGTTATGACCACTACTAAAAGTAATTGTATGCGACTCCCTCTTCCTAAAACTAGTATTTGCTAAGACAAGATCGTATGCTGAAGCAAATTCTAAAATTGATTCTCCTTCTTCATTTCTATTACCGTAACCAAAACCTCCATGAACTCTCTCAAACCTATCGTTACTTGCCCATTACTTGCCTAGACATGCCCATTTAAATATCCTCCAATAAAAACCTTTTCATCTAATGGTATACTTTGTATAAATTCATCCATATCGTCCCAAAACTTGCGTTTGATGCTCTCGTTTAATCCTACTTGTGGTGCATAGGCGCTAAGTATGTTAATTTTTTTTATCTCCAATAATTAATTTAACTAGAATCAATCTATCCCTCATTTTTTTAACCTCTACGACCTTATCCTTATAATCATTATCCACCACAATTCCTACTCCATTGCAATTTCTATCTATATCAGTGTACCACAATTTAAACCCTGTGCTTCCTATTTTTCTACTCTTTTCTCTTACCCATTTTGTCTCTTGGAGGCAAGCAATATTGACCCTCCTTCTAATCATGGTATCTACTAGTTCTATTGACTTCCCCGTAAGTGTTCCTATGTTCCATGTTCCTAAACAAATTTTTCTCCACTTTGTATTTGTTTTCCTTTTCTATTTCTATTTTGTCTAAAAGATCTAGTGTATGTATCTATGATTTTATTTTCGTGTTTGTTTTGAACTAGCTTCTTTACCCACACCAGTCCTTTGTGTGAGAACCCTTGCTCATTTTTCTTCACACCAAGGCGGCGAAGCGAAAGACACCCTTGCTCATTTCTCACTATACCCGAGCTCCGATGCAGCGCGTCGCTAAGTGGGAACACCCCAACGTTTATATATGTTTGATCCATTTCATGAAAAATGACAAAAGTTTTACGCTGGCTGTCAACCTATCGCAACCCTCCTCCATTTTTCAAGAATGGAAAATGAGCTCGGGGCCTCCCTCCCCCACTTTTCGGGTATGAAAAATGAGTTTGGGACTTCCCTTACCTATTTTTCTGTATGAAAAATGGGCGTCAGAGTCCTCCTCCTTTATCTGAACTTGGGATCGGCTATGTAGCACACAAAGGACGTGTGTGGGTAAATAAGTAACTTGACTAATAAACAATCAAAATTTTTAGTACTATTAGAAGTCGGTTGATTGTTTTAAACCATGGTTCTATTTCAATTTTTACTTTTTATTTCGGAAAGGAAACAATAATTTAAAAAGTATTTTATTTGCGTAGAAACTGACTTAGCCAACTTGATTGATCTAATCACAATCCCATTGTGATTTTCCAGTCAAATTCAGTTATCTAATCAATTTTTATTTTTAAAACCACGTGTCTCCATTTTCCTTATTGAGACTATTTTAACATTTTCTTGTACGTTTTATAATTATAATAGTTTGAAACTTTCGATTTTTAAGAAATCCATGTTTAGTACTTACATACCTTAATAATTTGGACTTTCTTTTCAACAGATTTTCCATTGGTTTTATAACTGATATTTTCATCAGTTATATTAGTACCGAACTACTCACAATATCCTAGTGAATTCAGACTTCACAAGTCCATTTCACATCCAATCACGCTTAGTTTTATTTCACATCCAATCGAACGAACAAGGAGAATAAACTTCATATCGCATATCTAGCGATAACACATACATACAACACAAACATAACATAATAATTCATTATTCCCAACTCACAGTCATTTCTCAACTAATCGGGCTCAATTGCCCTTTAGTTCTCAACCAAAGTCTATCCTCAATTGAGCCAAACCTAGGCTATAACACCAAGTTTGTTAGCCCCTTCGTCATTAAGACGACTAACCAACCTAGATTACCTTAATCCTCTTACAATTTAAGCAGCCTAATATGTTCTTTCAACTTTAATCTCAAAGTAATAATTATTTTAACCATTTGTAAGGCTCCAAAACTAAATTTATATCCTCAATGAAACTCAATTCATGATTTGTTCAATTGGAGTAAATTAGGAAATCATGTTCGTATTTAACGGAAGTTTTGGCAGCACCTCCCTAAAAAGTGGCATGTCAAAAAATTAGCTAATAGACAGCAGAATTGGGAAGAAGCCTAGTAAGACTCATAACTCCCCGCAGTTCATAATATGTATCAAATTCAAATCAATAAACTAACTTAGAGTCTCCAATAACTTAATTTCAACTTTACAATCCTAAATATACCTAAATTAAATATAAGCCTTCTCAACTTATTTAAATTTTCTAATTTAGGAGACTCTTATTACTATTCAATGAAACTTCATATCCTACACTCACCCCAAGAATCCCAAAACAATAAATATAAGCAATTTAATACAAGAATTTATTTTAATTTGTGAAAACAATCATCACAATCTTTGAGTCTTGTCCACTCTTCCCTTGTCGTCATATAGAATCTGATACCATAAAAAGCAACTTGAAGATGTTAGGTAAATAAATTCCTACATTGATCTGTACTCTTGCAATTGTTAGTCTGATACATAGAGACATGTAATTGCATTTCCAAATAAACAATAAGATATATGCGTCCACATGACATGTAATCCACTATGTCGCTGTCTTCTAACTATAATCAGACGTCGACTTTCAAAAATAGTATAAAGACAGTATTAAGAGATCATGAAATGCAGAGATAACTTGTCGGTGTTAGACTCTGTTAGTCTTACTAAACGGCGTAGAGGCAGGATTGAAACCAAGTTTCAAGCAAACCAGACTCTGAAACAAGCTTATCCCCCTCACTCACTTTATGTATGCATGACCAACAATGATAAAATGCAATGCAGACTATATTGCAATTACAGGTACATAAATATTCAATCAATAGTAAAGATCACTGTAGGGTTTAATTACAACCAACTACTTTGAGCTTATTTTTCGAGGTATACAGAACGTCGGATCACGTTGAAGATGGTTCCAATAGCTTTCCTGCATGCCCAATTATATTATAGGTCAAACTTTAAGTGAGAACAAATCACGAAACCCAATGAAAATTGTAAGTACGCTTGAGAACAGTTTTCAAAAACATTAATTTATATAATTGTTTCAATTGGTTTTCAACTAGCCAATTTGGTGTGACTTTTTAACCTTGAAAACTTCCATATTTGTCATATTACCTAAAAGAACTTGTAGTACTTATGTCATACTTTCCATAGACTCTAAGAACACTCAAATCGGATAACCGACATAGAAGTTATGGATTTTCTAATATGGCATGTCAACTAGGCAAACTTTATTTTATTTTAAATCGAAAAAGTCTCCAAATCAGTATTTTTGCAATTAAATCTTTAAAACTCGACAGAAAACACAACGAAACCAATCAATTTCAACATCAAAATATTCTCACATCCCATAGAGTCAAATTGGATCAAAAGTAATAATCTATTCATCCTGAAACCCAATTTAAATCAATATCAACTATAAAACCATATCTAAAATAGTTATCAACTGAATCACATCAGTTTAATTCATCAAAACCTTATCCTAAGCAAGTGGGATTTATTCCAAATCAGCACACATCAACCTAATACATCAATTTTCAACAATTCATATCAATTTTTATCAATACCTCGGGAAACAAATTGAAAAATCACAAGAATTCAAGTTGAATTATGGAAAATGCCCATCGTTGAGTATTTACCCAGGCCGAATACATCGTTTTCACCGCAGAAACTTAGCTTGAATTGACCGTTTCGTGATTTTTTACGATTTTGCAGAAAGAAACCGGACGAATATCTAACGATGAGAGCTCACGAAGCGAAAACCAGAATGAGAGGGTTTAGGGATCGACGTGGCTTTGTTCTTTGTTTGAAATGAATTTGATTTCTTTTTTATGTTTATTTATATATAAACCCTCAGCTGTTTGTCAGCAACTTAATTTTTTTTATTTATTACTTTCTAAAATCTCTATTTTGATGTATCTTGACTTCCGACGCTCGTTTTCAATTTGATTTTTCACCAAATTGAACCAAACTCTTGAAAAAATAGTCCATCTTTATAAAATGTCCATAACATTGGTTTTGGTCACATAAAGAATTTGAAAATCTTAACTTTGTCCACGACATATTAAACCCTTACGGACCAGTTTTCTTATCATACTAAATCAAACTTGCACCAATTTAGACTCAATCTCAACCTTGACCACTGTCAACTGATATGAAACTCGAGGCAAGGTCTTGCACCAACTTCATTCTCATTTTATATTGTCATCGATCTGACTTGGACGAAAATCGAGGAAAAATCTTCACTTGAGAATTAACACTTGATTCATTAGTTTTCGAGCTGCTAATAATTTATTTTCAGTCGTGCTCTTCAGACACGCGCTTGCAACCCCAATTATAACAAATTGAGAATACACTTCAACACACCCGAACTTCGCGACAAAATAATGTATATTACATCCACTAGGTATGCAACACGTAAAAATAATATTTAAACTTGTAATCTTCGATCCGTAATACGTGGGTCCCACCTTAGATACTTAAATCGCAAATTAAATTTGAAAATACTTAATTAGCATCCTAATCAAGTTTATGAGATTCTTGGATGTCACACCGAGACAGAGAATAAAGTCACGGTGATCGATGACTGAAACATTGATGTATACGACAATCATGCAAAACCGACCAGTTGTATACGTTACTTTTTGTATTGGGTGCTTTGATAGTTTTCGGGGTGCTCTAATAGTCTATATGTCTCGATGTGTTGTTCTACGATAGGGTAAAAGTAGTATCGTCCAACGCCAACCGAGTTTGTACTGCACTGTCTCGGTATATTGTAGCAAAAAATAAACAACTTGCGGTATTACATGGCCGACATGATCACCAAATTCTGAATGCACATCAGTTTGAACATGGGTAGCTAAGACTATTGACTGCCATTCTCGGTCTTGCAGGTCCAAAGTGAATAGTGTGGTCTCAGACCTACGGGATCGAGACACTTCCTATTTTCAAAATGCAAATTTGTTTAGGCTAACCGATGTCATTCACAACAATGCCATTCATAACAAACTTAAATCAAACAAAATTCACAACATAAACATTCACACATCATACAAATACACTAGCATAACGGGTACAACACACTTTATTCATAAAAACCCTAAACAATAAAAACAACATCCAAAATAATCTCAATTGAAGTACACATGAAAAATGGAGTTTATAACACATTTTGAGTTCATGCAACTGAACTCTTATTTTTCTTACCTTTCCGAGACTGATAACTGTTCCCATGCACGTTCTTGGTCTTTAGGGGTTGTGAGGCACTTGGAACACATGCAATTGGGGAACTGTCGTGTTGGAAATTCTTGTTGGTGCAGTTGGGGATGTCATGGTGGTGTTTGTGGCAGCCTTGGTGGTGGTGGTTGTGGTACTAGTGCCAAGACCCCTGCCAGTCAAATATCCCACCACTTCATTCGCCATTTTTCGTGCAACTTCCATTTTGGTCGTCCCATCTGGCAAGTCTATCCATACCAACACGGTGTACAATGCTTGTCTGTTACGTTGTTGACAACAACATAAACACAATAAAATATCATACCACAATAATAGAAGCACACCTCACTAGGCCATAACCTATTCCGTGTCCTTTAAATATAAGCCAACTTATCCACTTTCGCTATAGTCTCATATTTTTGTATCCACTTAGAAACACGTGGTTGGATGTGGTCGATGTATTTCGCTTTCGGCTTGGCGAGCTGAAGTTTAAAGTGCTAGTACACCTATCCCTACAGAGCAAAAATAAGAATCACAACAAGTAAGTATTACTAGTATATAACTCAACAACACCATTTGAAAAATGTAAACAAAAACGAATTGAGTTTGTACCTAGAGCAAGGTCAAATACCCTACGATCTGTGAAACCTCCACCCTAGTTGCTGATCCAAGGTGTCGGTAAAGGCACGCTAACATAGTTGCACCCCATGCATTGCTTCCAACCTAGTCTGAATTATTTAAAAGCTTGAGCAAGGCAATGCAGACTCGTGATCCACTATTATCAGCAAAAAGAGTGCACGATAAGAGGTACGACAAATATGCACTTGCAATGCATTCCACCTTCGGGTAAGAGCTTGGATTGGATTTAGGACACCATCTACTTTTCAACTAACACTTCCTAACCGTGAGCCCTCTTGCGATGTTCACCTCTTCCTCTACGTCTTCAACCGTAATCCTGAGGAGCTTGGAAACTAAGTTGATTTCCTTCATGCGAGACTTCTTGATGTGCCTCACAAAGTTTTCCACTGTTACCACCTTGCTGGTTACCGAGATATTCAAAAGGACACTCATATCCTCCAAGGTGATAGACATTTCATCGAATGGCATACAAAATGTATTCATCTCCGGCAGCCACCTCTCAACAAATGTAGAAATGAGCTCCTTATTGCCTTTCATAGAGGAGAAATCTATGAGTGGCGTCAACCCATACCTGCAGGTCCTCGGTATCGGGGTAGCAAGATTGCAAGTCCCTCTCAGGTAATTAAGCCATCTGGTTAATACACTCAAGCAATGAGCGATGCTGTAAAAACCAAACAAATGTCAGAATAAATTGTCAAAACTTAGAATGATGTATAGCATGCATTATTCTTTTGTAGGAAACTGATCTTAGAAAGATAAATATACCTCGTTGTTCCAAATCGCCACTGCAATATGATTTCGGAAGCTCTTCAGGAATGACCGGTCAATGAGACCACTGGGTAAAGGAGCGAATGGGTCATCTCGGCTCTCCTCTACATTCCCACCAGTTGCATCACTACTACTCCCAGGGATAAGGCATTGGGTTGTGCTACTCATATTTTCTTGTTCACTTGGACCCTTGTCGCTATACTTAGATGATTCAGATGTGGCCCTTCCACTTTCGTCATGAATAATACGTAGGTCCCGTTCGTAGACCTGCAATGCTTCGTCCTGTACACTATTTCCTTTAGGAGAGCGTGCATGTGCAACCTTCTTCTTTGTAGCCTTTTTTATCATTCCTATACGAGGTTGTTTATGGTTTCCTCTCACCGCTAGCATCCGAAGTACCTGCCGCTCGTTCTGTTCTCGAAGACTTCCCATAAACGTGTTCCCTAAAAACACCAGTCTTGCTTCGAGCCATATCTGTGAACAAATGACATAAATAGTGTATTAGAATCATGTCAAAAACCACAAAAATATGACCATTAACAAAGTTTTAGTCCAACATGTTTGAAAACTTACCACGCGCCTTGGTGACTCACCACCGAGAACTTGGGGCTTATCTCGATTATTCCCCTACAAGACTCTTCAACATGTATCGGTCACTAACAACCATGAAAAACCACAATATAAAATATCTACTACACTCGGTGGGGTAATACTGAAACAACATGTACTATTACGGTACTTTGGTTTCGAGAACATAAGGCTTATCTCGATTGTATTCTACCAATTGGGATTGGGGTCGTTTGAATGATACTTTAGCTACTGTATTGGCATTCTAAGACCGAGACAATACAACACGTCACCGACCTATGTAACCGACACTTAACCTTATATTTCTACAACAAGTCGAATGTCTAAGCAAAACAACTAAATGGAATCCAAATTCATGAAAAATATACACTAACCTTCTTTCGATCACCGAAACAACACCACTTTCTCCGGTACCTTCTCCAACGACTTTCACACAATGAACCATCGTCCTCGGTTGCAAATCGATTCAACAAACGTAAGGAACCCACCAAACAATGGCTTCGATCTCTAAATCAAAGGGAGTGCATAGATTGTTGGCTATGTAGACGAAATAAGGGCTTGGGGGCAAGAGTCTCGAATTCGGGTTTTGGTTTTTCGGGGCGGGGTGCTCACTTTTCAACCTATGGAAAATTTGGTAAACCTCACGAGGTGCCCTAAGACATTGTTTTCGTGAGCTGATAATCGAGACGCCCCGAGAAAGAGCTGGGGTACACATAGCCACACTCTTTTCTTAACCGAGTTAATGGGTGAGAGAAAACTTTACATCTCTAATCCTACTAGGTGATTAATGTAAATATAAAATTCCCACGTACCCACTTCTATCTTATTAGGTTAATTGATAATTATTATCATAAAAGACTTTATAATATTATGTTGAAGTTGACTTATGAATTTTAGTGTTTCGTATCTTTTCTTATGTGAAGGAAATTACTTATTCTAGACAGCTCAATCCATTGTCATGTCAACAATCTGGCTAAGATGCCCAATAAACAAAGCAATGTATAAATAAACTTATTTATTTGGTTTTTACTGTATATACATTATTGTCATGATAAATTATCCACGTAAGACATTCTAAACACAATATCATACTGCACGTTTGGTTAAAAAATTAGTGAATCCTTCCACATTTGCTTACCTAACATAAGTCATATCGTATCTAATTCTTTGTTTGCCTCTACGAAAATTGTGTTAGGTTAGACTTTTTGTTAGACAGTTATGCCCATTCTACATTATTTTCATATTTGTCTTATTAGATAGGAGGAAAGGTAAAAGTTGTACTTTTTGCTCTTTTAAGTTTGGCTTACCTAAGAATTTATAGGGGATGCGTGTCTTTGGTAAGAACAAGTGAAAAAAAAGAAAGAAAATTTATGCTACCAATAGAGTAATAGAGAATTAAAGCAAATAAACCACAATACCAAATATGTTGACGCAGTTTGGTCTACGATCTATGTCTGCAGGGTCACGCCTAAATATGAAAATTCACTAAATTGAAAACTCAAACTTACACAATACCCTTTTCTAGTGACTCCCTCGCCAGATGCACTCCTTCTCACACTTACAATAAATCCTCTCTGAAGTCCCCTTGGTGTGTCGAGCTCCCCTAGACTTGACTACCCAATCTTTGGTGTGGGTCAAGATCCCATCGACCGGACTCCCTAGATCTCTTTGGAAATAATTCAGAAATACAAAGAAAAACAAAATGAACAAAAGTTCAGAACCTATTCTCACATCATTTCACAATGTGAAATGATGTGAGAATAGTTACAAAAAATAATTGAACTCAAGACTACATTTTTAGTCCAATGGAATGCTTCTCTGGTGTGTCTTGATAATTTATATAATTGTCATTGTAGTTGATTTGGATCCTTCAAACAACCTCTAGATAAGCTTCAATATTCAGCAATATCATCTAAACAAACTCGATTGTCTTAAGATACACTATGTGGCACCCGATATGATTTGCCTTCTATTACAACAAGCATAGTTGTTGTCCACTGCCACATCACTTTTCAACATATTCAAATGAACTATGTTACAACAGGATATTTTGTCTTTTGTTGCAACAGATAAAGTTTATATTATGTTGCCACAACGATCTCAACTTATTCTACCAACAAAAATTCAAAAAATGATCAAATATGTAACTTCTATGGTATGAAATTCAGCTGATCAAAATCATCTTCAACTTCCATTTAACCACATGATCATTATCCAAATCATCCCCAACTCTCATCTAAACTATATGACAATTAAACAAATACTCCACGAAACTAACTTTGAGGTAAGTGCAAATAATGACAATTATGCAAGCACATGTGAAATGTGACACTAACAACAAGTATGAGTGTTTAGGTAAGACCAAGTGCTAGCTAACACTCAAACCAAACATCAATCTTAGAGTTAATCCAATGCTTAGCTATTCTAACACTTGAAGCAAACATGCACTTTTTCAATCTTAAAGTTAATCCAACGCTTAGATAACACTTGAAGTTGGAAAGAGTGTCAACCATGGGGGGGAGGCAATTTTGTTGCACTTTTCCAAAGTAAAAGTTAACAAATTAAAAAAATAATTGCTACAACAGTAAGGGCGAAGGCGGGGTTGTGTGAGTTAAACCCGCGACCACAATTTCGATTCCCCGGTATGGTAAGATTGCTCAGCCCACTAGGGTACTCAAGTCTCATCTAGGGCTCTTAAGGAGCACCACCTGCTTATAGTTATCTCAAAAAAGACATTTCTCCCTAAGTGGGCTTAGGCCGATTGCACCAAGGCCTCATGGGAATTCTCAGGCTCGCCTGCACACCTACGGATTAACAAAAAAAAAAGCTAAAAAGTAAATTGTATTAATTCTTTGAGGGACTAATGAAGTACTTCTCCGAGACTATGTATTGTTGCTTGCAAGTTAATTTGCAATTTTGTTGAGAGAATTGCGTATGGATTAATGTTTTCAACATTGGACTAGACAGTTATACATAAACTTCAAAAAAATAGTTCACGTATTGCTTGCAAGTTATAATTTTATAGTATCTCATTTTACAAATGAGGGAAAAAAATATCTGCAAAGTTGTCAATCTTTGTACAAACATAGACCCACTTCTCCACCGCATTAATTTTTTTTTTCTTTCTTTTTTCATTCTTACTGATTTTTCTTGTCTTCCAAGAAATGCATACCGTTAGGCAACACCATGTCATCATAGTAATAATTTGTGAAAGAGCAATCGAATAAATAAAATGAGCTGGGCATTAACAACACCAATTAAATAGTGTTAAATATATAATTAACTTGTGCATACATGGGAGATTGACATGCATTTATCCCCAATCTTAATTGAAAGTTTATTTTTCAGATTTTTTGTATAATTATTGCTTGTTAAAGTGCTTTTCGGGGATTTTCTTGCTTGACATTTCCACAACTTAATTTGGGATTTAGGCTTTGTTGTTGGAAGAGAAATAGAAGTGCTAATTATTTTACATATTTAGATATAAATATCATACAAAAATAATGGACGGTTGAGGAAGGATGATGTTGTATATAAAACTAGTCGTAGACCCACGCTTTCGTGCGCGGTTGAGACGAAGTATGAATATATCAAATAAAAATTAATTTGATGAGAAGAAAAGAAATAAAAAAGAACTTATTATACAACTTCGATGGTCGCCAAAGCATTTATGGTTAAATAGATGAGACATCATTTGCCAAAGGCAAGGTTTATGGAGATGGTGAGTTCGAGTCCCGCATAAGTAATTAAAAAAAAAAAAAAAAAAAAACCTCAATGGTTTCAAAACAACATCATCCAATTTTCTTGGTAGAGAAAAATGAAATATACAACTAAAAATATACTTTTTATACATATACATACCAAGTAATTATTTAGAGAAACTCAATTTCCTCCGAAATCACTAAATCGCTTTAATCACCTCTACAACAAAATATAAGACCACTTATTACATCTCAAAAAGTATAAATCTCACTCAACAATAACTACCGTTGACATCTTGTGCTTCGCGACTTGTCTGTGTATCAATATCTTAGATAAAAAAAAATTTGATGAGATTTTCGAAGAAATATAGGGTTCTATGAAATTTTCCCTATTCATACTCATTTTATGATACTAATACTACATATTTGTATCAAATCGGATTATAATATACATATATATATATATATATATATATATATATATATGAACACCAGTACCCATCATTAACCTTATAAGAATAATCGAACTATTTTAAGAAGTACGTGGGTAGTGTACCTGTGCAACATTCCCTACCCGTACCAATCCCGACCTCGATTATAATATATGCATATAAACATCCTCATACAATCAACCCCAATCTCTATTAGAATTATTAAATATTTTACTAGGATATAAATGGTAGGGTATTCGGTGAGATTTTTCTTTTTTTGTAAATGTACTCGTTTTTTAGGATGCAAATGGTAGGGTACTTTGTGAGAGTTTTTTTTTTGTAAATGTACTCGTTTTTTTATGATAATAATAATAATAATAATAATAATAATAATAATAATAATAATAATAATAATAATAATAATAATAATAATAATAATAATATATTTTTCCCAAACTCAATTATAATATACCTGCATATGGCAATCTGTACCCAACTTAACCCTATTAGAATCAACAAACTCTTATCGGGGATACAAATGGTTAGAGTACTTGCGAAATTTATAAATTTCAATTATAAATTTATAAATGATAAATTAGTACCCTATCACATATCCTATACAAATAGTGATTATTATGTGATATTCGTGCCATGTCGTTGAGAGCAAAAAGAAATTGAAGAAGTAGCTAAGATTCAAAGTTTTAGTTTGTGTCGTAGTACTACTACTACTACTACTACTACTACTACTACTACTACTACTACTACTACTACTAATAATAATAATAATAATAATAATAATAATAATAATAATAATAATAATAATAATAATAATAATAATAATAATAATAATAATAATAATAATAATAATAATAATAATAATAATAATAATAATAATAATAATAATAATAATAATAATAATAATAATAATAATAATAATAATAATAATAATAATAATAATAATAATAATAATAATAATAATAATAATAATAATAATAATAATAATAATAATAATAATGTTAATCTAAAACTTAATTATAATATACATGCATATAATAATAATAATGTGTTGGTCTCAAACTTAACCCTATTATACATGAATCAATAAACTCTTCAATAAACTCTTATCGGGATACAAATGGTTAGGGTACTTGCGAAATTTATAAATTTCAATTATAAATTTATAAATGATAAATTAGTACCCTATCACATATCCTATACAAAGAGTGATTATTATGTGATATTCGTGTCATGTCGTTGAGAGCAAAAAGAAATTGAAGAAGTAGCTAAGATTCAAAGTTTTAGTTTGTGTCGTAGTACTAATAATAGTAATAATAATAATAATAATAATAATAATAATAATAATAATAATAATAATAATAATAATAATAATAATAATAATAATAATAATAATAATAATAATAATAATAATAATAATAATAATCTATACTATTATAATAGCAATCCCAAAACGGTTAACCGTGAAGCCTTTTTGGCTAGAAGTCCCAATAATGTCCCTAAGTGTTTTAATACAAATAATTAAATTTTGGATAAAATGGTAATTTAATTGATAACTACAAATTAATAGGCGGTTTTGATTTTAGATGTGCGGATGAAAATTGAATTTTCAAAAGTTTTGAAATTGGTAGTCAGTTTCCTAACAAAGTGGGATTTGGATGGTTTTTTTCTCTCTCCTCCACATTTGTTTTTTCGCTCTCTCTTTCCCCTCCACGTTTCCCTATCCTCTTCCTTCTCCTCCATCTCCTGCGACACCCCCTAGTGCTGCTCCCTCGACATCTTCGCCTGTCGCAACAACTCTTGCCTCTACCAGGTCTCCTACGGCGACGGCTCCTACACCGTGGGCGACTGCATCTCTGAAACCCTAACTTTCAACGACGCCGCTTCAGTCGATAACATCGCCCACGGATGCGGCCACAACATCGAAGGCCTTTTCGTCGGTGCCGCCGGGTTTTACAAGGGGGTCACGACAAACTCGCTGCCGAGACCACCGCCGCGATGACCGCCAGCCACCCGGATTACGCTTCGGTTAATGTTTTGGTGTTGGTTTGGGTTTTGGGTAGATGGGGTTCCGGGAATTTTAATTGGGGTTTTGATTTTTTGGTGTTGTAGTTGGCGGCAAGAGTTGTAGTCTCAAATCTTCACAAGAACACGCACGTTTTATTATGTGGAGTTGGCGGGGGTCGGGGTCGGGGGAGAGGTGATTCCGGTAGCGGAGGCGGCGGTGGGCGCGGCGGAGGAGGAGTGATTGTGGATTTGGAGACAGCGGTGACCAAGCTGGAGAAGGCGGTGTACGAGGCGGTGAAGGACAGGTTTCGGGGGGTGCGAGGGGTTGCCGGAGGCGGGATGGGTGGCGCTGTTCGACACGCGTTACGATCTGAGTCGGCGGGAGAACGTGAGCGTGCCGACATTGGACTTGGATTTCGGTGGGGGAAGTCGGTGAGGCTTCCGGCGAGGAATTATTTGGTGCTAAAAGTCCCGCCGATCAATATGTCAATAATTCTGAAATAGTAGATGTTTAGGATGGTATTAACCTTTGAAATTCAATTCTGGAGGATTTGCTTCCAAAACGTAACTTCATTTCTCGAAGCCAATGCTTTGCAGTTCTTTTAAGAAAAGATAGATTATGATTGTGAAGGAGTTAAAAGTTCTCACGATTTTTTTCTCTATTTTTATTTTTTGTATAAATTTTGTAATTTTTATTTTTTGCTAACTAGATAAACTTTTACATCAATTGCTATTTACTTTACATCAATTGCTATTTACTATACAAACTTTTAGATCAATTGTTCTTTAATTGTTCTTATTGAATATATAGCTTGAGAGAGTGATCTTTAATCGTTCATATTGAATATAAATATAATCAACACCAATATAGTTGGGTTGTCACATTAAGGGTAAAAACTCTCCCTCTGCATTCGTGGAGTCTCGAACTCGGTATATCTTCTTAATCCGCTTGAGTGTCAAATCACTCCAACGTACCAACATTGGTTAAGCAACCACTTTTGACACATAATTTGCAATTGATACTTAACTATTGAACACTTCCAAATACATCTCAATATAAAAAAGACAATAACAACTTAAGCGGCAAACATATAAGTCAAAAATTAGTGATATATTCATTTTTCAAATATTAAAAACCCACAAAAAAAACAAAAACGTATTTTCAATTCAAATCACACTTTTTATAAATAAAAATTTCATAAAAAATGCATAAGACTTTGTCTTACAGTGGTTTAATTTCAAGAGAAATAATTGAGATATCGATATTCACTATTAACAAGAAAGCAACAAAAATAGTTGCTTTTACTTTGACTTATTCCAAATTTTATTGTGCCACGTGTACAAGTTATCCATATTTTGCATGCCAACCCTTTTTTTAACTCCGGCAATAGAAATCAAAATTTATTGCCAGTCCCGGACCCGAAAAAAGAGTAGGGAAAAAGGTTTCATTTCATATCAATATATATATAGTATGAGAAAAATAATATCTTTACCTCACGTGCAGAGCACAAGCCCATCGACTAGTAATAATAATAATAATAATAATAATAATAATAATAATAATAATAATAATAATAATAATAATAATAATAATAATAATAATAATAATAATAATAATAATAATGTGTTTGTCCCAAACTCAATTATCATATACATCCATATGGCAATCCATACCCAACCTAACCCTATTAGAATCACCAAACTCTTATCGGGGATACAAATGGGTAGGGTACTTGCCAAATTTATAAATTTATAAATGACAAATTAGTACCCTGTCACATATCCTATATAAAGAGTGATTATTATGTGATATTTGTGTCATGTCATTGAGAGCAAAAAGAAATTGAAGAAGTAGCTAAGATTCGAAGTTTTAGTTTGCGTCGTAATAATAATAATAATAATAATAATAATAATAATAATAATAATAATAATAATAATAATAATAATAATAATAATAATAATAATAATAATAATAATAATAATAATAATAATAATAATAATAATAATGTGTTTGTCTCAAACTCAATTATAATATACATGCATATGGCAATCTGTACCCAACTTAACCCTATTAGAATCAACAAACTCCTATCGGGGATACAAATGGTTAGGGTACTTGAGAAATTTATAAATTTCAATTATAAATTTATAAATGATAAATTAGTACCCTATCACATATCCTATACAAAGAGTGATTATTATGTAATATTCGTGCCATGTCGTTGAGAGCAAAAAGAAATTGAAAAAGTAGCTAAGATTCAAAGTTTTAGTTTGTGTCGTAGTACTACTACTAATAATAATAATAATAATAATAATAATAATAATAATAATAATAATAATAATAATAATAATAATACAAATAATAATAATAATAATAATAATGTGTTTGTCCCAAACTCAATTATAATATACATCCATATGGCAATCCATACCCAACCTAACCCTATTAGAATCACCAAACTCTTATCGGGGATACAAATGGGTAGGGAACTTGCCAAATTTATAAATTTATAAATGACAAATTAGTACCCTGCCGCATATCCTATATAAAGAGTGATTATTATGTGATATTTGTGTCATGTCATTGAGAGCAAAAAGAAATTGAAGAAGTAGCTAAGATTCGAAGTTTTAGTTTGTGTCATAAGTAATAATAATAATAATAATAATAATAATAATAATAATAATAATAATAATAATAATAATAATAATAATAATAATAATAATAATAATAATAATAATAATAATAATAATGTGTTTGTCTCAAACTCAATTATAATATATATGCATATGGCAATCTGTACCCAACTTAACCCTATTAGAATCAACAAACTCTTATCGGGGATACAAATGGTTAGGGTACTTCAAAATTTATAAATTTCAATTATAAATTTATAAATGATAAATTAGTACCCTATCGCATATCCTATACAAAGAGTGATTATTATGTGATATTCGTGCCATGTCGTTAAGAGCAAAAATAAATTAAAGAAGTAGCTAAGATTCAAAGTTTTAGTTTGTGTCGTAGTACTAATAATAATAATAATAATAATAATAATAATAATAATAATAATAATAATAATAATAATAATAATAATAATAATAATAATAATAATAATAATAATAATAATAATAATAATAATAATAATAAGTTTGTCCCAAACTCAATTATCATATACATCCATATGGCAATCCATACCCAACCTAACCCTATTAGAATCACCATACTATTTTCGGGGATACAAATGGGCAGGGTACTTGCCAAATTTATAAATTTATAAATGACAAATTAGTACCGTCACATATCCTATATAAAGAGTGATTATTATGTGATATTTGTGTCATGTCATTGAGAGCAAAAAGAAATTGAAGAAGTAGCTAAGATTCGAAGTTTTAGTTTGTGTGGTAATAATAATAATAATAATAATAATAATAATAATAATAATAATAATAATAATAATAATAATAATAATAATAATAATAATAATAATAATAATAATAATAATAATAATAATAATAATAATAATAATAATAATAATAATAATAATAATAATGTGTTTGTCTCAAACTCAATTATAATATACATGCATACGGCAATCTGTACCCAACTTAACCCTATTAGAATCAACAAACTCCTATCGGGGATACAAATGGTTAGGGTACTTGCGAAATTTATAAATTTCAATTATAAATTTATAAATGATAAATTAGTACCCTATCACATATCCTATACAAAGAGTGATTATTATGTAATATTCGTGCCATGTCGTTGAGAGCAAAAAGAAATTGAAGAAGTAGCTAAGATTCAAAGTTTTAGTTTGTGTCGTAGTAGTAGTAGTAGTAGTAGTAGTAGTAGTACTAATACTAATAATAATAATAATAATAATAATAATAATAATAATAATAATAATAATAATAATAATAATAATAATAATAATAATAATAATAATAATAATAATAATAATAATAATAATAATAATAATAATAATAATAATAATAATAATAATAATAATAATAATAATAATAATAATAATAATAATAATAATAATAATAATAATAATAATAATAATAATAATAATAATAATAATAATAATAATAATAATAATAATAATAATAATAATAATAATAATAATAATAATAATAATAATAATAATAATAATAATAATAATAATAATAATAATAATAATAATAATAATAATAATAATAATAATAATAATAATAATAATAATAATAATAATAATAATAATAATAATAATAATAATAATAATAATAATAATAATAATAATAATAAGTTTGTCTCAAACTCAATTATAATATACATGCATATGGCAATCCATACCCAACCTAACCCTATTAGAATCACCAAACTCTTATCGGGGATACGAATGGGTAGGGTACTTCCGAAATTTATAAATTTCAATTATAAATTTATAAATTACAAATTAGTACCCTATCACATATTCTATATAAATGGCGACTATTATGTGATATTCGTGTCATGTCATTGAGAGCAAAAAGAAATTGAAGAAGTAGCTACGATTCGAAGTTTTAGTTTGTGTCGCGTTGATATTAATATCTAATCCTAATGTTTCTTGTTAAATAATTTTTTCATAGATTTTCTTAAATAATTCTAATCCTAATTTTGTTACAATTACACTGATTTTTTATTATAAAAGATTTACAATTACACCCCTAAAATAGCCAAATAACTAAAAAAATCGAAAGATAGAAAAAAAAGCTAAAAAAGTAAAATATTTAAAAACTTACGACATAGGCTAAAAATCCTACTATATATTACGTTATTGTAAAATTGAAGAAAAAAGAAATCGAAAAAATATGCAAAAATCGAAAAAAGAAACCCAATAAACAAAAACACCTACAAAATAGTAAATTAAAGTATCTAAAATAATAATAAATATTTCATGTGTACGTCACGTGTCATCACCATAATGTCATGTCATTGAGAGCAAAAAGAAATTGAAGAAATAGCTAAGATTCGAAGTTTTAGTTTGTGTCGTGTTGATGTTAACATCTAATCCTAATGTTTCTTATTAAATAATTTTTTGGTAGATTTTGTTAAATAATTCTAATCCTTGATTTTTTTATTATAAAAGATTTACAATCACACCCATAAAATAGCCAAATAACTAAAAAAACCCAAAAATAGAAAAAAAAAAAGTTAAAAAATGTAAAATATTGAAAAAACCTATAACATAGCCTAAAAATCCTACTATATATTACGTTATTGTAAAATTGAAGAAAAAAGAAATCGAAAAATTATGCAAAAACCGAAAAAAGAAACAACACCTACAAAATAGTAAATTAAAGTATATAAAAAAATAGTAAGTATTTCATGTGTACATCATGTGTCATCACCATAATGTCATGTCATTGAGAGCAAAAAGAAATTGAAGAAGTGATTAAGATTCGAAGTTTTAGTTTATGTCGTGTTGATATTAATATCTAATCCTAATGTTTTTTGTTAAATAATATTTTTGGTAGATTTTGTTAAATAATTCTAATCCTAATTGTGTTACAATTACACTGATTTTTTTTATTATAAAAGATTTACAATTACACTCGTAAAATAGCCAAATAACTAAAAAAAACCCAAAAATAGAAAAAAAAAACTAAAAAACGTAAAATATTGATAAAATCTATAACATAGCCTAAAAATCCTACTATATATTACGTTATTGTAAAAGTGAAGAAAAAAGAAATCGAAAAAATATGCAAAAACCGAAAAAAGAAACTCCATAAACAAAAACACCTACAAAATAGTAAATTAAAATATCTAAAAAAAATAGTAAGTATTTCATGCGTACGCTGAGTGTCATCACCATAAAGCTCCTCGTAGAAGATCTTCTTTTATATATATAATAATAAAATATACTTATACTTATATATATATATATATATATATATATATAGAGAGAGAGAGAGAGAGAGAGATTCAAGGCATATAAAAAGAGGATGAGTGCAACAAGTGTGATATGTGATCACAATATTTTCTATTAAAATGAAAGGAAAAAATTATAAAACCGCAATTAGACTAGCTTTGATTCTATCGGAGTAAATATTTAGAGAAAAAGAAACGACACTTAAAATGAACGAAGCATAGATGTGAATGGTCAAGTGGACGTGTGATAAAATTTGTAAAAGATATAATAAGAAAGAAATGGGAGAATTCAGAGAAAAGTAATTACAAGGGTAACTCCAATATTATTAAATCGCTTCTACCAAAAATAAATTATTAAATCGCTTGCATTGCAGTTTAAATGTTTTATGCTGCAGTTCAATGTTAGTGCAGTGCACTGGAAAGATTTTTATATTCCTGAAAAAGGAAAAAAAGCCTTAATTTGCAACATCAAGAATTTTTATTTAGATAATTAACACACTTAAACAATTGCATCTCATCTGCCACCAGTAACAAAGATACTTTCAATTTAATCTGTCTATAATTCAACTGTTTATCATTAGTACAAATATATATTTATAGAAAAAAACTCCTCCCGTTCCTCTGATTTTAAGATAAACTGGTCAAGATCAATATGACAGCATTATACACGGAATGTACCAAAAGTGAAGAAGCTAAATTTCCAGACCAGCAATAAGAGCTTCCAAGGACACATCCAACGACAAAGAGTTGTACCAAATTTTCGCTGGAAAGGTGAGCCAGACTAAAGATGCAGGAGCTTATGATGACTGCGTGGTGCCATTTCGTTGTTGAGGCTAGTGCGGCCAACAGAAAGCCCCTGTAAACAAGTTCTTCCAGCAAGGGAGTCACGAAGCAGTATGTAAGAAAGCAAGCCGTTCTAGAGATGGTGCCACTTAAAAGGATCTCTTTCAGCATTGGATTGTTAACATCCTGCAAGCACATTCATGAAGAAGTTGTAACGAAATCAGCAACCGGGCTGATACGATAGACTAGTATATAGAAAGAGAACATACATATTGTAACATGTTTAGAAAATATTCACGTCGACTCAGTATGTACAAGTTGTTTGACAGATTAAGTAAATATTTGAACTTTAAGTTCTACTGTTAATTTTACAATGTATGCATGCAAGAAAGTTAAGTAATAGTTGAATTCGTGTAAAAGTTGAACTGAACTAACCTTGGGACCAACAAGTTTGTCTGCAAGAAAGGATGTCAAAAAGACTAACAGCATGAGAAGCCCAAAACCTAGCACTGATGCTTGCACCCAGCTCCTCCCTTTCGAATTGTAGCTAACTCGGAAGATCCCTGCAAGCTTGTAATCTACCTTTGAAGTGTACCTTAACAAAGCCAAAGTCCCCCATAGTTCTAGACTTTGAATTAGAAGAATCGATAATGCCTGGACAGAGTTAAAGAGTTATTAGGCCTCAATACCGAACAAAAAGTTCAATATATATGTATAAAGATGACTAGATCATGCTGAAATCAACTTTGAAACAAAGGAAATAATTTTGACCTATGGCTACAAAGAAATCAAAAGGTTGTCATGGCATTCTATGAGACTACAAGGTAGCTCAATATTTAAACCTGTGTAGGATGAAATGAAAATAGGGAGAAACAAAAGAGTGACGGAAGAATGAAATGTCCAAAAGACAACAAAATCTAATGTAAAACTGAAAAGCTAGAGAACATTATAGGTGGATTTCATCTCTAATGCATCACAGCATCATTATGATTAACATAGTATTGAGTATTGATGATAGATTTCAAAGAAGAATCTAAGAATATTGCATTAGTGTGGGCAAATTGAGTACAATAGAGTGCTCTTATTTATAGAGCTGAACAAATCATAAAATAAGGAAAGTTACCAAAACTACCTAGATATCAAAATATAGAAACTTCATAAATACCTAAACTACCAAATACAACAACTACTATAATTTCCTTAACACCCTCCCTCAAACTCAAGTTGGTTCAACTTGAGGTTGTCAATCGAATCAGTAAACCTGACAAATCTAAGGTTCGTTGCGGAGCAGATCAACGACCATCCAAGACAACAAATCTAAGGTTCGTTGCAGAACAGATCAACAAAGACTACCAAAGACGACAAATCTAAGGTTCGTTGCGGAACAGATCAACGACCACCGAAGACGACAGGAAACATATTATGATTGGTAGAGTTAGAACAACGGAATTGTAGAACAACGGATATCAAAGTCAACAGAGTCGACGACGGACAGATAGCAGAGTCGACATAGTCGACGACAGGCAAACAGCGGAGTCGACATAGTCGACGGCAGGCAGACAACGGAGTCGACGGCAGGCAGACAACGGAATCGATGTAGTCGACAACAGGCAAATAAGCAAAGCAGAGTAGTGGACATCACAAAGAAATCACAAAGAAAAGAAATCAAAGACAAGAAAAAAACTGAAACGAGCATCAATGGAAGCAACAACAACTGAACATGAACGGAAGCATGAAAGCAAACACCAGAAATCGATCGTTGACTCGAAGGTCGACCGACCTAGTACTAGAAACGAAGCTCTGATACCATGATAGATTTCAAAGAAGAGTCTAAAAATTGTATTAATGTGGGCCAATTGAGTACAATAAAATGCTCTTATTTATAGAGCTGAACAAATCATAAAATAAGGAAAGTTACCAAAACTACCTAGATATCAAAATATAGAAACTTCTTGAATACCTAAACTACGAAATATAGCAACTACTATAATTTTCTTAACAATTGACAAATGGATTGTCACATAAAAATACTATTTTTTATAAGAAATAAACCACAACTTGCCCGCTATATATGAGGTTTAACTCTCGACCTCTTACCCAAGTAACCTCTTACCAAACCAGTAAGTCATCCACTTGGTTGATCACAAAAAAATAAAAAAAAATCAAATCAAATAAATAAATACTATTAAGGATATAAATTATATCTTAACTGCGTAATCATGCTAGTTTAAGTTGTAATTTGGAGAATCTTAAATAGAAGTCTTCTTTTTCTTTGATAAGAAACAATACAAGTATTCCTGCCTTGTAAAGGGGGTGGGAAACAAGAATGTTTGACTGAAAAATTATGAGGCAGAGTGAAAACAATTATGTAAAGGTATAATAGGGGGTGGTGGCCGTCAGGGCATTCTAGGAGGCTTGGAGACAAATTGTATAAGGATATTGTAGGGGGGGGTATCAAAGGACAAGGGGGGCGCCCCCCACCCACCTCACTTTCGCTCTGCCCTTGTAAAGTTAAAACAACTGGTCATTGAACAATGAACTTTCAATAATTCAATGCCTGGTAAGGAATGGCAGTGAGAAAAATTCTGTCTCTTTTCCTAGTTCTCTATCCAACATGTTTCCACATGATTCTCTAAGGCTGAATAATTGTGAAATTAACATCGTTGTAAGTGTTGCTCAACCCACAACACTTCAATAAGTAGAAGTAATTAAAACTGTAACTTTGACTATACTTATTAACTTTTAACTACTTTAACATTTAATACCCAGTAGGTATATATAAGACCTTCGTGAAAAAGCCGATTTCCTATTTCACATTCCTAACCTCAATCATAAGTTGAGGTTCATTATAAGTCGATGTACAAGATAGATTAAGATAGCAAACAGGCCGATAACAATAATCCATTACCTAATCAATCTGGTATGATATGTATATAATCCAAATAAGGTTAAAAAAAAACTCAATTCCCCAAAGAGCCAACTTCATCAGACGTCAAGAAAGTCGGGTAACTCTACATATATGTCTTATATGCTCGAGTTTCCAACTAGTTTAAGTGATAGTATGTAAGCGCAATAAACTGAAAATATATTCAATCCTCACCTTCGTCTGCGGATCAAGAACTTTCTGATGCATTATTTCAGCAATTACAGACAAACCGCCAAAACTTAAAGGCACATGTACACTGAAGAAATATAAACTCATACTGCTCCATACACTCCCATAGTCCCATTCAATATCTGCCGAGAGCGCAGAGAAGCCCTGGGGTTCATCGTAACACTTTAAGCTCAAAATGCCAAGCCCACTTCTACCAATTGCAAGTATGAATGCATCATTGAAGCAAAACAACTAGATATCCTAAAAAATACTTCAATGCTGATCCTTAGAAAATTTTACTAATCAAAAGTTATATTTTTCTAAGTGCCCTAAATCAGTGGTTTCAGAACAACAAAACCCAACAAAAAATGCATAGTATGTTCTGATTTTAATTCAAAGCTTCTATAATGTGTGAATTCTAACAAATTAACACATACTCAACAGATTCAATACAAAGAAAACAATTGAAGATGAATGAATCAGACCCAGATTGGCAGAAAACACTAATCTCACCTCAAATGATGAGTTTTCCTTCCTAGAGCACGGACATTTGATTGGAGAAGCTCCCAAGCAAGAACTGTTTGAGAAACCAAACTGCCCAGGAAGTGAAGTTACACTAAGAACTCTATTTTTGCTAAAAACCCTCTCTTTCTTTTTACTTCTCAGACCCATTAAGAGTCTGAGATTACAAGGTTCTCTAATGGAGACCATACAGTTGAAGTGCTCCATCATAATTGGAAAGGGAAAAAACCCACTATGATTAGGTTTTGTAGGTGTGAAAAATCATTCATTCTATCTAGGGGCGGGTAAACCGCGGTTTGGTAGGCAAACCGCGGCTTAGTGGTGAAAATCATCAAACCGCCGCCAAATCGAAGGCTCACGGTTTGACCATTTTGCAAACCACCACTAAACCGCGAAACCTCAAAACCACAACCAAACCGACCGCGGTTTGCGTGGTTTGGTCGATTTGGTTTTGCAGTTTTTTTGCGACACATTTTCAGTGAAAAAAGTTACACAATCCATACAATCCCATCAACAAAATATATGTTCATACATGATCATCCACCAAAAACACAATAATACACATGAACTCTGTTGCAAGCTAAGAGATGAGGGAGGAGATTGAGGAAGAACAGAGGGTTCAGAAGAGAATAAGAGGCGGAAGGGAGAACAGTTGAGAGAGAATTTGCGAGAGAGAGAGATAAATTCTCGTCTGTCCTTTCACTGTTTCATTGATTCAATATATAGGAGACACTTTGTAACTTTAACAGACTGCAAGGTCTACTTTTCAGGTTGTCCGCCATATTTCCTGCACAAATCATATTGTACCTACACTATTTGATTCTCTATTTGATTACACAAAAATTGATAACCTCTTTACATCCGCACGAAATCCTTATGCCTTATTGGGACATTCGTTGTGCGTGAACTCCTCCTTAGTTGGTCTTGGTTCTGACTTGGGTCTTGATAAGAGCTTGCAACATTGTCTGGGTCTTCAAAAGGGACCTTGTCCTCATGGTCAAAGTGAGGGAAGTCCGTGTGGAATTCCGAGAATGTTCCCACGAGGCATCAGCTGGAGTTTGGCCTTCCCACTGGGTCAAGACTTGGGGAATTAGACGCCCATTAAGAAAGATTTGACGATGGCCAATGACAGCTTTTGGATGGATGAGGGGATGAGAACCCATGAAATCTGCGGGCAGGGAATTAGATTGGGGAACGGGGTCACCAAAACAGCGCTTGAGAAGAGAGACGTGGAAGACGTTTTGGATTTTGGAGGATGGAGGGAGAGCCAGCTTGTAGGCGACATTGCCAATTCGCCCAGTGATTTGAAAGGGGCCATAAAAGCGTTTGCTGAGTTTGGCACTGCGGCGATGAGCAACCGAGGTCTGGCGATAGGGTCGTAGCTTCACAAAAACCCAATCATCAATCTTGAATTCGATGTGGGTTTGTTTGGTCACACATACGCTGCTGAGCGCGTGCAAGGTGCTCTTTGAGGGATGTTAAAACATGAGCTCTGTCTTGTAGGAGTTCGTTCACTACAGAAATATGGGAAGTGCAAGAGATGTAATCAAAAAGGGATGGGGGTGATCGCCCAAAAATAGCTTCAAAGGGTGATGTCTTGATGGAGGAATGCCAAGCAATATTTTATGACCACTCAGCCCAAGGGTGGTATCGAACCCAAATGGAGGGGAAATCCATTGAGAAACATCGTAAATAGTCCTCGAGGCAACGATTAAGCACCTCGGTTTGTCCGTCCATTTGAGGGTGGTAAGCGCTACTCATGGAGAGGACTGTGCCTTGAAGTTTGAAAAGTTCCTTTCAAAATGTACTCATGAATAAGGGATCACGGTCAGAGATGATGGAGGTCGGTAAGTACTATAATCGGCAAATTTCATGAACGAAGGTGGAAGCTAGGCTCTGAGCTGTGATGTTGGAAGATAGAGCACAAAAGTGGGCATGTTTCGACAAACGATAAACCACCACAAGAATTGTGCACTTTCCGTTTGACAGTGGGAGATTAGTAATGAAATCCATGGAAATTGATTCCCATATCTTGCCCGGCAATGGAAGAGGTTGGAGGAGGCCTTGCGGGGCACGATTAAAAGGTTTGATTTGTTGGCAAATGTGGCATTCCTTGACAAATTATGAGACCGGTTGCTTGAGTTATGGCCAATGAAAAACGGCTGAAAGATGAGCCATGGTGCGTTGAACGCCCGCGTGACCTCCACTAAGAGAGGAGTGAAACTCATGGAGAATGAGGAACTTCAGAGCAGTGTCATCCGGAACCAAAATTTTGTTGGCGTAGAGAACTAAGCCGTCACGGATGGAATAGTTGGGGAAATAGTGTGGAGCTGCTTGAATATCTGAGAGTAATTGAGTGCTAGCAGAATTTGATTTGTAGTAGTGTCAGAACGCCTGAAGCATGGTGGGAATCGATTTGAGAGCAACCTTGGAGTGCAGCCAAGGATGGGTCGAGAGCGCGAGAGAGAGCATCCGCTGAGATATTGGTATTGCCTGGTTTGTAGATGATGTCGAAGTCGTACCCCAATAATTTAGTGAGCCAACGTTGTTGAGCCGGTGTGTTGATTGTTTGGTGTAGGATGGAACGAAGGCTTTGGTGGTCGGTCACGACTTCAAAGCGGCGACCCAAAAGATATTGGGGCCATTTTTGGATAGCTTCGGTGATCGCATAAAATTTTCTTTCATAGGCAGAAGCACGCTGGAGGGTAGGTGTTAAAAGTTTGCTGAAATATGAAATGGGATGCCCATGTTGAGTGAGGACATCACCAATAGCTACACCCGAAGCATATGTGAAGAGAGTAAAAGGCTCCGAGAAATTGGGGAGCGCTAGCACCGGTGTGGACATTAGTGCTTTTTTCAAGGTTGCGAAAGCATCTAAAGCCTCTGAACTCCAAATAAAAGCATTCTTCCTCAAGAGTTGAGTGAGGGGAGCTGCAATAGAGGCAAATTTGGCCACAAATTTTCGGTAATAGCCGGCGAGGCCGAGGAAGCCACGGAGGTGCTTGATAGTGCGGGGCTCTGGCCAAAGTTGAATAGCATCAATTTTGGCAGGATCGACAACAACACCAGCGGTGGAGATGATATGATCCAAATAAGTTAGAGAGGAGGCGTCGAACTCACACTTAGAAAGCTTGATAAAGAAGTGGTTACCATGCAGAATAGCAAAAACATCATAAAGATGGTAAGATGGGAAGCCCATGAGTCGTTGTAGATGAGTATGTCGTCGAAAAAGACGAGCACATACATCCTTAATTGGTATTTGAACAGAGTGGTCATAGTTGCTTGAAAGGATGAAGGTGCGTTAGAGAGCCCAAATGGCATTACTACAAATTCGTAGTGGCCTTCATGAGTACGAAAGGCAGTTTTGTGGATGTCGTAGTGCTGAGTTCTTAATTGGTGGTAGCCGGCGCGCAAGTCAAGTTTCGTGAAGATGCGTGCCCCATAAAGTTCGTCAAGAAGTTCGTCAACCGTCGGGATTGGAAAGCGATCTTTAATTGTAATGGCATTGAGGGCACAGTAGTCGACGCAAAAATGCCATGTGCCGTCTTTCTTTTTGACCAACAGCACCGGAGAGGAGAATGGACTAGTACTAGGCCGAATGATGCCATTCGTTAGCATTTGTTGGACGAGCTTTTCAATCTCGGATTTCTGAAAATGCGGGTAACGGTAGGGGCGAACATTAATAGGATGAGAGCCCGACAAAAGCGGAATGGTGTGATCAGTGGGTCGAGTTGGTGGAAGACCAACTGGTGGAGCGAAAATGTCTGAGAATTCCTTGAGCAGTGGTGCCAAGTCGGGTGGGATAGTGGGGGTTTCGGTGGTAGGAGGTTGGGAAGTCTCAAATAGGGAGAGGTGAAAAAATCCAGCGACACCATTGGATTTTGTAATCTTTTGTAGTTGAGCAAAGGAGAGTTGCATACAAGAAGTGGGGTGCAAGCCCATGAGGCGATAGCAATCCAAGCCACGAAAAAACTCCAAGTATAAGTCATTATAATCAAAAGTCGTTCGACCGAGGGATTTAAGCCACTGAACACCCAGAACAACGTCTGCGCCGTATAGAGATAGGACATGGAGATCGAGCGTGCAATCAAAAGAGCCTAATGAGAGTGAAACATCCTTACAAAAGCAGGCACAGTGGAGGGAATCGCCATTTCCAACTGTGACAGTCATTGAGGGAGCCTGTTGGATGGGTAAGTTGAGGAAACGAGCTATGCGAGCTTGGATGAAATTGTGTGTTGAGCCACCATCCACAAGGACAATGACCTTGTTGCCAGAGATGGACCCTTCGAGCCGCAGTGCCATAGGAGCCTCGTGACCAGCAAAGGCATGTAAGGATATTACTGGAATAAGGTCAGGAGCAGGGGTCTCTGTTGGAGTCTCCGACAGTGGTGGTTCATGTGTTGGCGAGCCTTCGAGGGTGAGTAAATCATGGTGAATGTCGTCGTCGTCGAAAGTAAGGCAAATGAATTGATGAGCGCGATTGCACCTATGGCCCGGGACGAACTTATCATCGCAATTATAGCAAAGCCCTTTCTCTCGGCGTGCCGTCATTTCAACTGGTGTGAGGCGGCGAATTGGTAGTGGTGGTGTAGGTGTAGTGGTTGTGGTTTTAGGTTATGAAATGAGGTTGGGGTTAGGGTTAAAGCGAGGAGTAAATTTGGAGGGGATGGGTTTTGCAGCTGCAAGTTTATCATTGACAACTTTAGCCATACCCAGCCCTTCGCGGAGTGCTTGGGGCCGCGAGAGAAGCAACTCTCGCTGGATATCATCTTTCACATCAGAGATGAAACAATTGAGGAGATTTAACTGGGAAAAGCTAGTAGTGCGGGTGGACAGAGCCTCGAAGTCCTCTATGTATTGTTCCAACGATGAAGATTGTTTCAACTTGAAAAAGAAGCTTCATAGTTGAGGAAGTTGGAAGGACCAAAGCGGATTGTTGAGGGTTGCGGTGAAGTCGGCCCATGTAGTGAGTTCGTTGGTGTTATAAAACCAATGGAACCATTAGAGTGCCGTGCTCGACATATAGAAGGAGGCGACTGAGAGGCGTTGGTCTAGTGGCGTGTTGTGGAAGAGAAAAAATCTCTCAATTTGAAACAACCAACTGAGGGGGTTATCGCCTGAGAAAACAAGGACTTCAAGTTTAGGCATGCGGAGTTGGGTGCCGGGGGCCATGGCTATGAAGGTTTGTGTTGGTGGTCGTAGGGTGATGGGAGTAGTGGGTTGGCTTGGTTGGAAAGTTGGTGTGGAAGGGGAGGCGTTGTGATGGGTTTGGATAGATGAAAGAGTGGGAAGTAAGGGTGGTGGTTGTATTAGAGGTTGTATAGGTTGTTTTTCCAAGCTATACAGGCGTTGGAGGACTTCAATCATCATCTTTTGGATAGTCTCACACACAGAAGTGTTTTTGTTGATAGAGATGGTGTGTTCCTGAGAAACAGAGTCTTGTTTATCGACTTGCTCCTTCAGCGCGACAATGGAGTCTTCCATTGAACGGTAGCGGGTCGACATACCTTCCGCCATGGTCAATGAAAGCACCAAAATGTTGCAAGCTAAGAGATGAGGGATGATATTGAGGAAGAACAAAGGGTTCAGAAGAGAATAAGAGGCAGAAGGGAGAGCAGTTGAGAGAGAGTTTGAGAGAGAGAGAGAGAGAGAGAGAGAGAGATAGATAAATTTTCATCTGTCCTTTCACTGTTTCATTGATTCAATATATAGGAGACACTTTGTAACTTTAACAGACTGCAAGGTCTACTTTTCAGGTTGTCCGCCATATTTTCCTGCACAAATCATATTGCATCTACACTATTTGATTCTCTATTTGATTACACAAAAATTGATAAGCTCTTTACATCCGCACAAAATCCTTATACCTCCTTGGGACATTCGTTGTGCGTGAACTCCTCCTTAGTTGGACTTGGTTCTAACTTGGGTCTTGATCAGAGCTTGCAACAAACTCAATCAAAATTATGAGTCTAAGATCATTTTGAAAGTTAAAACAACAAGAAAATGCTTCAACTTTATTTGAATACATTTCAAGTTTAGGGGTGGTTTTTGCAATTTGATGAACCGCGGTTTTTTGTACGTGAAAACCACCACCAAGCCGTGGAATTGCGAGTTTCAGGTTTTCTAAATCGCCCCAAACAGCAAATTAAAAAAACCAGACCAAACCATGCGGTTTGGACGGTTTGGACGATTTTGTGGAGACCAATGCCCACCCCTAATTCTATCTATTATAAAGTTTTCATTTTGTTCTTATTTCTTAATTGTCTTGCATATTTATCCAAAAATAAAAGTATTTATTTTGATCCACTTTTGGCACGCCATTAGGGCACGCGCTTGATTATGACTCTTGATTGTTGCATCGATGTATATACGCACGAAACTGGATGAGCTTCTAAAGGACTTTCATAGAGTATGTGTCTAAATAACGTGTCAAAAGTGATGTTAAAATAAGAAAACTCAAAAAAATATGTCTACCAACTAATTTGATGATTCGATAGTTTGATATGGTATAGGGTTTAGAGTAAGAGGCCCGTGTGTTTAAAGTCGGAAGGGCAAGTTGTTTATTTTTAATTAAAAAAAGAGAAAAGAAAAGAAAAATTCTTTATTTTTCTCAAAAAATAATGTCTTATCCAATTTTTTAGCCCGACTATACGCACCCTACATTTTCATAAAGGCACCCGAATTTTGAGTGCATCCCAAATTCAAATTTTAATTTATGAGGACACCCCAATATTTTTACCAAAATACCCATTCATCCAAATCGGAGCATTCGACTTCAAAATCTTGGTCGAGACATCTATTTTAGGTTCAGTGACATGTGTTCGAGACTTATCTTCAAGGTTCGGTGCTTTTCAACCGAACATCTTTCGTGAAATTTGGTTGATAATTTTCGAACTAAAGGTTTGGGGGTTCTAACTGACTTTCCAATTAAAAGTTCATTGGATTTTGACTGACTCTTCAACTAGAAGTTCAGTGGGCTCTGATCAACTCTTCAACTATATATTCGGACCAGCGATGTCGAGCCACTTGATGATGCCCTACAAATTACAATAAGATAGTGTGTGAGTTGATGATAGTGGAGTGCACAAAACGAAAAAAAAAATAAGGGGCATAAATGTCATTTTGCAGTAGAATTGACTTTTTCTTAAGTTTGACTTTTTCGTTGGATACTCTAAATAGCTACATACATTTGTTACGGTGTTTTTCATGAAATATGGTGGGATTACATTTTTATTCATCAAATAGGAGGGGGTTAGTTTAAAATTACAAAAGTAATGTATAACTCCTTTTCAAAAGGAGTTATTGATGATGAGGTGGCATAGTATGGTTGATGAGGTGGAAGGAACTTGTATGAATAACTCCTTTTGAAAATGACCTATTTATACAAAATATTAAAGTGTATGAATGACTCCTTTTGAAAAGGAGTTGTTTGTTCAACTCAAATATCACAAATCGATGTGGAGAACCCATGCAAATGACACGTGCGTATCGAGATGGACAACCCACGTCACTCGTGTATCTGGAGGTAGATAACTCATGTAAACGACACGCACCTATATCCACGTAGACAACCCATGCATACGTCAAGCATGTATCTTGAGGTGGAGAATTCAAGCAAACTCCACGCAAGTATGTCGAGGTGGGCGATCCATTCAATATCGTGCAATTCATGCAAACGTCACGCATGTATCTCAAGGGGTGCAACTTATGCAACCTGTTGCAATCCATGCAAACATCATGCACGTATCTCGAGGTGGACAACTCCTACAACCTCATCTAATCTATGCAAACCATGCAAAGGTCACACACGTATTTCGAGGTGGACAACCCATATAACCTCGTGCAATCCAAGTAAACCACATAAACGTCTCGCATGTGTCTCGAGGTGGTAGAGCCAATACAAATGTCATACACGTATCTTGTAGTTGATAACTCATGGAAACACTATGCACGTATGTCGAGGTGGGCGAGTCATGCAACCTCGTGAATCCATGCAAACCATGCGAATGTCAATCATGTATTTCGAGGTAGACAACCCATGCAACCTCGTGCGGTCCATGCAAACCATTCAAACGTAATGCACGTAATTCAAGGTGGACAACTAATGTAAACGACAGACATGTAACTCGAGGTGGACAATCCATGCAAGCGTCATGCACGTATCTCGAAGGGACAACCCACGTATATCCACCACAGACTATGCACCCCATGCAAACGTCATGCATGTATCTTGAGGCAGACAACTCGTGCAACTCATAGTAACTATGCAACCCATCTTTTAAAGTTTTGTCTTACTTCTATCTCGTGATGATAAGAAGAGATACGAAGATAAAAATAATTATAGGCCAAAACCGTGTTATTTCTTTGTCTAGAATTTAAAATTAAAACAATAAGGATCTCTTGAAAAATAAGTTCATTCCATGAAAATGTTGTAACATCAACTTCATTCACCTAAGATATAAATTGAAAAGAAAAAACCACCGCAACATCAAAAAACTCATCATACAGGTCTATTTCGACGATTATGTTGACGTTGTTGCTCCGTGATGCAAATCAGACGTACTCTATGTCTAGTTGGATGTTGTGTTTGTACATCCTATTGAGGTTGTTGAGGTTGTTGATCATGCATTGAATCTCATTGAGTTTATTGATGTTCTTCATCTGGTTCACTCCACTCACCTCTGGTACCAATGCTTCCAAAAATAGGAGAATGAACCATTCCAAAATACTGACTTCATGTATATGGTTGGCCGAAAGGAACATGAGGCGGCGGCATGCTTTAACAGGTTCATGAATGAGCCATCTCCATTATATGAAATATTGTAATTATAACATGGTGGAGTATATGGACTCGGCATGTATTGAGGCAATGAAGGATATATGGGATGTCTATGCATTCCATGGTCCACCTATGAAGACGACCGCCCGGGTGCGTAAGGATCAAAATGATAAGAAGAACGATTCATGATCGGTGGCCTAGGTACAAACATTTGAGGTTCTGGTTGCATTGGGGACGATGTAGGAATGTACCTATGAAAAGAATGACGTTGTGGGGATGTACGTTGGCTACTTTCGCCAACAGTTTCAGTTCTTCTCTCTCAGACGAGATGAACATGGTGGAGGAGAACGTCTGCTACTCTCTACAGCAATCTCAGTCCAACGATATGGACGAGGACTTCTGATGCTTTCCCCCACAGTCTTTGTTTATGTTGTTCTTCTTCTCACCTCTCTATTTGATTCGCCCTGATCCTCTTCTTCGACTTCCTATTCATTCTCCTAATTTATGTCCTTACTCATACCCATCCTCACTGAACACTCGCCGAAGTCGATGCACTAAGTTACACTAATATAAAAAACATGAGTTTAATACGCGCAATTTAATATATTACTTGTGAGGAAAACAAAATAATAGTTTCAAGTTTACCGAATAATCACGTCAAGCCATGTCGTGTCCAATGAATCATTCGGTGACTAATCGATACCACGTCGTGTAGTTTTGTTGATCGTGTCATTCTTCTTTTACCGCTGTGACTATGTTGTCATCACGATTTTTCCATATTTGTATAAAGGTTGCGTGAAAAGCCACCCAATTTTTGTGATTCCGTCCCATAATTTGATGCGGTGTAGTCTGGTGTCATAATCACAGTTTGGTGGCACGATTTATATCATTTCGAATTGTCTCATAACATTTTCTGGTTTGATGTCACTCGACTATGTGGAAACAAATTAGGGGACACGTCAATAGCCATCTATCGTGACCATCAGTATAGTATTCAGGAAGAGACCCGATGACTTCAGCATAAGGTTGCCACACCACGTCATCCTCACTCTGCGAGCAGAGTGTGTCACGGTAAGCTGATAAGACATATGTCGCAATCTGAGTAAACGAAAATGCATCGAGTCATCTGTATACAAAACAATAAATTATAGAAAATGAAAATGGAGTTAATATTATATAAATTACGAAATAATATTTGTATTATTTGTGTCCTAATGGAACTTCCATAAACATGTTTTCTCCATCCACTGTTCGAGGTCGAACTCTAAAAACACCCAGGCACCTTGGTGCTATGAATGGAAATCTGTCTCATGCCTACAGCTGTACAAGAATTGACGCGTCTGCAAACTCATGTACACCCGTGTGAGATCCGCGACACAACTCCATGTATAAATAATCCAAATAGGCACTCCTCCAACTACTATCCAACAATTTGAAAATCCTTGAGCAACGGTAGAAACATCAAATGTACAAATCAGTTTGACTTGTCGGTGAATAGACAACCATCGATAAGTTGCAGTATGTACGATCGAACATAACGTTGTACCGATTCCTCATTGTTGTCGTCATTTATAGCTGGTACGTTACGTTCAAGCCATTTGACTTTAAGTTTACAACCAATAATGTCATCTCTAACAGGAGTTCGACCAAGTAGCCTCTCACACACCTCAGCATAGTCTGCATCGATCGTTCCCGTCACAAGCATACCTTCGATGGGTAAGTCGAGTTGTACTTGCACATCCTAGAGTGTAATTGTGCACTCGCCACATTGCATGTGAAATGTATGTGTCTCAAGGCGCCATCTCTCTATGAATGCAGTAATTAAAGCCCAATCAAGGCTGAAAAATGATGCGCGAGAAATCCCATAGAACCCATTGGAACGAAGATATAGGATCATCCTCGAATGGTACTACACCGTTCGATCAACAACACCAAGTTTTTGACGCGCACGCAATGCTTCGTACACCTTATAATTGAAAATGTATTGGTCAATATATATATATATATATTATACGTTTATGCATGAACATTTGACGTATACATCTAAAAACGTTTACCTGACCCCTCCAGGTTCACGACGATCTGTGTATAGATTAGAGATGTAAAAGTGAATGATCTAATGGACCTGGATCTATTAGTGTACAAGCTACAATTGATTGATTTAAAAAAATTAGTCGTGTTGTTCGGAAAGTCACAATAACTCATTAATATATGTTCAAACAATAATGAATACTTAAACATTTCAATATAATCAAATTACCAACTTAAGTCATCACAAACAATATACAAAATCGACTATCGGTTTTCATTGGAAGGTTAAGCTCTTGTTGGACAATTTTTTTTGTTATGCCCATCTGAACGACAAATACCACACCGGTTCTTCCTAGTAGGGACTCGATCACGGTCTTTATTAGGACATGTTGTTCTTCTATGTCCTTCTTGATGACATATGCCACATCACAAGGGCCTTAAGACATTAGGAAGATCCATCTCGTTTTGCCTTCGCGTTCCCTTTGGTCTCCCTCAGTTACGTTTGAACCTTAGGTCTGGTATGATTGTCATCGCAAATGTCGGCCAATATCTCTCATTTGGGATGACTTTGAAATTAAAGGAGTAACATTGTGCGTACACATCTATCCTATAGTATGGTTCAATGAATTGCGCATAGCTCACTCAAATAAAGGCACTTGCAGCTAACACATGTGAGCAAGGGAAACCAAACGATTGCCATTTATTGCAACTGCACACTCGGTCCTGTAGGATGATGACTTGGGTATTGTTGCCTTTATGCATGCGATCTCCATGACTTCCAGTCAGATCTTCAAACACTTATATGTCACGATTGATCAAATTGACTTGATGTGTCCTTGCAGATTGTTCATAACATGTGAGTTTATCCACGACACATTTTGTGTAGGATAGGTAGTTTGAGATTGCTTCATCGATTTTTTGTTTACGGAGATCGTGGTATGTCACCAATGTGTAGTGAGTCATTTGAGTCATTGTTGTTATTGGCAAGAATCGAGCCCCCTTCAATGCATCCTTAAAACACTCCACAAATGACAATAAAATTAATGTAAGTAATATCACTTCAGCGATAACTATATAGTTGAATACAAAATAAAACTTGCATTTCATACATACCAACACCATTAAAAGTCATCTATCCATACCGCATGCCTCTGTCATGTGATTGAGTTCATAGTTCTTTAGGGATGACATTGACATATTGCAGATATTGAGGAGTTCGTAATGATAAGTATGCAAAATACTTCTTGAACGCATTAAATTTGTATTTTTGATGTTAAGCAGCTGCTCGAGAAAAGAGTTTTTTCAATGGTCCATTTTTAAATTGGGTGTTGAAATTACAGACCAAGTGTCGCAGGTAATAATTGTGGTATCCTTTTGGGGGACAAAAATCATTGGTCGGGGTGTTGACCGCCTCCAAAATGTTAGGGTGACGATAAGAAATAAGGCAAACTTAATCTCTATTTGTCACGTGTTTGCGCAACATCCTCAAAAATCATCTTCACGAATCCGTAGATTTAGTTTCTGCAACGACAAATGCAACTAGTAGTATGTGTCCATTACCATCAATAAAGATGACAATCATTAGCTTACCAGTATATTTGTCATATAAGAAAGTCCCATCAATTTGAAGAAGATGTCTGCAAAACTTGAAAGCTTGTATTGATGCTTCAAATGCAAAAAGCACACGACGAAATTGGGGAACGCAGTTCTTATCTCATCAGTAGCCCATTGTCTATGTGACCACTCGATTCTTGTCCCCATACTTTTATTCTTCATAGCCACCAATCATCTTGATAATATAGCGTATGACTCATCCCAATCTCCAAATGCACTTGCAATTGCCTTCCTTTTGGCATCCCACATTCGCTTGTAGTTCACTTCGTGTCCCTTAATTATTTGTATTAATACCTCGATAGTTATTGCTTGATATATTTGGACAATATTTTGGATCTCTCGCGCAAGCATGTTGGCGTCAAGTTGGGATGACCTCGTTCTACGTTGGGATTTATACAGTTACGCAGTATGTCTAATTGTGTGATCTCTCATAATTGTGTTTTCTTTTGCAAACAAGCACGAAGACGCCTGTAACGGCCCGAAAATTTGACTTATTACACGTGCCAGGTCAGGGTCATATGTAGGACCCACTTGTCGAAACAAGTATGTCTGAATCTCGAGTGGAGGCACCGAGGTATGATATTTGTCTGTGATGTGTGTATTATTTAATAATATCCAATTTGAGATTAGGATGCTAATTGTTGAGCTGTTTTACGAGTTGGTATATGCGAGGATTTCGGGGAGCCGAAACACGAAAGGGGACGCGCCACAAGTCGCGTGTCGATGTGGAACCGAGGTAGTGGCTTATGGGGTTGAGATTGATTGACTGTTGCTTTAATAAGTGGCCATTGTGATTTTAATGTGGTCATATTAACATAAATATCCATTGGCCTATAGTTTAAACACGTAAACAAAATGCATTGGATGTGTCTCAAGATACGCAATTTGCGAGACTCGAGACAATTTTGGCCAAACTTAGAGGCGGTGGACAAAAATGTGAAATTATTAGATTGCCTCGAGATTTATGTTGCACGAATCTCGAGGACATATTTGAGTTGAAAAAAAAGAGAATCGGATAAGAGAGAGAGAGAAAAGAAAAGAAGAAAGAGAGAAAAGATCATAAAGAGAAAAAAAGAGAGAGAGGTAGAACTGGAGAGAGGGACGAAGATGGCGGAGAGAGAAGGAGATCGGCGGCGGCGGCGAAAAAGATGCCGGCGAAGAGCAGCGGCAGTGGCAACAAGCTTGCGACGCCGAGGACCAGCAGCGGCTCGGTAAATCAGTGGCAGCGGCTCGCAGACGCGGACTAGCGCCGGGCCGTGAAGAGCAAAGAATGCGCGCGACAAATAAGATGGTCGACAACGGCGGCGAAGCGCAAAGCCAGCCGAGCGAGCGGCGGGGAGCTCGGCCGCATATGCATGCGCGTGAGCTAGCGGCAGCCAGCAGCGCGCAGCAGCTAGCCGAGCTAGCTGCCGACGGCTTGGCTTGTGTTGTGGAGAAAGACGATGACAGCGCGGCAGCGGTGCGGCGCGACAACCTGGCTGCGGCGGCACGACATCGACGACGGCGTGGTGAATGGCGCGGAGCAACTGCGCAGTGACGCGTTGTCGGACCTATCGACCCTCGACGAGGGATGCGATTCGATGAAGTTCGACGACGCGATGGATTCAAACGAGGTTAGAAGGCCATGATGAGTTTTTTGTTGAGAAATTTGGCTATGATTTGAATGACGTAGTAACATAGCCCTAAATGGTATAAATGGACACCAGGGACTTAGGAGTCGGGTGTCAGATGCGTATATCGAGGCGTGAGCAGGACGTTTTCGAGGTAAGTAAAACCAGTTAGAAAATGTACAGTAGTTCATTAAGCTTGCATTTTTGTTTGATGTTGAAACATGTCCCCTTCTTGGAATTCCTATCCATTTATGAGTGTCCGAGGGCCAAGCGAGTCATATGAGTGTCTCTGATTGGAGTGGTCGCCGACTTGCAACCGGGGCCATGACCTCGAGTCACTTGAGTATTTGGTCGGAATAAGATGTGTTTTATCTGGGGCACTGTTGATATCCCTCATTCGCGACATTCTAGGTACAGCTGGCGATGTCGCGTCCTATGACCCGAGTCTGTTTGGCATTGCCGCGACTCTATGACCCCGACCTTGTGGCACATGCATTCGGTGGTCTTAGACTACTTGGGCACCTCTCTATTGTTTCCCTTGACACGCATTCTCGTTGTACCTCCATTGTTTTTACAGTCTCATGATCATGCATTCCATATAGCTTTTTCTTTTTATTCGCATGACTTTTAGACTGTTTTATCTTATCTTGAATTATTGCGTAGATTCTAATGAATTTTACTTACCTGAGTTGTCGTGTTTGACTGAGTGCAGAGTCGCAGACGAGTAGCAAAGGGAAAGCTCCATAGCTAGGTGAATTTTTTTTGTATATCTTTTATTTACTCTTATCCGATGGTGATATATTTATGTTGGGTTCCACAATTAGGTTGCCTAACTCCTTGATATTATTGTTGAGTTATTTTATGTAGTATTGCTTCCGCTAAACTGTAAAACTTGAAAAATATTAATAACTCAACTTAAAACTTTTCAATTTATTGATAATGATGGATTGGAAGGTTGACTAGGTCTGCGTTGACCTTGCAAGACTGGCTCGGGGGTCCACATGGGCTTAGGTCGGGCGGTGCCTAGTTTGTGGGAAACTGGGGCCGTCACAACGATACATACACTAATATTGCGCACTTCTGGACTTGATCACCCACAAAGTAGTAGTCGGTTCCATCACATGGTATCGACAATGTTTGTTAATATGTCACACTTTGACGGCATGTTGTAAGTCTTTTTTGTTGTCGAAGCACAATCCTATTTTCAACTCGAAATTAGAAATGTCCCACCCAATCTGTTGATGAGAATGTTGGGTTGTAGTGGAGTTAGCGACCTCCCAACCCATTTCATTATACACCGGCAATGGTTGGTGAACTTCATCACTTGCTTCATCCATGAAATTTTCTTCATCAATAGCAAACTGGTTATCATCTTGCACGTTTCCGGCACCTGGAAGTTCATACATTGGGTCATCCGTAACAACATTGAGGTTTTCCCAATTGACGGCTGCTGCTGCATCCTCGGGGGGACGTACATCCTCGTTTGTTTCATTATTGTCGTTGTCGTTAACTTCATCGTCACTAGAGGCATTAATTTCATCATGTAAGGGACTAACAAATCCATCTTGCGCGACATCCCCTTGTGGTGATTGCTTATATAGCCTTTCCATTATCAATCTAGTGTCTGACGTGCCGACATCTTCATCACGGACTTGCGAATGAACCGTAGGATTTCGAAACAAGTTGATTGACTCAAATGTTAAATAGATATCTACCGTTGTAGTTAATGGTAAATTGGCAACCGTCGCCCTCATCGAGTCGAAGTATGTCGCATCATGCAGCAACGCATGGACGAAATATTACGAACCTCCGGGGATGATTATCACGTGACGATAAGTCATCCTAACTAGAGTTTTTGTAGATGAGATATTGAACGCGTTACACACATCATCCATCAATTGTCGTCTACTCATCCTAAACTTAACCATCAACACTGCTGCTGGGTGCGCTGTACGCGATGTCATTTAAACCATTTACAATTTCATCGTGCGCATAAAATAGAAATGTAATGTTCCTATGTTCCATAACCTACGTAATTTATTGGACATTGAGGTAAAAGGATTACACATGGGATTATAAATATATCAAGCGAAAAAAGTTGATTACTAACAAGAGTTAAAGCGCAATCGAACATTCTGATGTAGAAGATCGTCATAATAGTGTAACTACAGAGCATACTCATTTTTTGCATCAAGTATCAATTAATAACTCATATTTACATCCCAAACGATGAAAACTACTAAACTAGTTCATAAGGAGCATGTATTTTATCAAAATAAGATCATACTAATTTGTTCCCAAAGACTAATATATATACTTTATTTATCATCAATTATTCAAGATTTTCTTCATTCATTTTTTCAAATATCAAGCCAAAAATTTTATCAAATTGGGGGAATTAAAAGTGCAATCAAACTTTTTGGATGTAGATGATCACCTTAATAGCACAACTACAGAGCATACTCATTCATCAGCTTCAAGTACACCCTCTGTTTGAGTTAGTTAATGTTTCAAGCACACATACCATGGAAGAAATATCTCAACCATTTTTAAAAAAGAAAATACCTATGTAACTACATAACATGAAAATTATAACAAAACCAAATAAATAATAGTAGAAATATCGTTGTGGAGTATGGATGACCATGCATGTACACCAACATATTGTGTAGCCATGTAACTTGTATTTCTCACTTAATAGTACCTCCACTTGTCTATGTATTGTCATGTTACTTGTAACTATTTCATATGTACATCAACTCTTCCATGTATTCTCAAATTACTTGTAATGTGTTGTATGACATGGGGTGTATGTGTTACTTGTACACATTGTATAAAGTACATTTATCATCGTCACCAAATGACCTATATAAAGGGTGCTAACCCAAATGACCTATATAAAGGGTGTTAACCTCATTATAAAAACACACCAAGTTGAATGAAAGCAACTCCTTCCAACTATCTCATTTCTTCTTTTCTCATTTGTAGTAGTAGTTTATAGTAGTAAAAGTTCTTAGTTTTTCCTTCTCTAGTTCTTAGCAAGTTCTAACTCAATTCACAACACGTTATCAGCACGAGCTTGCTCTAGCATTAAGGAGATCTTGAAGTTCAATGTGACGACCCCAATCTCCCATAAACTGGTCACCGCCTGGCCTAAGCCCACGTGGAACCTCGAGCCCGTCTAGCTAAGTCACGCAAGCCTAGTCAGCCTTTACCATTTACCAATTATGATGTAAGTGAAATTAAGTTAATCTATTAGTGAGTTATCAAATGAGTTATCAAAGTTATAGTGGAATCAATTTAATCTCAAACTAATTGAAAACCTCAAAGACACAAATAGATAACCTAGAGTGTGGAAACCCCGCATATGTATATAAAAAACAACATATAAATAGGTTATACAAAACCTACACAAATGCGATATGGAAAGTTACTTCAATATCCTTACAGCAAATCACCTAATGCTGGTTCTTTTCCATCACTTATCTTCGACTCTGCACTCGGTCAAACACGAGAATGACGAGCCCAGGTAAGTTAAAGCTAGTATGACATATACCACATTTCGAAAGAAATAAATCAGTCTAATTCATGCAAATAGAAATAAAAGAACAGGGAACGCATGAATATAGAAGACAATAAATAATTCAATTGATACGTGAGGGTCTAGAATACGAAAATTGAATAGCAAGGAGTCCCGACCAAAAGGTCTTTGAGTCGTGGCAAAAGCCCAGCTGACTCGGGTTTTGGATGAGACACAGCCTACCAGCCCTAACCCTTGCGACCGTGAGATATCCATAGAATTGGATAAGTGCCCCCAACGTAAACTTAATTGGGAGATATCAACGGCATCCAAATAAGAGCTCATATCACAGATAAATAGTAACCTTAACTCACTTACCAATGGACCACTCAACCGATGGAAATTTCAAAAAAATGATGAACAGAGCAATAGCAATAAATGTCAGCTGAAGAAATAACTGTACAATTCCTCAATGGTTTACTTACCTCAAGAACGTCCCACTTACGCCTCGATATGCGCATTTGACACCCGACTATACCTCATAAGTCTCTGGTGTCCATTTATACCTTTTAAGGCTAAGTTACTACGTCATTCAAATCACAAACAAATTACTTAACATAAACCTCACCATGGCCTTCAAAATCGATTTAAATCCATCGCGTCGTCGAGCTTCGTCGAGGTCACGCCTCATTGTCCACTATTGTTGTGTCTCGTCGGGGATTGATTGGTCCGAAAACTCGCAGCCGCGCCGTCGCCAGAGCCGAGCCACCGTCCAGCCATCCTCGCTGGAGTTTAGGCCGTCTCGCCGCCGCTGCTGCTGCCGGAGTTGCTGTCGGCAATTTCCTCCTACGCGAACAAGAGTACCCACTGTTGCACCGCCTCCTGGTCTACCGCCGCTGTTGCTGGTTCTCCTCATCAGAGCCGCCCTCTTCGTCGTCCACACCGTCACGTCATCTCCAACCGATGAGCCGGGTCGTCGTCCGCACAACCATCCGACTAGTCTCCGCGAGCTCGCCACAGGGAGCTCTGTCGCGCCCACTCCTTGCCGGAACTTCCTTCCCCTCACCTCTCTCCCTATCTGCCATCTTTCTTTCTTTCTTTCTTTCTTTCTTTCTCTCTCTCTCTCTCTCTCTCTCCCCCCTCTCTCTCCTCTTCTCTTTCTTTTTGGTTCTACCATCACTCTCTCTCTCATCATCTCTCTCTCTCTCTCTCTCTCTCTCTCTCTTCACCGTGAGAAAAAGAAAATCAAATGTGTCCTTGAGATTCGTACAACATGAATCTCGAGGCAAACCCGATAATTTCACCTCTTTGTCCACCGCCTCTATGTTTGACTAAAATTGTCTCGAGTCTCGCAAATTACGTATCTCGAGACACATTCAATGCATTTTGTTTAATTGTTTAAACTATAGACCAATGGATATTTATGTTAATGTGGCCACATTAAAGTCACAATGGACATTTATTCAACCAACAATCAATCAATCTCCACCCTATAAGCCACTACCTCGGTTCCATGTCGACACGCGACTCGAGGCACGTCCCCACTTGTGTTTTGGCTCACCAAATTCCCCGCGTATACCAATCTCAAATTGGATATTACATAATACACACATCACAGAAAAATATCATACATCGGTGTCTCCACCCGAGATTCGAACATACGTGTTTCGACGAGTGGATCTCATATACGACCCTGACCTGGCACGTGGCACAAGTCAAATTTTCGAGTCGTTATATTCAAGAATGCTTGTTAAGGAAACAAAGCTAGGAATGTATAACTTTTTTTATTTAAATAAGTTCAATTTATTTCTATATTATCATGGTTGCTTCATTTTATTACATGCATCACTTCTATATGCATACTTTATTCATATACTATGCATTATAACGTCAACGATTGCGAAAGTATGCTCTGTAGTTGCGTCTTGTACGATCTTCTACATCATAAATCACAAGTCAATATGTGACATAACTAGTTTTCTCGTTATACTATAAACGATTAATTATGCTCTATTCTTGGTTTTTTACATTGCAAATAGTGTTATGAGTTTGGGTTGATAGTGGGTAAGCCTTGTCCCCGGTAATGCTAAACATTGAAAGGGAGACGGGTTATCTCGATTGAGGAGACATGGTTTTAAGTAGACTTCGTCTCGCCACCCAACTTGGAGGTTGTCCCACCAACTCATACAAATAGTACATTTTTTTCATATTAATAATCAAGTTGTGAATATATATTTAATCGTATATTATTTATTTTATATAAAAGAGAAAAAATTATTTACTCAATTTCTTGATTTTCAAATTATGGAAAACCTTCAAAAACTTGAGTTTATTGCTCTTGATATCACTGGAAATAATTATTTACTATGGCAACTAGATGCAAACATTCATCTCCAAGCTAAAGACTTAGGAGAAACTATTATAGAAGAAAATGAAACATCAATGCAAGATCGTGCGAAAGCACTGATATTCATTCACCATCATCACCATAAAGGTCTGAAAAGTGCTCACTATAAAAGATCCTCTCACCTTGTGGTTAAGCTTGAAAAAGTGATATGATCATCAAAAGACGGTGATATTTTCAAAAGCTCAAAACGACTAGCTGAATCTTAGGCTACAAGATTTCAAAATAGTTAGTGAGTATAACTCCACCATGTCTAATATTGCCTCTCGTTTGAGGCTATGTGAAGAAAATATATATGATGAGACAATGATAGAAAAAAATTCAGTACTTTTCATGCCTCGAATCTGTTGTTGCAACTACAATATCGAGTGCGTCAATTTAAAAAGGACTCAGAATTAATTTCTTGTCTCATGGTGGATGAACAAAATAATGAGCTTATATTGAAAAACCACAACTCTCGTCCAACTGGTTCCGCTTCAATTAATGAAGCAAATGCAACATCCTATAATGACCATAAAAAGGGTTTAAGGAAAGAAAAACCACGGACGTGGAAATGGGAATGGATAAATCAGTAAAGATCATGGCAAGCCCTATTCTAAATTTATGGCAATAAGTTCCAAAATAAATGGAATAAGAATGACGCCGTTCAGAATAAGGAGAAAAATACTGCTGAAGATGAACATGCTCGTAATTGTGACCAACCATGTCACAGGTGTGGTCTAAAAGGCCATTTGGCTTATGTATGCCGCACGCCTAAGTATTTTATTGATCTTTATCAAGCCTCCTTAAAAGATAAAGGCAAAACAGTTGAGATGAACTTCACTATCGGAGATGGCTCGTCGAACATCAATTATATGGATGTCCCAAATTTTCATGATGATCCAAACACTAATCTCGATATTTTTAATGATCATATGTAATGATTTTCAATAATTATATGAACTAGTTTTTGTTATGCTTCTTAGTTATATGTACTAGTTTCTTATTATGAATGAAATATGACTCTTTTTCTAATTTGTCAAACATTATTTGTCTAGATGGATCAACAAATCATGTGTTCAAATTATAAATAAAATAAGAGCGATATATGTCTTGTTGATTGTGCTACAACGCACACAATCCTTAAAAACAGAGAATATTTCTCCAATTTGAACTTAGCTGAGGCTAATGTTCAAACAATATATGTCATCTCCAATTTGATTAATGGCTCTGGAAGAGCAAATATTATGTTGCCTTGGGGAACAACAACTCATGTTGACTATGTCTTATCCTCTGAAAAATCTAGAAGAAATTTACTTAACTTTAAATATATTCGACAAAATGGATATCACATTGAAACCATGAATGAAAATAATAGAGAATTTCTCTATGTCACATTGGTTTCAAATGGGAAAAAAGAAGTGTTAGAAAAATTCTCAGCTTTATCCTCTGAATTATATTTTACTCATATATGGCATGTCAAAACGAATGTCGTCTTAAATAAGAAAATTAATGATCCAAAGACATTCATTTTATGGCATGACCGGCTTGATCATCCAGGATCATCAATGATGCAAAAAATAATTAGTAATTTACATGGACATCCTTTAAAGAGTCACAAAATATTTTTAGCTGATGATTATAATTGTGCTAGTTGTTCTCAAGGTAAATTGATTGTTAAACCATCCCCAAGTAAAATTGTTGTTGAATCCCCAGTTTTCTTAAAACACATTCGGAGAGATATATGTGGACCTATTTATCCTTAATATTGACCATTTAGATATTTTATGATTTTGATAGATGCATCAATTAGGTGGTCACATGTTTGTTTACTTTGACCCGCATTGTTGCATTTGCTAGACTTTTAGTACAAATCATTAAGTTAAGAGCACAATTCCCTGACAACCCAATCAAGACCATCCATCTTGATAATGCCAGAGAATTTCAATCTCAAGCATTTAAAAGTTATTGCATGTCTATAGGAATTACCATTTAACATTCTATTCCACACGTGCATACCCAGAATGGTTTGGTAGAATATATGGTCAAACGCATTCAATTAATTGCTAGACATTTAATCATGAGAACTAAGTTATCAACTTCAGTTTGGAGACATGCAGTCCTTCATGCAGCATATATCATTCGTTATAGGCCTACTGCATACCATGAACATTCTCCCATGCAACTCATTTTAGGTCAACACCTAAATATTTATGTGACGGCCCTAAACTCCGAGGCAAATCGGGTACCGCCACGTCGCCAGATACGTCACAAACATGCCACGTCACCGAATACTTACTTTTAATTGTCCGCGACCTAAACCTTTGCACGTATCTTATTCGCCTTAACTTAGTATTTATGGATATTTTTATGAATATTTACATTAAGTTGACGAAGTAAGTTGTTCATGATTTATTAAATTATTATAAATTAAACATCAAGCGAAAGTCTTCGAAGCATGCAAACACGGTATAAATAAAAAGTTTGCATAATTTAAATAACCTTATAGTGTGGAAACCCGACATTAGATACCATGTATATCAAGAGCAACAAAAGTATAAAAGGTGAGCATATACATGTATCAGGTATACAAGTCCTTCCCAAAAATTTTATAAAAACGGTAAATAGATACATACAAATGCCTACGCAAAAAGTGACCGACGGGCTCTCCTACTCAGACGAAGTCGCCTAAGACGCCCTTGCCTCGGCTCATCGCAGGATCTGCGATTTGTCACAAAAAACAATGACAAATCCCGGGTGAGTAAATCCCAGAGAACGTCAGCTAATATTCATGAATTCCAATAAAACGGCTGCAATTCATGCAATTTAGATAAATGATAAGGATAAAATAATCGCATGAAAATAAGTCGTTGAAAAAGTCAAATTTGGACACGAATGTAGCGTGACAGAGAACCCTGGTTGATATCCGGGAATCGTCTTAGCTAAACCGAGAGGAACCCATGACGACCACCTCATCAAACATCTCACGTTTGAACGAGAGGAACCCATGGATGGGAGAACCCCATTCAAACATCTCTCAAGAGGAACCCATGACGTAGACTTAGGTTTTCGTCAAACATCTCTCAACATACGGGTCTCGCGGAGAATACTCACCGCGTAGCCCTAACATGGCCAATTACTCAAACAGCGCGGGGTAGCTAGCCCTGAGGTGTGAGTCTGTGTCATGCCCGACCCCGTCAACAAATACACATACACATGTGGGAGTAGATGAACAATAAATGAACATCAATAGAAAACACAATGGAATAATTGAAATGGGAAATAAAGTGCCATAAAAGAATTTTAACTAATTTTCTCATTAGTTTACTTACCTCAAACAATTGCAAATATCTCTCCAAAGTGTCCCGCTCACGCCTCGAGATACGCGCCCGATACCCGACAATAGTCTCATAAGTTCCCGATATTCAATTATACCAATTTCATTATTTTAGAGTCACATTAAGAGAATTTATAATGTGTGACCAAAAATTTGAGATTTTGTATCAAAAAGTTTAATTTTTGGCATACTTTTCGAGTTATACCGGGGTGCTGATGCCCCAAAAGTCCTCAAAAACTACCTTTTATGTTTTTCCCATTTTATTATATTTTTCTTGATTTTTTTGGATTTTTTCATAATTCTCTAGCTATTTTTCTGTTTTTTTCTCATTTCATTTTCATTTTTTTTTGTTTGGGTTCAGGTTGGATTGACCCAACCGGGTTGGACCCGACCCTGGGCCAGAATCGGTCCAGGCTCGGCCCATTCTGGGCCCAGCCCATTGGTGAATGCACACGCGCGTTTGTGCACCACCTTCCCTCCTGATCGAACCAGTTTCTCTGGTTCGATCGGAAATGGAAAATATTTTTTTTTTCATTTGGGGTTTGGGTTAGGGTTGCTCTCCACCCCAACCCCGGTGGAATCGATGGCGGGGGAGACACCCCTGCCATCACCACTGCGACCTAGTTCGACCTCCATGGCCGACGCACCGAACCCACAACAAAAGCGACGACTCACCTCCTTCCCGGCTTTTCCACCCTCTCTTCTCTTTTTCCCGCTTCTTCTTCTTCTCCTCCTCCTCTTTGTTTCTTCTTCTTCCTTTCGGTCGGTGTGTGTGAGTGCCGAGTGTATGGGTGTGGGTGTGGGTGTGGGAGAGAGTGACATAAGGGAGAGGAAAAGTGATGATGGTGTGTGGTGGACTGTAGATAAGGGTAAGCTTGTTAACTTTGTGTCCTTGACTCCAAAGTGTGACACAGCTGGGACACTCGCCTATGTTTTCGAGCGTTTCGACGTTCGATTTTGCGTCCAAACCGCGATATACGCGTACCGCCGCGTCACTAGCCACCCCAATATCCATTCCATAGTAGTTACTTGGCCAATTTTTTATTTAATTTTTGTGTTTTAGTTTCCCCGACCTAGTGTACCCACAGTTCACTCCTCAGTACCCGTCTCAACACGTTTCTTGAGGCGAACAACTGTTACACTATCTCGCTCGATCCAATGATATAAATTCACTCACGCGATGTTAATTATTTAATAATAGTAAAATAAATAAACATTCACGCACAAAAATAACAAATTTTACCTCGTTAGGCGTGCCCTGAATTTTTCTGTGACGTCCACGTTAGTCTGAGCTTAGGATTTTAATATGTAATTTGTCAGTTAATCGAGATTAATTAAAGCGGGTCGTTACAATTCCACACTTGAAAATTTTTGGTCGTGCAGTGTATGTTCCTATACCACCTCCAAATAGAACTAAGATGGGTCCACAACGAAAACTTGTGGTTTATTTTGGATTTAACTCATCGTCCATTATAAGATACCTTGAGCCATTAAAATGGAATTTATTAACTGCATGTTTTGTTGATTGTCACTTTGATGAAATAACTTTCCCACCATTAGGGGGAGATAAGAAGCCAACTCAAAAGGAATGACACGAAATTGCTTGGAATGCATCAACTTTATCACATTATGATCTACGCATAAGTCAGTGTAAACTTGAAGTTCAAAAGATCATTTATTTGTAACAAAACCCAAATCAATTGCCTGATGCATTTACCGATGCAAAACAAGTGACAAAATCGCATATTCCGGCTGTAAATGCTCCTACAAGAATTGATGTTTCTGTGCAACAAAATGCACAAGAACCAACGAAACGCATAAACCGGGGAAAACCAGTTGGTTCAAATGATACAATTCCTCGAAAGAGAAAAACGGGAGTAAAATAAATACAAATCAAAATTCTCCTGAGAAAGCACAATAATCATTTGATAAAGATTTGTCAAAACAAGTTGATTCTACCGATGAACAACTGGCTCTAGAAAAAATGAAAAAAAATAAAAATAATGAGATCTTAATAAATTATTTAAACTCTGGTAAGATTTGGAATCGAAATAAAATTGTTCCTAATGATATATTTGATTTCAATTTGTTCTTTGAAATATGTGAAAATGATGATGATCCAAAACCAAGATCAGTGGACGAATGTCGACAAAGACTTGATTGGCAAAAATGACAAGAGACTATTCAAGCAGAGCTAGACTCGTTAAGGAAACAATAGGTTTTTGGACCGATAGTTCAAATGTCAGATGGTGTAAAACCTGTTGGATATAAATGGGTATTTGTGCGAAAGTGAAACGAAAAAAATGAAGTTACAAGGTACAAAGTAAGACTTGTAGCTTAAGGTTTCTCACAAAGACCTGACATCGATTATGATGAAACATATTCTCCTGTTATAAATGCAATCACATTTCGGTTCTTGATAAGCCTTGCAGTTTCTGAAGGGCTTGATATGCATTTAATGGATGTCGTTATAGCATATCTGTACGGATCCCTAGACAGTGAGATATATATGAGAATCCCTGAAGGATTTGTAATATCTGAAGAAATAAAATCAAAACATCATAACATGCATTCTATAAAATTACAAAGCTATTTGTACGAATTGAAATAATCCGGACGAATGTGGTACAAACGTCTTAGTGATTATTTACTTAAATAAGGATATGTAAATAATTCGCTTTGCCCATGTGTATTCATTAAAAGATCATCAACATGATTTGTGATTATTGTTGTATATATTAATGATTTAAATATAGTGAGAAACCACGACGACATCGTTAGAACATCCAAATACTTGAAAAATGAATTCGAGATGAAAGAACTTGGAAAAACAAGACTTTGTCTTGGTTTACAAATTGAGCATTTCTCAAGTGGAGTACTTATTCATCAATCAAGTTATATTGAAAAAATGTTAAAAAGATTTTATATGGACAAGGCACATCCATTGAGCTCTCCAATGGTTGTCAGATCACTTGAAGTGGATGAGGATCCATTTCGACCTCATGAAAGTGATGAAGAACTACTTGGTCCGGAGGTACCATATTTAAGTGCAATTGGTGCACTTATGTATCTTGTAAATTGTACAAGACCTGACATTGCTTTTGCTATCAACCTACTTGCAAGATACAACTCCTCACCAACTTGAAGACATTAGAATGGTGTTAAACACGTTTTCTGATATCTTCGAGGAACAAGTGACATGAGTTTATTTTACTCAAGAGGAGTAAAATTGAATTTCCAAGGTTATGTTGATGCTGGATTTTTATCTGATCCCCATAAGGCCCGTTCTCAAACGTGATATGTATTCACCTGTGGTAATATTACTGTATCATAGAAGTCAATAAAGCAAACTATGGTTGCTACTTCTTCCAATCATTTTGAAGTACTTGCAATTTATGAAGCAAGTCGTAAATGTGTATGGTTGAGAAACATGATTGAACATATTTAAGAATCCTGTGGATTGTCTTCAATAAAAGATTCTCCAACCATATTATATGAAGATAATGCAGCATGTATCACATAATTAAGTGAAGGATTCATAAAAGGGGACAAAACAAAACATATTTCACCAAAATTCTTTTATGCACATGAGCTTCAGAATAATGGTGAAATTGATGTCAAACAAATCCGATCGAGTGATAATCATGTTGATTTATTCACGAAAGTCTTATCAACTATGACATTTAAAAGGCTTACATATGGTATTGGCTTGCGTAAACTTAAGGACATTGCAAGTAAAGAAACTGAACAAGTTTCGCCCATGTTCACATGAGGGGAAGTTATCGATTAGTGTATTGCACTCTTCTTCCCTTAGCTATGGTTTTATTACATTGAGTTTTCCTAGCAAGGTTTTTAATGAGGCAATCTTAACAATATTATACCCATCTTAATATTTATGATAATAGTGTACTCTTTTTTCTTTTACTATATTTTTTCCCACAAGGTTTTTCTTAGTAAAAGTTTTAACGATGCACAATCTCTAAGCAAGTGTCATCCAAGGGGAAGTGTCGATGAGTATAGATGATCATTCATGTGTAGTCATGTAACTTGTATTTCTCACTTAATAGTACCTTCACTTGTTGATAAGTCAGTTTTTATAGATTTTTAGTAGTCTATTTTAGTATATTTAATTATTAAATTTATTTAAAATATATATTTAATTATATTTTTTGGTCATTTTTAGGTGAAACGGAGTGCGCGGTTGAACTCGTGGCGGAATAATACTCAAAATGGAGTATTTACTTGCAGTGATCGGATGTCGGACAGTTTGCCTCGAAATACGCGTTGCGCGGTAGGTCGAATAACCGATAGTATGTTTCAACCAATTAGAAGATGACACGTCAGCGGTTCGCAACACCATGGGTGCCAAGTGTCACGCGCCTGTTGGTCCACATCGTCAACACAAAGCGAGCGCCACCAATCACGCGTTGCCACGTCAGCCAAGAAGACACGTCACACACCGCCTTAATTTCTCCTCGTTTCGGATACCGTCGATTTGCCTCGGGACTCGTGCTCCGACAAACTCCCAGATTTTCACTTTGAGTCGCGCGACTTTCCATTCCACGCAACACCATGGGTGCCAAGTGTCACGCGCCTGTTGGTCCACATCGTCAACACAAAGCGAGCGCCACCAATCACGCGTTGCCACGTCAGCCAAGAAGACACGTCACACACCGCCTTAATTTCTCCTCGTTTCGGATACCGTCGATTTGCCTCGGGACTCGTGCTCCGACAAACTCCCAGATTTTCACTTTGAGTCGCGCGACTTTCCATTCCAAGTGGATGCCACGCGGTGAGCTTCTATTCTTCCAGCGTGTAACAACGACGTGGTTCGGCCAATCACGTGATGACACGTGGCGCTGAGTCAACAGACACAACCGAACGTGCCAGGAGCTCGGTGAATGAGGCGGCGACAAATCAGCGAGTCGGCAGCGGCAGTCCAATCGGCTTTTGACACGTGGCGCGGTAACAGAAAAAACAACGAATCACGCTGAGACACGTGGCAGAGTCCGAATTTTGATCTAAAAACACCCATACGATGCTCCTCGGCGCACGAGTCACCTACCTAACCCCTAAAATTAGTATCCGAGTACAATTTGGAGTATTTTTATATATTAAGAACCTAGTTATTATTAGAGAGAACAATTAATTAGTATTTTTTAGAGATCAATTATTATTTTTAGTAGTGATTTTTGAAAATGATGTCCGGCTAATCAATTTCTTGCCTAAGTCGAAGGGGAAGCAAGTCGGAATTATGGATTCAAAGCATATTATGTGAGATTTTTTATTTTATTATTTAATTAATTTAATTTCTTCTATTTCATTGTTGTTGATTTTAATTATTATGATTTAGATCTATGGCACGTATGTGGCCAGTGCATGCTTTTAGATGGACAATCTATTGTTATTTGGAATATTAGTATTTGTGTAATTGTGCTTTTAGACCAATAAAGTAACAAACATTCACCTGTTTGCCGTAAAACCCTTTCGGTTCTTGAATGTACAAAAATTGAATCTAGGTTAAATCGGGAGCGGATGCGACCCGGTTATCTAGGATTAGTGTTCCCACATATCTATATTACTGCGGTTGGTGTGTTAAACCTGATTGGCAGATGTCTAGGGTTATACATTAATTAGGGAAATAGTTAGTGGCGGATGTCCTGACTATCTGAATTAGGGGAATTAGGAATTTCTGGCGGATGTCGATTTTCCATGGCTAATCTAGGAGAATTAAATTAATAATTTATTTGGGAAAGATCGAGGACCATTGAATGCTATTGAATCTTGATTCTGATTTGTGGAACTGGAGATTTAGGTGATTTTTCATTATTGATATTAATTATTGCAAACTTTTTATTTTTGTTAGTTTAATTAATTATTTTATTGAATTTTCTGAAAACCCCCCATTTTTAGTTAACTTGGAGTAAACTCAAGTCCTGTGGATTCGACCCCGTATTTACCACTACTACACTCTTGTGGTTGGTAACTCGATTACGGGTTATATTTGGCACGCACGACACGTGATCACTTGTCTATGTATTGTCATGTTACTTGTAACCATTTTCAATGTACACCAACTCTTCTATGTATTGTCAAATTACTTGTAATATGTTGTATGACATGAGGTGTATGTGTTACTTGTACGCATTGTATAAAGTACATTTATCATCATCACCAAATGACATATATAAATGGTGCTAACCTCATTGTAAAAACACACCAAGTTGAATGAAAGCATATCATTCCAACTATCTCATTTCTTATCTTCTCCTTTGTAGTAGTAGTTTATAGTAGTAAAAGTTCTTAGTCTTTTATTTCCTTCTCCAGTTCTTAGCAAGTTTCAACTCAATTTACAACAAATATTAATTTTTTGAACTTACTATTATCCTCCTTTTTTTGTCTTCAAATTAATATTGCAGCGATAAAAAATATAGTTAGTTATTTTATTTAAATGAAAATTAATAACTCAAAAAAAAACTTAACAAAAACAAATCCTAACCTAACACCTCGTGCAACAAAAAATGATTAAACTCTCTCTAGCCAACCCTCTCTCTAGTCAACCGTTTGTTGTCTTGATCTTGTCCTGCAAAAAAAAGTTGGTTCGAATTGTATGTATATTAAGGAACACATGAGAACAACAAAACGACTTAACTAAAAAATTTAACAAAATAAAAAAGTTAAACAAAAAAATAGTTTAACAAATATAAATAAGTTAAAACAAAGTTTAACGAAAAAAATGAATCATAAATTAACACTTAAAACAAAATCCTAAACTAACCCAAATCCTAAACTAAACTAAACAAAATAAAATCTTAAACTATACAAAATAAATATGATAAAAAAATTAAACAAAATAAAATTTCAACAAAAAAAGTTTAACAAAACCTTTAACAAATAAAAATTCCTAAACTAACTAACTAAACTAAACGAAACTAATAAACTAACTAAACTAACCAAACTGACTAACCAAAAACATAGTTTAGCAAAAAGTTCAACAAAAAAAAAAAGTTTATCAAAAAAACAGTAAATAAAAAAAATGTTTAACATAAAGTTTAACATAAAAATTAATCTTAAATTAACACTTCAAAACAAATTTTTTAAACTAAACCAAATCCTAAACTACACTAAACGGTAACAAAATTCTAAATTAAACAAAATTCATATGATAAAAAGTTTACCAAAATAAAAGTTTAATAAATACAATTTAAATAAAAACTTTAACAAATAAAAAATTCTAAATTATCCAAACTAACAATCTAAACTAAACTAACCAAAAACACAGTTTAACAACAAAGTTCAACAAAAAAAAAAGTTTATCAAAAAAACAGTAAATAAAAAAAATGTTTAACATAAAGTTTAACATAAAAATTAATCCTAAATTAACACTTCAAAACAAATTTCCTAAACTAAACCAAATTCTAAACTAAACTAACTCAAATCCTAAACTACACTAAACTAAACAAAATTTTAAAGTAAACAAAATTTATATGATAAAAAGTTTATTAAAATAAAAGTTTAACAAATAAAATTTAAATAAAAACTTTAACAATTAAAAAATCCTAAACTAACTAAACTAACTAACTAAACTAAACTAAACTAACTAAACTAACCAAAAAAATAGTTTAACACAAACTTTAACCAAGTAATTAAGTTTAAAAAATAAAAGTTTTACAAAAAGTTTATCAAAGAATTGATTCCTAAATAAGGCACTTCAAAATAAATTTGTAAAATTAAACAAGTCCTAAACCAAACAAAATCAAATCCTAAACTAAACTAAACTAAACAAAAATCATTTGATAAAAATGTTTAACAAAAAATAAATCCTAAACTACCCAAACCAAAAACTTTAACAAAAATAATTTTAACAAAAATACACTAACCAAACAAAACGATTAAACAAAAAACATTGACAAAATAAGAATTTTTAACTAAAAAAACAAAAAAATAGTTTCCTTCTCACATTCATCTTCTCCTTCTCCTTCGCCCGTCACCTCCTTCTCCAGTCGCGTCAAGCCCATCACCTCCTTCTCTTTCTCCTTTAAGTGTCACCTCCTTCTCTTTCTCCTTTAAGCGTCACCTCCTTCTCACTTTCTCCTTCGCTTCACCTCCTTCTCTTCTCTCTGCTCTCTTTCTCTTTTCAATGGATCCCCAATCAAACCCTTCCACCAACACCATTAAAAATCGAACTAACCCCCACCCACCTCTTTCAAACTCCCGTGACCTACAAACCTAGCTAGTACCTACTAGGTAGCCGAAACAGAAATGCAAAGAATATATTTTCTGCGTTTCTGTTTCTATTGAAGAAGAAGACTGGGTACAGAGATAATATCTTTTCCAAAGACGCTATCTGTGTATCCCCGCCAATGTGGAAAGAGCACAGAATAGCGCATTCCACGTTGACCAACGTATAAGATTTACATGAATAGCTTCGAATGCGCTATTCGTGTAAATTTGTTCCAATCAATCAACGTGGATGTCCACGTGGATTGATATATCCCAATAATACAAATAGCGCATTCTACGAATGATAGTGCCTTTTGAAAATGTACTATTCATGTGTCTGTGTGACCCGAAAATTTGTTTCTCATGATAGCGTTTTTTCAAAAGACGACATACATTACATAACAAATAAAAAAAATCGCACTTGTTTTACTCATATAAACTGTTTTGTGCAATCCTTGTGTAATTTTTCCCATTTGTTACACAAGTTGTACGACTTCCTTGGATATGCACATCGTTATTTGTTACACAAATCTCGATGCAAACATCATAATAAATTAGTAAGCTTGCCACTATGTAACAAAATTATATCAGCCGAACGTTACTTCTATAAATTTAAGCCAAGTGGCCGTAGCCCGTTAGATAATCCTCGAAGTCCGTGTTATCTACTTCCAAAAGACCGATGTACCCCTCATCAGAAATTTTGTGCCATTGGTCAGGCACCCACTCTGCACTCTCTCTACCTCACTCGAACGGTTTTTACAGTTGTTGTGACAGTTGAGATTTGGTGGAAGATGTTGCCGGAGCAATGGCTGCCTCCATGTGGAAGCCAATGCACGAAGAAGTACTCAGCTCTCATGCAGATTCCATGTACGTAACAAATTTGATTCAATTTATTGCCCTCACTGTCTCTGAAATTAGGTTTAGTCTGTTAGTTGTGATGAATCGATCACTTGTTAAAATTGGGAAATTTAACTAGAATGAATAAAGGAGAATAACATTTTTGGGGCTCATCTTTGAATATTCGATTTTGACAATGATCATTAGAAATTAATGAAATTAGGGATTAATATATGAGAAGATTTGGGATAAGGGCTTCAATTGTTATGGGTTAATAAACCTGGACGGGTTGGCCCAACGGTCCCAATTGTCCGTCCAGGGCGAGTACGCTCAGGCCAATTGCACCAGGTGGGAGTAGTCATATCCACTGATAAAGAAGGAAAACATATCTATAATTTGGGTCAATGGTGTTGGGGATAATTTGCCTTCTTAATTTCAGTTTGGATATGTGTATAAATTAATGAAAATGGGAATGTATGGTGAGGTTTTGGAAAAAGAAAAGGTGAGTTGGATGCTTGTGCCGGTGGGGGTCGTCGTCTTTTATGTTGATGTTTTCATGGATGTTTAGTTTGTGTACAATTTGGGGTTTCATTGTTGGATTGGCTTGGTAATCTTTTGTAGGATGTTGTAGGGAGAATATTTTGCAAGAAGGGCTGCGACACTGATGGAGATACATGGGAAGAATGTAAGTGGTGTTCTGACTTACTCTATTATTTATTTGTTTGGAGAATCGGTGAAGGAGCTTTTTTTCTATCTCATGCTGGAGGCGCAGATTGATGCCTCACCTTTTATTTTGGACTTTTGATCAATCCAAATTAACTGGGGTCGGCTACATGGATCAAACACAATGGAAAAGTTTGATCCATGTAGCCGACCCCAGTTAATTTGGGACTGAGGCAATGTTGTTGTTGATCAATCCAAAAGTACATTTTTAAATCAATGATATAATTGAGGAACAAAGGACTATGTGGTTGCCTAATTATCTTGACTATATTATAATAGGGATTTATAGCGATTAGGAGTTAGAAGGACATTTAGAGAACCTGATTTCTGGCCCAGGACTAATTTTTATATTTAGCTTCTAGGACCTTTGACCTCGTTATAATGATGTCCACAAATATTGTAGCCAGTCAACATGACCCTTCTAGCAATTCCCTCCCATGATTTGAAAATGTGTGAATGTTGATTTTTTTATCGAAAAAATGTGTGAATGTTGATGATGATTGGAGAAATGCATAAATAGATATACACATTCAAATTTACAAATTTTTATGATACTGCCCGCTTTGGTGCAATTTTCCTTTCATGAAGAAGTGGAGGTTCTTCATTTTCATTTTCAAATTCTTAAGAAACCGACTTACGACACCTTGACTGCAACATGAATCGAACCCCCAACCTTGCCTTTGGCAAGTGATGTCTCTTACATCTCACTACAAATGTTTTGGCGTTTAGTAACTCATTCCTTTAAAAGTGAGTTTTTTAATCCCTTTGACGGATCATCTCCCAAGTGTTCTTTCATTAGATTTCACATCATCTGATATCCTCTTATTCCTTTACTATGTACATAAACCAACATATCGTGAGGGGTCCCATGTCCCATAGCACCTTTCTTTTGATACCACAATTTTTTAACCATTTAAACATCTAATCTTTCAAAGCAACATTTTGGGTACCCAACAAATATTTCATCAACCAAAATTTTTTTTCGGTGTACGTTCTTCATATATTTTTCTTTTCAACTATAGTTTTTATAATTGAGTATCAATGTGCAACACTTCTATGTTCCATTGAAAGTATCTCCATTTTATATGTAAAGAACCCCCTATAAGGATCTAATCTGTTTGGGGACTTAGTGGTACTTCCCCTATAATTCTTGAGTGGCAAATGTCAACAACAACAACAACAACAACATAGCCTTAATCCCAAATTAACTGAGTGGCAAATGTCAACGGTGAAAAAATACATATCTTAAACTTGAAGGTAAATATACTTATAAGAATTCACTTTTCTATTTTTATATGCTCAAGGGCTCCATATTGGTGTCAGGATGTGCCGAGGGTTTTGGAAAACTAAAATTAAGGTTAAATTTATTTAGAAGCCTCTTAAGAGCTAGGCTATTTATTTCCGGAGTCATCAACAATATGTCACATATCTACACAGAACGCAGTTTTTATTTTTATTTTTATTTTGCAAATGTAGGTATTTTCCCTTACATATTTTCTTATATGGAGATTATAGTCGGACTCGTTGCCATTTTCATAGTTGTCAACAACAGGAGCATGATCTTAGGATTTTACAATCCTACCTATGATCCAATTTTGTTTTAGATCAATTCAACTCCTACTAGGATCTTCTGTTGGGTGGGTCACATGGGATCCCAATTTGATCCATGTGATCTTATAGGATCTTGACTCAATCCATGGGATATTGACCAATAATTAATTCCATTACAACTACTCTCAATCCTTCTTATCTTCACAATGACCACCTCAAGCACCATGCCACCACCATTGCCAATAACATTGTTGTCAATTACTCCACCATTGATACTTGATTTTTCTTCATCAATTCAACACACCCATAAATTCATCTTGCATGAGAGCATGTAATCATTCGTCTAAAGGTTTTCCCGCTGTCCATTACTTCTCATTCATCTATGTTTCTTTCTCGCTTTCTCTTTTAGCAGCTGCCCTAGCCTTTTTGTAATGTTTGGCTGTTATGTTGCCCTTTGATCACTACAATTGCCTCTTCTTTAAAAGAAATTTGACAAGCAGGCCTTCTATTGAAGTATTCTTTGAGGGTTGGCAATATTCATTTGATTTTGTTTTGTTTTAATTTTGCAATGGCATTGTCCTTTGCATGTATAGGCTTGGGAGAATGCAATGAGATCTGCTACAAGGATCCTGTTTTAAAGGACCATCAATGGACTGCTTATATTGATCGATCTCCAGGTGCTGACAGTTACTCACAGGTTTGACATCCCAGCTGACTTCTCTTTCATTTTTCTCTACTGTTGGAATGTAGTTTTTCTGCTTTTTATTTACTTCAAGTTCAAGGGGAAAATAGGATATGATTTTACTGTCAAATGTGATACCTTAAAATTATTTAAGCAGTCTAGTCTGTAACTGCTTCATGGTTTGGTATGAGGTTAGGAGTAATGAGAGCTTGGGATTTAACCAGTTCCGTACCATCTAGAAAAGAAAAAAGAACCCGTTTGCATTCAAGCATTTGCAGCATTATTACTGATTGGTTCTGAATTTAGTTTTTCGTGAAAAACTTAGAAACACTATTGCTTGCACTTTCAACATATAAATTCTAGCCAAATCTGACAAAATTAAAGCATTATTGGCATTAATCTTTTCCATAGTTGGCAAATGATTTAGTTTGTTTGTTGACACAAGAATAATCTCAACAGTGAGCGATCTGTATAACCTCTTGTGCTTTTGGCGAAGTTGTTTTCTCAATCTATATTTTCTGTTATTGACATGACACACAATACCTTACTTTGTTACTTTGACTTGGCTTCCTGAGTCATATCGAACCATCCCTTTATGTGGCTCTTGAAATTTTGCTAAAAGAGCTTTTAGAACTTGAAGAATGATTATGAAGAACTTTTAGAGCCTGAAGAATCATTTAGAAAATATATTTACATATCTAAGTGTATCATCGCCAATCCATCACAAAAATCATATACATTAATAAAAGATTTTATAATGGCAATGCGCTTTCTACATTTGTATTTTTCATACATCGATCAGTTATCACATCAAATAAACTTATTTTACTTTAGCAAATATAAATCTATAACCACATATGATGATCAAAATCTCAATTATTCACCGTATAATGAAGATAAGAAAAACAAAAAAGTACGATGAAAGAGCAATTGTCAGAGGAATGTAAAACAGAAAGGCTGTACAATTCTGCAAGATCATACGACTTGGATAAGGTTTCTAGTCTGAGTCGCTTCTAAAATGATTCTACTTTTGATCTAGATTAAAGATGCGTCCTAAGAAACTCGTGTCCTCTTCAAAGCTAGGAAATTCGCTTTCTTCATCTGCTCCCTTTTCTAAGCTAGTTCACGCTAATGGTTATCAAGCTTTCACAGTTATATGGATATATTGCTCTCAAGTCTTGGATAAACATAGAGAAATTGGCAGAGCCATGCATTATACGCCATCATCTTCTTATTTCATTCTTCAGAACTGGGAGCTCTCACCAGTACTATATGCTATTTGACTGGAATTGGTTTGTATCCTTATATCAAAGCTTATTGAAATTAAACTTCCTAGTATATCTCAAGCAATTACTTAACTGTCATAATTTGTGAGACAAATGCAAATTCCTCTTGACCTGGTAGATTTGGCATACAACATATATCTATGTGCACTTCACTACACAATTCCTTTTTTGCCTCCCCGCTTGAGGTCCGCAGTCGACCATCTTGACTAATTTGGACCAACCTACTAGAGGACCCATTTATGGTAAGTCTCCATACAAGGTTTCTTGAAGGTGAGGCTTGAACTAGAGCCTGCTTGTTAAATGGCATCGAATTCCACCCTCAAACCTTACAATTGTTGGTAAAACATTACTTTTTCATCACCGTGATTGTTGGGACCTTAATTTTAATTTTCCATGCAGTTGTTCTTTCAAACTGAGAGGCTTATCCATGTAGATGCACTTGTCCATACTTGAAAATGCTCATTTATTACTATTATTTGGTTTTTGGTTTTCTTGAGGTGAAACAATGCTTTTATCGAGTGTAAAAAATTTCCCCTAATATGAGATTCACTTTATTAGACTCGGTGGTAAAGCAACATAGTGAGATAGGTTTTCCTCGTGGATTTCTTCAGATGGAGAAGAAGAAGAGGGAGGGAGGTCTCTTTTTCCCTGCGTTTATTCATTTCTATAGATGAATGAATTTTGTGGCCCAAAAATTTGTGCGAGAGATGGAGATGTAGTCTCATAGTTTTCTCTTATTTATTCACGGTTCAGATTTGGTATCGTTTGCATGAATGCTTCTTACTACATTTAGTGTAAGTTATAATTAGAATAGCTATTTTATGGCCTCATCTAGACTTGTAGTTTAACTCTACCTGTGTAGAACACATCTTGTATGCTCTCTTTTCTTAGCCGATCCCAAGTCAAGGTAAAGGAGGGTTTCAAAACCCATTATCCATACTTGAATAGCAGAGGAAGGTTACGATAGGTTGATAGCTAGATTAAAACTTTTGTCACTCTTTATGAAATGAATCAAACACTTATAGACGTTGGGGTGTTCCTACCTAGCTAGTGATGCACTGCATCGGATTGGAGAGCACACCATTTAGTGCACTAAATTGAGCGCAATGGAAAAGTTTGATTCATGCAGCCGGCTCCAACTAATTTGAGATTGATGCTTTTTTATTGTTGTATCTAGACTTGTAATTTCATTCTCTTGTTACAAATTTTACGAATTCCCATCCCAAGTGATATTTTGTCGGCTTGTGAAACTGAAACTCGGATGCTATGGCTAAGCCATGTTTGTAGCACTACGTTGAAGCATTTACTGAGAGTGTTTTATATAGCCTAGATAAGTGTCTTTTTTACCAGTACTTCTATATAATATTAGAGCCTCTTTTTCTCTCTTGACAGGAGTGTTTCCGTGCTTGTGTTGCTGGCTGTGGTTACAAGGTCAGTACTAATTTCTGGTTTGGAATCGTTTTGTTGCATGAGATCATTTTGATTGTCTTGTACACTACAAAGTTAAATTTGTGGTGCTGTAGGAAATTGTATTCTGTCATTGTAATTGAATTGTTAGAGATTGATCTAGCTTCTCCCCCACTTTTTTTTTGGAGTTCCCAATTGATTTTTCTTAACATTTTTTACAAAATACTTCTCTCAGAGTTGAACTTAACCATTCAAATGTACTTCTATCAATGTGGACAAATACTTGTGGGATTCTCAAGGCTTAACAATGTTATCAGCATGGAGTCGCATGTTTGTGCCCAGTGAGAACAGCTTAAACATTTGCAGTCTCAAGACCATCATCAATCACCAACTATTTTTTTTTGGGTGACGAAAGAAAGGGACTACTGCATAGTTATTTCTACTTTTGCCCACTTTAGACTTCTAGAAATCTATTGAGGGAAGCGGATAGAATTAAATTGGACAATACATCTAGCTTGTAAAATAGAATTAATAATATTAAAAAATTTATAAATACTTACAAGAAAATAAAAAATTGATAAAATAGAAGACCGATCCTATTAGTACCAACAAAATGTTGCGGGTGTTTACCAATTACTCATGCTAACTGTTGAGGAAATGTTTAAAATCTCTTCATTCTGAATCTATTTTAGACAATGTTTCCCACCTTTTTGTTGAATGTCATTTCTTTTCAACTAGGTGCTTGTGCTATTTCATTATTCAAAATGAAAAGCCCTCTAGGATGTCATTGAACCTTAAAAAACTAGTTAATCCCTAGCGATGTATCACTATTAGGTAAAGCAGAGAGCAGTCATGGGAATGCTGTTCTTTTATAGCTCCTTGAGTTATTTTAGGCATCTAGCTTTCTTCACATGAAGTTTGGGACTCTGTGAAGATTGATCTACAAATAAAGCAGGAATCAGAGAGTTATCCATGCCTTGTGTCTGCTTTTATTTGTTGGAGGTTCATAGTCGTTTCAACTTCCAGTGCGATCTTGTCTTCACCCTCTAATTCATGCTAGTATGGACATTTTTTGATTTGTGGAATCTTTTGATCATGTGCCTGCTCTACTGTCAAACCGGTATTACTGGTATCACCTTGATTGGGACCTTATGGTTATTTAAGTGTACAAGGTAATTTTTGTAACATTTAGTAAAATTTGACATGCATATGTGGCTTTGAACTGCAGTTCGGTGTAACTCGAGAGAAAGCTGATCAGGTTCGTCCAAATAGGCCTCCCAAGCCTTGTGTTGAAAGAAAACCTTCTGCCCCTCTTCTCGACCAAATTCCAACAGCTGAAGACATGGCTTCAAGTTCTGCGTAGCAGGAGGTAGACATTTCCCTGCCTTATTCTCAGCAGCTTAACCTCTGCTGTAGGTTTTTTTTTACTGGCCCCCAAAAGAGGAAAGCTTTAACTTCAGTTTAATCCAAGCAACAGGTTTACTTAGAAATTCTTAAAAACACATCAAGTTTTTAATTGCTTCAATCTAACCAAGTCCTTTGCCGACCCTAATTAATTTGGGACTGAGGCTATGTTGCTGTTGTTGTGATCTAACCAAGTCCTTCCTAAACTGCTCATCAGGCATTAGCTGTTGGTTTATCTAAACAGTGCTAACATTTGCTTACTTTCGGAAGTTCGAAATTCAAAATCAAGCAATGCAGGAAACTTTTGGTCGACATCAAGTGTTGTGGCATGCATGCTCAACCTAAGAGCATAACAAGTCAGTTTGTGAACATGTTGTAAACATGTAGATTTGGCATTCTATTGGCATGGAAACTTATAACTCGAGCTGATCTATATTGTAACAAAAAAAAAAAGAGTTGTCTGTTTGGGCCTTGAAAAAAGAAAAGAGCTGATCTATTACATTCATGCTGAACTTCATTGTGATCTTTTCTAGACCAGAATTGTTGTCTTCTAAACTTTCTGCTGTCGATGCTAATATTTTTCTATATATAATATGAAATTCATGTGTCCATTCGAATGCCCTCTTTCAGCACCACATCCGTTTTTTTATATTTTGGAGTCAGTACCAAGTATTACAGTAGTTGTAATGGTGCCTCCCAAGGCATATATTTTTAGAACTGTCAACTTGGAATAAATTACCCTCTCAATCAAACTTGATTGTAAAAAGTGTTAGTTCTGACTTCTGAGTCTTCTGACTCGAAATTGTTTTAACAATCTGTAAAGATTATTGAAATCACAAAGAATAATTTTGTATTGCTGTTGACAGTATTTATTAGTGTGGATTTTTCATCTCTACTTTTATTCAGATTCAGTTAATGTACAGCCTACCAAGGACTTTTTAATTGGAGAAATGTTAGTTTACACAAAATCACAATTAGTGCATGATTTCTATATATTCATGACCATTCGATCAAAATCCAACTGACATTCGGCTTTGCCCTAAAAAAATCCAACTGACATTATGTTTTCTTCTTACATATAAGTGAAGGTACTTGAGGGTTATTAATGTAACTGTTGGATTATAATCCAATCATCATAACGTTTAAATCGCTGTCGATGGTGATTTAGAACTACCCTACTCAAAATATCACATTGCAGGTTCATAGAAGTTGGAAATCAAAGAAAAAGAGAAAAAAAACGTGAATTTGCTATCTTTGTTTTACAATATATCTGTCATTTAATTTTTATAAAACTAGCTGTACTTGATGTTCACCATACGTATTGATCAGAAGGGAATTTAGTTAGATTAAGTGGCAAAGCCTGGCAAGAAAGAAAACACGTTTATCAGACTGGATTCAGTGAAGTGTGGAGAAATAATTGGCTTCAGTTGTTCCTGATTGTAAGGCAGAATGTTTTTAGCATGCTAAATGCCTGCGATTTCTGCATTAGATTATGTACAGTTATAGGTCATGTCAGAGTCTAACATGCATCTCTCCTCTTAATCCCAACATCCTCAAAGCCTACAAAATATATACAAGATGATGATATTAGGATAAGGCACTAAGGTTAGTATTTAGGTCATTGTACATTTGTAATGTGTCTGAATGTGTGTACGAGTTCAAGTGTGAGATTGAGTGTATGCACTTATGTAACTTACATTTGTACTTCCTATATAAGGTTAATGAAAATATCTGTCTCATTGAGACAGAGAAGATGAGAGAAAAATCTCTCTGGTTCACTCAAACTTAATGTTGTTAGTTGAGTGTGTAATCTAATATGGTATCAGAGCTATACTGGCTAACGCTTATGTAGATCGGTCGATAGAGGTGATGCATATCTGAAGAAGGTGTTCTAGAGGATCTGAGTTTAAGTCAGAAGGTCAAAGTAAAAGTTGCGATGTTCTGATTCGAAAGATCAAGTTGGGTTAGCAAGATCTATAGTTGAAAAGTGTAGATCTATGGTTTACCGGTTTGAATTTGAAGTTTGTTTAAGTAGATTCGGTTTCTTGAAAATTAGATCTGAGGTGTAAGTGTTCAGATCTATGGTGATAGAGCCATATCTGAGAAGGATTTTCAAGAAAGAGAGGTTTCTTGAAGGGTCTTGAAAGAATTGTGAAGGTTTTATGAGTAGATCTAGTTTCTTGAAGTCTAGATTTGAGGTATACGAGAGAATATCTGTGGTGATAAAACCAAATCTGAGGGAAGTTATCAAGAACGAAGAGATTTCTTAAGAGTTTCTTGAAAATGGAAGGTAGATCTAATGAAGTTGAAGCTGGTTCTTCATCACCTCAAAGAAATTCATCAGTTTCTCAGCTAGGAATGACATATAATGGTATTGGTCCGACGAGTGGTCCATTTAGCAACTCAGTCAGTTTGTGACAATAAAGTTGGATTTGTGAGGATAAACTTGACTCGGTCAAAAATGAATTGATGGACAAACCGTTACAAAGGTTACAAAAATAGTGGAGTAATGATGGGTTTTATTAGGTGTTATTGTTATGCTTACGTTTTTTTTGTTAACCAATATAAATATGTAGTGCTGATGCATTGTTAAAAGTACTCACTCCAGACTTGTTGTTTTTGTTTTCAAATAATACAAAGAAAAATTTCCAAAAGTCCAATTTTTTTTCTTGTATTCAATTTTGTTCTTCAACGATCCATTAAATTGGAACCAACATTTGGTATCAGAGCCATTAACTGAAGGACATGTCGTCAGCGAGCAAAGCAGTCGGAGGAGATATGGCGGCAACGAAGATCGAAAAAGAAGGGAACGTGACGCTCTCTTATCCGGTACTCACAAAGAGTAACTACTCGGTGTGGGCGTTGAAGATGCGGGTGAATTTACAAGCGCAAGGAGTGTGGGAAGCCGTGGAGCTCGACGAGGTCGAAGAACGCAAGGATAGAATGGCTCTCACTGCCATCTATCAAGCGCTTCCGGAGGAGGTCCTTCTCATGGTGGCAGAAAAGGATTCCGCCAAGCAAGCATGGGAGACACTAAAGATGAAGCACGTTGGCGTGGAGCGAGTCAAGGAGGCGAAAGTGCAAACCTTGAGGACTCACTTCGAGGCAATCCGCATGAAGGACGGAGAGACGGTGGACGATTTCGCCATGAAATTGACATCCATTGTGACAGGCATCCGCTCGTTGGGAGAGAAGGTGGAGGAGATCTCCGTCGTCAAGAAGTTCCTACTAGCCTTGCCACAAAAATACATGCAGATCGTTACCGCGATCGAGCAATTCGGTGACCTAAAAAACATGACGGTTGAGGAGGTCGTCGGTCGCCTTAAAGTCCACGAGGAGAGACTTCGCGGATACAATGATAGAGAGGAAGAGAAGCACCTCTTGCTCACGCATGCAGAATGGATGTCACGAATGAAGAAAAACGGAGAAGCCAATTTTTCTTCCGGATCGTCGAGTCGCAGCGGCAACGGTGGAGATAAACGAGGTCGTGGCAAAGGACGGGGATGAGGGCGAGGTCGAGGGCGAGGTCGTGGAGAAAGCTCACCTCGACAAGAAGACACCAAGCCCCGCAAAGACAAGAGCACAGTTAAGTGTTACGCTTGTCAAAAGTACGGTCACTACGCGACCGAGTGCCCTAACAAAAAGCCCGACGAGGAGGCAAACCTCACTAGCTTCCATGACGAGGAGCCAGCATTGATGTTCGCCGAGGGAGTGGCGAACACTTTGCCCGAAGACGAGGAGACAAACCTCGAAGAATTCGTGCAAGAATCGTCCAAGAAGGAACCAGAAGTGGTGTTGCTCAATGAAGAGAAAGTCATGGCGAACCTCCTCGCAAGTGGCGAGGAGTATAAACATACCGACGTGTGGTACCTTGACAATGGAGCAAGCAACCATATGACGGACCATCGAGAGAAGTTCAATGAGCTCGACGAGAAGATCACCGAAAATGTGAAGTTAGGAGACGGTTCACTCGTCGAGATCAAGGGTCGAGGATCCATCTTGTTCGTATGCAAGAACGGTGATCAACGTCTAATGACCGAGATATATTACATTCCAAAGTTGAAAAGTAATATTATAAGTCTCGGTCAGATGACAGAAGAAGGCAATACGATCATCTTAGCCAGCTCGCTCCTGAAGATGTTCGACCGAAATGGCGTCCTGTTGATGAAGGTGGAGAAATCGCCAAATCGGTTGTACAAGATTTCCCTCGAGACGAGTCAACCCGTTGTTCTATTAGCATCGTTAGCAGATCCTGCTTGGTTGTGGCATGCAAGACTTGGGCACGTAAACTTTTATGCGCTCAAAATGATGGGGGAGAAGGAGATGGCTATAGGGCTGCCCAAGATCACACACCTCAACCAAGTGTATGAGAGTTGCATGATCGCAAAGCAAACAAGGTTGCCATTTCCTGCCCAAGCCAACTTCTGTGCCGAGCATTCCCTACAACTTGTGCATGCGGATCTGTGTGGTCCGATCACCCCGACATCACTCGCTGGTAACAAGTATTTCTTTTTACTTGTTGACGATTGGAGTCGTTGGATGTGGGTGTACATGCTCAGAGAAAAAGGAGAAGCCTTTGAAGCATTCAAGAAATTCAAGAAGCTCGTGGAGAACAAGTCGGAGCACAAGCTTAAGACTTTACGAACTGATCGAGGTGGTGAGTTCACTTCCCATAGGTTTACGGAGTTCTGCAAGGAAGAGGGAGTCGAGCGTCACCTCACGGCACCGAACACACCTCAACAAAACGATGTGGTGGAGAGGAGAAATCGCACCGTGATGGCCACTGCGAGGAGTCTGCTCAAGAGCATGCAAGTCCCGACGAAACTCTGGGGAGAGGCAGTACGACATGCGGTTTATCTCTTGAACCGCTTGCCGACAAAGGTGCTAGGAGATTGTACCCCTTACCAAGCTTGGTTTGGCAAACGACCTCATTTGGAACACTTGAGAGTGTTCTGGTGTACCGCACATGTGAAGGTTGCAGGTCCACATCTCAAGAAGCTCGATGATCGAAGTCAAGCAATGGTGTATCTTGGCGTCGAAGACGGAAGTAAGGCGCACAGATTCCTCGATCCACCACGCGACAAAATCCTTGTGAGCAGAGATGCCGTGTTTGAAGAGGAGAAGAAGTGGGAATGGTGCAACGATGATGGCGAGCTCGTACAAAATTTTGTGGAGTTCGGAATTTTTGACGGAGATGTAGCGGATTTGGAAAACGCAGTAACGCCACCGCTAAGTCCGCACTCGGCATCACCAACAACACCAGTAGCCATGCCGTATTCTCCTCAACAACTAGAGAGCTCGGGCAGGTCCATAACCGAAGAAGGCCCCAATAAATTCCGCTCCCTTGCCGACGTCTATGCAGAGGCACCATTAAGGGAGATGGATCTCGACAAATTGTTGTTGCTCACCACCGACGAGCCAACAACATATCACGAGGCAGCAACCGAGGAGGCGTGGAAGGAGGCCATGCAGAAAGAGCTCGAGTCCATCGAGAAGAACAAGACGTGGGAGCTCACCGACTTGCCACCCTGGCCACAAGCTCATCGGTTTAAAGTGGGTGTTCAAGTTGAAAAAAGACAGCGAAGGCAACATCCTTAAGCACAAAGCGAGATTGGTGGCGAAAGGATACGTGCAGAAGTAAGGAGTTGACTTCGAGCAAACCTTTGCACCGGTAGCGAGACTCGACACCGTCAGGTTAATTATTGCCCTCGCAGCTCATCGTGGGTGGGAGATTCACCACTTGGACGTCAAATCGGCGTTTCTCAATGGTGATATCGAAGAAGAAGTTTATGTCGCCCAACCTGAAGGCTTCATCATCAAGAATAAAGAGCACAAGGTGTACAAGCTGTCCAAGGCTCTCTACGGACTACGCCAAGCACCAAGGGCGTGGAACACTTGCCTCAACAAGAGAATGATGAGTCTCGGCTTCGTGAAGTGTTCTCAAGAGCAGGCTGTGTACACGAGGAGCCATGGAGCAGGAGTACTCATCGTTGGTGTATACATTGACGATTTGATCGTGACGGGATCTAGCATTGATGGTGTTGAGAGATTTAAGAAGCAAATGATGAAGGAGTTCGAGATGAGTGATCTTGGGCTGCTCTCATACTACCTCGGTATCGAGGTGGACCAGAAGAAAGACCGCATCACAGTGAAGCAATCGGCTTACGTAAAGAAGGTGTTGGAGCAGTTTGGGATGGCGGATTGCAACCCGAGCAAGTATCCAATGGAAACAAAGTTGCAACTCGGAAAGGATGCGGAAGGAACCTTTGTGAATGCCACTGAGTATAGGCGTGTCATCGGGTATCTCAGGTACTTGACCCATACTCGACCTGATATCTCATATGCAGTTGGCATGGCGAGTCCTTACATGGAGCAGCCTACTACTCTACACCAACAGGCAGTGAAGCACATTCTTCGCTACGTGAAGGGAACAACGAGCTATGAGATTCAGTACAAAAGAGGACAAGGAGCTGAAGAACTCGTCGGATTTACAGACAACGATCTAGCCGGTGATACAGTTGACAGAAAGAGTACCGGAGGGATGGCATTTTATCTCAACGAGAATCTGATCACTTGGCAATCGCAGTAAGCAAGCGAACCTCGTGGCTCTATCTTCCTGTGAGGCCGAGTTTATGGCATCTACTGCAGCATCATGTCAAGCATTATGGCTGAGAAACTTGTTGAGCGAGGTAACTGGAAGCGAGCCGAAACCATTAACTCTCTACGTTGACAATAAGTCTGCAATCGCATTGATGAAGAACCCAGTGTTTCATGGACGCAGCAAGCACATCGACACTCGCTTCCATTTCATTCGCGAGTGTGTCGAGAACCGATAGATCGTGGTCGAGTTCATAAGCACCGGAGAACAACGTGCGGATATTCTCACCAAGGCCTTAGCAAGAGTCAAATTTGCGGAAATGCGGGAGCTGCTCGGCGTGAAGAACCTTGAACCAAGTCAAGCTTACGGGGGAGATTGTGAGGATAAACTTGACTCGGTCAAAAATGAATTGATGGACAAACCGTTACAAAAGGTTACAAAAATAGTGGAGTAATGATGGGTTTTATTAGGTGTTATTGTTATGCTTACATTTTTTTTGTTATCCAATATAAATATGTAGTGCTGATGCATTGTTAAAAGTACTCACTCCAGACTTGTTGTTTTTGTCTTCAAATAATACAAAGAAAAATTCCCAAAAGTCCAATCTTTTTTCTTGTCTTCAATTTTGTTCTTCAACGATCCATTAAATTGGAACCAACAGGATTTAACAAATTTTCTGTTATGGAAGTCAACAGTGATTTTGGTGATTGAAGGTTTTGATCTGGATGGCTTGTTTGGAACTCTGAAGTGTCCAGAGAAGGTTTTGGAAGATGGTTCTGTAAATCCAGATTACAAGTTCTGTTTTGGTCGAGATCGTATGTCGTATGGATGGTTGATGACAGCTTTGTCTCCTGAAGTAGCTACTAGCATTGTAGATCTAAAGGCTAAGCGAATTGCACATGAACTCTGGACGGTGATTGAAGCTCATTGTGGAATAAGCAACGGATCTAGATTGCATGTTCTCAAGAAGCAGATACAAGCAACAAGAAAGGTTCTTGTCGAGTGAACGAATATCTTATGCAAATGAAGGGATTTGCAAATGGACTGGCAATGACTGGATCTCTAGTGAGCATTGAAGATTTGGTCTCTAACTGCTTAACTGGTCTAGACATTGAGTTTCTATCAATCACAGCCGTACATCAAAGGCAGATTCATCTTCTCACTTGGCAGGAATCTCAGTCTACTCTTCTGGATTTTGAGAGCTTATTGGATCAGTTTCAAGTGAGTCAAGGCATTAACTCAATGTCTCTTAAGAGTACTTCACCAACAACCAACTCAGCTAAGGTCAAGAATGGTGGCAATAGGATCAAATCTGGCAATAAATCTGGGTACAACAATCATCAAGGATCACAGTCTTCACCTAATGGAAGTGGTCATCGAGGTGGTAGTTATGGATAAACTCATCGTGGCATATTCAAAGGTCATGGTGGTTTTCGTTTTCCTAACAACTATAAGCCTACTTGTCAGATATGTGGGAAATTCGACCATTTTGTTTTTGTCTGTTACTTTCGTGGTGATATGAAGTACATGGGGTCTCAATCTAATGCTAGTTATGCTCCCCAGCAGCCACGATTCGCTCATGCTACTCCTCCTACGCAGAATGCTTTCTTTGGAATGTCTAAAGCTGTACAAGATGCCTTTTGGTGCATGGATAGTGGAGCATCATCCTACATCACTGCTAATCAGTCTCAAGTGACTAATTGCACGCCTTATTGAGGTAAAAACTCTTTGATAGTTGGTAATGGTAAGTTTTTAACAATTGCTAACACTCTGCATTAATCCCATCAGTTAACTCAAAATTATCATTTCATAATACATTGTGTGTGCCTAGTATTAAGAAGAATTTGTTGAATGTGTCTCATTTAACTCGTGATAATAATGGTCTAATCAAGTTTCATGCCAACGATTGCTTTGTGAAACATTCTCAAACCAATGAGGTGCTTCTTCACGACTTACTGCACAATGGTCTTTATCGATTTTGTGGTCTAATGAAGTCTTCTCATGCACATCCTTATGCTTTTTTTGCATCAAATAAAAAGGTGTCATGTATCTGGCATTTCAGACTTGGCCATCCTGCACACAAAGTGTTGTAGCATGTTATGCATCAAAATCTTTAGTTACATATTTCTTCTATACTTGAGTTTTGTTCTCGTTATCCTTTGGGAAAATTACATGCATTACCTTTTTCTAATTCTTCTCATATTGCATCACATGTTCTAGATTTCATACATACTTATTTGTGGGGCCTTACTCCTATTACTTCTTCTGGTAGTTTTAATTACTATATACACTTTGTGGATGATTGTACTAGATTTACTTGGTTGTATCCCTTACGTCTAAAGTCAGATGCAATCAAAGCTTTTCTTCATTTTAAAACTTTGGTTGAAAACCAGTTTCAGTCAAAAATAAAAACGAGTCTAATCTAATTGGGGTGGTAAATACAGGTCATTTAAACCTATTCTTGATTCTTGTGGTATAATCGTTCAACATCCTTGTCCTCATACCCATGAACGAAATGGTCGTGCAGAATGTTAACATCGTATTATTATTGAAATGAGTCTGGTTTTATTGGCCACAAGTTAACCACTTTTAAAATTTTAGTGGGATGCTTGCGAAACAATGTCTTTCTTAATTAACATAATACCTACTAAAGTTCTTCAGGGTCTGTATCATACACCTCTTGATTACAAATTACTTCGTGTCTTTAGTTGCACTTGTTTACCATATCTTTGTCCTTATAACAATGATAAGTAATAGTTTAGGTAAGAGAAATGTGTATTTCTTGGGTACAGTTCAATCCACAAAGGGTTTAAAAGCATGAATTCTACTGGAAGAGTGTTTATTACTAGAAATGTGGTGCTCAATGAGCATGAGTTTCCTTATCTTGATCTGTTTTATCCTAAATCTTCTGCTATGTCTGTTTCTCATGTTGTTCAACCATGTGTTCCTTTGCCATTTTCTAATAATTTTCTTGTTGCATCTTCCCATACTGTTTCATCTTGCTCTACTACTTTGTATGTCCCTCATGTTGTGTCATCTTTTGAGTCACATGATTATGTTATGTCTGTTTCTAATACTAGTATACCACACAATACTCATTACATGATAACTAGAGCTAAGGATGTGATTAGTAAAAAGAAAGTGTTGTTAGCTACCTCTGCGGCAGAGTCATATGATATTCCTGCAACTTGTGAAATAGCTCTTCAAAATCCTAAGTGGAAGAAGGCTATGGATAAGGAGTATCAAGCTTTAATGACTAATGATACATTGTCTCTTGTTCCCTCGAATTCTCATTAGAATGTTGTATGGAACAAATGGATTTTCTCCATAAAAAAAAAATTCAGATGGGTCTATTAATTGATACAAGGCTAAATTAGTGGCCAAGGGCTTCAAACAAGTCTCGAGTATTTATTTTAGTGAGACTTACAGTCTAGTGGTTAAAGCTGCTACCATTAGAGTCATTATATCTTGGGGCAGTTCACTTTGGTTGGTCTCTTCATACTTTCTTGAATGGTACTTTGGGTGAGGAAGTTTTTACCAATCAAACTCAAGGTTTTATTGATTCTGTTTGTCGTACTCATGTTTGCAAACTCAATAAAGCACTGTATGGACTGAGGCAGGCTCTTCGAGCCTGGTTTGAGTAATTGAGATCCACTCTTGTCTTTTGGGTTTCAGGAACTCTAAAGCCGATAATTTTCTTTTTGTGTTTCGAGATTAGTCAACTGTTTTCTATATCTTAGTCTATGTTGATGATATTATAGTTACTGGGTCTCGGTCATCGTCTATTCAGTCTTTTATCTCAAAATTGAATGCTTCTTTTACTTTAAAAGACATTGGTGAGTTAAATTTTTTCTTGGGGATGGAAGCTCGAAGAGACAAGAGTGGTTTTTTCCTCACTCAGACTGCATACATCAATCGATTACTTAAAAAAGGGGGGATGTTACATGCTAAACCCATTGACACACCCTTTCATGTTGGCAAGCCTCTTTACGCAGATGGAAGTCCGTCATTTCATGACACCACTTTGTATAGAAGTCTTTTAGAGGGCTTACAGTACTTGGTCTAGAATGGACCAGGCATTGCTAATATTATTAATCGACTCAGTCAGTATCAGCAGGCTCCAACTGTTACTCACTGGCAAGCATTAAAGAGAGTACTGCAGAATTTGAAAGGAACTATTGACATGAGTATTACCTTTCGTGCATGTTCCCAGTTGTTTGTCACAGGTTTCTCTGATGCCGATTGGGCTTCTTCACCAGATGACAGATGTTCGGTAGCTGGCTATGCAATATTTTTGGGTCAGAATCTGGTTGCTTGGCAATCTAAAAAGCATGTTGTTGTGTCACGGTCTTCTACAGAATCGGAATATCGTGCTTTAGCACAGGTGACAGCGAAAATATCTTGGTTACTTTCTTTGCTTACTGAACTATATATCCTTTTACAGGCTTCTCCCACTATCTAGGCAACAACATGAGTGCTGAAGCCTTAGCTAAAAACCCGATTTATCATGCTCGCATTTAGCACATATAGTTAGACATTTATTATGTGTGGGATAAAGTTTTGTCCGGTCAACTGCAAGTTCATCATGTACCTACTAGGGATCAGATTGCTGATGTTTTCATTAAGAGTTTTACTACGTCTCGATTCTAGTTCTTGCAGGACAAACTTGGTGTACTTTCTGTACCCCTTCGTTTGGGTGGGGGGGGGAATGTTAGGATAAATCACTAAATGGATACCCAAGGGCCTGGATAGACATGATGTGTATTGAAGGAACACACGCAAGTGTGTGTCGTCTATGCGTGTCTTTCCAGGGTTATAATAGCGAACATCCTGTCATATATAAAAGCTCGGTTGGGCCCTTGGTGCCATTGTTTGGCGCATGAACTAAAACCTATATTGGACAACTATTCATTTGTTCTACAGTGCAATAACAGTGTTTAAAACTTGCAGAAGGGGTGTTAAAATACATCAAAAACATTGCTTTTAAGTGCAAGGAATCATTTGTGAGCAGGATTAATAACTTTTTGTAGCATAAAACTAAGGATGCAAATGGGGCGGGGGAAATGTGGATGATGTCTTCATTCCGATGGGATGGGGATTGGGATGAGGCCCCATTATGAATTCACCCTCCATCCCTATATCCATCTCCATGCGGGGATGAATTTTCATCCTCATATTCATGCCCATCTAATCTCCATGAGGAAATTTTTTTCTCTATTTAATTCTCCATTGAAAATCTCTGCCTAGGTTATTGCATGCGGAGCATCCCCGCGAGTCCCTATTTAATTTCCCAAGGGAAGCTCAGGAATATATTTTTTCCTTATCCCGGTACTATTACTCATGTGAGTACAACATTTTCTCTTCATTCCCATTTAAATTTTCCATTCTTGTCCCCATTGCGAGGAATCCTCATCCCTCGGGATTCCCCACCCCACTTTCATCTTAGGTCCTACCCTCCCTATTTCCCATGTCGTACAAAAACTGGGCACACAAAGATGCACATATTCCAACCTCTAATCCCATGTTCTCTCGCCCACCCCTGCACATTCTTCCCTTGTTCTCGAAGTCCCTTCTCTGGGCACACAAGCTGTGCACACATTCCCTTGATTATTCTCAAACTATATATATAAATTTTACAACTCTCAATAGTTTTTTTGTTGTAAATTGGATGACCCTTTAACAAAGCTTATGAATGATCACATTGTCAAACATGACTTTCACATTGAATTGTAACATCAAGCATGACTTCTACATTGAATGTAACTTGTACACTCTACATAACTTGTATTCAACTCTAATGTATAATCAATTATCCATGTATTGTCATGTAACTTGTAATCCTTTCCAATGTACACCAACTATTTCATGTATTGTCTATGTTGCTTGTGATGTGTTATATGACTTGTGGTGTATGTATAACTTGTACACATTGTATAAGTACAATTATCATCATCACCAAATGACTTATATAAAGGGTGCCAACTCCATTATAATTCACAAACCAAGTTGAATGAAAATTTCTCATTCCAACTATCTCATTTCTTCTCTTCCCCTTTGTAGTAGTAGAAGTTCTTAGTCTTCTATTTTCCTTCTCTAGTTCTTAGCAAGTTCCAACTTAATTTACAACACGTTATCAGCGCGAAGTTGTTCTACAAGAGAAGGTCGATCAAGAAGCTTTTCAAAGATATAAAGCTAAGAATGTATAATTTTTATTAATTTAAATAAGTTCAATTTATTTCCATGTTATCATGGTTAATTTCTTTTTTGTTACATGCATATTTAATTATGTAAATGTACTTTATTCATACATTATGCATTGTAACGTCACCGACTACGAAAGTATGCTCTGTAGTTGCGTCTTGTACGATCTTCTACATCAGAAATCAAAAGTCAATGTGTGACATGTGATTTTTCTCTTAAAACCACAAATGATTAGTTATTGTTCTATTCTTGATTTTATAATACAAATAATGCTATAAGTTTGAGTTGATAGTAGGTAAGCCTTGTCCCTGGTAAAGCTAAACATTGAAAGGGAGACGGGTTATCCCGTTCGAGGAGGTATGGTATTAAGTAGACTATGTCTCGCCACCCATCCTAGAGGTTGTCCTACCAACTCATACGAATATTATATTTTGTTTATTAATGAATCAAGTTGTGAACATATATTTAATCATATGTTATGTTTTTACATAAAAATGGAAAAACTATTTATATTGAATTTTTTTTTCAAAATATTATTCAACCATATATAGTTAAACTTGTTGCCTTGTTATATTACCGACAAGAATTACTTGTCATGACAATTAGATACTACAATTTGTGAATAAAACATATATGCAAAACTGTGTGTTATATATAATCATCGCCAATTTCTCTTTAGAGATTTGAAAAGTGAATATTTTACTTTATATATCTTTTCACCTTATGAAGTTATATATATATACCAAAAGGGTAATGCTCAAAAAGCTCAAAATGAGCAGCTGGGTCTCATGCTACAAAATTTAATCACTCAAATATTAATTATAATTCCGCAATTTTAATTACATCTATGTTGAAGCTATGTGGAAATATGACTGATAAGACAATAAAAATAAGGTCACATGGCCCGCCTCGACTTATTGTTGCAACAAATATCGAGTGCGCACATCAATCCAATAAATATTAAGGATTGATTTCTCGTCTCATGGTAGCTGAGTAAAATAATGAGATATTATAAATATAATATCGCTCCCGTCCAATTAGTTCAACTTCAAATGAAGAAGCATATGTTGCATATAATGATCATGATCGCAATAATAAATTTATGGACGTGAAAAAGGTAAAAATATCATGTAAATGTCGTATTGACAATTCCACCTAAAATTAGAACAAAAGTAGTGCACCACTACAAAGGGCAAATAATTATTGATAATGGGCGCTTATAATTGTGACGTTTTTTTTTTTGGTTATATATGAAAGATTATTTTGCCTAAATATTGTCATATATGTACCCGAATATTTTTATGACATTTACCATGCATTCAAAATCAAAGGCACAATAGTACGAGTTTTATCATTGAAAATGGCTCGATAAAACAAGCACATCGAGATGTGTTTAAATCGTGACCTAAATATGGGCGATGAGTTTATGTCTTACGTATCGTGCTACATGCATCTACATTATAATATAAAAGTGAGTATTTTTCGAATTCAAACTTAGCGGAGGCTAATGTTCAGACAATATCTAATATAACAATTTTATTGTTAATGTCTTGTTCAGAAGAAGTCTACTCAGAATAATAGAAAATTTATCTATATGATTTAATATGAGTATAATATTCCCGGCTTTAACTTCTGAAATATATAAGACACATTAAAACGAATGTCGTCATAAATCAAATGACATTCATAATGTGGAAAGATCTATTTGATTATCCATAATTATCAATAATGCGAAAATATCATAAATTCGCACGGACATCCTTTATCGAACTGGATTTTTTTTAGCTGGAGATTATCTCAAGACAAATCAATAGGAGACGTATATTGATTTACTCTCCATTAATCATATTATAAGATGTCTTGAATCCCTAATTGAGAAATTATTTATAGCAAGTTTTGCTAATTGTCACTTTGATGAATCAGTTTTCCCACCATTAGGGAGAGATATAAGCCAATTCAAAAGGAATTGCGTAAAATTGCTTGAAACACATCAAATTGCATTAAATTTGTTGTATTATGGTCCATGTATAAATTAATATGAACTCAAAGTTCGAAGGATCATTCAGTAGTAACAAAGTTATGAATCAATTACTTGATGCAAGTACTATATACAAAAGAGTGACAATCATATGCTTCAACATTAAATGGTTCATATAGAAAATGATGTCAATGTGCAACAAAATGCACAAAATGTCTCACCCATGTGAACATGAGGGGGAGAATCAAAATGAGTTATTGGTTAGTGTATTACACTCTTTTTCCCTTTGCTATGATTTTATCCCACTGAGTTTTCTTTGCAAAGGTTTTTAATGAGGCAATTCTAACAATATTAAAACTCTTTATCAAGGTCGATTAGTGTATTGCACAATTTTCCTTTCGCTATTAGTTTGATCCCACTGGATTTGACTAACAAGGTTTTTAAAGAGGCAATCCAAACATCATTATACTCCGTATAAAAAAATTTATGAGAGCAATGTACTCTTTTTCCAATACTAGATTTTTTTCCCACCGAGTTTTTCTAGTAAAGGTTTTAATGAGACATATATATTCTCTCAAAGTGTATCAATGTGTTGCACTTTTTCCTTAGCTTTGGTTTTGTCCCACTAAGTTTTCCTAGCAAGGTTTTTAATGAGGCAATCAATAATATTATACTGCAAATCAAGATTGACGAGAACATTGTACTCTTTTTCCTGTACTAGATTTTTTCCATAAGGTTTTTCTAGTACTGGTTTTAACGAGGCATATTCTCTCAGCAAGTGTCATCCAAAGGGGAGTGTTGTAAATTGGATGACCCTTTAACCAAACTTATGAATGATCACATTGTTAAGCATGACTCTCACATTGAATTGTAACATCAAGCATGACTTCTACATTGAATGTAATTTATACACTCTACATAACTTGTATTCAACTCTAATGTATAATCACTTATCCATGTATTGTCATGTAACTTGTAATCCTTTCCAATGTACACTAACTATTCCATGTATTGTTTATGTTGCTTGTGATGTGTTTTATGACTTGTGGTGTATGTATAACTTGTACACATTGTATAAGTACAATTATCATTATCACCAAATGACTTATATAAAGGGTGTCAACCCCATTGTAATTCACACACCAAGTTGAATGAAAACTTCTCATTCCAACTATCTCATTTCTTCTCTTCTCCTTTGTAGTAGTAGAAATTCTTAGTCTTCTATTTTCCTTCTCCAGTTCTTAGCAAGTTCCAACTCAATTTACAACAGTTTTTTTGTTTTTTGTTTTTTTTTGGACTTAAGTGGCTTTTTAAAAGATAATAAAATTATAGAGTGATAATTTTTTAAGAAAAGATTGAGTAATATTCTATGTTACACAGCTGTTGAGTTCCTTTCGATGTCTGTCCGAACGACAATCAATATCACCCATTTAAGAAAACAATAAATCTACTTGGACTCCTCTCACAGGGAGGTTTTTAAAATTTTTGTAAATATTTAAGGGGTATAATAGGAATTTTACAAGTGATTATGGTTGTTTCATTAATTGCTCGAGGATGTATTTGAAATTAAAAAAAGTTTTGAGTCCGGACTCACGAGTCCAAATAGCATTACCCGAAAGAAAAAAAAAACTAATCTTAACTTATCAAGAGATACGCAAGTGCACCTTCAGATCAATGCATCATTGTATCACTGCCATTTTCCATAAAATTTAGTACTATCTGTTGGTCATTGGGCTTGGGAATGTTGAATCAATCATGAAGGTGATTTTTTTTTAATTCTCTATTGAGAGGACTTTATACTTGGACCATCTTGGAAAGGGAGGCTTTTCACCACTTGCATGCCATCAAGGGTAATTTGTAGTCTAGTGTTAGCTTTGGTTGAATGGAGTTGTTTGCATTAGTAAGCGTGCCTGTGAGTACTTAATAGGTCACTTGAGAGATTAACAAGTTCTAACACCAAGAGATTATCAAACAAAAAATCTGTTTGGACTCTTAGAGTCCAGACTCATATAATTTGTATTGTTAATTTCTAATACCTATCTAAATAAAAAGACCCAATTACCCTTACCCCTAAAATCAATACAAACACTTCCACAGTTCCACCCCTTCCACCGCCACTCTTCCTCCACCACTTCCACCGCCATAGCCATTGTTGACTGCCGCTGACTGCATACGTCGACCTTCATGCTATCTCTCTCTCTCTCTCTCTCTCTCTCTCTCTCTCTCTCTCTCTCTCTCTCTCTCTCTCTCGGCGGTCGGATCTCTCTAGGCCAAATCCGGTCACTCGACCAGATCTGGCGCCGCTGACGGCATACGTCAACCGCAGCCGACTTCCTCGGCTTCCATGCTCGCTCTCTCTCTCTCGGTGGTCAGATCTCTCTCTTACCCTACGGTTGAACCGCTGAGAGAGGATGAGAGAGAGAGAGAGAAAAGAGAGAGAGAGAGAGTATGTGTGTGAGACGACGGAGAGGGGATGAGAAGAGAGAGAGAGGAGAGAAGAGAGAGAGAGAGAGACGGCGGAGAGGGTGAGAAGCCGTCGGGAAGGGATGGAGAAGAAGAGAGGGCAGAGCACCGGCTCACGGGCTGCTGGTGCGGACGCTAGCCGAGCAGTACGAACGCGCTGTTTGCGGCGACGCGGAGGCCACGGACGAGGTGGCGCGACTGTGACGACGACGATGAGCAGCGACGCGTCCGCGCGGCTCGCGGCGACGCGGAGGCCTCGGACAAGGTGGGGCGGATGTGACGACGACGACGAGCAGCGGCGCGATCCACCAGGACGCGTGACGACAACGACGACGTCGTCGGTGGCCGATGGTCACGGCAGCGGCAGTGGTCCCAGCTGCTAAGGTGGTAAGTAATGGATTAATGAAGAAGGTAATTAAGTCTTTTTGATAGCTGGAGTCCAGAACCATTGAGTCCACCTAGCACTACCCATTATCAAATTCTAATGTTGCATTTATGTTATGGTGCATTGCATCATTGTGATCATCAATAATTTTCTCATTACCCAAAACACATCTACTGATATCGATGAGGCATCAGTTGGGGTTTCTACTCATGTGTCAATGGTACTTTAACTAAGTTGAATTCCTAAAAGAAAATGAAAACAATAAATGTATGGACTTAAATGTGAAAAATACTTTGCTCACTGTTCAATTTTTTATAACAATAAATCTACTTGGACTCATGAGTCCAGACTCATAGGGGTGTTTTTAAAATTTTCACAAATATTTAAGGGGCATCAAAGGAATTTACAAGTGATCGTGTTTGCTTTATTAATTATTTATTAATTACTTAATGATGACTTTGAAGTTAAAAAGAACTTTTGAGTCCGGACTCATGAGTCCAAATTTCACTACCTTTTTTGTAATATAGGCACAAATCCATTGTTGACTAGTTTATGTATGGACTTAAATGTGAAAATGAGACTTACTCCAAAAAGCCCAAGATGAGATCGAGTGTCCACTCCGTACTTAGCTTTATTTTAATTTTTATAACTAGTCGATGTGGGATTATTCCCAACATCTCCAACAATTACGACATCAACATAGCTTCAATCTAAAATTAGTTAGGATCTGCTACATGGATCAAATTCTTTACAGATGGAATGCGCAACATGAATATTATTGAATATCTTCCAGTTTTGTTTTCATTATTTCATTAAAGTGTAATGTTATTTGAACGTTTTTGTAGATGTAGAAAATAAAGTTAATGATCAAAAGACTAATATGTTACACTTGCATTATACATATAAGATAAAAACCTCGTAGTTCTAAAAAAAAGAAAAAGAAAAAAGAGGACAACTTTATAGGTTTTAATTAATAGACAAAAAAAGGAGAAAAAAAAACAACAACAAGAGACGAGAAGTACCAAAAATTGAAGATGATCAATACGGTACTAAGAAGAAGTAAGATAGCATTTTCTAAGAAAACTCAACAGTTTTAATGTGGATAAACTAAATATTAATTTGAGGTGAACCCAAAAAAAAGATTAATTAAAGAAAGCAAATGATACAAATTCTAGTTAATATACAATTTAAAGAAAAAAATCATATTATAGGAAAAGGTAGATTTAGAAAAAAAAAAAAAACTTAAACAACCACTATAGTAAAGGTCTGTGTTGGCTATGTAAATAGTATAGAGCAGTAAATCTCATATATTAGTATTACTCCCTATTTTATAGGCATAAACTTACATCCAAAACCAAAGAATGAGAGCAGGTCATTTTATACTTCTAAGTTCTAACACATGCATAGCACAAGCTTGACACAAACGTTCTATTAAAAAATTTCTCTTAGTTTTTTTTTTTTTTTTTAATTTTTAAGAATTTTAAGCTCAGTTAGGGTTTTCGATTTCATCGTGGCAATCAGATTTTCTTAATAATATTGATGCTTGATTATAATAATGTGCATATAAAATATAATTAGGCATTGAAAGCCTAGCATATTTGTCGAGGAGTATAAATGTTAATGTGATGCAGTCCTTTCATCATCTATCAGATTACTCACTCAACTTACAATATTAGGTTTGAGTGTATGAGAACCAGAGAGAGATTTTTCTCTCATCCTCTCTGCCTCAATGAGACAAATATTTTCATTTCAACCTTATAGGAAGTACAAATGGAAGTTACATAAGTGCAAACACTCAATCTGACACTTGAACTTGGACACACATTCGTACACATTGCAAATTTACAATGACCCAAATACCCTTATGGCCTGTTCACTTAATATTTTAGGGAGACCTAAGGTCATGAGATTAGTTTGTGATGGGACTAATACATGGGTTATATGTATTAGTCCCATTTTTGTATCTTGTTCGGTTGGGAGTTTTAAGGCTGGGAGTAAATGTGGTTGTAATGGTACATTTCCTTCTTCCTTCTCTGCTCGGTCTCCATCTCTCTGGTTGGTCTCCATCTCTCTGCTCGATCTCTCCGCTCGATTGAGCAGTGGTGTGCATCCGCAGCGTCGTAGTCAATGGCTTCTTACGTGAAGGTGTCGTCGTCAACGTCTTCACCGATTCTGGTGAGCAGTGTTGTGTTGTTAGGGTTTGTGTTCTTGTTGGTGATTTGGATTTCCATTGGGGTGTTGTTGTTCTGTTCGGGTTGTTCGTCAACGTCTTCACCGATTCTGGTGAGCAGTGTTATGTTGTTAGGGTTTGTGTTCTTGTTGGTGATTTGGATTTCCATTGTAGTGTTGTTGTTCTGTTTGGGTTGTTGGAGTGATGGCCTTAGGCAATGATAATTGGTATTACGAGGAATGTAAACAATGTAATATGAGAAATCAGTCTCAATTATGAGGAATGAGTTCTAATGAAAGAAAGACCCAGAATCGGTGGATTAATACAATTAAATTTGAAGTTTTGAACTTAGAAAAAACACTTCAAATCATTTATAAAAGAAAGACCCTCAGAATCGGTGAATTCTAATGAGGAATGAATTCTAATGAAAGAAAAACCCTCAATTATGTTCATAGGACCATTCTTTCTGAGATGTCAAGTGTCAACTACGAGGTAGCTATTGAGTCTATGATCCATAGTTAAACTAGTTATTTTCTACCCCTCCCTCCACGATTGTTGCCGCTTTATTGTGGAATTTATCACTTTCATCTGAACTCTGAAGTACTTGCTATATATCCTTAGGATTTTGAAGACTCAAGGGCTTTACCTTGTCTTTAATTTCTTATTGAACACACACTCAATTTTGATATGCCTTTTATTACCATAAGGCTAACATTTGACATTTTTAATACTTCGTGAGTTGGATGGCCCTCTGAGGCATTTCCCTCTTGTCATAGTTAAGTCCTTTGCCAGTTCTAATGATTACTAAATTGTCATTCTTATCCTTACATCAACTGTCTTCGTTATCTTCTACTGGTCTGGTTCCAATTGTTGCATGGTATTGCTATTTAGAATTGCATTTATTTCTAGCTTCCAAATAGAGGAATTATCTCATCTTTGTTATGATTACTAATTTCTCGTTCTTGTATCAACTATCTTCATTAAGATTATTGGTTGCATTTCATTGACAAATAGATTAGTGGCCATTAAATCCATTTAAAGGCTGATTATACAAATCAAGTGGACTCTCTAGAAAATTCTGTTAGACATCGTCTTAGCTATATACAGGTGACATACAGGACGTGCTTTAATTCTGAGATTCCACATAGAGGAATTATCTCATCTTTATTTTGAAAAAAAGAACATAAACTCTCTCTACACAAGGAGATAAGTAGATAATTTCTTATTCGGACCTGGGAAAGCATTAAACTCCGTATTATCTCTCAAGCTTCTTTTTCCTTATTCTTTCTCTTGTCGATCACTTTGAGAGAAGAAGAAGAAGAGCAAACCCCATATTTATTGACATTTTTATAGCGTTTGCTCTGCATATATGGATGTGTTATTTTCATAAACAGGTATTGTGGTGGGTCCATTTCTTTGTATGTAGTAAATTAGTAATTAATGAGAACCATGTGTTAAACCCTTTTGTGGTTGCATGAATGTGGGAAATCCCATTATAATGTAACTACTGAACCTCTTCTTTGCTTATAGGAGACATAGATCAACCTGGCTTTCTAGAATCACGCTTTCGTAGTGGAAGGTCATTTCGACCCCCGAGAAAAATATTGAATACCTCCACCACACCTTCCAAGCTCCTTCAACAATGTGCAGGTGCCGCAACAAAGAAAAGGGGGCAGGGGAAAGGAAGGTGTTCGCGTGAAGCTTCGCATGAAGACTCGGCCGACAATTCCAAAACATCTCGACGAAAGTGGATCCATGAAGAGGATGTTGCCCTCGTAAATGCCATGGTTGAGATGGTGGCCAGTGGCGTGTACAAATGCGACAATGGCTTCAAGCCCTGATACTTCAACCATCTCGATGAGGCATTGAAAATCACATGCCCGAACTCGGGGATCAAGGCCCGACCACATATTGAGTCTAAACAAAAATCCTTGAAGAAAGATTGGTTCATAGTTAATGATATGATATGCGGCATTCGGCATGGTACAAGCGGATTCGGCTTTGACTCGACTTCCAACATGGTCACCGCTCCCGATGATGTATAGGAAGATTACCTTAGGGTATGTCATTGTCGTTGAAGTTTAACTTATTTACGAATGCATCCTAATGTTTTATTTCATGCATATGTCATGACTAATCTAGTACTATTGGTTGCAGAATACCCGGAAGCAAGACCTTTGCGTCTAAAGTCATTCCCGCATTACGAAAATTGTTGTATCATTTTTAGGAATGATAGGGCCACAGGCGAGGATGCACGTGCACCAGAGGATGCTTTTGAGGATATCAACGATGTCCATGACTCCAGCAGTACAAGTGAGCCATTAACGGCACCCACTGAAGAGTTCGATGCTACTCCCACATCATCGAGAACGCGGACTACTACGGCTGATGGTAGTGGGAATCAAGCCAAGAAGAAGAGAAAGGTAAGCAATGATGTTTATATAGGTGACCAAATGGTGGCGTTGGCACAGATCGTGGCGAATGAAATCTCCAAGGTGACTAGTGTCATTCGTGTTGAACACGACTTGCGTGACTCTTTTATTAATGTTGTGATCGAAGTCCACTAATTGACGGACGTTGAGAGAGCAATTTATGGCAGCAAGATTAGTGGCATCGTTGACCGCGAAAAGGTGCCAAAAACCCTTGACAATTAGAGTAGCCTGCGTAGTATTTCTCATTAGGAACTTTTAAACCATTACGGCGTGATAAAGCATCCCTCAGAGTTCTCCCATCGGCGGCTAACCATTCCCAACCCGGTAGGATGTATGTAATTAGCTTATATGGTGTACAAGCGCACATGACGTTCATCGTTGGGGAGCCTTTCCTACACCTAAATCGCGCCTTTTGATTGTTACGAATGATGATTGGTATATGCGTCCCGTCAATAGCACCAAGGCATTCCTACATTGACGAAACCAATGAATTACATAAGTCATATAACGAAGGAGAATTTCTATGGCTAAAGCAAAATAAATGAGGATGTTTGCCATAATTTGTACCTGAAAAATAACTCCATCTCAAATCAGTTTCTTCGGGACCAATTGGCACAGGGTGCTTCAAAAGCATACGTTGTAATCGTATAAGCGCGCGAATAGTTCTCATGAAGACCTTACTTACAGTGTCTCCCGACCTTTGGAACCATATTGAAATGACCCTATTGCGTATGTTGTGCCCTAGTATGTGGAGGGTAATGGCCAAGTGCTCATCGACAAGCACACAACGCTTATCCCTCAATTTTTCATGTTCGTACAACATATCTCTCAATTTTTCAAATGGCTTCCTTTTCATTAGAAGCATTTTGTAGCAAGTTTCATCGGACTTGTAGACGAGTTTATGGATAATTTGTCGATGCTTGTCATAACCTAGTTCGTAAGTTCGTTCCACACGACGCCTACGACTTACCATAACTTTAAACATATGTACCATGAGTTCAATGAATCGTAGACAAATATGGATGTGGTTCATTACCAAATCCCTTGGACGAGGTCGACCGCTTGATGAATTTGAATCCATAGGTGGGTAATCTATATGAAACCCAATTTCATAAAATAAATTGATGAATCTCTGCCATTATAAAAAGGAGGCATAATTACTTAACAAAATCTACTAAAAAATCCATCGAATTTGACCAAACACGCAGAATTTCTTAGGCCTCCTTAACAACACAATATACGTATGAAGAAATTTGACACCTTAAATTAAAAGCATTGCAAAAGGTTATAACACTCAACACTCTAATTTCACATACACAAATGAATCCTCACAAAGTTCATGCACCCAAATTCCTTAAGAAAAATGAGTTGTAGAACGAAAGAAAATAAGCATATTTTAGAAGTTACAAGAGGTTTAGAAATGCTATGATCCAGCTCCAAATAAACTTCTTGATCCTGCTGCTGTTTTATTCTTTGAAAACATGTCATTTTTGAAGCCTCATCTTCAAAGGGAAAACAATTAAGATTCAGTATTTTACATATACACAAGTGAGTAAACATTTCCAATACCCAAAAAACATAAGATTTCATTACTTGGATTTTATCAACTTTGAACAAAGTTTTGAATTAAAAACAAATCAATGTTCAAATTCAACTTTCAAATGTACTGAAACAAGTTTAGGTTGAAATATTCAGGGAACAAAATTTTGATTTTGTTTTGAATCTAAATTTTGATGGATAAGAGAATGACACTACAACCTCATACAACCTGATACACAAATAATAGAACACCATCTTATTCATGGAATAAAATTTCGTCTCTATTTTGAATCTAAAGAGAACACATTCTTAATTCACAAAACTGAAACCTCGAACAGGTTATTTCAATCTATACAAAAGAAAGTGACACTACAACCTGATACACAGACAAGCACTTGGTTAACAATTCCCACCAATTCGAAACACTTAACTGGTGATGGATATGAAGGAAAATAAGGGAAAAACAGGTAAAATTTCTTGAAAATAATTGAACGACATGACACAACTGAAGAAGAAGACCAGTGAACAAAGCTTACCTTCTCGCGTTTCTAGCCGACTATGCCTTCCTTCGCTTAGTCGACACTCGGTTGTTGCCTTCCCTCGCTTAGTCGACGCTCGGTTGTTGGGATTAGGGTTGATCAAGAGAGAGTTGTGATGTTGGCCTTCCCTCAACGATCGCCGCCTCTGTGTTCGATCCTTTCCTTCGATTTTAGATTGATTGGTTAGTCGACGCCTCGTTCTTCTTCTTGAGCGGCAGTGGTGATTACTAATTAGGGTTGATCGACTCCTTCATGAGCGACAGTGGTGAATAGTGAATCGGTGATGATAATGTGTAAATATGTGAGGGGTAAATTGGTAATCTGTAATAACCAACCACTTGGGATTAGTTAGTCCCACCAAAATTGGTGGTTTTATTTAATCCCTTCTCCTGCCCATTAGCTAATCTCGTGGCCTAATTAATCCACGAAGCGAACACCATCTTATCCAGTCCAATGGGGTTAATCCACCTTAAGACTGTGAAACGAACAACCCATAATTGGCCTGTTCGGTTCACAAATCCAACTATCCCAAGTTCATGGGATTAACTTATACAAAGGATTGTGACTTGGATTAATTAGTTAGTCCCAAGTTGGTCACTTATTCGGTTGAGTGTCTTAACATTGAGATAACATGTTTTTGTGATGGTAAAATGACAAACTTACCCTAACTTCTATAAACCCAAATCAACAGTGAATCTTGAAGAATTTGCTCTTGTTATGTCTAGTGAAATCGATACATCAAAATCAAATCTAGAATTACCCATACATAGAATCAATTGTTTTTAGAGAAATTTTGCAAAAACAGAGCACATATCCATTCAATCTTCGCGTTCTTAGCCATTGGAGTTGAATGGGTTGCTGGCCATGGCGAGGAAGAAGACGTAGGCGAAGAAGGATTCGTAGGTCTCCAGAAGCTCATAGTCCTTGCTGTCCTGGCCGTCTGGTCAAGACTCACTTCCAGATCAGCCTCCCTGCTCGACTGGTCCATCACTCTCTTCTCCCTCTCCACCCTCCCCAACACTCTCGTCATGGGAATCCCGCTTTTGAAGGTCATGTATGGGGATGCTTCCGGGACATTAATGGTTCAGATAGTCATTCTTCAATGCATCATCTGGTACACGCTCATGCTCTTCTTGTTCGAGTAGAGGGGAGCCAAGCTTCTTATAGCAGAGCAGTTCCCGGACAACACTGCCGCCTCCATCATATCCTTCGAAGTCGACTCCGACATCATCTCTCTTGATGGGAAGGAGCCATTAGAGACGGAGGCCCAGGTGGGTGAAGATGGGAAGCTTCATGTCACCTTCAGAAAATCCACCAGTTCCAGATCAGACATCCTCTCGAGGCCTACTTCATTGACGCCTAGAATGTCTAACTTGACTAATGCTGAGATTTACTCTCTTCAGTCTTCCAGAAACCCAAATCCCAGAGGCTCTAGCTTCAATCGCTCCGATTTCCATTGGAGTTGGAGTTGGATGGTTTGCCCACCCCTAATCTTTTGTATGTATTGAGTTAAGTGAGGAGTATTTTTGTCACATGCAAACTCCACCATCCGGATTAGCTAAGGAGCCCAAAAAGGATGGCTTAATTTAGTCATCTGTATTGGGTCTTAAATAGTCCCATGGACTAGTTAATCCACCAAGCGAACACCGGATTAGCCAGTCCAATGTGGCTAATCCGACTTAAGACCATGAAGCGAACAGACCATTAGAGTGTCCAAAGCGGGTCACCCGAACATTTTCCAATTGTTATAGGCTGTCACATTACAAGAAGATTTATAAGCTCCGCACCAAATAATAGAGTCCTAACCGACAACACTTAGCAAGTACACTTGATTAGTGCAAATTTGAAACCTCAGAACAACTCCAAAACCACATGGTGCGTCAAAAATCGATAATCATAATCTTAGTAAGACGCACCTCGTGAAATATGCCCATCATCAAAACTCAAGCCTCACTTGATCAAAATTCAACATATTGCAAATATCAAATCAAACTTGCTTCAGTCATGGAACTAATTCTACTAGTTTTTTTTTTTTTTTTTTTTGGTTGAACAGATGTTATTGCCAAAGGCTATGTTCTAGTAAATACAATTCCCCTGGCGACACTCAATAGCACCGGTCTGAGTGTGCTAGGGAGAGAGTCAAGTGACAATAGTTCACGACTACATATAAATGCTAAATTTGCTAAGTGGTCCGCACATTAATTTCCTTCCCTCAAGGTTCTATTCAGTAGTTCCTTGCAGTCACTAATAAGTGATGCAGCTGGATGGAAAACATAGACTTCCTATCTCGGTAGAACCAGGGATGTTTGTCGGTCCGACTCCAACACCAATTTTTTGATGCCCCTTTCCCATGAAATTCGCAGTCCCTCTGTTATAGCCCAAATTTCAGCAATGGTGTCCCATAAATCCCCTCCCATCCATTGCCCCTCTTCATTTTTTATGATGCCACCTATATCTGTTGCCCTAGATTTCTGCACGCTGCCCCATCCGTATTTAGCTTTTGCGTAGCCAAAAATTGGGGGAATCCAAAACACCTGACGAGGCATCAAGGCTACTAGGTTCATTTCCTTTTGGTAAACAGTTTGAAAGTCTCTGGATGATCGCTGAACAATTCACACACTAAAACAGTAGATCAATGATCAAAATGATCAGTTGATCAATGTAACAGTAAACATTGAAACAATGAATCAATGAAGAAGAACAGAGAAGAACTTCTCAATCTCTTATTCCATATATCGAAAATACAGTGTACATTGTTTATATATAAAACAAGAAGTTGTACATTACACACCCCTGTTACAACTACCCGATGTAAGCTAATATAAACCTGTGATACACTATACCAGATTACATGATTCAATACATAAATACCAGATTACATAACTAGCTTCATGATATACAATACATTACATAACTCTACATCCCCCCTCAAGACGGAAGTCTATGCCAGTCACATAGACCCATCTTGGACAATAAATCGAGAAACAAAGGAGCTCGGTAATGACTTGGTAAACAAATCACCAACCAGTAACCGAGTACAAATATATCTTGTGGAAGAACAAAACCACACTTGAACCGATGTCTAACCAGATGACAATCAATTTCCAAATGCTTGGTACGTTCATGAAAAACAGGGTTGGCAGAGAGATGAATCACAGCTTGATTATCACACCAAAGAGGTATAGGAAGAGGAGTAGGAACACCTAAGTCCTTAAGGATATAAGAAATCCATAATAATTCACAAACAGTGGAAGATAAACTTCGATATTCAGCTTCAGCAGAGGACTTGGACACGGTAGCTTGTTTCTTAGTTTTCCAAGAGATCAAAGAGGATCCCATGAACACATAATAACCAGTGAGAGATTTCCTAGAAAGAGGGCAAGCAGCCCAATCAGAATCACAGTAAGCAACAACAAAGAGATCCATCTGAACAGGGAAAAACAAACCCTGTGAAGGAGTACCCTTAAGGTACCGTAAAACATGAAGTGCACCAGACCAATGTTGCTCTGTAGGAGCCTGAACAAACTGACTCAACTGCTGTGTGGCATAAGTGATGTCAGGACGAGTGAAACCCAGGTAAAGAAGATGACCAATGAGTCTTCTATATCTATCAACTTCAATGAACAAAGGGGAATCAACATCATTAAACTTGCAGTCTCGAGGAAGTGGAGTAGCAGCTGGTTTGGCCATGGTAAGACCAGCATCAGTAAGCAAATCAAGAACATATTTGCGTTGATGAACATAAAGGCCTGATGAAGATCGAACCAACTCCAGACCCAAGAAGTAATGTGTTTGACCAAGATCCTTGATGGTGAACAAGTTGTATAAGAATGTCTTGACTTGATTAATTAACTCAAGAGAAGTACCAATAAGAAGGACATCATCAACATATACCAGCAACACCAAAAATTGATCATTATTGTTGTAAGTAAACAAACAAGGATCATGAGCAGACTGAATGAAACCAAAAGATTGAAGTTTAGAAGTAAAGTCATGACTCCATTGTCGAGAGGCTTGATTTAAACCATACAATGATCGCTGAAGTTTGCAGACTTGATTATAAGAAGCCAAACTGTAACCATCATGAGGCTTCATGTAAACATCTTCATCAATATAACCATGTAAGAAAGGATTGTTAACATCCAACTGATGTAAAGGCCAGTCTCGAGCAGCTGCTAAGGATAAAACAATCCTAACAGTGACATTCTTGGCAACATGAGAGAAAGAATCAGTATAATCAACATCTTCAATTTGGTTAAATCCCTTTGCAACCAAACGAGCTTTACATCTATCCAAGGAACCATCAGGATTAAGTTTAACCTTGTAAACCCACTTAGAACCAATGGCCTTTTTATCAGGTGGTAGAGTAGTAAGACTCCAAGTACCATTGGCTTCCAAAGCTCGACTCCTTATTCATTGCTTCGACCCAAACAGATCATGTTGAGCTTGAGCATAACAAGTAGGCTCCTTTATGTTTGAAACGGCAGCCAAGAAGCACTTGTAATCAACAGTAATGTGAGAAGAATGAATGAAAGGAAATGTAGGAGGAGTACCAGCAGAAAGAGGAATCTCTGCAGGAGTGAAAGCAGATATATGAACATTGTTAAAAACAAAATCATTCATCCAAAGAGGTTTGCGAACAACACGATGACTCTTGCGAGTAACAACTGCAGTAGGAGGCATGACAACTTCAGGTAAGACAACATCAGTATGAGGTACTAATGTATCATCAATAGGCATAGATGAGACAGCTTCAGGAACATCAAAAGATGCTTCAGTAAGATGGAAAACTTCAACAGGTAACTCCTTAGAGTGAGGCATAGCAGTAGAAGTAGGAAAAGCAGTTGGAGAAGATACAACAACAGAAGCTGGAATATCTCTCAAGTAATCAGAATTATCATCACAAGAGATAGGGACAGGACACTCTGAACTTGAAATATCTTTGTGAAATGGAAACTGATTTTCAAAGAAAATCACATCCCTTGAAACAAAACAGGTATGTGTGGCCATATTGTACAATCTATAGGCCTTTTGACCAGGGGAATAACCAAGAAAGATACACTTAATTGCTCGTGAATCTAACTTGGTTTTGCTTGGCGAAACATTAGTATCAAAACACAAACAACCAAATGTCTTCAAGGATGAATAATTTGGTAACCTTCCAAATAAAAGATGGTAAGGAGACTTCCATTGCATTGCAAGAATCGAGAAGCGCATCGGTTAATGATGTAAGTGGCAAGTAAGAACAAGATCACCCCAGAATTTTGTGGACAAACTAGACTGAAAAATCAAAGCTCTTGTAACTTGCAACAAATGACGATGCTTTCTTTCAACCACACCATTTTGCTGAGGTGTATATGGTGTTGATCTTTGATGAACAATTCCCAAACCAGAGAAGAAAGCATGACAATCTTTATTACAAAACTCAGTACCATTATCAGTCCTAATGGTTTGAATTGAGGCTTTGAAATGATTTTGAATGAATGCTAGAAACTGTTTGATGAGGTTGCCTGTCAAGGACTTATGTTTCGTCAAAAATGTCCATGTAAATCGACTATAATCATCCACAATTTTCAAGAAATAATGAGCTCCTTGAATAGAAGATTGCTTATATGGTCCTCAAACATCCATATGCAACAACTGAAAAGGACAAGAAGTTTGAATAGAACTCAATGGAAAAACCATTCTGCATTGTTTGGACATTTGACAAACATCACAAGGTACATTGTATCTTCCATTTGAAGGACTGTTAAGTAACAAATCAAGTTGTTTTGTTACATTAACAGAAGGGTGCCCCAAACGACAGTGCCATGAAAAATTATCAGTAGCATTATTACGACATGCGAGTGACAATTCTGTAGGAGACACAAATGAAGCAATGACATCTTTATTAAAAGAATTGGAATCCAGTATGTAGAGACCTCCAATCATCCTTCCCACAGCTAGAACTTGAGAATGCTCAATGTTCTTTATAGCACAAAACGATGGATAAAACTCATTTGTCAGTTTAGTAGAGGAGAGTAGTTTACTAACTGACAAAAGATTATACTTTAATGAGTTTATATGTAAGCAGGAAGAAAGAACTAAGTCTGAACTCATCTGCACATCTCCTATGTAATTAACTTCTTTAGTATGTCCATCAGGCAAACAAACCGTAACAGGTTTAGCTAAAACAGTGACATTAGCAAGCAAATCATAGCTAATACACATATGATTTGTTGCTCCACTATCCACAATCCAAGCATCTGAATTAAAGGAGGAATGAGAACTAGAAATCCTTTTATATGAACTACTTGTAAAATCAGATATAGTTGAATTCACAGGAGCAGAAACTCCTTCAGCTTTGAAACAGACTTTCCTTTCATGAAATTCTCAATGCCTTGCTGTATCATTGCTGCAATATTAGTTTGGAAATCTTCAAACTGAAAAGGTCATGCATTTTGTATATCCAGAGGTGATTCTATCAAATTGACAAAAGATTTTGAACTATTATTCATCTGCTTCTTGTCAAGTTCTTTCCTATACCAATCAGGAATCCCATGAAGTTTGAAACAAGTCTCTTTTGTGTGCCTTTTTGCCTTACAATGATCACAAAACAATTCATCTTTGTTGACAAATTTCTTGTGATTTCCTTTACCAGCAAACCTATGACCATTGGTCGAACCAGATGAACTAGAATTCACCTTGTTAGTTTTCATCATCATGGCTGTATCTATCACAGGTGAATAGCTAACATGTACATCATTTTGCTTTTCAACTCTAAGAATCATAGAGTAAGCTTTGTTTATATTTGGCAATGGATCCATCACCAAGATCTGATTACGAATATGATCATACATATCACCTAATCCCATCAGAAATTGCATCAACCTATCATTAGATTCCGAAACGACCATTGTTGTTTGAAGCTCCACATTCACACACAGTAAAGGAACTAAACAACTCAGTTCATCCCAAAGCTTCTTAAGCTTTGTATAATCTTAATGAAACCGATAGATCTCCTTGACTTATAGAAGCAATATCTCATTTTAATTGATATAAGAGAGGTCCATTACATTCTCCAAACCTTTCTTTCAACTCATTCCATAGATCAAAAGAAGAAGTTGTATAAAGGAATGCTTCAACAATATCCTTTGAAATAGAATTCAAGATCCAAGAAGTTACCATATAATCCACTTTGATCCATCGATCCAAATTAGGATCAGTGGAATCTGGCTTTACACATCTTCCATCAATGAAACCAATCTTCGTTTTTGCACCTAAAGCAATCAACATAGCTCGACTCCAAGACAAGTAATTTGAACCAGTAAGAGTATTGGAGACAAGTACCATACCAGGATGATCAGATCCTTGAAGGAAATAAGGACTTTCAACCCCAAGATCGCCTGCATCAGGAGCTCTTCCTGCTCCATTTCGAATTGAAGAACTTGAAGAACCACGAATGGATGCCATGATCAGACACTCAATTCAATTAAACTCAACACGTATCAAGAACAATAAAAACCTACTCTGATACCATGAACAATTCACACACTAAAACAGTAGATCAATGATCAAAATGATCAGTTGATCAACGTAACTGTAAACATTGAAACAATGAATCAATGAAGAAGAACAGAGAAGAACTTCTCAATCTCTTATTCCATATATCGAAAATACAGTGTACATTGTTTATATACAAAACAAGAAGGTGTACATTACACACCCCTATTACAACTACCTGAAATAAGCTAATATAAACCTGTGATACACTATACCAGATTACATGACTCAATACATACATACCAGATGACATAACTAGCTTCATGATATACAATACATTACATAACTCTATAATCGCAACCATTCAGATAACATCTGGTATCTTGAGAGGCCTTGACCTCTCTATAAGATCCAAATCCCGGCTAGGCATTTCAACTGCCAGTGAACATCTCTTTGTCCAGCAAGTTCAAGAGATTCCCTTGGTAAAAACTCGACTCTACTCCCAGATTCCCATTGAGCCTGCGCCAAAACCATCTTGATTCTGAATAATCAAGGAGAAGGTGTGTAACATCCTCTGCAGCTTCTCCACATCTAGTGCAAGTGGGGGAGGCTGCCAGATTGCGCCGAAATCTTTGTGTCTGAGTTAGCAGACGATCTTGGATTGCAAGCCAGAGGTGAAACTTTAATTTCTGAGGGCATTTAAACTTCCATATCCATCTCCAACTGATTCTCCTCTTCCCCTTGTACATCAACCAATGAGTCATACGTGAAACCTGTTGAATAGAGTGCCTTTCAAGAAATTAGATAAATCTCCTTTTGAGATATGGAGAGGCAGAAAACCCACTTACAAAACTTTGAAAGTGTGGGGTTGCTTGGCAAAGGTCCAAATTCCCTTACCAAAGAGAACTAAGTTAGGACCTAAAACTGTAGATTGTGTGTTCATTGGTTTTGCTAAGAACAGTGCAGCATATAGATTCTTAGTAGTTAAATCACATATTTCAGATATTAGTGAAAATTCTATTATAGAATCTAATGATGCTGAATTTTTTGAGCACATTTTTCCTTTTAAGGAAAATCAAAGTGGTTCGTCGCTGAAAAGAATTGCTGAAGAGAGTTTAGATGAACCATCTAATTCTAAGGTTTAAGAACAAGAGTTAGAACCTAGAAGAGGAAAAAGAGTTAAGGTCGCAAAAAACTTTAGACCTGATTGACAAACTTATAAAGAAGCTATGTCTTCACTAGACGCTCCATTTTGGATGGAAGCTATCAATAGTGAGATTGAATTCATTTTACAAAATAATACGTGTGAATTGGTTGATCTCCCATCGGGAATCAAACCAATTGGATATAAATGGATCTTCAAAAAGAAGCTAAAGGCTGATGGCACTATCGAGAAATACAAGGCACGTTTGGTTGCTAAAGGATATAGACAAAAAGAAGGTTTGGATTACTTTGACACTTATTCTCCTGTTTCAAGAATAACTTCCATTAGGATGTTAATTTCCATAGCTGCTTTGTACGACATGGAAATACATCAAATGGATGTTAAAACAACATTTTTAAATGGAGAATTAGAAGAAGAGATTTATATGGATCAACCTGAAGGGTTCGTAGTAAAAGGCCAAGAAAACAAAGTTTGTAGACTTGTTAAGTCTTTGTATGGACTTAAACAAGCTCCAAAACAATGGCATGAGAAATTTGATCATACTATGATGGCAAATGGTTTTAAAATAAATGAATGCGACAAATGTGTGTACATTAAAGAAATGAAGAACTCATTTTTCATAGTATGTCTCTATGTTGATGACATGTTAATTATGAGCTCAAGCAAGGATGCCATAATGTCAACAAAGAAGATGTTGAATTCTAGTTTTGACATGAAAGACTTAGGTCTAGCTGATGTAATACTAGGAGTTCAAATCAAAAGGAATAACGAAGGTTATATCCCAACACAATCTCATTATGTTGAGAAAAGCTTAAAAAGATTCAATCAATTCGATTGCAAACCTGTTCCAACTCCTTTTGATGCAAATTGTCATCTAAAGAAGAACTCTAAAGAGTCGGTTTATCAATTAGAATATTCTCAAGTTATTGGGAGTTTAATGTACCTGATGAACTCTACTAGACCTGATATTGCTTATGCAATAAGCAGGTTAAGCAGATACACAAGTAGTCCAAATGATGATCATTGGACATCATTGATAAGAGTTCTAAGGTATCTCAAGTATACCTTGAATTATGGATTGGTTTATACAAAGTATCCACCAGTGCTTGAAGGCTATAGTGATGCAAATTGGATTTCTGATAATACAGAAACGAAGTCAACTAGTGGATATGTATTTACATTGGGTGGAGTAGCAATTTCTTGGAAATCAACAAAACAAACGTGTATAGCACTATCCACCATGGAATCCGAATTCATTGCTCTTGACAAGGCAGCTGAAGAAGTTGAATGGCTAAGAAATTTCTTAGAAGATATTCTTTGCTTGCCAAAACTAGTCACAGCAATATACATACATTGTGATAGTATGGCGGCACAAGCAAGAGCTAAGAACAACATATATAATGGTAAGTCGAGACATATAAGGCGCCGACATAATACTATAAGACAATTACTGACAAGTGGAGTAATTAGTATTGATTATGTTAAGTCTAAGGAAAACATTACAGATCCTTTGACTAAAGGCTTACCAAGAGATCAAGTGAAGATATTATCGAGGGGAATGGGCTTAAAGCCTATAGAGTAATTCAAGTTTGGCGGAAACCTAACCTAGCTGATTGGAGATCCCATGGTCAAGGTTCAATAGGCAAACTGGTTAGACTTGAATTAACAAACAGGACACACAATTACCTGTTCCTATGATGAAGTAAGTGTGTTGATAAGATGTTTAGGGTATGCGATATGCATTTAATGACATAGTAATGTCACCTATATGGTAGTAAATGTGGGGTCGTATTTATGAGAATGAAATTAGGCTAAGCTTTCTAAAGCTATCATGAAACCAGGATCCGTTCATGACCAAAATGAACAAAAACGTATGAACTGCATTTGGATTCAAGTCATGAGTAAGACATATTGTCTTGGTTTACTATAAAAGTGAACAGTTCAAGATAAATAAATACATCAACTGCGTCACAAAGTAAACCCGATATGCTATACTAAGGTTAGTTCAAGTCTTTACGACACTCTTCCTTATAAGCATGACTTGATCATCTCTCTCTCGTGTATAATTATTTTATTTTTTTTTTTTTTTATGATGTGGCAAAGTTAAGACATATGGGGTGTTATAATTTCCAATACAAATGTGGGGTATTGTTGAACGTTGAAGTTCAAGTTTTGTATTGGAAAATAACAAAACCTTTAGTCCTACATAGGAGAGAAAAGGTTTGGTTTCTCACTTAATATATGTTCCAACACACTTCACTATTGTTTAAGTTTGAAGTGGGTTAGAGTGAGTGGACCATGGGGTTTCACTAGGTAATCACCCTATTTAAATAATCTTTGACAATGGCCTTGGGCCTTGGGGCCATTGGGGCTTTGGTTTGTTCAAGACTTAGCCATTCATAAACATAGTTATTATTTTTCTTTTTTTATTTTTATTTTCGTTTTTGAAATAAAACAAAAGAGCACCAACAGTTGCTAAGTTCGAATTAGGAGTTAAATAACTATCAATTAGTGGCACACTAATTAAGACCACTAATTAGATAGTTATGAAAAAACCGTCCACTAATTGGACAGTTAGATGTTTATCTATAAAAGAATAGTCTTTTGACAGAGAAAATATGGTTTTTCCGAAATCAAATTTTATGTGATTTGTGTTTACTTAGAGAGAGACGATTTTGCAGTTTGAAGGTTCTTCGATTGTTGCTTTGATCGAAGAGCAAACCAGTTGTATCATGGAGACAGAACTCCTAGTTGAATTCAGCACCGAGTTGGAGGAAATTTTATGTCTTAGGTCATTGCACTGCAAGCCTCTGGTACACTTTGTTTATTAATTTTCTTAATTGTTAAATCAGAATGTTTAGTTGTTTGTGATAACAGTGCCATGTTCAGATTTATGTTTAATATAGATTGCTTGGAATAACAATCTAATACAGAAAAGCTCATCTCTTATTTTATATTTGATTTAATTCTACTTGCTTATTATTATTGTTTTCTGATTCGAATATACTTGGTGTTTTGTATATTTTAGAATCTGAATCTGAAATGGCATCATCTCATATTGTTAATGATAAGACAATTTCTACTACTGCATCCAATTCTAAGGATGAGAGGCCTGAAAAGTTTAAGGGACTTGATTTCAAGAGATGGCAACAGAAAACAATTTTCTGGTTGACCACTATGAATTTAGCCAATGTCATCAGAGAGGAGGTTCCTAAGACAGATGAGAATCCGATCGCCAAGGAAACCATGATGACAATCGAGGCATGGAAAAATTCTGACTTCCTTTGCAGGAACTATATTCTGAATAGACTTGATGACACTCTATATGACGTTTATTCTGAGTGTGAGACTGCAAAGGATGTTTGGGATATGCTGGAAAAGAAATATCGAACTGAAGATGCAGGAGCAAAAAAGTTCTTGGTTGGCAAATTCTTGAAATATAACATGGTCGACTCAAAGTTTGTGGTGAAGCAAGTTGAAGAACTGCAAGTGTTGATTCATGAGTTACATGCTGAGGGATGTATCATGAATGAACATTTTCAAACTGGTTCTATCATTGAGAAATTACCTCCATCTTGGAATGACTTCAAGGTGTATCTGAAGCATAAGCGCAGAGATATGTCGATTGAAGATCTGATCTTGAGGTTGCGTGTTGAAGAAGATCACAGGAAAGGAGACAAGATGGAAGGAAGTGACATTGATGCAAAAGAAAACATGGTGGAAGGAAGCAATTCCAAAGTTCAGAAATTCCAGAAGAAGAATTTCAAAAGAGGAGCACCCATCAAACAGTTTGCACCGAAGGGGAAGAATTTTAAGAAAATCCAAGGAAGTTGTTGGGTATGTGGAAAACAGGGTCATAGAGCCCAAGATTGTCGTCATAAGAAAAATCAGAATCATGGCAATTCTGGTTTGAACAACCAAGCGAATATTGTTGATGTCCAAATTGATGAAATGGACATTGATCTCGTTGCTGTTGTGTCTGAAACTAACATGGTCTCTTACACTCGGGGCTGGTGGATTGACACCGGTGCAACTCGGCATATTTGCAGCGACAAAAGCTTGTTTTCAGAGTTTCTTCATGTTGATAGTGAAGAAAAGCTTTATATGGGAAATTAATCCTCTTCAATGGTTGAAGGCAAGGGTACTGTTAAGATGAAGTTTTCTAGTGGAAAAATAGTCACTTTACTCAATGTGTTGTATGTTCCTGAGATCAGGAAGAACCTTGTATCTGGCCCTTTACTTAACAAGAAAGGGTTCAAGTTGGTGTTTGAGTCTGACAAGTTTGTTCTCACCAAGGGTGGAATGTATGTAGGTAAGGGATACCTCACAGAGGGTCTATTTAAGCTCAATGTTGTAATTGTTAACTCTACTGGTAATAGAATGATCGTTTCTGCGTATATGGTTGATTCATTTAATTTATGGCATGCTAGATTAGGACATGTGAATAAAAGATCTATTTACAGAATGGTTAAATTAAACTTATTGCCTAAGTTCAACATTGATTTAAATAAAAAATGTGAAATATGCACTGAATCAAAATTTGCTGGGCAAACTTTCAAATTTGTCCAAGAGAGATCAAATGAATTATTAGGATTGATTTATAGTGATCTTTGTGATTTTAAATCCATCCCTACTAGAGGGGGAAAAAATTATTACATTACCTTTATTGATGATTGTAGTAAATATTGCCAAGTCTATTTGATTAGAAATAAAAACGAGGCCTTAGATATGTTTAAAATATATAAGGCAAAGGTAGAAAATCAATTAGACAAGAAAATTAAGGCATTAAGAATAGATAGAGGTGGAGAATATGAATCTGCTGAATTTGCAGAATTATGTAGCAAATACGGAATTATACATCAAACGACTGCACCCTATACACATCAACAGAATGGTGTAGTAGAGAGGAAAAATAGAACTTTAAAAAATATGATTAATTCCATGTTGAATGATTCTGGACTTTCTCAGAATTTGTGGGGTGAAGCGTTACTCACTGCAAATCACATTTTGAATAGAGTGCCTTTCAAGAAATTAGATAAATCTCCTTTTGAGATATGGAGAGGCAGAAAACCCACTTACAAAACTTTGAAAGTGTGGGGTTGCTTGGCAAAGGTCCAAATTCCCTTACCAAAGAGAACTAAGTCAGGACCTAAAACTGTAGATTGTGTGTTCATTGGTTTTGCTAAGAACAGTGCAGCATATAGATTCTTAGTAGTTAAATCACATATTTCAGATATTAGTGAAAATTCTATTATAGAATATATTGATGCTGGATTTTTTGAGCACATTTTACCTTTTAAGGAAAATCAAAGTGGTTCGTTAGTGTAGGTTTAAGAACAAGAGTTTAGATGAACCATCTAATTCTAAGGTTTAAGAACAAGAGTTAGAACCTAGAAGAGGAAAAAGAGTTAAGGTCACAAAAAACTTTGGACCTGATTTTGTTAACATGTTAACTAAAAATGAGCCACGAACTTATAAAGAAGCTATGTCTTCACCAGACGCTCCATTTTGGATGGAAGCTGTCAATAGTGAGATTGAATCCATTTTACAAAATAATACGTGGGAATTGGTTGATCTACCATCGGGAATCAAACCAATTGTATATAAATGGATCTTCAAAAAGAAGCTAAAGGCTGATGGCACTATTGAGAAATACAAGGCACGTTTGGTTGCTAAAGGATATAGACAAAAGGAAGGTTTGGATTACTTTGACACTTATTCTCCTGTTTCAAGAATAACTTCCATTAGGATGTTAATTTCCATAGCTGCTTTGTACGACATGGAAATACATCAAATGGATGTTAAAACAGCATTTTTAAATGGAGAATTAGAAGAAGAGATTGATATGGATCAACCTGAAGGGTTCGTAGTAAAAGGCCAAGAAAACAAAGTTTGTAGACTTGTTAAGTCTTTGTATGGACTTAAACAAGCTCCAAAAAAATGGCATGAGAAATTTGATCATACTATGATGGCAAATGGTTTTAAAATAAATGAATGTGACAAATGTGTGAACATTAAAGAAATGAAGAACTCATTTGTCATAGTATGTCTCTATGTTGATGACATGTTAATTATGAGCTCAAGCAAGGATGCCATAATGTCAACAAAGAAGATGTTGAATTCTAGTTTTGACATGAAAGACTTAGGTCTAGCTGATGTAATACTAGGAATTCAAATCAAAAGGAATAACGAAGGTTATATCCTAATACAATCTCATTATGTTGAAAAAATCTTAAAAAGATTTAATCAATTCGATTGCAAACCTGCTCCAACTCCTTTTGATGCAAATTGTCATCTAAAGAAGAACTCTAAAGAGTCGGTTTGTCAATTAGAATATTCTCAAGTTATTGGGAGTTTAATGTACCTGATGAACTCTACTAGACCTGATATTGCTTATGCAGTAAGCAGGTTAAGCAGATACACAAGTAGTCCAAATGATGATCATCGGACAGCATTGATAAGAGTTCTAAGGTATCTCAAGTATACCTTGAATTATGGATTGGTTTATACAAAGTATCCACCAGTGCTTGAAGGCTATAGTGATGCAAATTGGATTTCTGATAATACGTAAACGAAGCAACTAGTGGATATGTATTTACATTGGGTGGAGCAGCAATTTCTTGGAAATCAACAAAACAAACGTGTATAGCACTATCCACCATGGAATCCGAATTCATTGCTCTTGACAAGGCAGCGGAAGAAACTGAATGGCTAAGAAATTTCTTAGAAGATATTCCTTGCTGGCCAAAACCAGTCACAACAATATGCATACATTGTGATAGTATGGCAGCACAAGCAAGAGCTAAGAACAACATATATAATGGTAAGTCGAGACATATAAGGCTCCGACATAATACTATAAGACAATTACTGACAAGTGGAGTAATTAGTATTGATTATGTTAAGTCTAAGGAAAACATTGCAGATCCTTTGACTAAAGGCTTACCAAGAGATCAAGTGAAGATATTATCGAGGGGAATGGGCTTAAAGCCTATAGAGTAATTCAAGTTTGGCGGAAACCTAACCTAGCTGATTGGAGATCCCATGGTCTAGGTTCAATAGGCAAACTGGTTAGACTTGAATTAACAAACAGGACACACAATTACATGTTCCTATGATGAAGTAAGTGTGTTGATAAGATGTTTAGGGTACGCAATATGCATTTAATGACATAGTAATGTCACCTATATGGTAGTAAATGTGGGGTCGCATTCATGAGAATGAAATTAGGCTAAGTTCTCTAAAGCTATCATGAAACCAGGATCTGTTCAGGACCAAAATGAACAAAAACGTATGAACTGCATTTGGATTCAAGTCATGAGTAAGACATATTGTCTTGGTTTACTATAAAAGTGAATAGTTCAAGATAAATAAATACATCAACTGCGTCACAAAGTAAACCTGATATGCTATACTAAGGTTAGTTCAAGTCTTTACGACACTCTTCCTTATAAGCATGACTTGATCATCTCTCTATCGCGTATTTTTTTTTTTTTGTTTATGATGTGGCAAAGTTAAGACATATGGGTTGTTACAATTTCCAATACAAATGTGGGGTATTGTTGAACATTGAAGTTCAAGTTTTGTATTGGAAAATAACAAAACCTTTAGTCCCACATAGGAGAGAAAAGGTTTGGTTTCTCACTTAATATGTGTTCCAACACACTTCACTATTGTTTAAGTGAGAAGTGGGTTAGAGTGAGTAGACCATGGGGTTTCACTAGGTAATCACCCTATTTAAATAATCTTTGACAATGGCCTTGGGCCTTGGGGCCTTTGGGGCTTTGGTTTGTTCAAGACTTGGCCATTCATAAACATAGTTGTTATTTTTCGTTTTTTATTTTTATTTTCGTTTTTGAAATAAAACAAAAGAGCACCAACAGTTGCTAAGTTCGAATTAGGAGTTAAATAACTATCAATTAGTGGCACACTAATTAAGACCACTAATTAGATAACTATGGAAAAATTGTCCACTAATTGGACAGTTACATGTTTATCTATAAAAGAATAGTCTTTTGACAGAGAAAATATGGTTTTTCCGAAATCAAAATTTATATGATTTGTGTTTACTTAGAGAGAGACGATTTTGCAGTTTGAAGGTTCTTTTATTCGTGCTTTGATCAAAGAGCAAACCAGTTGTATCCTAGTGACAGAACTCCTAGTTGAATTCAGCACCGAGTTGGAGGAAATTTTCAGTCTTAGGTCATTGCACTGCAAGCCTCTGGTACACTTTGTTTATTAATCTTCTTAATTGTTAAATCAGAATGTTTAGTTGCTTGTGATAACAGTGCCATGTTCAGATGTTCAGATTTATGTTTAATATAGATGGCTTGGAATAACAAAACCAACAGAGAAAACCCCCATTCTGACCATGTTTCCAAGCCAACTGATCATTCGGATTTGCGTATGGTAATGGGGTGCCAAGAATGAGCCGTAGAAGATCATGTGGAATTTGAGTATCAAGGTTCTGGAGTTGCCATATGCCCTGGTCATGCACATCAGCAACTGCGAGGTTTACTTCACCTGGATCAATATGTGGAATTGAATCAGCCAAAGGCCCCTCCCCACACCACCAATCGTGCCAAAAGCTGACTGAGACTCCACTGCCTATTCTCCATTTGAGCCCACCCTGAAGTACCTTCCGACCTCGAAGGATGCTTCGCTAGATGTGCTAGTCTCGATGCTTAGCCTCCACTTGGAAGCAAGTTGTGTTGTGTGAGATACTTCTCTGCCAGTACTCTACACCAAAGATGATCCCCACGATTCAGTAAGCGCCCAGCTAATTTGGCCAACAATGCTAGGTTTGCCTCTCTCGCTTGCCGGATCCCTAAGCCTCCCAAGCTTTGTCTCTTGCAAATTGCAGACCAGTTTACGAGATTGGATTTTCCTGGCTTCGGGGGTTGATCCCCATAGAACGTCTCGATTCAATCGCGATCAATCCTCTGGCATACAGAAGCAGGAAGGTGAAAGCTATGCATTGTGTATACTGGAATGGATGAAGTTACTGTGGTTCTGCCCGCCAGATAAAGGAATTTAGTTTTCCAACCCGACAGTCGACTTTGCATTCTCTCCAGAATTGGTTGAAATATATCCTTAGTAAGACGCTGATGCACCAAGGGAAATCCAAGACAGATGTCCGCGATCCTCTGGGTTGTCTGACGCGGAAGATTAGGGGAGAACAAGATCTTCGATTTCGAGAAATTGATCTGCTCACTCCATGTAAAGTCTTTTGATGTGGCGTGTTTGTTTGACATTGGCAGAGGCGAATAAAATGACGTCATCCGCAAAATATAACCCCCTCCTTGTTAGGGCATCCACAATGTTGCCCTTCAAGTGCACTCCCACACGGGAGTGCAGAGAGACTAGGGCTGGCAATTTGAGTCATGAAACGATTAACACGACACGACACGACACGTAATAAACATGTCGTGGGTTTGACTTAAGTGGGTCTGGGTCATAAACATGTTAACACGTTTATACACGGTTAATAAACGAGTCATTAACATGTCAACCTGCTCAACTCGTTTATGACTCGCTTAACGCAGCTAAAGAATAATGTATAAATAATAAATATTGTATAATAAATAGATTGATACAAAATTCACCTATTTGAATGCATGTTAATAGCATGATTTATTTATTTTATTTATAGACATCTTTTATCATATTTTATTTTATATTTGAGAGGAAATATTCATTTTACTTTTAATATATTATTTATATTTTAGATTTTATTAATAATTATTTATTAAGAAAAAACAAAACTTTTCGCCAAAGTAAAATTTAGATATTTTTTTAGATGATTCTTATAATTTTGTTTATGTTATTATTACGAGTCATTTTTGCTTTATTTTTAAGAGTAATAAAGACTTGAATGAAAAAATAAAGTAAAACTAACGACTATATACAACCACATTATATTTTATTGGTTATTTAGTATGTTTTTTCGAATTTAATCATTTAGATATATTTTTAAAAAATAGTAACTTAATTATAAAAGTTTAAATAAAATAAAATTTTTAAATATAATATTTAATAAGTGGGTGACACGATTACACGACATGTTTAACACACGACCCACTTAGACACGAAAACGATTAACACGATTAATAAGCATGTCATGTAATGGGTTTGCATTATATGGGACATGACACGTTTACGACTCGCCGATACGAATTGTCACCCCTAAGAGAGACCGCTGAGCCGGGGCCCCACGCGCAGCTTTTCCGGCCCCTGCGCGTGGGGCCCACTTTTGACAAATGTTTTTTTAAAAAAAGTTGATTTGAAATGTAAAATATATTTGGTAGATTATATTGAACCGCTTTATAACAACTGAAGAAGATAACTAGAAGTAATATTTTAGTTATTGTTGTAAATTGAATTGAAACTTGCTAAGAACTAGATAAGGAAATAGAAGACTAAGAACTTTTACTACTACAAACTACTACTACAAATGAGATGAGAAGAAATGAGATAGTTGGAATGAGAAGTTTTCATTCAACTTGGTGTGTTTTTACAATGAGGTTGGCACCCTTTATATAGGCCATTTGGTGATGATGATAAATGTACTTCATATAATGTGTACAAGCAACACATACACCTCATGTCATACAACACATCACAAGCAACATAGACAATACATGAAAGAGTTGGTGTACATTGGAGAGGATTACAAGTTACATGACAATACATAGACAAGTGGAGGTACTATTAAGTGATACATACAAGTTACATGACTACACAATATGTTGGTGTACATGCATGGTCATCCATATTCCATAACACTCCCCCTTGGATGACACTTGCTTAGAGATTGTGCCTCGTTAAAACTTTTACTAAGAAAAACCCTGTGGGAAAAAATATAGTAAAAGAAAGAGAGTACATTATTCTATTAAATATTAAGACGGACATAATATTGTTAAGATTGCCTCATTAAAAACCTTGCTAGGAAAACCCAATGGGATAAAACCATAGCTAAGGGAAAAAGAGTGCAATACATTAATCAATAACTCCCCCTCATGTGAACATGGGTGAAACTTGTTCAGTTTCTTTACTTGCAATGTCTTTAAGTTTACGCAAGCCAATACCATATGAAAGCCTTTTAAATGTCGTAGTTGGTAAGGCTTTTGTGAATAGATCAGTAAGATTATCACTCGATCGGATTTGCTTGACATCAATTTCGCCATTCTTCTGAAGCTCATGCGCATAAAAGAATTTTGGTGAAATATGTTTTGTTCTGTCCCCTTTTATGAATCCTTCACTTAATTGTGCAATACATGCTGCGTTATCTTCATATAATATGGTTGGAGAATCTTTTATTGAAGGCAATCCACATGATTCTCGAATATGTTCAATCATATTTCTCAACCATACACATTCACGACTTGCTTCATGAATTGCAAGTACTTCAGAATGGTTGGAAGAAGTAGCAACCATAGTTTGCTTTACTGACTTCCACGATATAGCAGTATTACCACATGTGAATACATATCCCGTTTGAGAAAGGGCCTTGTGGGGATCAGATAAAAATTCGGCATCGGCATAACCTTGGAGATTCAATTTTACCCCTCTCGAGTAGAATAAACCCATGTCACTTGTTCCTCGAAGATATCGGAAAATATGTTTAACACTATTCTAATGTCTTCGAGTTGGTGATGAGCTGTATCTTGCAAGTAAGTTGACAGCAAAAGCAATGTCAGGTCTTGTACAATTTGCAAGATATATAAGTGCACCAATTGCACTTAAATATGGTACCTCTTGACCAAGTAGCTCTTCATCACTTTCATGAGGTCGAAATGGATCCTTATCCACTTCAAGTGATCTGACAACCATTGGAGAGCTCAATGGATGCGCCTTGTCCATATAAAATCTTTTTAATATTTTTTCAATATAATTTGATTGATGGACAAATACTCCACTTGAAAAATGTTCAATTTGCAAACCAAGACAAAGTCTTGTTTTTCCAAGTTCTTTCATCTCGAATTCCTTTTTCAAGTATTCGGATGTTCTAACGATGTCGTCGTGGTTTCCCACTATATTTAAATCATCAACATATACAACAATAATCACACATCCTGTTGATGATCTTTTAATGAAGACACATGTGCAAAACGGATTATTTACATATCCTTCTTTCAGTAAATAATCACTGAGGCGTTTGTACCACATTTGTCCGGATTGTTTCAATCCGTACAAAAACCTTTGTAATTTTATAGAATGCATGTTATGAGGTTTTGATTTTATTTCATCAGATATTACAAATCCATCAGGGATTTTCATATATATCTCACTGTCTAGGGATCCGTACAGATATGCTGTAACGACATCCATTAAATGCATATCAAGCCCTTCAAAGACTGCAAGGCTTACCAAGAACCGAAATGTGATTGCATCTATAACAGGAGAATATGTTTCCTCATAATCGATGTCAAGTCTTTGTGAGAAACCTTGAGCTACAAGTCTTGCTTTGTACCTTGTAACTTCATTTTTTTCGTTTCTTTTTCGTACAAATACCCATTTATATCCAACGGGTTTTACGCCATCTGGCGTTTGGACAATTGGTCCAAAAACCTCTCGTTTCCTTAACGAGTTTAGCTCTGCTTGGATAGCATCTTGCCATTTTTGCCAATCAGGTCTTTTTTGACATTCGTCCACTGATCGTGGTTTTGGATCATCATCATTTTCACATATTTCAAAGGACACATTGAAAGCAAATATATCATCAGGAATAATTTCATTTCGATCCCAAATCTTACCAGAGTTTAAATAATTTATTGAGATCTCATTATTTTCATCTTTTTCCTCTTTTTCTAGAGGAAGTTGTTCCTCATCAGAATCAACTTGTTCTGACAAACCCTTATCAAAGGATTCTTGTGCTTTCTTAGGAGTATTTTGATTTGTATTTATTTTTACTCCCGTTTTCCTCTTTCGAGGAATTATATCATTTGAACCAACTGGTCTTCCACGTTTTAAGCGATTCGCTGGTTCTTGTGCATTTTGTTGCACAGAGACATCAATTCTTGTAGGAGCATTTACAGCTGGAATATGTGATTTTGTCACTTGTTTTGCATCATTAAATGCATCTAGTAATTGATTTGCAATTTGTTGCAAATGAATGATCTTTTGAACTTCAAGTTCACACTGATTTGTTCGTATATCATAATGTGATAAAGTTGATGCATTCCAAGCAATTTTGCGCCATTCCTTTTGAATTGACTTCTTATCTCCCCCTAATGGTGGGAAAATTGCTTCATCAAAGTGACAATCAGCAAAACGTGCAGTAAATAAATCCTCTGTTAAGGGCTCAAGGTATCTTATAATGGACGATGAGTTAAATCCAACATAAATCCCAAGTTTTCGTTGTGGACCCATCTTAGTTCTATTAGGAGGTGGTATACGAACATACACTGCACAACCAAAAATTCTCAAGTGTGAAATATTTGGTTGTTGACCTAAAATGAGTTGCATTGGGGAATGTTCATGGTATGCGGTAGGCCTATAACGAATGATAGATGCTGCATGAAGGACTGCATGTCCCCAAACTGAAGTTGATAACTTAGTTCTCATGATTAAAGGTCTGACAATTAATTGAATGCGTTTGATAAGAGATTCCGCCAAACCATTTTGGGTATGCACATGTGGAACAGAATGTTCAATGGTAATTCCTATAGACATGCAATAGTTTCTAAATGCTTGAGATTGAAATTCCTCGGCATTATCAAAACGGATGGTCTTGATTGGGTTGTCAGGAAATTGTGCTCTTAACTTAATGATTTGTGCTAAAAGTCTAGCAAATCCGATCGAGTGATAATTGATGTCAAACAAATCCGATCGAGTGATAATCTTGCTGATCTATTCACAAAAGTCTTACCAACTACGACATTTAAAAGACTTTCATATGGTATTGACTTGCGTAAACTTAAAGACATTGCAAGTAAAGAAACTGAACAAGTTTCACCCATGTTCACATGAGGGGAGTTATTGATTAATGTATTGCACTCTTTTTCCCTTAGCTATGGTTTTATCCCATTGGGTTTTCCTAGCAAGGTTTTTAATGAGGCAATCTTAACAATATTATGTCCGTCTTAATATTTATGAGAATAGTGTACTCTTTTTGGTATGTATATATATATAACTCTATAAGGTGAAAATATATATAAAGTGAAATATTCACTTTTCAAATCTCTAAAGAGAAATTGGTGAATGATTGTGTACAACATACAACCTTGCATGGATACAAGCTTTATTCATAATTTGCAATATCTAATTATCATGACAAGAACTATAATAAGATAACAAATTCAACTATGGTTGATTAATATTTTGAAAGTAAATATAATATAAAATAATTTTCTCTTTTCTTTTATGTAAAAAAAAACATAACATATGATTAAGTATATGTTCACAACTTGATTTATTAATAATCAAATGTACTATTCGTATGAGTTGGTGGGACAACCTCCAGGTTGGGTGGCGAGACAAAGTCTGCTTAATGTCATGCCTTCTCAAACGGGATAACCCGTCTCCCTTTCAATGTTTAGCCTTACCGGGGACAAGGCTTACCCACTATCAACTCAAACTTATAGCATGATTTGTATTATAAAATCAAGAATAGAACAATAACTAATCGTTTGTAGTTTTAAGAGAAAACTAGTTATGTCACATATTGACTTTTGATTTTTGATGTAGAAGATCGTACTAGACGCAACCACAGAGCATATTTTCGCAATCGGTGACATTATAATGTATAGTATATGAATAAAATATGCATATAGAAGTGATGCATGTAATAAAAGGAAGCAACCATGATAATATATAAATAAATTGAACTTATTTAAATAACAAAAGTTATACCTTCCTAGCTTTGTCTCCTTAACAAGCCTTCTTGAACTTCAAGATCTCCTTAATGCTAGAGCAAGCTCGTGCTGATAACGTGTTGTAAATTGAATTGGAACTTGCTAAGAACTAGAGAAGGAAATAGAAGACTAAGAACTTCTACTACTACAAACTACTACTACAAAGGAGATGAGAAGAAATGAGATGGTTGGAATGAGAAGTTTTCATTCAACTTGGTGTGCTTTTACAATGAGGTTGACACCCTTTATATAGGCCATTTGGTGATGATGATAAATGTACTTCATACAATGTGTACAAGCAACACATACACCCCATGTCATACAACACATCACAAGCAACATAGGCAATACACGAAAGAGTTGGTGTACATTGGAGAGGATTACAAGTTACATGACAATACATAGACAAGTGGAGGTACTATTAAGTGATACATACAAGTTACATGACTACACAATATGTTGGTGTACATGCATGGTCATCCATATTCCATAACAGTTATTTTATATTTTTATGTTGTAATATTTTTTAGTCGTTCTATGTTGTAATGTTACGCAAAAAGTATTATCGCAATGTCATTGATGAGTTATTTTTATGAGTTATCATTTAAATTTGTTAACAAGAATTTTATATTTTTAAATGTATTAAATCTTTTGATTTTTTAGTGGTACATATGAATATTTTTTTAATTTTTAAAAAAATATATTTATATTTTTGTCGAATATATATTTATTTTTTTAAATACATTGAATATTTTAAATTTTTAAATGTGATTGTATTTAATAAAAATATAAATATAAATTAAGCAGAATCGATTTATGTTTTTAAAATAATTATGAAAAATAGATTATGTGATTTGTGGAATAATTAGTTGTGAAAAGTGTGATGCGATGTGATGTGATTATGGATCCCAAAAAAATGTGTAGTTATAGTGGAGATAAATGTAGTAGATGAGAGGTTAGTAAGTTCATGATGTGGCAAAATATTACACACATTAAGACCTCGTTTGGTTCATTTTTGTCAACTTACAGTGCGAGTGGAGATAACTCCATGCAGTTAACTTACAGTGTAAGTTCATATTTCATGTTTGGTTGAACTTTAAACTTACATGGAAGTTGCGAATTTTTAAAAACAGTAAAATATATGAATTGACATAAATGCCCTTCAAATATATTTTTAAAATAAAAAAGATGATTTGCGAGGGACTTGGGGAAAAGATGATTTGTGAAGGATATTTTTGTTCATGAAACTCTTGGGAGATATCTCCCTATGGGGGATGAGGAGATAACTCATCCCCTCCCCTGTAAGTTAAGAGATATCTCACCCACATACCAAATAAAGGTTAAGTATGTAATCATTGTGGATGCGGCTTCTATTTCGTGCAGTACAGGCTGTAATGATCGAATGGGAAAGGCGTTCCATTCATAAGAGGAATAGGTAGGGAGAGAGGGGATCCCCTCGTCGTAAGCTCCTTTCCGACTTGAAAGACTCTGACTTTGCTCCATTCCAGAGTAAAGAGAAGTCGACACTGGTGACATACATCATGATGATACGTATAAGCTTGGGGGGAAACTGAAAGTACTCCAGTGTATTGCGTAGGTAGTCCTATGAGATTCGATCATAAGCTTTCTTCGTGTCTATCTTTATCGCCATCAAGCCACCCCTTCCTTTTTTCTCTTGATGAAGTGTATAACCTCTTGAGCAATTAGAGCGTTGTCCACCGTAATCGGCCCTAAAAGGAAACTATTTTGAAAATCTCCTATTATCTCTTGCAATATAAGCCTGATTCTGTTAACAATGACCTTTGCAAAGAGTTTGTCAATTACATTACATAAGCTAATTGGGCAAAATTGGTGCATATGAGGGGGTCGAGCCACTTTGGGGATGAGCACAACTAGGGTCTCATTAAGTCAGAGGTCCAAGACTTCCGAGTCTCAAGTTTCCAGTAACTGGGTATCTATACTCATAATAGGCCATTGATTTTGATAGAATCCAGCAGGAATGCCATCGGGACCCGGTGCTTTGAAGGGCTTCATAATCATCAAGGCAATATATAATGTCAAAAATTTAGTGCATCTTACATAAAATTAGTTCTGTCCTGTTTTGTTCTCTGTAAATTCAATTTCGTATTTTATGGGAGACTTGATCAATTCTATGAGTCGTTGCGGTAAATTCGGGAAGAGTTTGTTTTGAGTAGTTGCGCTTTTTTAGGGGCGATTAGTTAGTATTGCTAGTTTATAAATTGGCTACGTTATGTCTTTGTAATTTTACGAAGTTTTAAGCGGCAATAAATCTTTCTCCAATTTTTCATCACTCGCTATTTTCTCGATTCCATATTGCAAAAAACATCTTTTATCTTTCTTTGTATTTTTGTTTTATGGTATCAGAGCTTGGTTGAAGCTCTTTTGTTGCTCTTTCTTTCTTCTTGTCTATCAAGTTTGTGTCTTGTTGGAGAAGATTGAAATTTGTGTAAAAGATGGAGCTTGCAAATGGGGAAACAACTCAAACTCACACTATGGTGTGGAGAAGCTTGTAGGGACAAACTACAAGTCTTGGAGAATGTGTATGGAGGCATATCTTCAAGGTCAAGATCTATGGGATTTAGTTTCGGAGAGTGATATTGAAATTCCTGCAGACACTTTAGAAAATTCTCAAACCACGCAGGAAATGGAAGATCAAGTGTGGCAAAGCTCTCTTTGCTTTAAGAACTTCAATTAGCAAAGAATTCATCGATCATGTTCGAGATATCAGCTCACCAAAAGAAGTGTGGGAGACACTTGAGAGGCTATTTTCCAAAAAGAATACAGCAAGGCTGCAATTCCTTGAAAATGAGTTGGCATCTTCAACACAAGGAGGTATGTCTATTTCTGAATATTTCTTACGAGTTAAAAGCATTTGTCTTTGAAATTTCGAACTAGATGCGGATGAGAAGATCGGTGAAGCCGAGTCACGACGATTTCTCATTCGAGGGTCGAAGAAGAGTACACTCCATTCGTAACCTCCATTCACGGATGGGCAAATCAACCTTCAGTTGAAGAATTGGAGAGCTTGCTTTCCAATCAAGAAGCTTTGGCAAAGCAAATGGCCAAGAATTTTGACTTGGAGGCTGCTCTCTTCTCCAAGGGTTCGCACAATAAGAAATACTCACCAAAGAACTACAAAGAAGGGTCAAAAAGTGGAAAAGCTGCTGATGATTCACAAAATCAGAATATTATCAAGTGCTACAGATGTGGAAAAATTGGGCACATCAAGAAAAACTGTAGAGTGAAGCTCTCCAAAGCATATGTTGCTAGTGAAAAAGGAGATGGGAACAAGCTGAAATGGGAGCAGTGCTTTACTATTGAAGAAATTGATGGGAGAAACACTGTTGCAGTTGAATCGACGCAAGTTCAAACATCTCTTGATCAAGAAATCTGCAAAGATGAATGGATCATTGATTCCGGTTGCTCTCATCATGTAACCGGAAATGATTCGCTACTTTCCGAGGTGCGTCAACACAAAGGAGACCGTGTTATTATTACGGTGACAATTCAAATTATCCAAAGAGCAAATGAAGGAGTTGTGAAGATTGGCATTCTTGACAACAATGCAGGTCCAACTTAATGACGTCTTTCATGTCCCAGGTTTGCAACGAAACTTAATTTCGCCAAATTACAGATTCTGGAAAATATGTTTTGTTTGGACCTAAAGATGTAAAAGTTCTCGATAACATAAAGACCATATCCGCTGATGTTCTTACCTCTGGTGAGAGGAAAGGTTCCTTGTTTGTTATGTCAGCAGGAGAAGCCTATGTGAAGAAAACAAGCCAAACTGAGAGTGCGGCAGTTTGGCATGCTCGGTTGGGTCATCTAGGCTATCAACTTTTGCAACAAATTTCCTCTAAGAAATTGGTGGACGGCATACCAAGTCTACAAAATGTCCGTGAAGATGTAATTTGTCAAGGATGTCAATTTGACAAATCGCATCGTCTTCCTTTCATGAATTCTTCAAATCGCAGGTCTACCATGCTTGAGTTAGTTCATACAGACTTGATGGGTTCGACAATAACACCAAGTTATAGTGGATATCACTATGTTATGGTGTTGGTAGATGATTTTTCAAGGTACACTTGGGTGAAATTCTTAAAAGAAAAGAGTGAAGCATTGTCAAAGTTTGTTGAATTCAAGGATGCTGTGGAGAAGGAATTCGGGAAGAAAATTAAATGCTTGCGAAGTGACAATGGAGGAGAATACATGTCACATGATTTCTTCCACTACTGCAACAAAAATGGCATTACACGACAAATGACTTGTCCAAGTACTCCTCAACAAAATGGCGTTTCAGAAAGGAAGTTAGCTCATCTTGTTTCGATGAGTTTATCATGGTTGCATGATAAAGGTCTCCCTCGAGAGCTATGGGCTGAGGCTGTTCAATGTGCATGCTATGTCATAAATCACTTACCTCCCTGGCCAGGTAATGAAAAGTCTCCATTTGAGTTTCTATATGATAAAAAGCCAAATGTAAACTACTTTCGAGTTTTTGGTTCAACTTGTTATGTTCATATTCCAAAATCTAACCGAACTAAGCTTGATCCAAGAGCAAAGAAGTGTATTTTTGTTGGCTATGATACCTGCGAGAAAGGATGGAGGTGTATGGATCTGAAACAAAGAAGTATGTAACTTCTAGAGATGTGGTGTTCGATGAAGTGTCTTGTTACACTACAAAGTCTACTTCAATTCAAGAAGCTATTCTTGATGAGGATCAAGAACAGTTGGAGATGCATTCAGAAAATAGCATGGAGGCATCACAAAATGATGAAGGCTCAACTTCAAACACCTCAAATACGATTGGTCTTTGAGCAATAAGCTCTATGGAAGTCTACAAGGAGAAAAGACCACCGAGTTATCTTCAAGATTATGAAGTGCAAATTTGAATCATTGTACTACTCTGTCGTGCTTCTTTATTGGAGCAATTGGTGAAGAGCACGCAAGCTATGATGAAGCTAAAGACTATTCAAGATGGGAAGGCTTGCCATGCAAGAAGAAATTGAAGCTTTGCACAAAAATCGAGACATGGGAATTGGTTCCAAAACCAAAAAATTGTAAGCCTATTACTTGCAAATGGGTTTACCGATTGAAAAAAAATCGATGGAACTGTTGATAAATGCAAAGCAAGACTTGTTGCTCGCGGTTTTTCTCAAAGCTACGGGTTGGATTATGAGGAGACATTCAGTCCGGTTGCGAAAATGGTAACATTAAAATCTATTTTTTCTCTTGCAGCTCATAAGAATTGGAAATTGTGGCAGCTTGATGTAAAGAATGCATTTCTTTACGGGGAGTTGGATCGTGAAGTATTCATGGAGCAACCTCAAGGTTATGTCTCTAAGCAATTTCCTCACCATGTTTGTCAGCTAAAGAAGGCGTTATACGGACTCAAACAAGCACCACGTGCTTGGTATGGTAAAGTTGCTCAACACTTCATCTTTTGTGGCTTCAAATTATCTCGAGGCGATTCTAGTTTGTTCATCAAACGAAATTCACATATGCATTTGCTAGTTACATTTGTATGTGGATGATATGATAATAACTGGAGATAATGAAGTTGAGATTTCAATGTTGAAAAATGAACTTTCTATTCGTTTTGAGATGAAAAACATGGGGGAAGTTGGTTGTTTTCTTGGACTAGAAGTTGAAAAATCAGATCAAGGATATTTTATTTCTCAAAAACGATATGCAAAGGAGCTTTTGCATCGTTTTGGCATGGGGGAGTCAAAAGAAAAAGCAACTCCAATGGAACCACATCTCAAGCTGATGAAAGATGAAGGAACGTTACTGCGGGATGCTACAAAATTTCGGCAACTTGTTGGTAGTTTAATTTATTTAACTATCACACGACCAGAAATTTCTTATTCTGTTGGTGTAGTCTCACAATTCATGCAATGTCCAAGGAGTACTCACTTAGATGCTGCAAAAAGAATTCTGCGATATGTAAAAGGGTCTCTTGATTATGGTTTATTGTATGAAAAATGTGATAATTTTCTGCTGAAGGGTTTTACTGATGCAGATTGGGCAGGGGATGCAAATGATAGACATTCAACTTCAGGTTATTGTTTTGACACTGGTTCAGCTGTGATATCCTGGTGTAGCAAGAAGCAAAATGTAGTTTCTCTGTCCAGCACTGAAGCAGAATATGTGGCAGCAACTATGGCTGCTCAAGAATGCATTTGGTTGAGAAGGTTGATAGGAGATATATTGTGCAAAGTTGAGTATGCTGTACTGATCAAGTGTGATAATGAAAGTACTGTTAAACTTGCTTCCAATCCTATTTTTCATGCTCGAACGAAGCATATAGAAGTTCGGCATCACTTCATTCGAGAGAAGGTGCTTGAGTCAAGCAATTGAGCCGCAAGGATTTCTACAAATAACCAAGTGGCGAGACATTTTCACAAAAGCATTGGGAAAGGCTAAGTTTGAAGAATTTAGAGTTTGCACTTGGAGTTGTTAATTGTAAGTATGCACTAAGGGGGAGTGTCAAAAATTTAGTGCATCTTACATAAAATTAGTTCTGTCTGTTTTGTTCTCTGTAAATTCAATTTCGTATTTTATGGGAGACTTGATCAATTCTATGAGTCGTTGCGGAAATTCGGGAAGAGTTTGTTTTGAGTAGTTGCGCTTTTTTAGGGGCGCGTTAGTTAGTATTGCTAGTTTATAAATTGGCTACGTTATCTTTGTAATTTTACGAAGTTTTAAGCGACAATAAATCTTTCTCCAATTTTTCATCACTGCTATTTTCTGATTCCATATTGCAGCAAACATTTTTTATCTTTCTTTGTATTTTTGTTTTAATTCCTCAGGTGTGGAAAGAAAACCAGAAAGGCAGTTGCTGATCCTGGGACAGTGAAGGGAGAAGTGAGGTGCACCTGTGGCTGGCCATGCTCTGAGGGATTCAAGGAAAACAGTTGCTTGAAGTAGTCCACAACATGTACTTCTAGAACATTCTGATCAAAGCAATATAACCCATCGACAAGGAGAGAATCTATCTTATTCTTACTCCGCCGTTGAAAGGTCGATACATAGATAAACTTTGTGTTACGATCACCATCTCTAAGCCAGTTGATTCTCGATTTCTACCAGCAGAATTGTTCCTTTGTTGTAAGAGAGAATCAAAGTTCTGTTGTAATTCTGCTTCGAGATGTCTTAGAAACCGAGAAGGGTGCCTGCCGAGAGCACGCTGTATACCCTGGAATCGTGCACGAAGTAGTCTCTTCTGTAAAAAGATGTTTCCAAACAACAACATAACCTCAGTCTCAACTTAATTTAGCCTTAATATAAAAATCAAATTGAAAACTCTAGCCTCTTTTGTTCACAATCAACACGCTTTAGAGAAAGAGAAAATTGGTATCGATTGGATCTGTTAACTCAAAGAGTCCACGTCTAGAAGATAACCTTCACCCTCATCTTCTTCATCATGTCTTTTTTTTTTTAAGTTTAAATGGTAAGTATAAGTTGGGTTTGTACAACAAGGATAGAAAACCTCTATAAAGGCGGTGCCACCGCGATGCCGTCGTAAGTGGACGGCGACACCACCACTGGCAGGGACGTCCTTGTTGGGGACTTCCCTGACATCGCCTCCATAGGATGCCGGGCGCCCAGGGGTGGTGCTGCCCAGCCCATGCGTTGGGCAGGGACACATCCCTGCCCTATGCATTCATGGGCCTGTTTGGCCTTTGGACATTAGACTAGGGACCAAATAGGGTGTTTTTCCAAAAGTAAGGTTGGTTTACAATTTATTTCACAAAATAGGGAGGTTTTTTTTTTTTATCACGAAAGTAGGCAATAACGCCTTTTGAGAAGGCGTTATTGGGGATGTTGGTTCGTGGTGCTGAGGTGGCGATGACGTGGCGGCGTTTTGCACAGATAGCGTGGCGATGACGTGGCGACGTTTTGCACAGATAGCGCCTTTTGAGAAGGCGCTATCTGTACATGTGGCCGCCACGTAACCGCCACCTCACCTACTTCAATAACGCCTTTTGAAAAGGCGTTATTAGCTAAAGTTGTGTTTGTGAGGTGGCGCTGAGGTGGCGGTGACGTGGCAACACTTGTATAGATAGCGCCTTTTGAAAAGGCGCTATCTATACAAACCCACGCCACGTCACCGCCACGTCCGCGCCACGTCCGCGCCACCTCACAAACGCAACTCGCCGATCTGTCCTCCACCGCCACGTCACCACCACGTCATCGCCACCTCACCCCACGTCATTAACTGGACTCGATTTGTCCGCCGACATCGCGAGCTGCTGGACCGCGTCGTCGTCGTAGTAGAGCGATCTCGACAATTACAACCAAAGGAGTTTATATTTGTATGAAAAAGAAACAAATTATATATATATAGATATGTACATTGGTTTCAATCTTCAACTTTCTTTTCTAAACTAACTAACCTAACCTAACTAACTAACTAACTAACCTTAACTAAACTAAATAAGTAACTAACTAACTTAACTTAACTAACTAACTAACTAACTAACCAAAGTAAACTAAACTAACTAACCTTAACTACCCTAACGAAACTAAACTAACTAACAAAGTAAACTAACTAACCTTAACTAACTAACCTTAACTAACCAAACTAAACCAAAATAACTAACCATAAGTAACCTTACCAAACTAAACTAACTAACTTAACTAACTAACTAAGTAACTAAACTAAACTAAACTAACTAACCTTAACTAACCTAACCAAACCAAACTAAACTAAATAAGTAAGTAACCTTAACTAAACTAACTAACTAACTAACTAACTAACTAAAGTACACCTTTGAAATAACTAACATTAACTAACCATAAGTAACCTTAAATAAACAAACTAAACTAAATGAACTAACCTTAACTAACCTAACCAAACTAAACTAACTAAATAACTAACTAACTAACTAACTAACTAACTAAGTAACTAAACTAACTAACTTAAACTATTGTAACCGAACCAAACTAAACTAACTAACTAACTAACCTTAACTAAACTAGAGTAAACTAACCTTAACTAACCTAACCAAACCAAACTAAACTAAGTAACTAACTAACCTCAAGTAAACTAACTAACTTTGTGCATGACATTGTGGTATTTTTTGTGTCGAAGTTCAATGAAGACCGTGATGATTCTCACACAAACAACAAAAAATAGACTAACTTAATTGCAAACTAAACATACTAACTAAATGAAACTAACCAAACTAAACTAACTAACCTTAACTAACCTTAACTAACCTAACTAACCATAACTAACCTAACCACGTAAACAATACAAACTAAGTAAACTAAAATAACTAACTTAACTAACAAAATAAACAACCAAAAAACGATCCACGTAAACTACGAAACGAAACTAAACAAACATCCAAGTAGCTCGAGAGTTACTCGTTAACAACCTAACCACACCGGTTCTATGCGAACTAAACTCGACTAACCTAACCTAACATAACCTAAGTATGTAAACTAAATTAACTAAACTACACTAACGAACATACCCTAACTCAACTACACTAAAGTAAACTAACCTCAACACCTAAACTAAACTAACTTAAGTAACTAAGATAATTAACCTAACCAAACTAAACTAATATAACTTAACCACCGACACCTAACTAACTAAGCTAACCACTTAAGTTAAATTAAACAAATAACCTAAACTAACTTAACAAACTAAACTAACTATTGAAGAGTAATCACATATACGACATTATAATAATATAGAAAACATGAGAAATAAGTTTATTCAATGAGAAGGTTGTATACACGTACTTCGTTCACCCAAATCAGTAGCTATCTACAAATCACCATGACTTGAAGAAAAGTCATCATGCGGGTCTATTCCTGCAGTTACGTTGACGTTGTTGCTCGGTGATGCAAACCGGACGTACTCTTTGTCTAGTTGGTCGATGTGTTTGTACATCCGGTTGAGGTTGTTGAGGTAGCTAGTCTTGCATTGAATCACGCCGAGTAGATTCATGCGTTTCCTCTGGTGCTTCACTCGACTCACCTCTGCTACTGATGCTCCCAAAATTTGGAGGTGGAACCATCCCAAAATATTGGCTCCCTGTATGGGGTTGGGGAAAAGGAATATGAGGCTGCGGCATGGTCAACAAGTTCATGAAAGAGGGATCTCCACCATATGGCATATTGTAAGTATGAGGAGTAGGAGTATATGGACTAGGCATGAACTGAGGCAGTGATTGATACATTTGAGGATGAGGCCTTCCATGGTCCACATATGAAGACGAAGGCCCAGGTGCGTATGGATCAAAATAGTAAGGAGGAAGATTCACGCTGGGCGGCATGGGTACAAACATTTGAGGTTCTTGCTGGGGTGTCGACGATCGTTGGCTACTCTCACCAACGGTCTTTGTTCTACTCGCTCTCGAACGAGATGAACGTGCTGGAGGAGATCGTCTGCTACTCTCTGCAGCAATCTCAGTCTGAGTAGATGGACGTGGTGGACGAGGACGCCTGGTGCGTTCCGGCACAGTCTCAAGTCGTGCTCGTCTTCTTCTCACCTCTATGTTTGGTTCGGCCTGATCGTCTTCTTCATCGTCCTGTTCATTATCCTCATTAATGTCTTGCTCGACGTCAATTCAGTCATGCGAAAGAGTAGACCTCCGCCTTTCATCTTCCTCTAAAATTTGAATCCCTTCATCAAACGCAGCAAGACCTTGCTCGTACCCATCCTCGATAAACACTCGCCTCAGTCGATGTACCAAGTTACGCTGATATACAAAATATGAGAGGTCAGAGCACGCAATATAAGATATTGAATGTTCGAGGAAAAGAAAGAGTTAGAATATTACCGAGTAGTCACGTAACGCCCCGTCATGTCCAACGAGTCTCCTAGTGACCGAGCGATACCACGTCATGTAGTCTTGGTGATCGTGGCCTTCATTAAGTGCCGCTGTGGCAATGGTGTCCCCACGATTCTCCCACATGTGTATGTAGCTTGCACGGAAGGTCACCCAATTTTCTTGATGATGTCCACGCAATTCGAGGCAGTGCAGTTGGGCGTCGTAAGCATAATTAGGTGGCACCACTTGTACCATGCCGAATTGTCTCATAACCCTTTCTGGTCGATGCCACTCCACAATGTGGAAATAAATAAGGGGACACGTCGAAAGCCAACTCCCGTGACCATTTGTACAGTAATCGGGAAGAGACCACATGAGTTCTGTATAAGGTTGCCAGACCACATCATCCTCCCATGCCTTTGCGAGTCGAGTGCATCACGGTAAGCCGATACGACGTGCGTCGCACTTTGTGAAATCGAAAATGCATCGAGCCATCTGTGTAGAAGACAATTAGTTAAGATAAATGAAATTGGACAAGATTTTTATGCAAATTAATGAGAAATCGACTTTAATACCTGTGTCCGAGTGGAACGTCCGTAAGCATATTTTGCCCATCCACAGTTCGCTGCTGAGCTCTAGAAACACGCAGGCGACGCGGTGCTATGAATGGAAATCTGTCCCATGCCCAAAGTTGTAAAAGAATTGACGCGTCAGCAACCTCATGTGCCTCTGCGCTAGATCCGCGACACAACTCCCTGTACAAATAAGACAAACAGGCACTCCCCCAACTATATTGTTCAGCTAGTTGGAAATCCTCCAACAATGGTAGGAACATCAAATGTACGAATCGATTGGACTTGTCGGCGAAAAGACAACCACCGATAAGTTGTAGTATGTACAATCGAATGTAACGTTGGACCGACTCCTCGTCGCTATCATCATCTATTGCTGGTATGTGACGCTCGAGCCAATCGACCTTAAGTTTACAACCAACGACGTCATCTCCACCAGGAGTTCGTCCAAGTAGCCTCTCGCAGACATCAGCATAGTCTGCATCCGTCGTTCCCGTCATAGGCATACCTTCGATAGGCAATCCAAGCTGTACCTGCACGTCTTGGAGTGTAATGGTGCACTCCCCACAATGCATATGAAATGTATGCGTCTCAGGGCGCCATCTCTCTACAAACGCAGTAATCAAAGCCCAATCAAGGCTGAAAAATGCTACACGAGATATCCCATAGAACCCACTGGAACGAAGATATGGGATCATCCTAGAATGATACTGCATCGTTCGATCAACGACCCCACGTCTTCGACGTACGCGCATTGTTTCGTACACCTTGTCATTGAAAATGTATTAAAGTATGTTTTTGATACATTATTGATGTAAATTTGACGTATTGAGGAAAAACATGTTACATCGCCCCTCCAGGTTCGCGTTGATCTGTGTGTAGATTGGAGTTGCAACATGTGATGGATCTGAAGGTCCTGGATCCATTACAGTACAACTAAAAAGAAGGTTAGAAAAAGAAAATGAGTATAATAAATCGACTATAAGTAAACATGTACCCAAATAATAAATGAAAACTAACCTCAAGTAAGTTAATTAACTAACGTAACCTAATCTAAAATAAATTGACCAAACTATGTGAACCAAACGCAACCTAAAATAACCTAATAAAACGTAAACATATCCAAAAAAAACCAAAAAAATTATAGATGTGTTCATGAAAGTTTAGTGGATCGCAACGAATTCAAAGTCTAAATGAGCTTAGTCTACTATATATATGGTTTCATAAATTTTGAGGCTTTCGTTAACATAAAATATAACATATATGTTTGTGCAGTTTTGTGTATTGGAGGTAGGTCTACTCAGACTGAGATTGCTGCAAACTACCTAAACTAGGCTACCCAAACTAGGCTACTCTCTGCAACATATCTTGAAACGTGCGCATATAACTAAACAAACTACATTAAGTAAATACCTCAACTACCTAAACTAGGCTAACCAAACTAATACATAAACTTAAACTAACTTAAACAAACTAACTAAACTAACTTAAAAAAACTAACTGAACTGAACAAACTACATTAACTAAACTAACTTACCTAAATAAACCTAAATACCTCGACTACCTAAACTAAATTAACCAAACTAATACATAAACTTAAACTAACCTAAACAAACTAACTAAACTAACTTAAACAAAGTAACTAAACTAACTTAGACATACCTATGTAACTTAAACAAAGTACCTAAATACATCAACTACCTAAACTAAACTAACCAAACTAATACATAAACTTAAACTAACCTAAATACCTCAACTACCTAAGTAACATTAACTAACCTAAATACCTAAACTAAACAAACTAACTAAATTAAACAAACATAACTAACTAAACAAACTAAGCTAAAAACAATTAATAAACAAACGAACCTCGACAAACTTAACCATCTTAATAAACTAAACAAAGTACTTTAACTAACTAACTAACTAACCTAAAGACCAAATATAAACTAACTTAATTGACTTAACTCACTAAACAAACAAACTAAACTAAACTAAACTAACCAAACTAAATTATCGAACCTTAACTAACCTAAATACCTAAACTAAACAAACTAACTAAACTAACCTAACTTAACTAACTAAACAAACTAACAAAACTAAACTAACTAAACAAACTACCTAAAAACGATTAATAAACATACCTAAACGAAATTAGAAATACCTCCTCCTCCTTCACCGGACCTCCTCCTTCTCCTCCGCTGAGACGTCTGGTGCCCCCCGCCGCTGCTCCGCGCTCCCTTGCCACAGTAACGCCTCCTCCCTGATCAGCTGTCACTCCTCCGTGCTCCCCTGCCGCGGACCTCCTTGCTCTGTTCCGCTCCCCTGCCGCGGTCCGCTCTCCTCCCTGCTCAGCTGCTCGTCCTCCTTCCTCCGCCGCTGCTACCTCCTCCGCGTTCCCGCGTCTGGTGCCGCTGCTTCTTACTTGGCTGGGGTGTGGTCACTCCTTCCTCCCGTTCTGGTCTCTCTCCACCAAGCTCCTCCCTCACCCCTCCTTATATACACCAACCTCCTTACCTCCTTGGTCACGGGATTACTATCCCGTTATCCCTACCGCCCCTACCCCTGCATCCCTACCGAAACTGACGCAGAGAATATTCTCTACGTCGGTTTCGGGAAGGAGATGATGGGGATGCGCTGATAGCGCCTTCTCAAAAGGCGCTATCAGCGCATCCCCCCAAACCACGTCTGAGAAGGCGCTATCAGCGCATCCCCCCAAACCACGTCCCCAAACCTGTCCACGTGGATCCACGTGGACAGGTTCCAAATGCAATAGCGCCTTCTCCGAAGGCGCTATTGGTGTTTTTCAGCCACGTGGCCACGCCACATCAGCAATAGCGCCTATTCATTGGGCGCTATTACCTACTATGGGGAAATTAAAAAATTCCCACACGAACTTCCTTCTTTAAAACTACAAAGTTATGTACTTTTTAAAAAAATTCACCAAACAGCCCTTGGAAGCTGACTAGTCAACATAAAAATAAAAACAAATAATATAAAGATAAATAATAATAATAATAATAATAAATAATATATATATATAAAGTAAAATAAAATAATATATAATAAAATGAAAGCAAATCATTGTTTTCAAAAGGGGCTCTACCGTGGGTGATGGAGGACCCGTGGGGACTATACTAGTGGGCCCCACCTTGAAGTAATTGAATAAATAACTAATTTTGAAACTCGAATCATCGAATAATGTGATCGTTGTTTAAATTATCTAAATTCACAAGGAGGTTCATATTGAGCCCCGCACGCGCGAGGACGGGAAAAGGATATCGCGACGAATCAAGGTAAGTAGAGAGCTTGCTCAATTATCAAACATGACATGTTATTAGATATTATTAGGTCTCATGATTTCAATTCAAGATTTGGGGAAAGGGTTGCGACTTATTATTGACTTGAATGTGGCTATCTATGGATTGTGAATGTGTTGCCCATTGCTCATGTTGTCTTTATCTCACATTCGTTGTCGTCGCCACTAATTGACTATCTCGTGGTTGTCACCACTATTGAATATTTGTGTGGTCATCGCCACTACTTGAATATTGTATGGTCGTCGCCATTACTCGTGTTATACCTTAAGATCGATACATGAGATTAGTGCACACATATCAGTGATGGCTTTGGACGAACCTACTATGGACTTGATGGGACTAGTTAGGGGCCATAAAGGCCTTTATGTTAACTAATGGTTTGCATCACTTCAAGAGTAGGTTAATCGGTCACCGGATTCTTGTCAATAACTAGTATGCATTGAATATGACACTTACTATATTATTATGCTTTTATGATATTTCTCTTGAATTCACCCTTACATTATGATTTGATCTATAAATGCTTTTATTTTCTTGATGCGATGTTTTATGAAGTTGACTGATGATACTCGTGAAATACTCTTTTTCTTTATCTTTACTTTCAATTCATGGTAGACTTGCATGATTAATAGGTATTACTTGTATGTTTGATGGTTGAGCGGGTTTTCCGCATTACTGAGCTTCGTTGGTTCTTTTAGCTTACCCACTACAAAAAAATAGCAAATCAGAAACGAAAATTTTCGTCTCTGATTTGCATAAATTCCGTCTCTAATTGCAATCAGAAACGGAACAGAGACGGAATCAATTCCGTCTCTAAAAACGTCGTCGTTGATTCGATCAGAAATGGAAAATTGATTCCGTTTCTGATTAGAGACAGAATAGAGACGGAATAAATCCATTTCTGATTAAAGACGGATTTAGAGATGGAAATTAGAAACGGAACAGTGACGGAACAGAAATGGAATTTTTTTCGAAGTGGTACATTTGTAATTGCATTCCGTCTCTGATTCCGTTGCTAATCAAAAACGGAATCAGAGACGAAATAATAAATTTATGAATTCTGTCTCTGATTCCGTCTCTGATTCCGTTTCTGATTAGCAACGGAATCAGAGACTGAATTCTTATTGCCGTCTCTGATTCCGTTTGTGATTGCCCCGAAATATTCCTAGAAAATTAGATAGCAACGGAATGTTTGAATTCCGTTGCTAATCCGTCTCTAATTTTCCTTTTCGTTTAATTTTCAAACATAAACATAATCCAATTGGTTCTCCAACCTATAACTTGAAATTACAACCATAGGACCTACTCCATCGCCTGCACCCCCTCCAACAACTCCTTGGGGGTGTTAACATCCCACAAAAAAACCAAATTTGACATTCATACATTGACAATATATATCAACAAATATTCAAAAGAGAAAAAAAAATGTAAAAATCAAAATTTGAAAAAAATTTATATATCCACGAAAAATTGTCTTGTATTACGAAAGCTCCAAATTTGTAAGTATTCACAAAAACCACCAATCCTATTGTTCAACAACCACAAAAAAAGAAAACTTACAATCCTATAAATATGCACAAAAAGAATTAAGCTTAATAACCAAGAACAAAATCCATCTAATGTTCAACAGCTCCAATCACCAAAACTCCAACATGACTGGTCAGAATAAGAAGAGCAATAAGGACTCCATATAATAACTATAACGCAGCTTTGAAGCACTTCTGATTCTCCATCTGAGGACAACAACCAGTGATAATGCATATTCACAGGGTTCCTTCCGAGCAGTCCTGAACCAAATAGAGAGCTAAATGGCGCCCAAAAATAAGTGTCAAGGCAAGTTCAACATGAGTTTTCGGTTTCCATTCTCGAAAGATTAAAGAAAGACTTTTAACTAAATAATTCACCATAATATGTGTTCTTCTAAGAAAGCAATTTCAAATACTCTGATAAACAGGATTGTCATGATCAATTCTTCAAAGTACAGCGAATTCCAAAATGGTTTTTAATGAAAGATCAACCGTAACTTTAGTTAAAACTTCACTAGAGGTCTTCCTTATCAAAAACAAATTATCACATTCCCTATGATTAATATGACACTAGATGGCACTCAAATGCATTTCCCGAGTCTCATGGATAGATCAATTAGTTGTGTGAGCATAGCATATACCATAAAAGTAAGTATAAGGCATATTGAACATGGAGAATTCGAGGAAAGGGGCAGTAAACAGAATATGCATCGTCAAATGCATCCTTAGTACTGATTGTATCTTTTATGGAAAACTAGTGTCTTAAGCATCATAAACGAGTAATTGAAAAGTATGATTGTTCGGGTCATGACTTAATTAACATGAGTACAGTCAACCCGTAAGTTCTTGGCATTGATCCACATAAATTGGCAGCTCTGAAAGAAGTACAGTCATGTTGTTTGATCTCCCGCAATGAATAAATATGACCAAAGCAACACATGGATACTTGTTCTTTCAGGATATCAACTGCACATCAAGAAAATAAGTACTAAGACATATCATTTCAAAGAGAGAGAATTTAGGGGCCAACTATTGAGAAGAGATCTTTTGATGTATAAATCCAAATAAACCAGTGAGAGCTAGAATGTGTTAGATGCCTACTTTAACTGCTAAAAAATGAAGCTTTAACCAAGGCCTCCCATGAACTAAAGCTATATATAACTTCATTATAGGTTCAACAATGATTACCAAACTATAGAATGAACGTGAATAATTTAAGTTCTCCACTGAGGGAGACAGGTAATGAATGTCTTATTCAGGGCATTAAGCAACAAATTGGATTATCTCATGATCAAAGCGACAAAAGCTAAGCCAAAAACAACAGTAGGGGATAATTCATCAATGGAACAATCAATGACATGCTAAAACTAGTGTGGTTTAAGATTTTGTTGAACTGGTAAGCTGCCAATTGTTGTGTCTTAATTGCTGAGAAAATGAGATTTATCGCAGTTAGTGTATAGTTCAGACATTATTTGGCAATATCTGACCACATGAATCATGTGTGAAGATGAATTCAATCAATAGTTTTACTGATGTACTGTAAAAGAGAAAGCGAAAACAATGAAACTAATCAAAGAAACAGCAAAAGAAAGTTTTAATTAAGTTCAAGAGGGCATAACAAGTGGAGAGCACCTATTGAGATAGTGCAGGTCGCATTCAAGGATATTGGACAACTCATGAAATTTATGAAGAAATACCCCGAAAAAAAAATAGTGATAAAGACGACAGCATATAATCCACTTGAAACGCTTAAAAGGGTAATCTACATGGAAATCACTAAGAAATTATGAGGGGGAACAAAGCATATGATCGTTCAACATCGATTCTCCACATACCTTTGTTTTCCAAAGCTTTTGTCGTCACGTTCTATTTCTAACAACAGTGGGAGAAAATGGCAGACAAAAAGTTAGAATAGCTAAGTCGTGACTTAATATTAACCTTTATTGGAACATCCCCCACTAAACTTCTTAGACCAAAAAACACCAAATTGATTTATTGGCGTCATTGTTCATTAACGCAAGGGACACATGGATTGGTTAGTCACAGAAAATCTCTATTCTTTGTAAAGGCTTTATCTACATGTCTATATTAATTAGAGAAAATCGTACCTTTTGCAGCAGCATGTGAGTGGTGCCTAATGTAGAAAGAATAACAGAGATGAAGTTCAGCATGTGAAGCCACTGCAGGTACGACACAAGCTCAAGAAGAGCTAATCAAGTTAATGTATTGTAAGACCGCAGTATTGATAGCCACATTGAAATCGAAGTTTAAAAAGAAAATAAAACATACTGCTTACTTCAACAACTGGGTAGGTGAATCTGAAAATTAACAAGGGACATCTGCACATGCCCTTCAAAAACATAAGCTCATCGCGTTGCTGTAGCATGGCAGAGAGATTCTGAAGCTGGAGTCCAACCAAGATTCAGCTGTGCTGAAGCGGCATGCATGGGGCACCTGAAGGAATTATAACAATTTGAAAATAATAAGAGAATATGAAGAGCAGAGTAGGGACCTCAAACAAGGGGCACAGCATAGCATATTACTAGTAAAAAAACACAAGTACCGATCGGTTGAGCCGAGCCATAGAAAATCTTATCTTCTGTTATCTTTGGAGTTTGCCACTCGCCACAACCCACAGCTGTGTCTTTCAGCTTTTCTTCTCCATGGCCTGGACAAGATTGGCCCATGCAGTGGTCTGTGCAATGGCCACCTTCAGTGAAACTAAATTTCTGTTGTATAAGCTGGAATCTGTAAAATGGTCGGAAAAATTTGAAAATTGACCATACAAGCATGATTTAGATAAAAACATGCATATACTACAACAACCCGTGTTAAGATGAACTGAGTTTGTGAAAACAGCCCATCATGAATGCGCAATGCCATACACTGAAATGTGGCACCACATAAGTTGGGTTATAATGCAAAATACGTAAAAGCTAGTTCTGCAACCAAAAACAAATTGCAAGAATGCATGTCGCTTGTCAGATCATTCTTTGAAAAAAAAGACTATAACGTATCACTAGAAAAAGAAAAAGAAAATAAAATATGTTCTCACTATAGAGTTTGATTAATCCAACTTACACGATAGCCCTCCTTCAGGGATTTTATTGACAGCTCAGGAAGAAACTCACAGCCTACTTACAAGACTTTTCTTCCTTTTTCCCCTTGCTAAAAAAACATATTACTTATGAAAGACAGGCTCCTGAAGCTTCACTTCTAGATTCTTAGCAACAACATCAATGAAATCTTCAGTGCTCAAGTATAAATCTCTGGATACTCTACCGAGCACAAGAATATATCAGAGATTCAGAAGTACTTCAAAAAGGATAAAACCATCCAACAAAAGAGAACTTACAGATTCAAGATTACCTCAAATAACTAGTTATGGAACAAGAAATTTTTTAGAAAGAGGAACGCATTGCTGATTTTCTAAAATGGGTTGAAGAAAATAAATAAGAAGCACAGTATCTCTGGACAAATGATTTATACACAACTTTGAATGATTCGATCAACTTGAGTGTCTAACTAATCCTTTAGATGGGATTCATGCAAAGCCCCGTGGTTAGGCTATCTTGCCACAAATCTAAGAGATGAACGGTGGAACTACTCACTAACAGTTTAAAAAAAAAAAGATAGGTATTCCAAGATATCTATAATTTCTAGCAGCTCTCCAAAAAATTAAACGCTAAAATATTGAACCGATATATGAAAGACATTATGGTATGGGAAACCAATATATTGAAACTATAAATTAGCATGATTGCGCTCAAGTTGAAGCTGAGATGATATTTTGTAGGAAAATAGGATTAACAGCTTACATTACTTAAGCAAAGAAAAATGAAGAAGAAAATAGAGTAAACCAGCTGCACATTTGAAGTACCTGTTCACATTTTTTTATAGCAAATCCACCTTCTCTTAGTCTTAGGGAACCTTTCCAGCTAAAATCACCTTATGTTACTAGAAAGAGTTAAAGAAAAGTTGCAAACAGGCATTTTTCGACATTGAAAAATAACTTCATAAAAGTAAAATTAAAATCTAACTCCTGATTCACAATGACAGCAAGATTACAATCGAAATACAGATAAAGATGCCTAGTTCAAACAACAATTACTAAACCAAGTCCACCATATTTATATATGATGTTGATATATAATTAAAATATACATGTATAAGAGAGTAATATGCACATCTTCAGCTGCGAAGAAATAAATGGTGCATCAATAGTCCAATAGCGGGAAAAATCACAAATCAAGTCTGCAACTTATACTTACAAGTCACACAAACAAATCATTTATTAAAATAATTTTGCATCTTTGTTCAGTGAGACGGCGTAAGACAACACACAGCAGTGAATCAATACATGAATACCTAACAATCAGTCACGACACGCAATGCATGAATCTGATATCCATGAATTAAAACAATTAAACCAGAGTCTAAGAATCAACAAAAACGGATGTACAAGGAAATAATACATAAAAGGCTTTCCTTTCAACCTTCCAAGAATCAAAGCTAAATATAGAACCAGATCTATGAACAACAAAAAAACACTAAGCAGATCCAGATCTACACAAAACAATAATCAGTCATCACAACATGATAATCACTGACTTTGAAGCCACAAACGATTCAAATCTATAATCCAGAACAAGATCAACCACGATGCTCAACATCGGAAAGCAAAGAACATCATCACAAACGAATTGAATCCAAGCTCGAAAGGAGAAGAGAAGATAGAATCTCAACTCGGCCGTCACAGAGAAGGAGATTCCTCTCGCAAATCACCGCAACAAAACCCTAGCGAAGCGAGAGAAGAGAAGAAGACTTGTGGCACTAGGGTTTGCTAGTTAGCACCACATTTTATAGCAACAAAACCCTAGCAGAGAGCGGTGAGAGAGAGGGTGAGAGAATGAGAGCAGAGAGCTGCGAGAGAGAGAGAGAGAGCAGAGAGCGGCGACGGTGAGAGAGAGAGAGAACGGTGACGGTGAAAGAGAGAGTAGAAGCGGTGACGGTGAGAGAGAGAGAGAGAAGCGGTGACGGTGAGAGAGAGCGGCGGTGACGGTGAGAGAGAGCGGTGAGGGAGAGAGGTTTCGTTGAGTGAGAGAGCGGTGAGGGCGAGGGTGAGGGAGATAGGTTTCGTTGAGAGAAAGAGAGAGAGCGGTGAGGGAGAGAGATTTTAGGGAGAGAGAGAGAGTTTTGGTCCCCATTTTTGAATTATCGAGATCGAAACACGCACGAATCTCGAGACGTAACGGACGGTTGTAATAAATGAAAATTTTGGTGGGAATGTTGGAGCCATTTTTTAGAGACGGAATTAATTCTGTCTCTATTTCCGTCTCTGATTCGTCTCAATTCCGTCTCTGAATTAGTCCCTCTCAATTCCGTCTCTAACTAATTTTTTTAAAATGGAACTTATTTCCGTTGCTAATTCCGTTTCTAAATTTCATTTTCCTTGTACCCCACTTACTCTCTAAGTCCATCTTCATCGATAACAGCGCGGGATAAAGGGAAGGTGATAACGTAGAGCTTTGCTTTTGATGTGAACATTGCATACTATTTATATTATCGATATTCAAAACATCTAAACATGGGTTGTATAAGCATTTAATGGGGTAGATTCTAATCCTCGAGACTTGTTGACTTAGTACCTTGGCAGTATATGGTTTGCAGTTACGTAGGGATACTTGAACACCTTTGTTTAGAATTAGTTGTTTAACATATGAAACCTTTTAGTTTTAAATTTCGCAATTATTGTTTCATATGTATAGTTGTGTAGTTCTGTAGGTTGAATTAGGCGTGCCAAACCGTTATTTAAGCTTGGTTCAGGTATCAGGCTTGAGTAATGATTTGGGCAGGGCGACCCGACCCTAGGTCGTGGTGAGGGTCGTCTCATGTTTCCAAACATAGATAAAATTCCAGCTTCTGGTAGCTGTCATGAAGTTCTTGATAGTGTCGTATATACCCTATGTGGAAGGAAGCCAGTTCGACTGGACCAGATTCTGAAAATCAGTATGAGAAATCCATGCCATTTCAAAATGGACGGGACGCCTATTAGGATTGAAGGGGGCTATCCTTTGTGTACTTTATAGCAGGGGGCAATGGTCTGAATGTGTGCATGGTAGATGAGTAATAATGGCTTCCGAGAACATAGATAGCCAGTCAGGTAAGACCAATCCTCTATCCAGCCACTTCTGTATAAGATCAAGACTTGTTCTACCATTTGTCCAAGTGTAAGGAGACCTTGAGAACCCAAAGTCTATGAGGCCACAATCATTAAGTATATGTAAAAAAGCTTTGCTCTTGGAGATTGAGAAGTCCCCTCCTCTGTTCTCTACAGCATGAGAGATGTCGTTGAAGTCACCAATAACACACCACTTCCTATGCGTCTATGCAGCAATGTCGATCATCTGATCCCACTGTTGTCTTCTCGCAGGCCAGTGAGCGCTTGCATAAATGGCGGAGAGTGTCCAGCTTTCCTTCTGCCAATCCTCCACAAGTAGAAAGGACATAAAGGATTTAGTAGAAATATTCAAGACCGTTACCCGATTAACATTCCATAGGACTGTGATATGTTAGACCAGAGAGATTAGCAATGACTTCAAAGCGTGTAACAGTGTCACTTTCCTAAATGAAATTTTGCTCTCTACACTGCAAGAGTCAGCAAATATCCTATAGGATACGATGAAGTTAACACAGCTTTCACTTTACAGTAGTGAAAGATGAAAAACAGGAGCAAATGCTGGTTAATTTCGAGATGTGTTCTCTTCCTCCCCCAAACCTCTTCTCTTATAGATCACTGGTCAAGACCAGTTAGAGAAGAACTTGGGAAGTGGATGAAGTGGGGTAGTGGAGCAGTTTCAACTGCATTCACCCAATCAAGCATTGAATGAGTTTATTAACTGCCCATTTAATGCTTGAGTGGGCCAGTTAAATAACTATCTACTTTGTAATTCCGAAAATGGTAAAAAGTAATGGTAAAAAATTTTACCCATGGTTAGCTCGCACACACATACACACGCGCACGTGCCTCGTGCAAAGTGCTAAGTGCGCCTAAAATGCGCCATATGCACCGCGCAACACATGTGTTTTTATTTTACACACACTGTGGTGGAAGAGTACATATATATACTCTTTAAACTTGAAGTTTCTAACCAATGTGGGACTAAACATTTCTTTTGAAAATGTCCAACAATCCCCCGCCATTTTCAAAATAATCAGATCATTTAATCCTCGCAATCTCAAACATTATATGCATAAATAATGGTATCTTGCGGTTTGAACCACTAATTTGTGAAAAGTTCATTACATCATATCAGAATTACATGGTAGATAAACTTTGAACCAATGATTCTATTCGATATGTAGCATAAACATATCACACATATAACTTACACCAGCAAATAGCCATAAATATCTTGACACATTCAACATTGGCCTTGTGTCCCGTATCTTCTTGTGAATGTCTTTGGAGCCAAGCCCTTGAACTCCTTGAAGCGGCCGCACTTCACATCCACATAGGTAGTATCCATTCTAGTACCCCCGAAATTTAAGCACATTTAGAAGACTATTAAGATATCATCTCAACCTCCTTTCTTTACATGCAGGTACCGAGCACTAACAACCTTGGGATGGTTATTAAAATTTAGTGCTCACTGTCACACTTATAATGAACTTTGACTGCATCGAACAAGACTCAACGTAATGTTAGGCGTCGAGTTGAGTTTCCACTATTGGTGACCTGTAATTCATGGGCTTGAGACCCATCCCCCTTGATGTTTTATTCACCAAGTCTCTTGACAATCCTTTAGTAAGGGGATCTGCCAAGTTTTGACTAGATCTCACATAGTCAATCGTGATAACTCCACTTGTTATCAATCCTCTGACACAACTGTGTCTCAGTCCAATATGTCTAGATTTACCATTGTACACTTGGCTATAAGCCCTTGCCAATGTGGCCTCATTATCACAATGGATAAAGATTGGAGCTACCGGTTTAGGCCACAATGGTATCTCGTGTAATAATTCGCGTAGCCATTCAACTTCTTTTGAAGCTGAGGTCAGCGCAATAAGCTCTGATTCCATGGTAGAACCAACCATTAAAATTTGCTTCTTTGAAGCACACGAGATTGCACCTCCAGCAAGTGTGAAAATCCACCCACTTGTGGATGTATGATTTTGATCTTTCATAATCCAACTTGCATATGAAAATCCTTCTAAGACCAAAGGTTATCCACTATAGCATAAACCATAGTTAATTGTTTTCTTCAGATATTTCAAAACTCTTCTAATTGCAAACCAATGCAACTCACTTGGATTAATTGTAAATCTGCTCAACTTGCCTACTGCCAAGGCAATATCCGGCCTAGTGCATGCCATTGCATACATTAAACATCCAATTAATCTAGAATACTCCAGTTGTGAAACTGGATTGCCTGTATTTTTCACTAGCTCAATACTTGAATCTAGTGGGGTGGAAACATGAGCACAATTCAAACGATTGAATCTATTGAGAGCTTTCTCAATATAATGAGATTGAGTTAGAGTAATACTCCCCTCATCTCTTACAATCTGAATTTCAGGAATGACATCAGCTTGCCCCATATCTTTCATTTCAAACTCGCTTGAAAGAAATCTTTTGGTCAACTGAACTTGTTCCAAGTCAGTTCCAAAAATCAACATGTCATCTACGTAAAGACAGATAATGACACCATTGCCTCTTTCATCAAACTTGCTATATACACATTTATCATATTCATTTATTTTGAATCCATAAGCAAGTACAACCTGGTCAAGTTTTTGGTGCCACTATTTTGGTGTTTGCTTTAAACCATACAATGATTTTTGCAATTTACACACTTTATTTTCATGACCGGGCATTATGAACCCTTCAGGTTGTTCCATGTATATTTCCTCATCCAATTCTCCATGTAGGAACGCTGTTTTGACGTCCATTTGGTGGATGACCAGATTGTTTATAGCTGCAATCACAATAAGCAATATGATAGTAGTAATTCTAGATACTGGTGAATAGGTATCGAAATAGTCTATTCCATACTTTTGGGTGAAACCCTTAGCAACTAGTCTCACTTTGTATTTTTCAATGGATCCACCAACTCTTCTTTTCCTTTTGAAGAGAATTTGCATTTAATGGGTTTACACCCATGAGGTAGATCAACTAGCTCCCAAGTGTTATTTCTCATTATTGAATCCATCTCATCATTTAATGCCTCTTTCCGGAAAGCTGCATCTCTTTCTTTCATTGCCTCCTCTACTTTTTGAGGATTAGCCTCCGTATTAAAACAATACGAAATTTGTCTAGTTAATGTTTCTCTACTTCTTTCAACTAGGAATGTATAGAAATCAGAACCAAATGACTTAATTTTTCGAGCTCGTTTGCTCCTTCGAAGTTCAGGAACTTCTACTATTTCTTTGTCATTTTCAATTTCTATGACTTCCTTCCCTTTTTGGTTTTCTTCAGGAATACGTTTGGGAACGGATTTAAATCTTGTCTCATCAAAAGTTGCATCCCTTGATTCAATTACAGTGTTCACTGAAAATGAATTATTAGGCTAAATTACCATGAGCCTATACGCCTTACTGTGTTGTGCATATCCGATAAATATGCACTCCACTCCCCTTTCACCCAATTTCCTCTTTTTGGGTTCAGGTATTTTTACTACTACTCTACAGCCCCAAACTCTTAAATAATTAAGATTTGGTTTTCGCTTTTTCCAAAGCTCATATGGGGTGACTTTATTCCTCTTTTGTGGAATTCTGTTCAAAATATGGCATGCAGTCAGCAATGCATCTCCCCAAAATCCATTACTCAAACCAGAGTTTGATAGCATAGCATTAGCCATTTCGATTAGAACACGATTTTTACGTTCAGCCACACCATTTTGTTGTGGTGTATAAGTGGCAGTAGTCTCATAGACTGTTCCAGTGGATGCAAAGTACTTTAGATCATAGTACTCTCCTGCCCTATCAGACCTTAAGCATTTTATAAAGGTCTCACATTGCAATTCAGTTTCTGCCTTATAGGCCCAAACTTAACCATTGCCTCATCTTTGGAATGCAATAAATAAACATAACAGAACTTGCTATAATCATCAATAAATGTTACATAATATTTATTGCCTCTTATAGAGGGTGTACTATGTATGTCACATACATCAGAATGTATTAAATCAAACAACTTTGAATTTCTTTCAACATTAGGATATGGATTTCTAGTTATTTTTGTTTTCATGCATGCATTACAATTTTTTTCATATTTATTAAAGTAAGGCAATAATTCCAGATTCACCATATCATATAATTTTCTGAAATGAACATGTCCTCATCTATGATGCCAAAAAAATGAAGGAAACTCAACAAGATATGCAGAAACGACATTCTTATTAGATAAAGCGATTACATTGAGCTTAAACATGCCCTCATAAGCATAACCCTTCCCCCACTACAAGAAAAATGAAATTTAGAAACGGAATTAGCAACAGAAATAAGTTCCGTTGCTAAAAAAACTAGTTAGAGACTGAATTGAGACGGACTAATTCAGAGACGGAATTGAGACTAATCAGAGACGGAAATAAAGACGGAAATAGAGACGAAATTAAATTCCGTCTCTAAAAAATGGCGCCAACATTCCCACCAAAATTCTCATTTTTTACAACCGTCCATTAGTCTCGAGATTCGTGCGGCTTCGATCGATGATTCAAAAATATGGGACAAACCACAAAACACATTCTCTCCCTAAAATCTCTCTCCGCTCTCTCTTTCAACAAGCCTTTCTTCCTCACCGCTCTCTCTCTCTCAACGAAGCTCTCACCGTCATCGCTCTCTCTCTCTCTCTCACCGTCACCGCTCTCTCTCTCTCTCACCGTTGCCGCTCTCTGCTCTCTCTCTCTCTCTCTCACACCGTCACCGCTCTCTCTCTCTCTCACTGTTGTCGCTCTCTGTTCTCTGCTCTCTCTCTCTTGCACCTCTCTGCTCTTACTCTTACCAATAGCCATGTTGTTTGCCTGATTTCGTGTACCAAACCCTGAATTTAGTCCTCTCCGATTCCGTCTTGGTTTCTAGGGTTTCTTTGATGAGGCGTGGAGTCTGAAATCGAGTTCGTGATCGATAGGGTTTTGAAGGGTCTGCGGGGATTCGGAGAAATAACGGACCATGAACTGGAGCTCGAGCTCAACGAAGCCGGGACGCGTCTCGGCGACCCCCCTAGCTCGGTCGACGACTTGCTGGGGATTCTCAATGTGAGTTTTGTTTTTGGTTTCTAGGGTTTCGATTTTGGATTTTTTTTATTTTTTGGTTTATATTAAAATAAAGAATCCGCTTCAGCTCCTGTAAGTAAATTCTGAATTATCTGATTTTGTTGAGTATGTACACTGTGTTCTTGCATGAATGAGCTCAGGTAATATGTATAAGATAATGTTCAATACTATTAGTTGTGGTATCTGCTCTACATTATTTCCTTAGAACTTCTTCACAGAGTCACAGCCTTGCCGCTGTAGATTTATTCCACTGGCATTTTTAATGTTTCATAGTATAATTTTTACCCTTAACTCAATAATCTCACGTTGTTTCTTTGTAATTCAGAAACTTCGTATCAAAAGGGAAGAATGACAAAGAACAAAGTGGTGGACGATCTTCTCGGTAGTTATCGATGCTTGCTTGTGGCTTTCATATTTTTCACTATACACGTTTTACTGTCAACAGAAATACCCTAAGTATCATTTTTGCCTGTTTGCACTCCCACAAGTGTACTTTTCTCTTTCCATGAACATTGGTCGTTGGCTCATTTTTATTTTTATTTTTATTTTTGAAACTAAAGTTAATCAAGGATGGGCTTTCTTTTTGCAGGAGCAACTCGTGGGAGCACACCACAGGTAAAATGTCTAGCTTTCTTACTAAATAAAACTCTTCCAGGTACTAAGGTGTCAATAAAAATTGTATTTCAAGTGATTGAGTGCAATAACCATTTCATCTATTTCTTTATTTGGATTGTACTCAATTTTATTATGGTAAAAGGAAAAAAAAAAAAAAGAATATCATCACAACCGCCAATGTCATATCCTCTCAGTTTCCTCATTCAGTTGAGAATACTCTTCATCTTAGATAAATTACATTACGCATAACATTTGCTTTTCAACTTAAAAAAATTTCTTTGTGGTGATCGTTTACTAGACTTGCTTTGCGAAACCACTGTATAAATTATAATTTTTCCATGTAGCCACCTGATTTTGAAGCAAAAGTTGCAAAGCTCACCGAGCTTGGGTTTGGAAGGGATGCAGTGATACAGCGCTTGACTTTTCAACGGAAATGAGGAGCAGTTTCAGTGTTATCTCTTTGGGGGTTAAAGATTATTTACTGTTTGCTGATTTTTTTTTATGCTACATCGTCCCATAACATTATTTCATTCACTGCAAGCATTATTTAATTGTTATTGATCTTTGTGGATTCTTGAGTTAGAGCTGGTGATTGGAAAACTGCCATTGTTTACTGCTGTTGAGTCATTGGCACATTTTTTATTCCTGGAAGATATGCTTCATGTTAGAATGTAAATGCGACCCAATGTTGTTGCTTGGAGTTGGAGCCACTTTAAGTAGCCCAATGTATAAGGGGATTCAAGAAAAGAAAAATCTGCTTTTGAATGATTGAGTTTGTCGATGAGAGAATTCGGAAAAAAAATTTTGTTTCATGTTTTGAATCGTTTCCATCATAAATTCATTATATGCAATATATCTAGTGGAACTTGCTTTGTTAATGTTATCTTACCATCTTTGTGGTACAAAATGGTTTACTACGCCATTATATTACAATAATGTCCCAATAGAGATTAGTAGGATTCTTATTTGAAACTGGAATTTGTGGAAAAATAGGTCATAGAGGAAGTAAGACTGATAGCTATCTCTATGCTCGACTAATTGGTTACATTCTTCAGTTTCGTTTTGTCTACTTACTACTGAATGTATAATTTTGAAAATGCAGATTTTAAAGCATGAGTGGTCGGCAAGGTGGCAAAGCTTTGTTCCTGATTTGGTTTCACTTTGCAAAGACTAGTGAAACAATATGCGAAAATTGCATGGCAATATTGAAAGTAACTAGCATCTCTATTTCATTGAGCGGTAGCCTTTTTTATGGTTCAATTACGGGTAGCAATTGGTTTAAGTAAATGTTTATGTCTTCATGAAATTGATAATCTATGCTTGACATCAATGGAGTTAAAACCCTGTTTATAGTATTAGTGATTGCTTTGATGAATAAAGCTTTTAGCATTGCACTGACCAATCATGCAAATTAGGCATAAATTGATGGGGACAAGGCTTGAGGTTGGCAACGATCTTGGTCCTATCTCAAGCTATTACGATTCATTTTCATTTTTTCTCTCATTGCTATTAGCCATTGGTGTTATTATATTTTGCAGACCTACGGACGATTTAGAGAGAGATAATTTGCTAATTAACACCACGTTCCTTCTGGATAATGATGAATTTTTTTTTCTTTATTACTTTATTAACGTTGTGTTTGGCTCATACACTTGTGCTTGCGATGATAAGTAGTTCTCCCATAATATTGTTTATATTCCTATTATTGTTTGTATAATTTAGTGATTTTTTTCTTTTTGATCTTTTTCAGGTGTTTTGTACGAAGTCAAGTATTATTTGAAGCACAATCAACTTTATATAATCTCGGAGCACTTCATTTTTTTTTTCATTTAGAACAATTTTTCCTTTTACTTTTGTAGAAAGATACGATATAGAAACTTTTTAGATTATTTTTTTTGTTTCGTGTACAATACATTGAGAAAAGATAATTTTAAGGATATGTTAAATTTATATAAACTATGCAATATCAATATATTATTTAGCTATGATTTGTATTATATATTGGCAGGTTAAATGTGCTTGGATTGAGACATATATATATATATAGAAGACTTTAAAAACTAAACAAAAATGAAAATTAGAGACGGAAATAGCAACGGAATCCAGAGATTCCGTTGCTATTTCCGTCTCTAATTTTCGAAGATTAGATACATGAATCAGAAACGGATCAAATTCCGTCTCTGATCCATCTCTGATTAGCAACGGATCAGATACGGAAATAATCAGAAACGGAATTTATTCCCTCTCTAATCAGAAACGGAATTAGAGACGAAATAAATTCCGTCTCTGATTAGAAACGGAATTTATTTCGTCTCTGATCCGTCTCTAAATCAGAAACAGAATCATATTTCCGTTTCTGATTGAATCAGCAACGACGATTTTAGAGACGGAATATATTCCGTTTTTATTCCGTTGTTGATTTCAATTAGAGACGGAATTTATGCAAATCAGAGACGAAAATTTCCGTTTCTGATTTGCTGTTTTTTTGTAGTGCCCACATACACCCCACTTGGAGAGTACAAACTTATCAGCCTCAAATACAAGCCTAAAACCAAACTTATTCAAAAGACTACCCGACACTAGATTCTTCCTCACTTCTGGTGTATAATACACATTAGTGAGTGTTACAATTTTGCCAGAGGTAAACTTTAGATCAACATTACCTATGCCTTTAACAGGGACAATATTTTCATCTACTGTCTCCATGGTCTTGAAGAACCTCTTGTTGTTGCAGACGTGTCGAGTGGCACCAAAATCAACCCACCAAGCCATATCATTTTCAACGACGTTGATTTCATAAATCATAGCAATGAGATCATCATCGTCGTTTCCTGCAGCTTTTGCAATGCTGGAGGAAGCTTGAACTTTCTAACCCATGTGGTTCAATTTGCATAGCACATGTATTTTTATTTTACAGACACTGTGGTGCAAGAGTACATATATACTCTTTAAACATTTCTTTTGAAAATGTCCAACATGATACTCCCACTAAGGCCTTGGGAAGGAGTATCAATTCTTGAGAAGTTTCCAATTGCATCTAAGAAAGGGAATATCGGAGTCGAGCATCTAATCTCAAGGAGGCAGATGATCGTTGGTTTCCATGTGCGAACTATGTCAGCAAGATGACGCTTCATACGAGGATTGACTACTCCACTACAATTCCAGGATAGTATCTCCATCAGTCAACAAAAGAAAGGAAGAGAACGGATCAAGCTTAACGATAAAACGCTAGTGTGTTGCTGGAGGACCCACAGACTGGGGCGTCTGAGGCAACATTTCTGAGGAATTCGTTTCCATTGGATTGGCTTCCAAGATATTTTGGGCTAAATGGCCCCCCTTGACCTCAACAACGTCCGTCTCCATATGTGGACTGGGATCAGGGGGTTTGGGTTGTTGGACTGCGGAGTACACTTGTGTGGAGGGAGTTGGATTGGGCTCAGTAACATCCAGCTCCATTGTTCATTTGGGTCTGGAGGTTTGGCCTGCTGCAATATTTGTGTGGAGGGAGTTGGATTGGTGCTTTCCCCAATTCTCCCAGAGCTTCTGTAACTTGGTTCCCACAACTTTCCTGGCGATGCCCGAACCGACCACAGTTGTAGCACACCACGTGTAAGCTCTCATATTCGACCCTTTGTTCCATGCAGATGCCCTTCTTCTTGATTTGTATCTTGGAGGGCAATGGCGCTAATATGTCCATCTCCATGCATATCATGGCGAATCTGCCCCGCACCTCATACATTGTAGTATGATCGACACGCGAAAACTTGCCCAACAAATTTCTAATTCGACGTAATATTGTCTCCATCGTAGTACTCTATAGGGAGTTTAGGGAGTTGGATCCATACTGGTACAATGTTGACGATCGCATCATCCACGTTGAAATCTGGCCGTCATCTGTGCACAACAACGCAATGATCCAATACCACCCACGCCCCTCCGTTAGTACCCTAAGGAAATCACGGTTGAATGATAGCTTGGCGAGATAATAGTAGTTCCCGAGATCCACTATGGATACTTCCCCTTCTGGTCGCCAAAGAAGTAACTAAAATTGACTGACCTTCCCAAAACTCAGAGCAGCAGAGTCCTCATCCATGGCTTACGAATTCACCGGAGAGTTCGCTCTCCCAGCACCGGCATTCTAGTTGCTTTGTCATCCTGCTCATCCCCGTCATCTGAGTTCTCTGCAGGAAGGATGTCTTCGTCGTCTGGCATTTCCTCCTCCGGGATATCAAGGCCACGGGCAAACTTGTCCACCAGCTTTTCCTTATAAGAGCCTTTATTGTCGAACTCCTCTTCCTCCATACTCATGGATTTAGATAGGGTCGGTGCCACGGCGATTTTCTTCTTCCTGACATAGCGGGTGACCAGGCCCTCTTCCAGGTCGGAAAGAGCGCGTTCTCTGCTTAGGGAGTCGCTCCAGACATGGTCAAGTCTTCAAACCTTATGATATTAACGAGTAGCTTTTCTATAGTTTACTTCGTTCGATTTACAAACTACTAAAAACTTCAGTTTAACAATGTTGTAAGGTCAGTTAAGCTTGATCAACCAAAATATGTAAAGCTTACTCCGATTCAGATCAGTTACTACCAAACATAAGAAGATAGGTTTTTTAAATTCGTGGTCGCAACCCATACAATCTATCAACAAGTGAACCAAATCCACAGCTAGTAGCATCCTTAGTTTTAATTTATCAAGTCTAATCAGATGATGCTCGCCCCTACAACATAATTTACACATTGTTTTGAGAGATGCACATTTGAAGTCAGCAGTACCAAGAAAATTTACCAAAGTTGTTTTCAACAATCAGAGTTTGATAAGGAACAAGAAAGAATTTACTAGCCTACTAGGTTCAACAAAAAGCAAGTATAAACATAGCGTCCTCCAATCTCTATAAAACTAACAGAGCCATTGACAAGTCTTTGAACAGAAGCCAAATGGGAAGTAATAGGGTACCGAGCTTTTCAATCTTTAGTGGACTTGTTGATGAGTGACTTGTGGATGTGAGGGATCACACCACCTCCTGCAATTGTGCCCTTGATCAGGGTGTCAAGCTCCTCATCACCTCTAATGGCGAGTTGCAGATGCCTCGGCGTGATACGCTTCACCTTCAAATCTTTGCTTGCGTTTCCTGCCAACTCCAAAACCTCAGCTGTCAAGTATTCAAGAATTGCAGCAGAGTATACAGCAGCTGTGGCACCAACACGACCATTTGCAGCAATTCTTGACTTTAAATGTCGATGAATACGACCAACCGGAAACTACACACCAATATAAACAGACAAAGATGACTCCAATTAGAACTAACAGACACCCGCAAAGTAAATAGAAAAAAAATAAATGCCAGATAATCCTGAATCTGAATCTGACTGAAAATGAAAATATCTCAGTTTTAAGTGAGTACTACTACTCTATTGCTCAAATAAAAGGTGAGTAGTACTAACATCTTCGTTATATAAAGAAAGCATTGGAGCCCAAACTTGGCTTTAGATAGAATAGGGACTAATCAATTCAATTATGAACTGAACCTAGGGCTTCCTGATCATGATTTATGATAGCATGCAACCAAATGAAAATTGGCATGAGATATCAGTTAAGAAATTACGGGGCCTCCTTCTTTAAGATTATACACAGGCACACTTTCTTTCAGAATATTTATTTACACTCACCACCGCATCAATTCAACACATTCAAGCAACATTAGCAATTACAATGACGAGCGCATTTATGGTGCAATAATTGTAGTAATATTGATTAACTATTGCCAAATAAGTAAAACCTTAACCATAAGTTTCTCTTTTAAAAGCTAACATTTACTTATATATATATTGGCACACTTTCTTCTTATGACAACTCATGAGTCATGACTATTGCATTTTATGGACCATTCACAAGCAATAGCTATTACTGCAGCTCTCTCTTCCCGAAACTAACGGCCTGCATTATTACTCAATCTATTATGTTAACCCTTCTTGTTTCTATTGTTTAGCTAAGTTAAAATGAAAAAATCTCTTTACAGGATATTTACCAACGGTTTGTTGTCTCTTAACTAGTAACTCGAGTTCGAATCCTGCTATCTTGGGAATGAAAACACCAACGTTGGGAGCTTCCCCCACCTATACGATGCGCGACTTGGGGCGAACCCAGAGTAATCAGATAGTCCAGGTACCGGGTTTAGCCCCAAAAAAAATCTCTTCACAGAATTTGCAGTTTTCACTTGGGCAGCACCTTTCTGCAGCCATGCAAGCTCAACTTCTAGTTTCTAATACTAAAATGTCTGGTTGTATTTCTTTTCGAGATCTTCAAGTGTCATAAGGGAAGAAGTACAATCCATGTAATCCAATTAAGTTCTCCATGATAACCATTCGTCATATCATCAAGTGACCCAAAAACTCATTTTGGCTCATTTTCATACTCGGCATCCATACCAAACTTCAAAATTGGTTTGTCAATAGCCCCGATTCTTAAAACTTTTGTGTCAGAACACCTTGACAAATTATATTCCTTGTGTGACGGTTTAACTGATCAAGCACGACAAGGCTCAATGGAGTAAGGTAAATTCAGCACATGAAACTGACACATGACCATCAGTGAATCAGTCTTGTTTATTTCAGAATCCCAATCTAACAAGAAGAGCATGAAAAAGATGAATAAACAATGAATATACACTGGCAAAAACTATGCATCTTTCACATTTTTTTAATTCGAATTCACCACCAATAAATTTAAGATAGTCCAAGAAACATAAGCAAACACAATAACAAGTTGACATTTATTTATATGGTTTAACAAATGGATGTATAAAACAACATAGCCTCAATCCCCCCCCCCACAAATTAGTTGGGGTTGGTTAATGATAGGATACCAATATCCAATCGATTGATTTGAAAATTCAACAATGCTTACAATAACAAGACACCAAAGTAACTCCAACGAAAAGTCTTAAAACCCTCTCAATCCCAACTCCTAAGAGTTCCCAAATTACATTCAAGATACCTTTCCCTACCTCACCACATCTATTTATGCTATAACTCCCAAAATTACCCACTCAACTCCCCTTGTAACTAATTGAAGTCACACCTACATTGTTGTGATCCCCCCAACTCCTTATTAGTATTGGGCCGTATCACTACTTCCCCCTTTTAAAATCCACCTTGTCTACAAGGTGGGGAATAAGAACTTGGGTGTGAGGTGGAGCTCCTAGGCCAGACCATGAACTCACAAGATGAGAGAAACGAAATGAACCTTGTAGTAACAAAACGAGGGACACTGTTGAGTGTATGGTTAATGGATGGGCTATTAGAGGCTTCCACTGGAACTCCAATTAAAAGGGAGGCAAAAATCACAACTTTACTGAGAACAAGCTTGGGCAAACAATTACTTCCAAGGATTAAAGGTACTGCAGTGACACTAACCATTATTGGAGCATCAAGTAGCCCATGGCAGGCCATGAAGACAAATGATGATGAATACAAAGCATGGGTTGTGCGCACAAGGTACCAGCCAGCCCTGTCATAAGACTCATTCTCATAGCCAACTCCAATGACAAACAAGCGATTACCAATGGCAAATTGAACAATGTCAAGATCATAAACCTCAAAATCCAATAGTAAGCGTGCCCCAACAAAACAAAGAATCACATTAATTCCATAACCAACCCACTCGTCCAAAACATAATCTCTACAAGTCAGGTTCCATGTTTGAGAACACAAAATGAAAATTTGCGAGCCAATATCACTTTCTCCAGTTAAAGGAAAGAGACCAAGAGATGGGCACGAAGCAAGTGTTGCAAGAAATTCCTTAAAGATGGTGTCTTGTGCATTTTGATTGAATGATTCAACTAGAAAGATAAAGTGGGTGGATAACCATTGCTGCAGCACACATCAAACAAACACACCAATGGTGAAGTGAAAAGTAAGAAACAAGACGTTGAATTCAATGATACGACCTAATACTAATAAGGAGTCGGGGGGATCACAACAATATAGGTGTGACATCAAGTTCGTTACAAAGGGAGTTGAGTGGGTAATTTTAGGGAAAGGTATCTTGTTATCTTGAATGCAATTTGAGAACTCTTAGAAGTTGGGATTGAGAGAGTTTTAAGACTTTTCTCTGAGTTACTTTGGTTTCTTGTTATTGTAAGCATTGTTGAATTCTCAAATCAATTGATTGGATATTAGTTTTCTATCATTGGTATCAGAGCATCAGCATGGGGCCGAAAATTGATTCTCGAATTGACATCTTGGAGGAGCAGATGAAGCAGATCCCAGTCGCGCTTCAGAAAATTCCAGTGTCGGATCGTGTTTGGAGGTTCAAGGCTTGATGCATGAGATCAAGTCCATGCGTCTTCATCCCAACATGCATGCCTCTAGATCTAGCCAGATTATGAAGCCGTTAGCCAAGCACATAAGATCTGCACCATTCCGCGAGATCTGGTGGCGTCAAAGTTGTTTCCGTCTGTTACTGATCCAGATATGGTGCTTAACCAGTTGCAAGACTGTAGATTTGAGGTGAAATCAAAGTTTTGAGGGCTACCGATGAAGATCGATTAGCCTCTTCTTCAACCTCGCACTAACTTGTCGAAGGTCTCGAGTATTCTTCACATCGGGGAGTCTAGCGGTGATAATCGACTAGCCCCTACACCACCACCGGAACCACCAAATCTAGTTGTGTTGCGAGTGGATTCGACTAATGTCGCCCTAGCTCGGCCTCCTTGGCCACCACCAGGATCAAGATCTTCGCTAATGTTGGCATTTCTTCTTCGAGTTCATGGGGTCTTCATCGATTAGGATTTGGTTTGCTTTGGGAAAGTTGGGCACGAGGTTGTATCAATTACACGGATCAAACTCTTCAGTAGCGCTCAATTTAGTACAATTGATGGTGTACTATCTTCAATTTCTATCGAGTCGAGTCTTCTACTTACCGTAATTTACAATTTTATCTTGATGTCTAGTATTTCTAAACTCGCAATGAATGTAGTCAGTCTTCGTCCTACTCAACTTAAAGCCTTTAGATTCTAATGCATTCCTCGAAAGTTTCAATTTCCTATTCACTTCATCTCTTGTTTCGTCCACTAGGAGTTGGACAATATCATCTACAAATAACATACACCATGATATATCCTTTTGAATATGCCTAGTTAATTCATCCATAACTAAAAGTAAAGAGATATGAGCTTAAAACCGATCATTGATGTAGTCCTATTGTACAACTTCAAATGTCGCCATTTTTTTGAACATTGGTACAAGAGTGCTTCTTCTCCAATCCATCAACATTCATTTTGATCTTAAAATTTTGTTAAAAAAGTTTTGTTAACCAAGTAATCCAATTTCTCAGCATTTTCAAACCTCTATGGATGTCATATGGGCCACATGCTCCAATTTTCATTAACTATGATATCAACTTGGCCATCATTAAATAAACTATTGAAGTAGCTTCTCCATCTCCATTTAATATCGTCTTCGCGCGTTGAAACATTTTGATTTTCGTCCTTAATACATCTTACATGATTTAGATCTTGTTTCTTTCTATCTCTTAATATGGCTAGCCTATGCACATATTTTTCGCCATCTCTATCAGGTATCTTCATGCATAAATCCTCCATAAAGTTTGTTTAGCATCACTAACTACTTTTTTCAGCTTTCTTTCTAGCTTCAGTATACCGATTATGTGCATCTTCATCTTGACACTTTGGTAATTTTCTATATCTCTCTTTTAGTCTTAATTGCTTTTTGAACATCTTCATTCCACCACCACGTTTCCTTTTTTAAGGTTCCTAACTCCTAAGCCTTAAGATACACCAAACATGATCGATGTTGCTTTCCTTATGCAACCACTCGTTTCTAGCGACATCATGTTGGCATCTACGTCAAGGTTTCAAACCAAGGATTGCAAGGCGTGAAGGCGATCCAGAGGCGGTTCCCTGACCTAGGCAAGGCAACGCCTAGGCAAACAAATTAATATTTATTTAAAGGTCATAGAATAAATATTTATTTATTTATAGATCCTTAAATAACACTAATTATCTATTAGTCAATGTGATTATTATTTAATATATATACTTCAAAAATATTAACAAGTCTTTAGGTTCTTATGTAACATGAATTGTGTCAAGATTTTGTTATTACGTAGGTATTTTATTATCAAACTTAATTGAAAAAAGCCCTTTTAAATTTTAAAAATTACTAAAAAGGACACCGCCCGCCTAAGACACTGCCTAGGCGATTTTGTCCCAAAACGCCTAGGCAATGCCTAGACGACACCTTGCAATCACTGTTTCAAACATTTTCCTCAAGTAGCTTTTCTCTAAATTCTAATTGTTTATTATTTTTTTATGCTCTACCACTTTATTCTAGGGTCCTTGTCTCTTTTATTCCTATTACATCTTTGTTTTAACTTACTATCAAGCACTACTAACTTATGTTGGGTAGTAACCACTTCACCATGTATTACTTTACAGTCTCTACATATTTTTCTATCTACTTTTCTTAGTAAAAGAAAATCTATTTGACTCTTGTTATGTCCACTAATATAAGAAATCAAGTGCGACTTTGTTTTCCTGAAACTAGTCTTAACTAAGAAAAGATCGCATACTAACGCCAATTCTAAAGTAAATTTTGTTTCATTTCTATTAGCATAACCATATCCTCTAAGAACTATCTTGAAGCCATCATTACTTGCCCCTACATGCACATTTAAATCCCCTCCACTAAAACCTTTTCATCTAATGGTATACCATCATAAGTCCATCCATATCATCCCCTACTTGTGATACATAGGAGCAAACTATGTGAAGCTTTTCGTCTCCAATAATTAGCTTAAATGGGATCAATCCATCTCCCATTCTCTTAGCCTCTACGACCCTATCCTTATAACCATTATCCAAAAGACTCCTGACTCCATTGCATTTTCTATCTATGCCAGTGTACCACAACTTAAACCTTGTGTTTCCTATTTTCCTGCTTTTATCTCCTACCCATTTTGTTTCATGAAGGCAAGAAATATTGACTCTACTTCGAATCATAATATCCACTAATTCAATTGACTCCCCTGTAAGTGTTCCTTCATTCCACGTCCCTAAAAGAAGTTTTCTACCCATCGTGTTTGTTTTCCTTTTCTATTTCATTTCGTTTGAAAGATCTAGTCTCATTATCTATGATTTTGTTTTCATTTTTTTATTTTTTGAACTAGCGTCTTTACCCACACCCGTTATCTGTGTGCGAACCCTTGCTCATTTTTCTTCGCATCCAGATCCAGGCGGCAATGTGAAGAAAAATGGCTAATCAATGCAAATACTAAGAAATGACGAGAAATTCATCAATAGTTGCATTCCAAACTAGATAGTTCTAAATATTGATAAACAAGTGCAATGCATGAATCTTGAACAGTGAGATGTAAGGCCAAATGGTTTCTATCACTAAAAATGGCAGTTAAACAAACTTACACCAAAAAACACAGGCTAGTGAGCATACACACATATACAAGAAATATAACAAACAAATTTGAAGAAGCTTTAAAATATTGTTTTATATTTTTATCCAAAAACCACTAGCCAAGGGAAACGAAAGAATAAGCCATGTTTAGGAGAAGCAACATCAAGAAAGGTAGTTAGGAGTTGATGCAATCTTTTGTGGGCCAAAATTTATAGGAAAAACTCCACTACAGGCTGAGCGGCTGACATATACTTATTAAGCACAATAGTTTAGAAGAAAGACTTTAGGAAGTAGTTAGTTAGAAAATTTCTCTTAAAGCATGTTTCCATTTGTAGTAGGCTTCTCTACTTATGTCTCTTTTTATTCTATTGCAAGAAGAAATTTATAACAGGCTAGTATTATGGAATAATACTAGATCTTTTAGACAAAATAGAAATAGAAAAGGAAAACAAATACAAAGGGGAGAAAAAATTCATTTAGGAACATGGTACATAGGAACACTTACGGGGAAATCAATAGAACTAGTAGATACCATGATTAGAATGAGAATCAATATTAATAGACAAAATGGGTAGGAGAAAAGAGTAGATAAATAGGACGCACGGGGTTTAAATTGTGGTACACTGGTATAGATAGAAAATGCAATGGAGTAAGAATTGTGGTGGATAATGACTATAAGGAAAAGGTCGTAGAGGTTAAAAGAATGGGGATAGATTGATTCTAGTTAAATTAATTATTGGAGACGAAAAAATTAACATACTTAGCGCCAATGTACCACAAGTAGGATTACGCGAGAGCATCAAACGCAAGTTTTGGGACAATATGGATGGATTTATGCAAAGTATACCATTAGATGAATAGGTTTTTATTGGAGGTGATTTAAATGGGCATGTCAGGGCAAGTAACGATGAGTTTGACAGAGTTCATAGAGATTTTGGTTACGATAATAGAAATGAAGAAGGAAAATCAATCTTAGAATTTGCTTCAGCATACGATCTTGTCTTAGCAAATACTAGTTTTAGGAAGAGGGAGTCGCATATAATTACTTTTAGTAGTGGTCATAACAAGAGTCAAATAGATTTTCTTTTAACAAGAAAATAGATAAAAAAATTATGTAGAGACTACAAAGTAATACCTGGTGAAGCACTTACTACCCAACATAAGTTAGTAGTACTTGATATTAAGCTAACACAACGACATAATATGAATAAAAGAGTTAGCGACCCTAGAATAAAGTGGTGGAACCTAAACCATAGTAAACAAGTAAAGTTTAGAGAAAAAACTACTGAAAAAAATGTTTGGAATCTTGACTTAGATACTAATACAACGCGGCTAGAAATGAGTAGTTGCATAAGGATAGTGGGATCAAACGTATTAGGTATATCTAAAGGCTTGAGACTACCAAAGAAGGAAACATGGTGGTGGAACGAGGATGTCCAACGCGCAATTAAACTAAAAGAGAGATGTATAAGAAAATATCTAAGTGTCAAGATGATGATATGTACAATCAATATAGAGAAGCTAGAAAACAAACTAAAAAAGTAGTTAGTCAAGCTACAACAAATTTCATGGAAGATCTATATACAAAGAGATGGAGAAAAAAAAAATATAGGCCAGCCAAATTAAGAGATAAAAAGAAACAAGACCTAAGTCATGTAAGATGTATTAAAGATGAAAATCAAAATGTTTTAACGCGCGAGGGTGATATTAAGGAGAGATAGAGAAGTTACTTCGATAGTTATTTAATGATGACCAAGTTGATACTATAATAAATGAAAACCCACACCGAGAAAGAAATGCAAACTATACACGCAATATTAAAATTGTAGAAGTTAAAAGAGGCATTGAAAAGAATGAAAATAGGGAAAGCATGTGGCCCAGATGAAATACCCATAGAGGTTTGGAAATGCTTAGGAGAAATTGGATTGGCTTGGTTAATAAAACTTTTCAATAAAATTTTAAAATCAAAACGGATGCCAATGAATTGGAGAAGCACGCTTGTGCCAATCTTCAAAAACAAAGGCGACATTCAAAGTTGCTCAAACTACCGGGGAATTAAACTTACGAGTCACACTATGAAACTTTGGGAGATGATAATTGACAATAGGCTAAGGAGAGAAACAACAATATCAGAGAACCAAAGTTTCACGCCTGGGAGGTCAACTATGGAGGCGATTTTCCTTGTAAGAAGATTGTTAGAAAAATATAAAGAAAAAAGATCTTCATATGGTATTTGTAGATTTAGAAAAAGCATATGATAGGGTCCCTAGAAATGTTCTTTGGTGGGTTCTAGAAAGAAAAAGAGTGCATGCTAGATACATAAACACTATTAAGGATATGTATGATGGAGTAATAACGAGTATAAAGACATTTGGAGGAGCTACAAAAGAATTTCTCATTACGATAGGACTACATCAAGGATCCGCTTTAAGCCCATATCTATTTACTTTAGTTATGGATGAACTAACTAGACATATTCAAGATGATATACCATTGTGTATGCTATTTGCATATGATATTGTCTTAGTGGATGAAACAAAAGATGGAGTGAATAGGAAATTAGAACTCTGGAGGAATACATTAGAATCTAAAAGCTTTAAGTTAAGTAGGACGAAAACCAAATACATGCACTGTGAGTTTAAAAACACTAGACATCGAGATGACGGAGTGGTAAAATTAGGGGATGAAGAAGTTCCTAAGGTAAACAACTTTAGATACCTAGGATCAATCATACAAAATAATGGTAACATTGAGAATAATGTCACACATATAATTCAAGCCGGATTGAAGAAATGACAGAGTGCAACAGGGGTGATTTGAGATCGAAATGTTCCTACTAAGTTAAAAGAAAAATTTTGTAGGCCCGCAATTAGGTCAGCTATGCTCTATGGAAGTAAATGTTGGGCGGTAAAACAACAACAATTACATAAAATGACGTAGCAGAAATGAGGATGCTTAAGTGGATGTGTGATAAAACTCGTAAAGATAGAATAAGAAATATAGAAATTCAAAGACAAGTAGGAGTAGCACCAATTGATACAAAGATTAAGGAAGGGCGATTGCGGTGGTTTGGTCACTTGCAAAGACGGCTTACAAATGCCCAAACTAGAAAACTTGACTCAATAGAAACTGTAGAAATTCGACGAGGTAGGGGCAGACCAAAGTTAACATGGGAAGCATTAATTATGAGGGATTTGAATGGTTTGAAAAGCTCACCATCAATTGCACTTAATCGAGCACAATGGAAAAGTTTGATCCATGTAGCCGACTCCAGTTAATTTGAGACTGGGGTTATTTTGTTATAGTATTATGGAATAAGAGAACATACTATTATTTTCGCGAAGTTAGTCTAGGAAGGATTTAGTCACAAACTACACTTATTTTAAGAACATATTTTAAGGTTCATAACATAAATCTAATGGAGCCATCATGAAGATAATTAAGATGGAATTTACATCACAAAAAATTCATGTCACTAGACCAAATAAATCAATTATCGCTACGATAGAAATAATGCCATTAGGTTCAATATGATCATAGCAACCATTAAGTTCGATACCATCAGTTCTATATTGCAACATTTCTACCACATTGACACAGTAACTAGGGAAGTTCCTATCCATGCTACAGTCCTGATTATAAGCTAGTGCATCTACTTCTAGGTTCTACATCACATTCAAGGGAGAGCATGTAACATGTACAGGGATACACTTCAAAGTCATTGTCTAGAGCATTGCATTTAGTTGCAAGTAGATTGTCGGCAGTGCTCAGATAATAGACATAAAATTTCATTACAGTCCATGGTCGCCTTAATCTTTAAGATATGTACCACATCTACATCATCTCGATCTGCAACATTTATTTATTTATTTTTGGATTTCAAACAAACTTACATAACCCTCAAATTTGCACACAGGGATCTTGATGTACATCATCGCTAAACTAAATACTATTGTGCACTTCTTTGTCATCTCTACCAATGGAATATGTAAAAGCACATACTCTAGAAAAGTAGAAAGCAAGCATTAAAATGAGGATTACATTGTTTCAATTATTGTAAATACTGAGCTTTTCAGCATGTCTGACCAAGGTTGTTTATTGTCTTTTTTTAAGCCAGTTGTTTATTGCCTTTAGATTTTATATATTGTAGTAATAGCAACCATATAAGTGAATCTACCATGCTTATCATAGTTATTGTTTCAATTATAGTAACCAAAGCATCATATTTATCACACTGACAACAATAATCAAAGAAAATGTATCATTTGGCACTCGCGCAAGCATAATGTTCATTAATATTGTTGAAAATTGTAAACGTGTAATACTACTTCTCAAGCCTTTTTAACACCTCTACCCATAGTGGTCAAATCATAATTGAATCGTAATATCGGTGGGCATTGGATTCAATTCAAATTATAAATCAGAGGATTTTTTTTCCTTTTCATTATACTTCTAAAAATATGTACGAACTCATAATTGGCTCTATACCTCAAAAAAGACATTTTTGTCACATAAAAAGGACAAGTTTGATACAAGAAATATGTGGTTCTACGTATTATATATGAATTAATTTTTATTCCAACAGTGAAAAGATTAAAACTATTAATTTTTCTAGGAAAGATTGAAACTATTAACTTTAAAGAAGGGATGAACACTAAATAAAAAATTAAAAAAATTAAAAAAAAACCAACCCCAAAAGTTGTATCAACAAAATATAATGAATGAATTAAAAAAAGAAAGTATATATAGTGCATATGAACAAATAAAAAAAATATCCTTGCAAGTAAAATGCAAAGAATCATAGAATCATGAAACATGCCAAAAAAATTAAAAGAAACCTTAAAAGTCGAAAAAAGAAACAAAGCACAACAATAGAGCAAGCATATTGAATCTTTATTTTAATAAAGAAAAGCTTGGAAAGTTAATAGCTAGTTTGAAAGGATCCCTTCATATCAAAGTACAGAGCAACAGACAAAAGAGAAGAGAATATCGAGAAGACGACAAAAGAATAAGAAACTCAAGGAAAAAAAACCTAAGCTTTGAGACTATTTTAAGCATTGTAAAAGAAATGAGTGTTTCTTAAAAGAGAATGGACCCATTGTTCAAAATTAGGCCAATTGGAAGCCTTATTGTAAAAACACTAAAAAAGAAACAAAATTATTGATCATTGAAACTTTCTAACACACAAACTAGTCCAACGACATTTGAATCGTAAGATACATATTGTAAAACCACCAACGCAACCGCCCTTTCCTAATCTTCGTGTCAATTGGTGCTACTCCTACTTGTCTTTGAATTTCTATATTTCATAATCTATATTTACGAGTTTTACCACACATCCACCTAAGTATCTTCATTTATACTACATTCATTTTATGTAGTTGTTGCTTTACCGCCCGACATTCACTTTCGCAAAAAAAAATGTTAAGGATACAAATATGACAGTTCTTGCCAAAAAAACACCAAACACGACTAGCAAAAGATACCAAGACAAAGGAATGAGGAGTTAATATGGTAGTTCTACCATAGTGACTGGACAAAATCACGATGGACTATTAATCGCATTTCCTATTGTTGGATCAAATTTGATGATTCTTATGTTGAAGATTAGCACATGAATGAGAAGGTAACCTTTCAATCCATGAAACTAACATTCCCCAAAAGCTCTTCAATACCCTTTTACGACGCAATCTTGGTCTCAACCAACTCGACATCAAGCTTCTTTTTAAGTGTTTGCTTCATATGTTAAGCCTTTTCTCAATCTAAGACCTTCACAATAACTGTTTCAACACTTCAAAGGCATCAATTCTTTTTCTTTGCATGCATCTCCATGCTTTTTTTTCCCTCTAGGAAGCAATTCGTTAGATAGTCTATTTTATGTTTTTTAAACTTGCTCTAGCATGGCATGAGGAGCTAAGATTGTAAATAATATAAAAAGAGTAATGTTGTTCCTCACGTCTCTAAAATTGTCAGTTTTTCTCTCAAGTTCTTTAAGTGTTTTAGAGAAGATCCATTTATACAAATGTTTTGATATTAATAAATCTCTAAAACACTATAATAAACCAGCTATTTATTCTCAGAAGGTCCACAAGACCTGAAACTAGTTGTTTTATTAGTCAACGAAATTACATATCTCCATGTTTTCCCCAAATCACTATCTTTCAAAGCATTCCAAAAACAATACATACAAGAGCGACTCTCACGCTCACAATTCTCAATCATCACAAGAAAAGAGGCTAGACTGACCAGTCGTGTACCAAACCTAACATTGTTACGTTTTTACATATTAGTGGATGTTACCTTATTTATGGTTTTACCATGTAAAAAAGGATCTTGGAGTCTTATTTTATTTTTACTTCTAAAATTTTTGTAAGATTATGCCATAATTTTATTATTTTCTATCATTTAGATCTCCAACTTCAAAAAAACTAAGTCATATACCTACGCAAAGGCTCTCCTATGATAGGGTAGGGATTCAAATCTCAGCTCAACAATCTAAATTATTATACGAAATCAATCAAGTACAAATGAACTTGCCACTAATTCATTTTGTATGTTAAGAATCGCGCAATTCACATCAAAACATCATGATTTAGATGTTCGCATTGATTGGGGCGATTTTTTGGTTTTGTCAAATCTGATTACTGCATAACAGAAACCCATAAGAGCCATAGTGATCAGACAATCAAATACGTTCCTCCTTTTCATCCCCTAAGGTTATTCCCATTTGAGTCAACAATGTGGGCCCTCTCTTTACTTTTTTGGGTTATTCGATGATTTCAGTTTTTCAATATTGATGGACAGTTCTTTCAACAACATTGAACCGTTGAAAAAAAAAACCCACATTTTCTAAATTCAATAGATATAGAGCATTATAATATTTAGTGGCCCGTAAATTATTCACATGTGAACTTAGAAGCTTCGATATGATGGTTTTTCTCTAAAACATAACCCACTTAGTTCTAAGACACGTTATCATTCCACAAAGCAGCAGCTTTGCGAGTCACGAGAAGCATCTGTGGACAAGAAGAAACATTAAGGAACTTCAAGGCACATAGCACATTCACCATAATTTTGTGGTGGCGATCATGGAAATAATCCAAGGTACAATGTTGTAGTAACCATATATGAGAATTATAATATACTATATGTGTAGGGCATATGGATCAAAAGTGGGGGACTTAAAGACAACACAACAATGATGAAGAAGCCAACGAGCTCCTCTCCTACATTCTTCTTCTCATTGACAACAAAAAACCCAATTCTATTTTCAAAATCCCAACAACAAAAACTACGAATCTAGTGTATTTACATCTTTTATACTGAAAACCTAAACCATCAAGAAATTATGTCATGCACTTATATTATAAAATAATTATCATACTTAACCCCACATGGCTACTAATGTACTACATCAAATGAGTTTGAAGTTTTGAAAGAACGAAGGAAAAACACTATTTACACAACTCCTACCTCCGGTCTAATTGACCCACAATTTCATGGTCCCACTTGGTGTACCTATTTATTACTTTAGCAAACAGTGAACCACCGATAAGAACCATGAATCACACCAATGGGCTCATTTGTGGAATGTGTGGGAGACAAGACATAATAAAATTACAAGTCTAAGAACTATCTTCAACAAACATATTAATAAATTATGATCCTAAGAAAAGGGAGATGTAGGTCAACAGCATAGAATAGATGAAGCGCTTTTCTACTATCTTAAATTATCAATTGAAGTATCAAGTTAGAAGAATAATTTTTGTAACTTGAAAATTAAATGCCATTTAGACTATGCTAATATTAATATTTCTATGGAATTCGAATTTCAAAACATGATGTAAGGTTTCTATTCAAATCTAATTGTGATTAAGCTACACAAGTCAATTTCACCATTGAGCAAATTCATGTAAGGCAGCAATAATCCAAATAACACCAACCTATTTATAATGTTATTCACTCCATAACCAGCCCAATTAAAAATTACAAAACACCATAATGTTGTCCATCAAGTTTAAGTGGACAAAATCAATTCACCGAGTTTTGACTAGACTTGCAATTAAAAATGATAACCAGTGCTTTTCATGGTTATTAAATACACATGGAAGACACAATTTACATGGGGAACCCCAAGGCTTATGCACACAAACCCACGGCTGGCTGAAAGGAGTTCAGAAGGAGAGGAACCACACTACCTAAGCAATGTAGGAAGCAGTTTGTTATTTAGTCGACTAACAAAATAAGTTTACGAGATATCTAAGCTGAGCACCCCACTGGAAAATATGAAAAGAAAAAAATGTCTCCGTTTATCATGATGCTAACGACATTTTCTAAAACGTAAGAGATTAAATTAAAACATGAACTCAGTAAAAGATTAAAAAAAAAAAAAAAGTTCTGGCATGGACAAGAAACAGTGAACTCGAATCAAGTTCATGCCAAATGAACTTCAAATTCGACAGATTATACCTAAGAATCTTCGAATGCAACATGCATCGACTCGCTAACTCAGTTAGCTTAATCCAATACCAATGGAAACCCATCAAATAGCATAATAACGCTTCCTTTTTCAACAGATTAACAACTAAAGCTCTCAAATTTACGCCGATCAACACGAAACAAACAAGTAATCAAACCAATAGACGCAAAATCCGCAACTAAAGAAAGTAGGAATTGCTTTAACAAATCAAGAAACCTGAAGACCAGCGCGAGATGAGCGAGAAACAGGCTTCTTCTTGTCCTTGTCCTTGTTCGCCGCCGTCGTCTTCCCCGCCAACAGTCCCTTACCTCCCTTTCCCGCCATTCCCAAACTTCAAAATCTACCAAATCAAACTAACAAACAAACAAACAAACAAACAAACGCCCATCAATCGCCACCACCAACACCAACAACACATACCAAACCCCAGGAAAATCACACACAGAACTCGAAACCCTAGAAAACACGTTCGAGATCTAGCGATTCAAAGCAGAAACACAAACCCTCGACACTTGAATCTGAAAGACCCTCTTTTCGCTCAAAACATGAAATGAAACTCTCGAACTCGGCCGCGAAAACGAAACCCTAGAAAATCAAGGCAACTGAACAAACACACTGAATTTGAACCAAAGTGAGAAGCTAATGGGCTGACCTGATACGATCGAAAGCACGAACGAAGAGAGAAAGAGATGAGAACGAGAAGAGGAAGCGAAAAGTCGGTTATAGGTCCAGAGATTGGGAGTGAGAGAGAGTAAATGGAACGGCACGGATACTATTGTGACGTCATTAGACACGCGTTTGTCCTAATTTCCTCGGATGCTCATCGGTTTTCGTGCTATAAGATATTGAGGAAATGATCAATAGTCCCGATTAAGTGTGTGTCTAAATGGCCTGTAAGAACAAATCCAAAATGGAGCAATTTTTTTTTTTTGGGTAAAAAAAATGGAGCACTTCGTGTTATTATCCATGTATAAAAGGATAAACTCACTCTACCCAGGCCCAGACCTTTAACTGAAGCCCAACCCAACAAACCCAATAGCAAAAATTACTGTATTTATTGGGTTTTATAATGTTGTAAACTAAGTTGTAAGCCAACTAGAACTTAAGTTGGACTTGCTAGAGACTTAAGTATAGAAGGCATAAACTTAGTTTACAACACGTTATCAGCACGAGCTTGCTCTAGCATTAAGGAGATCTTGAAGTTCAAGAAGGCTTGTTAAGGAGACAAAGCTAGGAAGGTATAACTTTTATTATTTAAATAAGTTCAATTTATTTCTATATAAGCATGGTTGCTTCCTTTTATTACATGCATCACTTCTATATGCATATTTTATTCATATACCATGCATTATAACGTCACCGATTGCGAAAGTATGCTCTGTAGTTGCGTCTTGTACGATCTTCTACATCAGAAATCAAAAGTCAATGTGTGACATATAGTTTTTCTCTTAAAACTACAAACGATTAGTTATTGTTCTATTCTTGATTTTATAATAAAAATAATGTTATAAGTTTGAGTTGATAGTGGGTAAGCCTTGTCCCCGGTAAAGCTAAACATTGAAAGGGAGACGGGTTATCCCGTTCGAGGAGGCATGGTATTAAGGAGACTATGTCTCGCCACCCAACCTGGAGGTTGTCCCACTAACTCATACGAATAGTACATTTTGTTTATTAATGAATCAAGTTGTGAACATATATTTAATCATATGTTATGTTCTTACATAAAAAGGGGAAAACTATTTTATATTAAATTTATTTTCAAAATATTATTCAACCATAGTTGAATTTGTTGCCTTATTATATTACCGACAAGAATTACTTGTCATGGCAATTAGATACTACAATTTGTGAATAAAGCATATATGCAAAAATGTGTGTTATACACAATCATTCGTCAATTTCTCTTTAGAGATTTGAAAAGTGAATATTTCACTTTATATATATTTTCACCTTATGGAGTTACATATATACATACAAAAAAGGTAATGCTCCAAAAGCTCAAAATGAGCGGCTGAGTCTCATGCTACAAAATTTAATCACTCAAATATTAATTCTAATTCCACAATTTTAATTACCTCTATGTTGAGGCTATGTGGAAATATGACTGATGAGACAATAAAGAGGTCACATGGCCCGCCTCGATTAATTGTTGCAACAAATATCGAGTGCGCACGTCAATCCAATAAATATTAAGAATTGACTTCTTGTCTCATGGTAGCTGAGTAAAATAATGAGATATTATAAATATAATATCGCTCCCGTCCAATTAGTTCAGCTTCAAATTAAGAAGCATGTGTTGCATATAATGATCATGATCGCAATAATAAATTTATGGACGAGGAAAAGGTGAAAATATCAGGTAAAGGTCGTATTGACAATTCCACAAAAAATTGGAACAAAAGTGGTGCACCACTACAAAGGGTAAATAATTTTTGACAATGAGCGCTCATAATTGTGACATTTTTTTAGTCATATATGAAAGGCTATTTTGCCTAAATATTGTCATATATATGCCCGAATATTTTTGTGACCTTTACCATGCCTTCAAAATCAAAGGCAAAAATATTATGAATTTTATCATTGAAAATGGCTCGATAAAACAAGCACATCAAGATGTGTTTAAATCGTGACCTAAATATAGGCGATGAGTTTATGTCTTGTGTATCGTGCTACATGCATGTACATTATAATATAAAAGTGAATATTTCTCGAATTCGAACTTAGCGGAGGCTAATGTTCAGGCAATATCGGGTACAACAATTTTATTGTTAATGTCTTATTCAGAAGAAGTCTACTCGAATAATAGAAAATTTATCTATATGATTTAATCGAGTATAATATTCCCGCTTTAACTTCGGAATATATAAGACACATTAAAACGAATGTCGTCATAAATCAAATGACATTCTTAATGTGGAAAGATCTATTTGATTATCCATAATCATCAATAATGCGAAAATATCATAAATTCGCACGGACATCTTTTATCGAACTGAGTTTTTTTATCAGCTGGAGATTATCTCAAGGCAAATCAATAGGAGACTTATATTGATTTAACTCTCCATTAATCATATTATAAGATGCCTTGAATCCCTGATAGGGAATTTATTTATAGCAAGTTTTGCTAATTGTCACTTTGATGAAGCAATTTTCCCATTATTAGTGGGAGATATAAGCCAATTCAAAAGGAACGGCATGAAATTGCTTGAAACACATCAAATTGCATTAAATTTGTTGTATTATGATCTATGTATAAATTAATATGAACTCGAAGTTCAAAGGATCATTTAGTAGCAACAAATTATGAATCAATTACTTGATGCAAGTATTATATACAAAAGAGTGACAATTATATGCTTCAACATTAAATGGTTCATATAGAAAACGATGTCCATGTGCAACAAAATGCACAAGATGTCTCACCCATGTGAACATGAGGGGGAGAATCAAAATGAGTTATTGGTTAGTGTATTGCACTCTTTTTCCCTTTGCTAAGATTTTATCCCACTGGGTTTTCCTTGCAAGGTTTTTAATGAGACAATTCTAACAATATTAAAACTCTTTATCAAGGTTGGTTAGTGTATTGCACTTTTTTTCCCTTTGCTAAGGTTTTATCCCACTGGGTTTTCCGAGCAAAGTTTTTAATGAGGCAATTCTAACAATATTAAAACTCTTTATCAAAGTTGATTAATATGAGAGCAATGTGTATCATTATTATGCTCCGTATAAAAAAAAAATTATGAGAGCAATGTACTCTTTTTTCTTATACTAGATTTTTTTCTACATGGCTTTTTTAGTAAAGGTTTTAATGAGGCATATATATTCTCTCAAAGTGTATCAATGTGTTGCACTATTTTCCTTAGCTTTGGTTTTGTCCCATTGGGTTTTCCGAGCAAGGTTTTTAATGAGGCAATCAACAATATTATACTACAAATCAAGATTGACGAGAACATTGTACTCTTTTTCCTATACTAGATTTTTTCCCACAGGGTTTTTCTAGTACAGTTTTTAACGAGGCATATTCTCTCAAAGAAGTGTCATCCAAGGGGAGTGTTGTAAATTGGATGACCCTTTAACCAAGCTTATGAATGATCACATTGTCAAGCATGACTCTCACATTGAATTGTAACATCAAGCATGACTTCTACATTGAATGTAACTTGTACACTCTACATAACTTGTATTCAACTCCAATGTATAATCACTTATCCATGTATTGTCATGTAACTTGTAATCTTCTCCAATGTACACCAACTCTTCCATGTATTGTCTATGTTGCTTGTGATGTGTTGTATGACTTGTGGTGTATGTATAACTTGTACACATTGAATAAGTACAATTATCATCATCACCAAATGGCCTATATAAAGGGTGTCCAACTCCATTGTAATTGACACACCAATGTTAGAATGGAAATATCTACATTTCTCAACTCTAGCTCTCTTCTCTCTTGTCTCCTCTTCTCTACTTGTTCTAGTAGTTCTTAGTTTATGTCTTCTATACTTAAGTCTCTAGCAAGTCCAACTTAAGTTCTAGTTGGCTTACAACTTAGTTTACAACATATAAAACTTTTTTTTTTTTTTTATATAAAAGTAACATATAAGGAATCCTTTCTTTAGGGTACTCACGGGGGTTCATCTACTAAGGGAAAAGAGTCTAAAGAGTATTGTGCACTTGGTAATTGCCTATGATGAGGGAGATGGTGACGACATGGAAGGTCCATTCATTGATCATGAAGAGTGTAGGGTAATAACGTTAAGAAGAGAATTTGAAGCAACCGAAGGTGCACGGTAATCACAAAACTCATGGGCAAGAATATGAGTAATGCCTTTATGACTAACAGATTAAAGGCCTAGTGGTGTTTTAAAGAAGAGATGGAAGTGATTGATATGGGAAAACTTGATCGATCATACCAAGGCTATGGTAGTGGAATAGGGTAGCAATATTTGCAAAACTTGACCGAGTTCAGTATGCATGGAATGAATTGCTATGTCTTTCCAATCTGTAATAATTGGATCGAAGTATTGCTTGACTATAAGTGAATTGGATCATATCAATATACATCCATGCACCAACCACATATGCGTACAGTGATGGTGTACTACAAAATACACTTCATATCACATGTTTTATTTAATTTAATGTACATTTGACAATGCAGGTATTGTGTGGGGTTTATAGGGTTTATATCAACAATTAACCTTTGGTTCAACTTCTCTTAAGTATAATTTTTTTAAAAAAATGAATTCTATTTTAGAGAGTTCAATGGAGTAGGCCCAACAACTGTTCGCTTTGTGCCATCATGTCATGCCCATGGCCATCTAGTATTGAAACATCAATTTTGCCCTCCTAACCACCCTCTGTCTACAACAAAACAACAGTTTCTTACAGTCGCTACTCACGCTAGGGCTTCTCTCTTTTCGTTGAGAGAAGCCTTAATGCCGCCTCACCTCTTTTGGGGTTTGACCTCCAAATCTATCATTTTTTGTGGCTGCCGGCTTCAACGATTCGGACGGCGCCGGTGAGCCCTTTTTCTTTTTTTTTTCTTCCCATCCGAGGGTTTGGGGAGAGGTGGCGATGGAAATTGATCGAGGTTTTCATGGAGGGTTTGGCAAGGGAAAGATGGATCAGATGAGGGAGGTGAAGGAGTGAGGTAAGTCTGATGAAGGAGTGGACGACGATAATGAAGCCACAGGTGTATTGGTAGTCGATGGTGAGGACCAGGGAGGGGTCACACTGGTGACGGTGGTGTTCGTGTTCTTGGATGGGGAAAGAATGGATGGTGTTTGTGAGGTTGACAGAGTTGGAGGCGTCGATGGAGTCACTGGGAGCGAATGGAAAGCAGTCGTCGATGTTGCGGGTTTGGTGGGTTTACGTGATTGGATGTGTTGAAGAAGAAGATTGGGGATCGATTTTAGTTTTGTTGGGTTTTTAGGATCTATGTTTTGAGTTTTATCTGATGAATTTCCGTCCGAGGAGGGGTGGAAGAAGGAAAAGGATTCGGATGTGGTTGAGAAGGTTGTTGTGGTGGCGGTGAAGGAGTCAAGGAAATCCATAAGACTGCTCTTGTGTGGGCGTTGTGTTCGATTTTTTTGTGCATAATTTTTTTCAAGTTAAAGTAAATGGAGTACCTCTTCTTTTTCATAAAAAAAAAAAAAAAAGAATTCTTAAAAGGTGATAGATGTGTTCGCTTCTTAGATATTTAAAAATATTTAATTGATAATACCTTTTTTTAAAAAATAACTAATGTAAATGGAAGGCATTCTTCTTAAATTAGTGCATTCCTCCTCCCTCGACAACAATGCACTTTTCTTATATAGACAAAGTTGAGATTAGTTTGTTCAAAATGACCAACCAAACCAGAGAAGACGAAGTTGACGAAGTTGTCACGTAGTTCTCCCAATTAAATCAGGTATGAGGAAAAAGTGAAATTGTTGGGTTTTGAGGTTTAAAAATGCAGCGAAAATTTTAAAATTTTATTTTCAATTGCTAGTTTTTTCTTTGTGTTGATCAATCTTTAAGATGTTGGAGACGAACGTCTTTAATCGATAATTCACCCACGAATGACGACCAAGGTCCTGATTATTGCTAGTCCAAGAGAGAACACAAAATTTTATTCTCTCCGATACTCTAGAATGGCCATACACCCTATTTCATTTTCTCTAAACGAAAATAAGATCTCAACCCTAATTACTTTCATAATGTATTTTCACTTAATCTACTTATTTATACAACCCTTATATATAGCTGGGTAAGTTAATTACAAAATCATTTTGGTACACAAGTCATAAGCGATTTCTAGCAAGACAATATGAGTACTTAAGTTGCACGAATATCAAAATCGACACAACCTAATTAATAGTATATATCATATCCTTTTATCTTACGATATCCTTTGATCAAACATATGACATAAAAATCATCTTTAATTTTCAATCGTACTAGCATCGATCTCCAGGTACAATGAAAACATTGAAGGGACATCGATTATATCGATTCGCTTGGACTTCGTCATTTAGTAGTCTAATATATCGAGAGATATCCACTGATATCTCTATCTATATAAGAGAGACAAATTATATCTTGATTACATACCTTCACACATTATTTACATAGTAACCAATCATAACCTTTATAATCATTTAATTAAAGGCAATGTTTGATTGTTTCAAATCACTATGATCCTAATGTTGAAATCTTTTTTAATCTCAAGTCAAATGACTAAATGATATACCTATCATGAGTAACACATGTGACTCAATTCATGTGTTGCATAGCGGGTTGGTTCAATACCTTGTTATATAACAAATACTCATAATCTTGATTCGTATCCCTATACGTATTATGATCATCACATGACCATCAATAAAGCTCGCACTAGTCCTAATTCATTATAGTTCCAAGTATAATGACTGACTAGAGACATTTAAAATATTTCAGTAAACATCCATGAATCATGTTATAATGTAAACATGCAAACCAATTATATAATAAAACAACAAATGAAGTCTTCTCTATTATTAACCAAAATAAAAAAAGAAACAATGTTTGCTCTAACAGAAATAATGACTTAAATTTATGAAGCAACAATTAAATGTCAAAGATAAATTTAAGTAGTAATTAATCCTTTTCAAAGTAAAAATTAAAATGAGTTTTTTTTGTAAGGCAGAAAAATTTAAAACGTTCAACAATATAATTTTTTTAGTAGTTTTCAACAGTATCATTTGAAACTTGAGTAGAACGCAAAGTTGGCACCGGCCAATGGGCTCAAAAGTACCATATTCGACTATTCCTCTCCCTCCAAAAGATAGTAAAATTTTTTTTTGTCTGTTATCAACTCATACACAACAATGTTTTTGTAATATATAAGTAATAATTTATACACATATAGCTTTGGTAAAGAAGAATCTTCATCTTTTTATGTAGGTCAAGCTGACATTTAAGTACACAATAGAATTGACTCCTCATTATCAATGCTAAGTTTCAATCCACATTACTTTGAATCGATCAACAAGAAAATGACCTATTAATTTTTTTCAGAAATAAAAAAATTGGTTAGTTGGTCTTTCATTTTAATGCCAATGCATCTCCGTGTATGTTTAGAATTTTTTTTAGTCAAAAGCATACGTTTGGATTGGCTTTTAAGTGGTGCTACATGGACAACTAAATTGAACATCAAACATCTTTCACAAAGAAAGAAAGAAAACACGCCTAAACATCTTACCAAGAGGCATCACTTGCCAAAAGATGCGTAAGGTTTGGAGAGGTTGTAAAAGAAAAATGTGTTTGATGCAATTCTTTTTCTTTTACAAATCTACACCAGAAGGAACACCTATAATGAAATGATCATGGATTCAATTTTTCGGACTCTCTTGAAATATTATATTACTACCAATGCATTTTAATTCAACTTCTTAAATACACTTTGGGTATCCTATAATTTGGGATGAAGCTCCATTAATTGAGTGTTTATCAAAAAAATTGACCATGATATGTAAAAGGAATGCGAAAGTATAATGGTTGGTTGACATAACTAAAAGCAGGTTGTTGTCCTTTAACTAGTGACTCGAATTTGAATATTGGGAATGAAAAAATCAACGTTGAGAGCTCTCCCCCTCCTATATGATGCACGACTCAGGGTGAACTCAGAGTAGTCAGATAGTCATGATATCAGGTGGTTCAGACAAAAAAAGAGGTTATAGAATATATATACTTTTTGAAGAGAGAGAGAGAGAGAGAGAGTTAGAGAGAGAGAGAGAGAGAGAGAGAGAGAGAGTTGATTCGATGACTTTGGCCTAAAGTGACATGCACCGGCACTGGCCAAGACACTCATATCTTTAAAAAAAACACCCATCTTCAGTCCATATGAGGTATTTGTTGTGAGACTTCTTGGGAGGTTGATCTATGCTTGTGTTTTTATTGACATATATATTGTGAACTCAAGGGACCACTTGAAGAACAAATGGAGCAAAAATGGACAAGATTATTACTTACTGTTTTGGCAAAAAATATTGTTGCATGTACAGTACTAGCCTTTTTTTCCATTGAGAGGGTATATATATGGATTAAATCACGTTGGAAATAACGCAACCATATATTTCACTGTGCCCTCATCTTGCAACACCAAAAGAATCCATTCAAATTAAAGGAAAGAAGAAAGAGGTAATGAATCAATTCAAATTAGGGTAGTTTTATGTGCACCCCATATAAGTCTAATGGCAAGCCACTTTATTAATGCAATCCACATAGTGATTAGGGCACCCCCAAAACTCATTTAATCCCCAAAATACCCCTGCACAAGAATCCGAAACGAATTCATTCCCACCTCCCAGCAAACCCTTGAATATCCAAATTTCTTGGTGATTGACGATTTGTTCTTGGTGATTTGAACCCTATAGATTGGTTGCCGAGCATTTGTGTCATCAATGTGCTGCAAGAATGAAGGAGGAGGCGTTGGGAGTGATTGACTTTCGGGCTCAAGGGTTTCATTGAATCGAAGGTGAGCATTTGATTGGAGTTTTTATTGTTTGTGTTGGTTTTATTGTACAATTTGTTGGTGGTGTTGTGGTTGTTGTTTTGGTTGATAGGTAATGTTATTGAATTATTTGATGTGGTTTTCAGGTGGTTCGATTATCCAGGGCCGAAACTCCAACATAAGGTCCGGCTGTTGACGCCCGAACTTTGTGTTTGAGTTTTAGTCATGTACAAATGAACCTTATGTTAAGGTTTGGTTATATGCATCCGAACTTCGACTGAATTTTAGATGCATGTGACCGAAACTATGATGGAAGTTCGGTTTTACATGACCAAACTTACAATCAAGTTTCGGTCCTGCTTGACTGAACTTTATTGATTTCAATATATTCAAAGTTTGTCAAATCTATATATTATAACTTGTACTTTTCACTATAGGGATGGGTCGTCTGAAGAGGCTGGTGATAGGGGAGGAGGCTGGTGCCATGCCGGCGACAGGCACCCGTAGTGGCAGTGGAGACCATAAACAGCTTCATATCGAAAGTCCAAACAATTGGAACGCATTATAGATCCTGTTGATGCTATGACCTTCTCAGCATAGCCCTCGAGATCTTCTTCCGACTCAAGTGAAGAAGAGCGGGTACACATCGAACAAGGCAATGTGGTGGAAGGAAAAGAGAACAAGGGGCAGGTAGTTGAAGAGTTAGGATATTTATCCGAAGAGGAATTCGACGAGGAATCAGAAGAGGGGACTAGTGAGGGAGAATTAGATGGAGGAGCTGTGGAGAGTGGAGATAGTGAGAGAGGTGTGGATGAGGAGGGAGAAGAATCCTCATCAGAAAAGGGTTCAATTGGTGATAAAGAGGGAGCTGGAGAGGGATAATCGAGAGGGTCCGATAAGGGAGAAGAAGAGGGGTATGGAGAGCAAGAATCTGAGATTTACGAGGAGGGGTGACGGGGGGAAGATTCAGAAGAATCTTATGGGGGAGAAGAAGTGGGGAATGGAGAGGGAGAAGAGGAGGGAAGGGGTGAGTTATCCGAGGGAGCCGATGAAGATAAGGAAGAAAGGACACATGACAAGGCACGTAGGAAATGGGCTTCATCAAGTAGTAGGATAGTGAAAAAGGCCATAGATGATCCATCGAGACCTATTCCAGGTAGCCCCACTGACCATTCCATATTGGCCAGTTTCAACAACCATGTAGCGGCTACTATATGGAAGAATGGGGCAACTCTCCAATAACTTTAAAGTATTTTTGCACTTGTGTTTTATTTAGTAATTCTCCAATACTCTTTTGTTTATGTATTTGATAATGTGTCTAACTTTGTGTTCTTGTGAGTTTCAGGAAAGACCCCTTTTTAGATGCATTAACCATGGGGCTTAATTGGCGGCTTGGGATTTGCAGACTTGTCACCCTGACACTGCCGACTTTCAAAGGATTATCCAATAGTCTAAGTTGAGCACATTTACCGAGTGCTCATATGTACGAGGACACAAGACCCTCATATCAGCTTTTGTAGAGCGTTGGCAGCTAGAGACCAACACATTTCACTTCCCATTTAGTGAAATGTCTATTGCACTGGAAGATGTGGGTAAGTTGTTGAAGAATCCAATTGTTGGAAAGCTAGTTGTAGTTGAGCCACTTTCCAAGTTTGAGGCTATCGAGTTGGTGTCGCGATGCCTTGAGGTGTCTAAGAAAGTGGTCGAGATGGCGATTGGTCCGTAGAGGGGCATGATTGTCAAGAAAATTTGGTTGAAGTCAAAATGGGGGACTAAACCAAAAAGGACAAAAACGGACAAAGACAAGCGTATACCGACTCCCTAGGTTGAGTGAACGACACGAGCATACCTTTGGTATATGCTCTGGTGCACTCTAGTTGTTGACAAGACTTCCATGCAAGTACTTGTCCAACTACTGCAGTTGCTGGAGAACTTGGATAAGATTAGTACGTATGCGTGGGGTGCTGCAACACTAGCATACTTGTATCGGTAACTCGGCAGCACAAGTCACGTGGAAGCTTGCCAGATTGCGGGTTATCTCACGTTGCTTGAGGTTTGTCTCTTTATTTTTTTGCACGCTTAATTACAAGTCCAAATATAAATCCGTATAATCTATTTATTTTTTATTATTGTTTGTAGGGATGGGTGTACAAGCATTGGTATCTTCACCTAACACATATCAATACGAAGTATGTCGATACCCTCCCTCGTGTGTGTAGGTAGATACAAAAGAAAGAACAAGGTCTTAATATATCTAATGTCGAGAGGTTGCGAAGGTTACTAGACAGTGCCCAAACAAGCAAGGCATTGTTATCGTTTAAACCCGTCAATTCAAATTTGGATCGAATTGTGAATCTGTAACTTCTTATTAACTTTCTAGTTGTTGTTTTGCTTCAGGTCAATTGGGACCCATATGCGGGTATTCAGATCGATGATGAAGATGACATTACGGAGATTGCGTTCTACATCGGAACCTTAAAGTTCTTATCGATAGTAGAGTCGTACCACCCATATAGGTTTTCGTGCCAGATGGGCCACGTACAACCCATCCCCTTGGCTCCTACAACCCTACTAGACTGAATAAAGGCAATCTGTTGCAAGCTATCTTGTGAAGTACAAATTCCAAGTAGAGATATAGGAGAGGTGGCAAGATCATGCCTTGTCCGCCAGAACTAGAGGCGCGAGAGCCTCGTATTCTTGGGAAGCTGCTCCGAACTATCTCCTATGGTTCAACAAGATTTCTCACCCATTAGTTAAGAATCCGGAGGGCAACACCAGCGATCCCATTGATGATGATGATGATGACTTGCTTGATGTGAGTTATTCTTATATGTATTTTCCAACTATCTTCTTTATTTTCAATTCCATTGTCAAACCTTTTGATATAATTTTTTGTTAATCGTATGTAACATGTCAGACAAGCTGTGGACGTTGTGCAGAAGTGGAAAACATTACCGACAAGTGAGTCTACCATGAACTTGACAGAGAAGATAGCAGATGATGTGCTTAGGCACTTGACAGGAAAAATATCATCAATATCAAGTGCTTTTGAAGGAATAAACTCAATTAGGATTACACACAATTGAATTTGCTTCCGGACCATCTAAGCGTAAGCACTCTAGCACAGACCAGCGCACGAAGAAGCATACGAAGGGGAAGAAATGATTACTTGTGGTCTTTTGTTTTGGTCCTTGGTGGAATGTTCTTGGATATTGATCAAACAATGGTTTTGTAAAGGATTGGTGATTAATTTGAATTTGTTGTTTCATACTTTTCTTTAAATGAATGTGTTAATTGGATTTGTGACACTTTCAGTGGAAGGGTGTTATGCTATTCATTGTTGTATGACTATTATTTATTATTCTATTAATCGTTGTTAGTCATTGTTGGTTTTTGTTGAATTTAGGTCATTGCCTGATTGATTTTTTAGTTCCTCACAAAGATTTGGCCAAGCAGGCCCGAACATATATTGAAGGTACGGTTACGATTGGCCGAGTGTTACTACGACGTTCAGTCACATGCAACCGAATGGTTTAACATTATGGTACTTGAATTTGTTCGGTCTTAAACAATCTAGACCTCTTACAATTTTCAATCACGTATGATCGTACAATTTGCTAACGTTCGATTGAGATTAACTGAACATCATGATGTGACACTATAACGATTATGTTCGGTTACCTACAACCGAAACTATTAAATATCTTCTGTTTAGCCCAACCGAACAATTCAAAAGCAATTCGATTTGTACCAACCAAACATTTCATTTACTGGATGACCTGATACCTTCGGTTGGGTGTAACCGAATTAACTTAATACGTTCGACATTCATTCACCGAACATTTTATAAAATGTTCGACCCTGCTTGCCCGAAAAAGTATTTATTCACATGTTGCCCAATAAGTATTTTATGTACACAAGTGTTTGCCAAATTGAAGTATAAGTGCTTGTCAAATTGAAGTATACGAGACAAGAAAAGACATACATGTAAACTTTACTTGCATACCAACCATACAAAATCCATACAAAAGTATTTTATGTACACAAGGTAAGGTTCCACAAAATGTAAGGTACTTGAAGTTGTAGGTGCCAAAAAAATGACTTAAACTTCAAGTGGAATGTACAAAAAAATGATTTTCACAACGACTTCAAGGGCTGCCTAAATCTGCGGTAATCGAAGTCTCGTTGTGAGAATGAACAACTTCAGGTGGGTTCTTCGTGATCAAGTTCTCACCCCATCCTATTGCCTATGGTTCTATATTTCTTTGCCACCTGTGATATAAAGGAGGAAAATGGGCATCTGCATTGAATAAAACATGTACATAAAACATGAAATACACCTTATCAAAAATATAGCAATGACAGAGTGAACATGTAATAATAAGCCCTCTCAATAGGAATACTTTTATTAAAATTGTAATTTTTACCCTCATAAAGTGGTTGTCATTAACATGTGTTATCTCCATTACAACCCTCTCAGCGATTGAAATCGGTGGTTTGCCCTTAAATGGAGGGAATGTCAGACTACTACTTGGTGATAAAATCATTACCATGGCCTGGTAACATGTAGCAATGACAAGTCCCATGTCAGGCATACTCATTTACTTTTTCGGTGGAGCGCACTTATCCCTGTAGTACTGCACGAACTGTATAATAGCGTCGTAGTGATCCTTACTAAGGATTGTGCGCCAAACATTTTTGTTCCCTTTGAGCTCCCAATACATGTCATTGCATACTTGTTTATAGGCATCGTCTTCTTTATGGCTGAGACTAGCTGCAACCACCTGATATCCACAATTCCCATCTCCCCATACATCATCAACTCTTTTAATATGATCAAGCCATTTCATTGGGACTATAACCCTATAACCAACACTAGACAGACGATCCAAACATGTTCGCATTCTATGAACCTTTTTTTGACTTGTTTGGTAACTTGCTCTAGTATCTTATCTGGATCAGGAACATACTCGAAGTGGCTGGGGTTTCTCTTAGTAGATACGTCACATTCATCTTCCTTTGGGGTCTTCATTTTCTTCCTAACCTGTAACACCTTTCCTTTTCCCGATTCTGATCGTTTTCTTCCATTTGTTTTACGTTTCTCCTTCAATACGACAAGAGATAGTGAGGAGGGACATCTAATCTCTCGAAGTTGTCGGACTATCCTTATGCGCTGATCCTCAGTACTAACACTTTGATATCTCTCAATTACCTTCGAATCTCATCTCTGAAATTGTACTATGTTCGATTAACGACATGCTCAGGACTCATGTTCAACTTTTGCCAGTGTCTATGTATATCGTTGAGTGGTATGGGTGAACCCGCCAATTGATAAATTGTAAGTTCATGGGCGCAAGGAAGACCATGGGTCATGCGCAATACACAACTACACTGAATTAAATCGGTCCCAACATTTTCCACGAGATCCAACTCTTGTCGAATTTTCTCTAATGCAACTTGTGAAAAAAATTCTTGTAAAGAACGAAACAAGGTATCGCCAAAGCCATGTTGTATGACATTTAAACTCTTCTCGAAAGACACTTTGATCTTATTGTGTTGGCCCTCAATCATGCTGTTAATGTATGGCCATATAGTTACAAAGTTTCCTTGAGAATTTTCAATATGCTTCTTCAAGGTATTATGTGCGCTCTCGACTCTACTGGTCGTTTAATGTCCAAGATGTAATATTCTATCAGTCCATGTTTGCACAAATCGTTCCTTGGAATCCTTAACCCATGTACCCATCAAATAATCTAGCAATCCATTAATACAAGCATATTCGACAACCAAGTTCGTCGTCATAGAATTGAAGGCACCTTCAGAAGTAGCAACCATCACAACATTCCACCTTCTCAAGAAGAGGTTGAAATCTTCGTTCCATGAAAAAGATTTTTGGTTTTCGTTGCCACACCCTTATTGTGCATAGAAGGTGAGATGAAGAGGGAAAAGAAACTCGACAGCCTTAATCTCCCCAACTCCCTATATATAAGAATCACTTGTGGGTTAGACCATTCATCTATGAGGTTCTTTAGATTCTCCAATGCCCAAATATAGTTCTCTAGTGTCTCTCTTCATATAAATGCAAAGCCGACAGAGAACGTGACCTCGATTAACGTAACACCAATTATCTCAAGCAATGGCATACGATAGCGATTGGTCTTGTACGTACAATCCATTAACAAAACTAAAGGGAAACTTTGAAGTAACTTGATAGAGTCCGGATAGCTAAGAACAAGTCTGTGACCTCGTCAATTTTGTCATGTTTCCTATGCCAAGATAGATACCCATGTGTATCTAATAAATGCATTAGTTATTGCATTTGTGATCTCCCCCCTGCTTCCTCAACCCTATGTTTTTGCCTCACATTGTAGATTGTGTGCAATGTTGATGCATTTGATGCATCCCTCTTCTTTAAAGTGTCCAAAATCTCTCGATGTTTGATGTTGCCTTTCATCATTTGAATCATAGCAACACTCTCTTCTGGATTTAACCGTCCAACGTATGAATGACCATTCATATAACACCTTATGTAATGGTTATGCCGCCCGCAAACCACTGTCACATGACATAAATGGTATTCATGTTCCTTAACGTTATTAGCAAATGAGCAATCACATTTTTTTGTCTCGGTTTTACTCCTCGATTGCCCCTTCTCACCCTTCTCTTCAATCTTTTCTTTTGAGTTCACTATGCTCAGAACCTTACCTACTTTCATTTTCTCAACTCTTTGGACCGCACCCCTATAAGATCCGGCCCTCTCACAAACCATGTTGACCCGTCCCCGACGACGACCATCCCCTCGCATCGGAGTTCTTCATGGCTATAACAAATAATTTATTGTATCCTTGTGCTTGCATCCAACTAACCGCCTCGTGCCTACTTACAAATGGTGTTTTAGGGATGAATTCATTAGTGGAATCGTGATAGACATTAGAATCAACTTTTTCCTGCAAATAATGAAATACCAAAGTATCAGGTGCGAAATTCAATAAGACAAATGAATACTGGGAAAAAATCAAGGTTCGATTATGTCCAAAGTATGTATGATTGGTTACTATCAACCGAACATTGGAAATATGTTCGGGCTTTACCAGATGAACAAATAAATATTGTTCGGTTACCCATCTAAAAACATTTGAAGTATGTTTGGTTTTGTCTAACCAACCATACAACTAAGGTTCAGCCTTGGATGGCCGAACCAGACATCGAAACCTTAAATTTGCAAATAAATCAACAAGCTCAAACACCTACCTCTCCATGTTGCACATCATCATTTCCTACATGCCTAGCCTCCATTTTCAATCAAAATCAACTAAACTATGATGCCGAATCATGAAGCCCTACACAATCAAACAAAGTACTCCAACACCATTCATTCAAAACCACTTCAAATTCTATTTTCGTGCATCTAACATGGAAGATACGATACTTACACGAATGGAGACAATTTCTTAATGCACAAGAACCAATGTGAGGTCCCCGGTAGTGGGAAAGAGTTGATCCGGTATGTGGGGTGCATAATATGCATGAGAGATGAGAGAGGGCAGTGGAAAAATTTTGGATTTGTGAAGGTGTAAGTTGGTAACTTTCATATGTTTCGAATATTGTTATTTTTCATTTTTGGTTGTTTGCCCTTACACTTTTGTGGGGTAATAAGAGTGAAATAATAGTATCAATAGTAACAATGAAATGCCTCAACATATTTTAGACACTATGAGGGATGATTTGTTTGTACGCCTTAGCAACAAGTGTTTAATGTTACGGAGGTGTGCATTACATGTTATATTGTGGAGCATTTGGGAAGATATGAATGCTTTCAACAGCTGATTTGTGGTGTCAAATAAAGATTCATGTTGGGCTTTGGTTTAAGGCAAGTGGACTTGCTCATAAATGGGGGTTGGTGATAATCAATAGTAACTGGAGGTCTTTGCTAATGTGAGAAGTAACAACATATGTGTTGTATGTTTGCTGGGAACACTACTTGCAAATCGAGATATGGATGTGGGTACTATAAATGTGAATTGTATTTCGAGGTTAGTCACGATGCAATTTATTTTTCACACTTTTGTATATCCCTGTCGCAAGATCACGGGTTCAACCTAGTTGATTCAGTGAGATTGCGACACCATAAAAAGGAGTGTTTTCATCAATGACTCATCTTGGAGTGGAGGACGACGTTAGTCAGGATAGGGACGACGCGTTTTTCCCTTCCTATATTGGTAGGGTTTTTTTCGACTTTATTGATGGGAAACACATTGTTTCTCGCTTTATTATATGTACATATTGGCTATAATAAATAAGTTTTTGTTTCCTATAAAAATAATAACAAAAAGTCCATTAGATGATGCATTGACATATGTAAGTGTGAATGGGCCTCTTTTGGTAGAATTTCATAGGAATTATATAAGTACTGGACTTCCCGAAAGTTGATTTCTTTGGGAAGTACATTTCTCAAAATATTGGCAAGTTAGTGATGTAAGAAAATTGCTTCGATTGAGTACAATATGATTGAAAAAAAGGTGTGATTACTAGCCCCCCTCTACCATATATCAGCCCCTTATTAAGTTAATATTTTTTTAAAAATAAAACATCCCCACTTAAAATTACTTATAAGTCTTTCACCTAAAAATGAGTTCACGGCGGTCACAAGTATAGGGCAACGGCCTATACTTGTTACCGTTATCATATAGGATAGCAACATTAGTGCTATGCCGCTGAACTGTGTGGCAGTGGCATATGTTCTATGTCGCTGCCTTGTATGGCAGTAGTCCATAAATAAATTTGTTGCCACATAATCCTTGATACTTCTCGTCTTTTTTTTTTTCAATCCTCACCTCACCGTGGAGTCTCAGTCATTGAAGAAGATGAATTAAAACATGTCCCCAAACCTTCTTCGTCAACTAACAGCCTGATTGATCGAGGTCTAATGCTTTAAAGTCAAGTCAACCTCTCGTCTCTCTCTACGTCTTTCGAGGCCTCACCGTCGTGTTACCTCTCTCATTCTTCTTATTTTGTTGTTCTCTCTTATCAATTTCGTTGTTTATTATAGTTTGAACAATTGGGGATTTCGTAAGGTCAATTTACTCTTGAATACATGTTTGGTGTTTTGAAGAAAACCCTTGTAAACAACTAGATTGATTTTTTAATTGAAACAAAGATAGACTAAAGGGGGATTTCATGGGTTTGTAGTGTTTCTTGATTTCATTGACATAGATGAAGTAGGATCGATTATTGATGGGCTGGGGGTAGTGGAGGCCAGTTAGTATAGTTGTGAAGTTATGTGGATAGGTATGGTAATATGAGGATAAACTTGAAGGTATATTGGAAAGTTTAGCACATAGTATATTTTTTTAATTTATTGGGGGGTTACTTATACTATAGAAATAATAGGGGGCTGATAGAGGCTAGAAAAGGGCTAATAGTCACACCCAAAAAGATATGGGATATGTAGCTTCCCTTAACCTGATTAGGGTAATACTCGGCCTAAAACCTAATTAAACAAAGATTACCCTTACCAGACTTAACTAGAGCCAACAACCTTACCACCTACACCTGATAAGCACTACTGTATATCGATTATCGAAATAAAACAAATCATATACGCAGTGAAAATCTAAAACCTTTTTCGATAACCAAAATAAGATATACAATATTACAAACAAACTGGAATAAACTTTGGTTATATAAATTACCCATCCCATGTGATATTACAATAATTCAACACCAATATATAAGACCATAGGAAGTCATTACATCGAAGAGAAGTTCAAAACTCCTATAACTTCTCCATCTCATAATTGTAGCCCTTGTCGAATCTACCTATAATGTTAATTGGAGCACTCCAACTTGCTCAGTAAGCAGGGATTCACATTAATCATCAACATTTCATATAATATTCAAGGATATCATGCAATAACAACATACACCAATGATATCTAACAAGAATATGAAAAGCATATAAACTCAATACATAAACGAATGCAAAGTAAATGTCTTTTGACTATTACACTGTTATCCTAAGTTTATTTATAAAACTAGGGACGATTACCCACCGGCGCCATTAATACGAGTGCTAAACCAACATACCGCGCATATGTGATGTTTAGCCAATCGATTAATGCCCAATAGTTATATCCCTAACCCTTTAGTGAATATGTAACCCACACAACCTATAAACTGAGTAGGAGTTACGTATAGACCAGGAGATCAAGCCTAAGTATTATACAACCTGGTCTTAGTCATGAGGAGTTACTCTCGTATATCACATTATATACCATTTTTTGTTCATTAGAAAAACCATCACAGTGTACATAATCTCCCATTTCAATCCAATAACTACATGAGCTATATATACTAAATAGCCAGACAATATTGATAAATAAGTGAATCTGTACTTAACTCGGGTTTCCGATTTCCTAACTTTTCGGTCATCTCACTCTTCCTCGGTGTTCCTCAACCTATCACCAATCATTTGAGATCAATATAGGTTTAATACACTATGTTTAGATCCCCTAGACCAGTCCCTAAGTCCCCCATAAATTATTCATAAAACACAACACAGTTGCTAGTTTCAAGGGTCTCGTAGCGCGCTACCTGACATATATCCATAAGTCAATCATCTTCCCCAGTATGCGTAGTATGTTATGGCCGGTGCCTAGCATGCTATGCGCACCAGACCTGCAACAACATCGTACCTTTACTGATCCAATTTGGACCCAAATACATCCAAACTCAATAATTACACTCCCAATCAATCCGGGAGGACCTTTAATAAGGTTATAAACCCATTCAAATCAACAACAACCTCAATTCAACAGCTTTTGATCATCACCACCGAATTGAACTTCAACAAACTTGAAAATCAAACTTACCAAGGAGATGATCACTAGCTTCTAATTCGTTTAAGCTTCTCAACTTGATCGAATTCGGCTCCCAGAACGATATCCCTTCGATCCGGAATTGACCGAACCCTCATTCTATTCTCGCGAATTCTTGAATGATCTGAGGATAAGAATAAACTTTTACTTTTATATATGAATTCTTCTCGAGATACGCATCGCGCTATCTCGAGATCGATAGCGTGGTTGATGTGTAAAAGTGACACTCCTTAAAGTGACACGATATTTGACACATAAAGCACTTACATTTCGTTCGAGACGATCCGATAATCTATATATTTCTAATATTCTTTTGTTTTTCAATATATATATTAATATATTTGAAAACATATAAATATATAAATATATATATATATCACGCATTATTCATCAATAAACTCACTGAACATGCCTAAAAGTGTCTTTAAGCATGCACACTCTTGCCACGACTCCCTTGTCACACTCGGTGTCCCTGTAAACCATTGTTTATTAGGTATTTTCTTTTTTTATATGCTTGAGTATAATTTCCTTATTATACAACAACCTATATGTAAATTGGTTTAACAATACAAACAAACACTATTCATCATGCAAACGTACACAAATGTTAATCGAGGTATGCCAAACTTAACCATAAGCCTAACCCGGGTTAATTAGGACTTGGATTAGTACTAATCACCAACTTAAAGTAACTGGTTGTTACAGGATAAGTTTGGTAACATCCTTTAACGTATTGTTTCGTTTCAGGACTTGTAAGCGAAATACATCATACATTTTTTAAGTTACCTAAAAACTCAAATGACAAATTAAAGAAGGAAACACAAACTCGAAGTGGGAGAGGAAAGGAAACTCTTACTTGTTCATCAATGATGGATAACATAATTAAAGTTTCATTCTTGATTAGGAGATAAATATGATTTATCCTAATTTAATATGATATCAGAGTCGACGGTTGAACTGAAACCTGTGAGAAAAAACCCATTAGATAAATTTCGATCCCACGTGTGGAGTGTTGAAGATGTGTGGATTGCAAGTTAGTCTCACATCAATAAAAAGAAACTTTTTATAATGAATTATATACAAGATATTCTCATATCTAACATTATCGAGGCCTTTTTTGGGTTAAAACCCTAGCTCAAAGAGGTGGTTTTTTTTGACGAAATGGTGAATTTCATTAATTTGCTTACTATTACATCAATTTAACAATGATCTAATCTCCATAGGAGCAATATCCCATACAATAGGTTCCAAGTGACTTCACGAGAGTCTTGCTAGTCGGTGAGGAACTTTATTCGCTTGTCGATGGATATGACCATAAGACCAATTCATATGCATCTCCAATATAGTTCGACAGTCCCTCAAGATCTGTCTGAGTTCCGAATCATCTCCACATCCCTTCTTACATCCATGTACCATAGATCGTGCATCAAGTTTGAATGAGACATTGTGAATTTCTAATTGTTGTACCCATAACGGTGCCTCTCTGAACGCCATCATCTCGGCTTACGATAGAGAGCAACATCTCGAGATTGTCTTAGCCATCCCATTTATGAATTGGACATTTGAGTCGTGTAGGTACACTTCCATTCCAATACACTTGTCCTGCGAGAATTGGGCTGCATTAACATTACACTTTATCCTCCCCGCAGAAAGCGGTGACCAGGAAGCACGATCCATCCTTGAACTTGGACTAGCTGAAAGTTGTCCCCCAATCTTTTTAGTGTTCTTCTGTTGGGTTTTGGGGTTAATACGCATCGAAAATTACAAAACAATTTTGACAAAAACCCCAACAGGATCCGAATCTAATTCCATTAAAAACGTTTAAACCATGAAAAACTTAATCATACCTCAATCGCAATATACCTTTCTGAAGGTTGATCGATCTCTAAGGCGCTGCCAACGACGAACGCCCTCTACTAGTAGTCCACACACGAACGGTGGCCGAGATTCGAAGTGCTAGCTTCGAGAGAATACCAAATCTTTTTGTTTCTCTCCAAAACGATCCAGAGCATACCAAAAACCCTAATTCGTTTCTAAAACGAAAATAGAGTTTCAGCCTTTTGATCTTTCGTATGTGTATTATAACTTAAAGCGTCTATTTATACAACCCTTGTATATAAACGGTTAAGTAAATTACACATATACCCTTACTTAAAGAAGTATAAGTGTAATACACCACAAAGACGTTTCTGTCATGAATTTTATCACATAAAATTCATTTTTTCTGAATCATCTTAAAATCTCGCAAAACCATTCTTAGTGTGTGACCCAATAGGCTCATACAACGTTGCCAGTGTACCAAAACACATTTTGGTATACAAGTCATAAGCAGTCTCTAGCAAGACATTATGACTACCCAAGTTGTACGAATATCAAATCGATACAACCTAATCAACAGTGTATATAACATCCTTTTGTCACATGATATCCTTTTGATCAAACATAAGGCATGAAATTGTCATCCAACATGTTCAATCGTACTAGTCTCGATCTCTAGGTAGACTGAAAACATCCAAGTGACATTGATCAATATCAATTCACTTAGACTAGGCCTTTTAACAGTCTAACACATCGAGGGATCCACTAGATATCTCTCTTTATATGAGAGGGACAAATTCTATCTCGATTACACAACTTCATCACATTGCTCGCACAGTAACCAATCACAACCTTTATAATCGTCCGATTAAAGACAACGTTTGATTGTGTCAAATCATTGTGTTCCTAATGTTGAAGTCTCTGGTAATCTCAAGTCAGAGGACTGGAATATATACCTATCATGAGAAACAACTATGACTTAATCCATGTGATGTTCTCATAGCGGGTCGGTCCAGTACTTTGTTCCCTAACAAGTACTCGTGATCTTGATTCATATCCCTATACGTATAATCATCATATGATCATCAATCAAGACTCACACTAGTCTTAATTCATTATAGTTCCCACTACAATGATCGACTAGGGACATTTAGGATATTTCTGTAAATACCCATGGATCTTATTATAATGTAAACATGCAAATTAATTATAATAAACAACAAATGAAATCCTCTATTTTATTAACTAAAAGTATTCATAAAGACAGTTAATGGATCGACCTAGGGCACATGCCCCATCATATCCCACTTGCACTAGGGCTAACCATACATGCATTTAATGCCTAATGATCTAACATGACCATCATGTTTTGCTTGTGGAAGAGCTTTTGTCAATGGATCCGCAACGTTGTCTTCAGTAGGTACTCTGCAAATCTTTACGTCTCCCCTCTCAATAATTTCTCCGATGAGATGAAAACGCCTGAGTATATGTTTGGATCTGTGGTGTGATCTAGGTTCCTTGGCCTGTGTTATTGCCCCGTTATTGTCACGATACAAACAAACAGGGTTAGCAATACTTGGAACCACACCTAGTTCGAAATGAACTTTTTGATCCAAAGCGCCTCCTTTCTTTGCATCGGACGCCGCAATATACTCGAGCTTCTATTGTAGAATCTCGCCACGCTATTGCTTCGAACTTTTCCACTTTATGCACCCCCATTCAAAGTAAACACATATCCAGGACCATGCGATCTAAAATTATCTATATCGTTTGAAAACTTGCATCTGTGTAACCATTTACAACTAGATCATTTTCAAAACCTCCATAGACCAAGAACACTTCCTTAGTCCTTCTTAAGTACTTAAGGATGTTCTTTATCGCTATCCGGTGACTCTCACCCGGATCCGACCGATATCTCGCTTGTAGTGCTCAAAGCATATGATACATCGTGTCGAGTGCATAACATGGCATACATGATAGATCCAATAGCTGATGCATATGGAATCTTATTCATACGGTCTCGCTCATCATTTGTCTTAGGACATTGAGTCTTGCCGAGACTTATCCTATGAGACATTGGCAACAATCCTCTTTTAGAGTCTTGCAAACTGAACCTATTCGGCACCTTGTCTATGTAAGCACTCGACTTAGACCGATTAGCCTCTTAGATCTATCCCTATAGATCTTTATCCCTAGGATATAGGTCGCATCTCCTAAGTCTTTCATTGAGAAACACTTCCCTAACCAAGACTTGACATTCTCGCAATGTTGGGATGTCATTTCCGATGAGTAATATATCATCAACATACAGTACTAGAAAAATAACTACACTCCCACTGACCTTCTTGTATACACAAGGCTTATCTTCGTTCTTAATAAAACCAAAATCCTTGATTGCTTCATAAAAATGAAGATTCTAACTCCGAGAAGCTTGCTTTAATCCATAAATGGATCTTTGAAGCTTGCATACCTTCCTAGAATTCTCAGGATGTACAAAACCTTCAGGTTGTGTCATATACACGTCCTTAAGCAGCTTTCCATTAATAAATGCTGTTTTTACATCCATTTGCCATATTTCATAGTCATAATATGCAAAGAATGGCAATTAAAATTCTTATGGATTTAAGCATGGCTACTGGTGAAAAAGTTTCATCATAATCAACATCTTGAGTCTGCCTGAAACCTTTTGCTACAAGTTTTGCTTTAAAAGTATGCACTTTGCCATCCATGTCAGTTTTCTTCTTGAAAACCCATTTACATCCAATGGTCTTACCACTTTCAGGTAAATCAACCATGTTCCAAACTTGGTTATCATACATGGATTGCATTTCAGAGTTCATGGCACTTAGCCATTTATCTTAGTCTAGTCTAGACATAGCCTCCTGATAAGTGGTGGGCTCATTTTGATCTATAAGCAACACATCACGACTATCAATAATGAGAAATTCGAATCTCTCTGACTCATGTCTTACCCTACTAGATTTACGTGGGCCTTTTGTCACTTGCGGAGGTTCAACTAGTTCGGAACGTTGTTGAACTTTCAGTAGCGGTTCAGTGTTTACCTGTGATTCTTGAACTTCTTCAAGATTTATTTCTCTCCCACTAGTGTCTTTTGAAATAAACAGTTTTTCCATAAAGGCACCATACCGAGCAACAAACACTTTGTTCTCGGCGGGATTATAAAAGTAATATCCTTTTGTTTCCTTAGGATACCCCACAAATAAACACTTGTCAGATTTAGGTGCTGGTTTTTCTGAGACTTGTCACTTTACGTAAGCCTCACAACCCCAAATCTTTAGAAAAGACAAACTAGGTCTCTTCCCGTACCATATCTCATATGGTGTTTTATCAACCGCTTTAGAAGGAACTCGATTTAGAGTGAAAGTCTGCGGCTTGTAATGCATAACCCCAAAAGGATAATGGAAGATCTGCATGACTCGTCATAGATCGAACCATATCTAATAAGGTTCAATTTCTCCTTTCGAAACTCCATTCCATTGTGGAGTTGCTTTGGTGGAGTCAATTGGGAGACAATCCCACAATTTCTAAGATGATCATCAAATTCTTTGTCTTAAATACTCACCACCTCGATCTGATCGAAGTGTTTTGATAGTTTTACCAAGTTGATTCGCACTTCATTTTGAAACGTTCGAAACATTTCAAATGATTCACTTTATGTTTCATAAGATATACATAACCATATCTCTTGAAATCATCGATAAAATGTAATGAAGTACTGATAACCTCCTCTAGCCATTGTGTTTATAGGACCGCATACATCAATATGTATTAGACCCAATAAATCACTTGCCCTTTCACTGTGTCCAGTAAAGGGACTTTTAGTCATCTTGCCCAATAAACAAGATACGCATGTTTCATATGTTTCTAAATCAAATGAATCTAGAAGTCCATCTTTATGGAGCTTCGTTATGCGTTTCTCATTTATGTGCCCGAGACGACAATGCCAAAGATAGGTTTGATTCAAATCATTTGACTTGAATCTCTTTGTATTTATGTTAAAGACTGGAGTATCAGTGGACCTTTTCATGCTTAGAATATAAAGACCATCATAGAAATCAGCATTTGCATAAAATATGCCTTTACGAGAAATGGAACATCTATTATTTGCAATAATAAAATCAAAACCATCCATATCCAAACATGAAATAGAAATGATGTTTCTGCTCAAGGCAGGCACAAAATAACAATTATTTAAAGTTAAAATAAGTCCACTAGATAAAACTAAGTCATATGATCCAACAGCCAGTGCAGCAACTCTTGCTCCATTCCTTACGCGGAGGATGACTTCTCATTTCTTCAACTTTCTACTTCTGGTGAGTCCCTGCACATTTATACAAATGTGAGATCCACATCCGGTATCTAATACCCAGGAATCACTAGTAGATAAATTAATTTCGATAACATAAATACCTGTAGTGGTAGTCGCACTACCCTTTTTCTTCCTTAGATCTTCTAGATAGAGTTTGCAATTTCTGAACCAATGTCCAGGTGCATGACAGAAATGACAATTTCCTTCTTTTTCTTTTGGGTGTTTTGAAGCAGGAACAGGCTGAGGCTTGACTTGTTCCACAGGCTTTGCGACAGGTGCAACAACAGCCTTGGCAACTCTAGCCTTGCCTTTGCCTTTCTTCTTCATTCCATTTCCCTTTTAGACCATCAACATATTACTAGAGGGTTTCTTGATATTTTGTTCAGCAGTTTTGAGCATCAAATGCAAACTCTGAAATTGATTTCTCCATATTATTCATATTGTAGTTCATCACAAATTGTGAGTAACTTTCTGGTAATGAATTCAGGATCAAATCCGTAGCCAACTCTTGGCTTATGGGTAATTCGAGTCTATCAAGCTGGTCAACGTAGCCCTTCATCTTCAGAACATGAGGACTAACTGACGCACCCTCAGTCATCATGCAAGAATGTAGGTTCTTGATCGTCTCGAACCTTTCTTACCTAGCTTGTCTTGTTGGAACATTTCCTTCAAATGTTATAGCCATGTCGTAGGTTTACATTAGTTCCATGTCCTTCGAAGTTCGGGAACCATAGTTGCCGACTGATAATACATGCAACATCGGTAGAATCATTGACATGCTTACTATGCGCATCCTTCACAAACTTTCGTAGCATTGGCTGGTGGGTCCTCGGGGATTGGAGCATCCAGGACATACAACTTGCGTTCATGCTTAAGAACAATTCTCAAGTTTCAACCGATCAAGAAAGTTAGTCCCGAGATAGCTTATCCTTCTCAAGGATGGATCGCGATGACAGGGGATTATTGTTACTTGAAGAGGCCATTGATCTACAATAAAAATTATGCAAAGTTTATTTTAGTATAGAGGAATAGACTCCCACTAAATTAACAACCCTCCTAAAACGCATCTTTATTTAGGGGGACTAAAATCCATATTTCACCTAATTCTATGACAAATATGGCATGAAACACGAAACTAGATTATTTAGGTAGGTAACAGTTACCAATTACATCTTATGTAATTTTTAGATCATTTTATGAGATACATGACATCTTATGTCTTAGCATGTTTTTATCTCATCATTTGCCTAAAGCTCAAAACTATTTTGATGGCTTTATTAAGTCGAACCATTTTAAACATTAAGGTAACTCTTACCCAACTTGTCTCACCAAGATAACACAATACACCCAGCTATGGCTGAAACTATATTAGTGTGATCGAGGCCTTGACAAGTGTTTAAAATGGATGGCACGAGACTTAAAATTTAATAGAGGGATTTTATTCAGTTTTAGGGATTTTATGTAAACAATGAAATATCATATATTTTATTGATTTGTTCAATCACTAAACAATTTGGAATTTTTTTAATTTTTTTTTTAGAAGACGAATCTCAATTCCGAAAATTGAAATTCGCTATAGAAAATCATATTTTTCGCTGATTTTACTATATTAAATTTACCCCTTAATTTATCCAAAATTAAGTCAATTAAAACATTTTTAATTAACCCGGGCCCACATCTAACTAATCATCTTATCCTAATCCAATTAGGACTTTAGATATTTGAATCATAGCATATCACCAATAACAAACTTCTCCATATTTATCTCCTATCCAATAGGGATAACGAAACCGATTTTGGTTATATCTCATACTCTAATTTGTTATCTATCTTTATAAAATAGAAAGTTCATAACAAAATAGATATAAGAGATAAATAAACAATTTCGAAAATTAATTATTTGCAATTTCGGTCCTCATCCAGATAATCACAAATATGTATCATGAACTACTATCCCAATCGAACCTAATCATATTAGTTTCGAATTAATATTCAGCCTTATACAATTCAAGAAACGTAAGACAATGTAACATAAATATGCATACTGAATTACAGAGATTTCATCCATGCATCAATACATGAAAAATAAAGATTATACCTAATGGTGTCATGGATCACAGAACACGAAATTCAATTCATTGAAATTATTTGAATTAACCTAACATGGTTATTAGCATGTAAGAAACTGATTTTAATTAAATCACGAATATATGTATCATATACACAAAACATGATAATAAATCTCACATGAAACTTATGTATATCACACATACATAAACTATTAACATGCTTTCAATCATATATCATGTATATATCAGAAGAAAACATGCGATGAATTTAATGGAATCAAACTTGAAGGCTCTGATACCGCTGTTGGGTTTTGGGGTTCATACGCAGCGGAAATTACAAAACAATTTTGACAAAAACCCCAACAGATCCGAATCTAATTCCATTAAAAACGTTTAAACCATGAAAAACTTAATCATACCTCTGTCGCAATATACCTTTCTGAAGGTTGATCGATCTCTAAGGCACTGCCAACGACGAACGCCCTCTGCTAGTAGTCCACACACGAACGGTGGCCGAGATTCGAAGTGCTAGCTTCGAGAGAATACCAAATCTTTTTGTTTCTCTCCAAAACGATCCGAGCATACCAAAAACCCTAATTCGTTTCTAAAACGAAAATAGAGTTTCGGCCTTTTGATCTTTCGTATGTGTATTGTAACTTAAAGCGTCTATTTATACAACCTTGTATATAGACGGTTAAGTAAATTACACATATACCCTTACTTAAAGAAGTATAAGTGTAATACACCACAAAGACGTTTCTGTCATGAATTTTATCACATAAAATTCGTTTTTTCTGAATCATCTTAAAATCTCGCAAAACCATTCTTAGTGTGCGACCCAATAGGCTCATACAACGTTGGCAGTGTACCAAAACACATTTTGGTATACAAGTCATAAGAAGTCTCTAGCAAGACATTATGACTACCCAAGTTGTACGAATATCAAATCGATACAACCTAATCAACAGTGTATATAACATCCATTTGTCATATGATATCCTTTTGATCAAACATAAGGCATGGAATTGTCATCCAACATGTTCAATCGTACAAGTCTCGATCTCTAGGTAGACTGAAAACATCCAAGTGACATTGATCAATATCAATTCACTTAGACTAGGCCTTTTAACAATCTAACACATCGAGGATCCACTAGATATCTCTTTATATGAGAGGGACAAATTCTATCTCGATTACACAACTTCATCACATTGCTCACACAAGATAACCAATCACAACCTTTATAATCGTCCTAGGTTAAAGACAACGTTTGATTGTGTCAAATCACTGTGTTCCTAATATTGAAGTCTCTGGTAATCTCAAGTCAGAGGACTGGAATATATACCTATCATGAGAAACAACTATGACTTAATCCATGTAATGTTCTCATAGCGGGTCGGTCCAGTACTTTGTTCCCTAACAAGTACTCGTGATCTTGATTCGTATCCCTATACGTATAATCATCATATGATCATCAATCAAGACTCGCACTAGTCTTAATGCATTATAGTTCCCACTACAATGATCGACTAGGGACATTTAGGATATTTCTGTAAATACCCATGGATCTTATTATAATGTAAACATGCAAATTAATTATAATAAACAGCAAATGAAATCTTCTATTTTATTAACTAAAAGTATTCATAAAGACAGTTAATGGATTGACCTAGGGCACATGCCCCATCATCTTCTACATATTGAACCAAGCTAGGACATTCTCGATAACCTTTCCACTGGGTATCATTCTTCTTCCAAACAATGTTATTTCTATAGTTCCAAATAACGCGCATAATGATGCAAATATGTTGTGCAGTACTGGGATTTACCGATTTCAGCATGTTAGGAAACCAATTTTTAATTGATGAGTCCCCTACTCAATTGTAGCTGCCAAAGTTACTCGCCACGGCCCTTTAGTAATTGCACATTCAATGAAAAGATGTTCCAATGTTTTTTACCCTATCAGCAATAGGAGCACTTATCATCTATCTACAATCCCATCTCTGCTAGTCGAGCTTTTATAGGAATGCATCCCCTCAAAAGTCTCCTTATGAAGTGTTTCACCTTCGAGGGTAGTGAGAGGTTCCACACTTTATTCCACTCCCCTTCCATATGATGTGTATTAATATTTAAGATATTATCCATAGCCATTCCATATCCTGACTTCGCCGAATAATGCCAATCTTTTGCATAGTGCCAAATCACCTTATATTCCTCGAATATACTCAAGGCTACTTGTTGGATTAAATGAACGTCTTAGACATTGAAGGTATCATTTAGTAGTTCCACATCCCATTCCCTAAGGTCTGGCATCATCAGCTCATTCACTGTAATGTTCCCCAACTCTTATGCCACTGGTGTTGTAAGTTGGAAATTGTGATCATCTATCAACCATGGATCTGCCCACACTCTAACATTTGTGCCATCGCCAATACACCAGCGACAACCTCTCTTAAAGACTTCTTTTGATGCCATAATCCCATGCCATGTATAGCTCAGGTTATGGCCCAATTTAGCTTGCCAAAAGGAAGCGTTTGGATGATACTTTGCTTTAAAGATTCTTGTGATCATAGAGTTTGGATTAAAGAATAGTCGCCACCCCTGTTTTGCTATCATTGCAAGATTGTAGCTATGAAGATCTTTAAAACCAAGGCACCCTTCCTATTTCCTAGTGTACATTCTCTCCTAACACATCTAGTTTATCCCTTTATTCTCGTTGCGTTTCGAGCCCCACAAAAAAGAATTCAACATTTTTTTGTAATGCATCACAGGTAGATAGTGGAATTAGAAATATACCCATATAGTAGCTTGGAAGGCTTGCGCAATAGATTTCAACAAGACTTCCTTCCCTGCTTTCGAGAAAGATATGTGATTCCACAATGGCAAGCGTTTCCATAATCTCTCCTTTTGAGATGTGAAGATCTTACATTTCTTTCCATTAATAATTAAAGACCCAAATAGTTGCTATCCACCATATCGATATATACCCCCATTATGTTTCTGATGTGAGCTTCGGGTTCGATTATGACATTTGACAAAAAACATAGCTGATTCTTCAAGGTTAATAACTTGCTCAGATGCATTTTCGTATCTATCAAGAAGGTTCTTCGGGCAGCTTGCCTCCTCCACCGAGGCATGAAAAATAGCAAGCTATCATCTGCAAATAGCAAGTTAGTGATTGATGGAGCTCTTTTGTTGACCCTAAACCTATGGATATTGCCTAAGTTTTCTATATCATTTAGAATAGAGTTAAGCCTTTAGCGCATAAGATAAATAAATACAGCGACAATGGATAACCTTATCTCAAGCCTCTCTTTGGATGAATTGGCCCTATCAAATCGCCATTAAAATTTACATGTGAAGTTACTAAAGATACAAGGTACATTACCAGCTTTACACACTGTAGTTCAAATCCTAGTTTGATAAGAATTCCCTCCAAGAACGCCCAATCCACCCGATCATAGGCTTTGGATATGTCTATTTTGAGAGCCATGGTCCTAGTCTTTCCTTTGTATTGCACTTCATTGCATGAAGGGACTCAAACACAACCATCATATTGTCAACGATCAAACGATCATGGAAAAAAGTCGACTGTGTTTCCAAGACTAGAATATGGAGGTGAGGCTTCAATCTGTTGGCAACCACCTTTGCCATAACTTTGTAGAGGACATTGCATAATGTAATAGGTCGAAAGTCCTTCATGGAGCATGGTTCGTCATTTTTGGGAATCAACACAATTATTGTGTCATTTAGGCCATTTGGAAATTAGAGAGAATCCATCCACCCTACACATTGAGAAAAAACATTGTTCCTAGTTAGTTCCCAAGATTTTTGATAAAAGGCTGGGCTAAAACCATCCAGGCCAGGGCCCTTATTCGGGTGCATCTCTGCCAACGCCTTCGAGAATTCTTCCATCGTGTATGGTTCTCCCAGTTAGCTTCTCATCTAAATTGTAACTCTTGACTTCACAACATTCAGTACTTCATCAAGTTCGATTTGGGATGATGTAAAGGGATTTGTGAAGTAATTGAGTACAATTGATTTCATTTCTTCCATTTTTACAATTTTGGTCCTTTCGTCATTCACCAGAGAGCGAATGCAGTTTTGTTTTCTTTTGAATGAGTCTGGAACATGGAAGTACTTGGTGTTTGCATTTTCGTCTTGTAGCCATAACATTTTTTACCTTTGTTTCCAATAGATCTCCTCTTGTTCGAGGATAAGCCCCAGTTCGCAATCTGCTTTTTGCTATCTCTGATTTGCTTTTTGAATTTCCCAAAGATATCTTTCCCTCATTGCTTTAATAAGCCATCACAACACTGTAACTTTTGCAATACAAATCCCCTACTATCTTTCTTCCAACTATCCTTCATAATCCTCTCAAGGCTCTCCTCTTTGAGCCGAACATTTTCAAACTTAAATCGATAATGCCTCTGCTGTTCTTCAAACGTCTTGCTCTATAGAAAAAGTGGATTATGATTTGAGATCGGAGCTTGCAAGTTTAGGACTTGGGTATTAGGGAATAGTCTAAACCAGTTTTCATTGGCAAGTGTTCGATCCACCTTTTCCTCCACAAAGTGAGTAGAACCTCGGCCTCTCTCCCATGTATATATATATGCCTCTTCATTGGTACATCACTCAAGCCACATTCAAGAACATTATTGCCGAACCCATTGTAGCATCATGTTAGATGAGCAGCACCACCATGTTTGTCAGATTGGTTTATGAGGTCATTAAAGTCGCCAATTATACACTAGGGATGTGCAAACTGTCGTGATAAGGCATTTAACAAATTCCACAACTATTTACGTTTGTCTCGGTCAGGGAAACTATAAAAGCCTATGATCCTCCATCCCTGCATATTTTGATAGTTAATCATTAGATCGATATGGTTGTTTGAATAACCTAAAACCGAACACAAATCTTTCTTACGCCATAAAGCAGCGATACCACCTCCCCTTCCTTGGCGATCACCAACTAAACACCCTTCGTAATTTAACGTATTTTTTATTTTACTAAGTCTTGCTTTATATGCAAGAGTATCACATAAGAAAATAACACCATGCTTATTTGAAGTAACTAAATCTTTTATAACTAATTTGGCCCGAGAGTTGCCAAGGCCTCAGTCATTCCAACTAAGGAAATATATGACTCTAGGCTGAGTTCCCCCTTAGAACTTGCCGATAGTTTTCAATGTTCTCGAGAGCAATTGCTTCCTGAGGGGAGTCCTTATCTATGATCATACTCGGATTGAGCGTGTTAAAAATCGGATTTGGACAATTTGTTGGGCTTTTCCCTAGGTCCATATTCCTTTTCTTCCTATCTTCACTAATGTTTAGGCCCACTTCCTCATCAATTGCGCACTTTCCAATTTGATTTTGATGATTTGAACCTCCTCCATCACCGCGATTATGCACTCCAAGAACCTCGCTATTATTTGTGATCATGACTACGATGACGAACCCCCACCCTCAGAGTTCGGTGTTTCCTTTTTTGTCTAGCGTTCATTCTCGTCGCCGAACCGCAACCACCAATCACCACTCCGATCTTGTTTCTTTGTCAGAGCCCTCAACCACCGTCCCTATCTTCGTTGAAGGATATTAGGATTCTCGGTCTCAAACAACGCTGGACAAAAACAGTTGCTATGGCCTAGAATGCCACACAAAAAGCAAAATGTAGGGAGTCGCTAATATTTGAATGTAATTACACTGTTTTTACCATTACCAATGTTGATCTTCTTGGCTCACTTTAGTGGTAGTTGCACTGGCATTGAGACCTTAATTTGCATATACTTTTGCCATACCGCTGAATTGTTTTCAAAATCATACTTGAAGAACTTGCCAATAAAATCCCCAGTTGCTTGCCCACGTCTTCATACATAAAAATTGTTGGAATGTCATAAACTTGTACTCAAGTCATCTAGCAATCCCCAGCCTTGGAATCTTGCCCTTCTATAATTGTTTCCGGATGAGGAGAAAATTGTTAAACGTCCATGGCCCTCCTCTACCACATTATTCATGTCAATCTTGTGGTAGAATTGGAATATGTATGTGTTTGTTAGGCATTCAGTAACTAATAATCCTTTGGTTGTTTGCCAAATGCTTGTCATACGGCCCCTTATCATATTGAAAGTGATGTCTTTGCCTGTTAAGAATCGCCCCACCAAACAAAGATTATACGTTCGCTCCTCCGATTCATTGGCCATCGGAGCTTGTGATATCTCCTTATTCTCTCCATTTGATAGATCAAGAGTCTCAAGAAGATCTTCCATTCTATTGAAGAAGGAAGCAGAACGCACCCTTTACGAGAAGAGGAAAACCTGATTCTCAATAGGGAGAGAATCTACAGTGCCTCATAAAAAGTTTTATCTACTTAAAAGTTTCAAAGAGGCGAAGGTGGTTAAATTGAATATATGTAATCACCAAATTGCTAGATGACTTCTATATATGCAGTTGTAATTAATGGGCAATTATGCAACAAAGCCTTAAATTAATCACTTAGCCAAGAGTCTCATCAGCTTACACAATTAATATCATAGAGAAAATTGTTCTTTCGCCTTTTACTTAAAAACAAATTAAGCCAAAGAAATTGTCTCAACATTGGTTTGAATCGATATAGTTTTCTAATTAAAGACTAGGTTTTTTGCAACTTAATTTATAATTTTTTTATGATTGAGGTTAATTTAGGGAGTCGAAAATTTTTTTTTTTTGTTTTTTTTTTTGCAAAGTCAAAAACCATTTCCTACCAATGAAAGCTGTGTTGAAACCTATGAACAAACCATCAGCTAGAGATGTAAATTTTGTATAGAACTCAATGTCAGACTTTTAAGTTAAAGTTTCGAGTTCGACTAATTATGCCATAAAGGATCCCCTTCTCTTATCGAAGACCTCCCTTGAATATGGATCTAATGATTTGGTACAGTATTTGTGAGTAAGAATTCATGAGTTCGAATTCAATGGGGCAACTTATTTCTTTGTTATAAAAAAACAATAAGTTGATTTAGATCAATGTGTAACTGCAAGTGACTTATTTTTTAGCCCCTCACCATTTACTTATGGCAGTACCTCATCGAGAAAATCAAACTTAAAAAAGTCAATTCTTCTGCAAAATGACCTTTATGCCCTCATTGCGATTCCTTTTCCTCTCATTTTGTGCATCCCACTATCATCCCTTCACGCTCTCTTATCGTGGTTTGTAGAGCATCATCAAGTGGCTCGACCTTCTAGGTCAGAATTTCTAGTTGGAGAGTCGGTCAGAGCCCACCGAATCTCCAGTTGGAGAGTCGGCCAAAGCCTATCAAACTTATAATTAGAGAGTCGGTAGGAACCCGCCAAAGTTTTAAATCGGCAGTTTTCAATCAAACTCCACGAAAGAAATTTGATTGGGCAACACCAAACCTAGAAGATAAGTCTTAGCTATATGTTGCCGAACGTAAAATAGATGAATCAACTAAGGTTTTGGAGTTGGATGCTTCAATTTAAATGAAGGGGTATTTTGGTAAAAATGTTAAGTGCGTTCACAAATTAAAATTTGAATTTGGGGTGTACTAAAAATTCAGGTGCCCTTATGAAAATATGGGGTGCGTATAACCGAGCTCTATTTTTTTTATTCTGCTAGTGGCTTTCAATACCGAATAGGGACACAAAAAATTCTTTAAAATTTTTTGTCAACTAATATATATATATATATATATATAAATGATTTTGTACCACTTTCGTTAAATTTAGATAAAAAAAGCCTACCAAAAAATAAAAGAAGAAAAAAAAAGCTAGCCTATAATATCTTAAAAAAAAAATCAAAAAACAATTATGATGAGTTTAGGGTACGTAGTAGACTAAATAGCATAAAAAAAAGAGATTTGTTCAACCAAAACACCGGTTAATGATTCATATGGTCCCATACTCCCAGTAGTTGGACAAGTCCTCTGTACCCACTATTAGGGGGATGCCACTGTGGTCCTCGTCTAGAGGCCTAAAATGGATAGTACTTACTGTCATGGATTCCATCATTCCACATAGATGTACACACTGCATAGTCACAAATAGAAACATAGGGAACTATTAGAGTAACTCATTTTAGACACCGTCTTTAAGTAGTGACTGAGTAAGATGTCGTGCAACACACATCGAGATGTGCATGCACACATCTTGAGGTGAAATGTACAGTATCTGACTGAGTCGGTGCCCAAAGTGTGTTACTTTTGCATTTTTCGGTAACAATATATATATACTATATATAATGTCAATCCTATTTGCCATTCTATTAGTCCAGAACTTATCATAATTCTAAGAATGCCCTCAAATGCATTTTTTAATTCGCTCAAGACAACTTTAAAAAGTACAAAATGAGGGCATTTTTGAAAAATAATTGAACTTATTTTTAGTTAGTGTTCAAAATGGAAGTCTATCTTACTTTTCCTTAATTATTTCGCTCCACTTTATTCTCAATCCAATTAAAACGTGGTTTCAAATTGTTCCAATAAAAACTTCATATTCAAAGTATGTCCAATTAAACCGTCAATTCTTATTTCAATGTCGCATATTTAAAACAGTTTTTTCTTTTTTTCATGCCTCATGTGTGGAGCACGTGTTGGTTGACTAGTGTGTGTGTATATATATATATATATATATATATATATATCACGTGGTCTTAATTTGCACGAGAAGCATATTTTTTGATATTAAGATACATGATTCGCATCAAAATATCTCTAGTTCCTATAATGTGGCAAGTGTTTAGAGGATCTAGTGTTGGTTAAGATGAGGTGACAAAATATTTTTATTTTGATTTTCGTTTACTTTTATGTAGGTTTTGTATTTTTCTTTATATTTAATATAATATTTATCTAATTTAAAAATAAATAAAATAATAGCTAAATAGAATAATGTAAAAGATAATGTTGGTTGGTTGAAGAAGAGCAAAATTTTGATTAAATGTTGCACTAAAATAGTATAAAGTTGTACTGTTTTTAATGGTTGTGGTTGAAGATGATCTTAAAGTCTTTAACAAAAAAAACAGTTGCTCGATTAGTATATATGAATGATGAAACCTAATTTGATTATGATATCCTATAATGAAATGATTTTATAGCTATATTTGATATATTTTAAAATGAATTTGTTTATTGCAAATACAACAATAATAACCACCAAGCCTTAATAACAAATTAAAATTTGTTTTTGCATATATGCTTGTAAAATTACTGAATGAGGATGTGAGATTAAATGAAGTCGTAAGACTTTCAAAACAATATTGTCGTTAAGATGTTAAGGTTGAGAGGGGTTATGAATTAACATTTGGTTATTTATTTTAATTTTTCAAATTTTTCAAATATTTTAAATTTATTATATTTATTTAAAGTTTTATATGAAATAAAATATATTTTAAATAAATTTTATTGATTAAAAATATGTTTATTAAAATTCATAGAATGTGTTGCGATATGTGCACCCCAATCATTACTCGGGGCACCCCATTTAATTCCAACACCATATGAAATAACTTATATGCCCTCCTACACAATTGAAGAAGAAAAACAGTTTGTTTGGGCACCCTACCACATTTTTCATTGTAGAATAACAACTCTAACCGTTTCGTTATCTTCGACGATGATCGAACGCAACGTTCTTCAATCAAAGAGTGCGTACAAGGTTTGTATGTACTTATTTGTTACTATTTTTCAATGGTTTTAGGCATGGATATGTAGTGTATGTTGGTGGGATGGAAATGGTTTTTGGTTGATGCATTTGTACCTCTTGATATGTAGGTTTCGTCGCGATTCATGTGTGTTTAGTGTACAATGGATGCCCAAGACCTAACTGTAGATGATGCAAGACATTTGGAGGTGAGTTTTGTACATCTAAAGGCGTTAGGGTTTTAAATCACGAATAAATAGAGGCAACACGATTGTTTCAGCTACACAGTACCAAGACTTTTCAATAAGTCTCGAAGAGCGGTAATCGAGCCTGAAGATATAGTCTCGGGTAGTATAAACCGATACATAGTGATAAGTTTCGGTTAACATTGGTCCGAGAATTTTGGTTGAGTCTCGTTCACCCCATCCCGAGACATTGCACTGTGTATCGGACTTGCATGACCGAGACTTACAAAATTCAAGTATTTTTTCGTTGTGATTCTAAATTCTTACGAATTTCGCCATGTCTTTTACTAGAATTACCTTCGATAAGTGTACCATCGCCATATGTGCCATCACGAAGTATGTCATTTGCAAGTGGCTTTAAAGACTTCTCTAACCTTTTTACATGGGAAGTACCTTTTGAAACTAGAGCTGAGGCTGTCGCTTGGGTTCAAGCTACAAGTCGTGCTAGGAAGTTTGTATTGGTTACGAAGAAATCCGATACCACAGGGAATGGACGTAGGGAAGAGTAGCAATTGCATGTGAGAGATTAGAGATATATATGGATGATTCTCAAAGAGTTGGGTTTGCTAAAGCAAAATTACTTGGTAAAATATCACAAAATGTGACAAACAGATAGGAAGAGGAGGACAACATAAGGTCCAACACTGGTACCAAAAAATGTCAGTGTCATTTTCTTATCGAGATCGAGGAGTTCCCGGACTCAAATTGGTATGTGAGAGTTGTAAGTGGCAAACACAACCATGACATTGTGAAATACTTGGAAGGTCTCTAATTCTCAGGAAGATTAAATAAGGATGATGCTGTTATTTTACATCAAATGAGTAAAGGCAATGTTAAGCCTTGTCAGATCTTGAATACTTTGAAGCAAAGGGATGCGAACAATGCTTCCACATTACGGACAATACATAATGCACGACAAAAGAATCAGATTAAAGATACCGGTTGGAGAAGTCAAATGCAACAACTTTTACACTTACTGGAGAACTATATGTATTTATGGTAGTATATGAAGGACACTGAAACAAATGTTGCGACAGTTTTATTTTGGGCACATCCAGACTCCATCAACTTGTTGAGGCGTTTCCCGTTCGTTATTATCATGGATTGCACATATAAGACGAATAGGTACCGAATGCTATTATTGGAGGTTGTTGGGGTTACTTCAACATATATTACATTCTCGATTGGATTTGTTTCATATCATCGGAGACTAGGACCAACTATACTTGGGCATTGAAAATCTTGAGAGGTTTATTGGACAGGTGGTCTACATCTAAGGTTTTTGTCATCGATAGAGAATTGGGCCTTATCAATGCAATTGAAGATGTTTTTCCCCAATCATCTACATTCTTTGCACGTGGCACATCAAGAAGATGGTGTTGAGCAACAATAAAAAGAAGTTTCGAGAAAATGAAGACTTTAAACTCTTCAGTGATAGGTGGATTGCTTTAATGTATGCTAAGACGAAAGCATCATTCGAGTATAGGTTGAGTACAATGCGTAATGAGTACCAAAATGTTAAAGGATTGATCATTTATTTGGAGAAGACTTGGTTGCGGAATTACAAGGACAAATTTATATGTGCATGGATCGATTCAGTGTTTCATCTTGGAGAAACCACGACTCAGAGAGTTGAATATGCGCATTCCACTCTCAAATAATATGTTGACACTTGTGCTGCAAACTTTGAGTCTCTTTGGAGTGTCATCTTTGGAATGCTTGGCATACAACATAATAAGATCAAAGCCTTATTTGAGGTTAGTCTGAATGTTGTCCAACATGGATATATAGATGGCTTGTATTGCCATTTGTAGGGTTATGTCTCTTAGAAAGTGTTGAAGTTGATTCATGATGAGGTTGCACGTGTCGAGAATGTAGGGAAAGACCTGGTCTTATGTGGTTGCGCGATACGTACTATTCGTGGTCTTCCTTGCGCGCATGAGCTTAACGTGCATATTTGAGCCATTCACCTATACCAGTTGAGGACATTCATGTTTTTTGGAAGAAGTTGAGTATGATACCTGAGAAATTTATAAATTGGACTGGCTATAACTTCAATGACGAGATTCAAAAGGTTGTGGCTAAGTTTAAATCATGCATTGATGAGCATGTCCATCTTAGGGTTATTCAATAACTAAGAGAGATTAGTTGTCCTTCATCGACAGCAGGCGTAGCATGTAACGACCCATTTTCAAAATGGACTACCATGAGGGCCGATGTGGGCCCACAACCTGGCCTACCAGCGCCAATTGTGTCCCACATGCCATTTCATCCACCAATTAGTCGTTATTAACCTCAATAAACAATATTTTTACTATTTAAATTGTTAATGGCCTCAAATCATGTGTCTCTAATATGATATTATTCCCAAATAAAACACATCGGAAGTCATTTATCATATCAATTCATCTACTAAGTAATTAAGCCATGCATTTAACTATGATACATAACGTGGAAAACTCATATCCTTAGAGATTAAAAATATACCTCAATGTATCGAAATATCAAAAGTATAGAGTCCTAATGTCTCACACAATCCCGAATCCCAAAACAAAACAACATATGTAGTCCGTATTCATGTAGCTTACCCTTGCCCCGGCTCGTACATGGATCTACATTCAAGCCATCACAAAAAGACGGATGACGAGTCTAGAGTGAGTATTCCCAAGAAAATTAAGTGAGCAATACTAAAAATAAATATTAGAATTTAAAGAAAACTATTAAATAAACATGTGGAAATATAAACAGTCAACTGTGCTCATCGCATGCGTATGTAATAGTGAAAGCTCAAAGTGTGTATTCTTAGCCCCTAGGGTCAGACTAGCGCCATACTTCGGACTCCCAACAGACTACTACCGGCGAGTAGCACTCAAGCAAGGACGGTATCTGGATCCGCTAGGTGGTCGGCGTGGAACCTACAATGCACCCACACGTGCCTATCACTATCTTAGGTAGCCATATTCATTGAGATGACATACGTGCTATGGCCCAGTAGACGTACACACAAAAATGGCACGGAGGGACAGCCTCAACGTCCGTCCATTATAACATACCAGGAATAGAGTAATTAAAGACAAAAATCGAATTTAAAACGCAAAATTAAATACTGCTCAAGAAATTTCAGTTGGGATACTACACACCTCACACTGCACTCTGTGTACCGCCATTAACCACCGGTCCGGCCCCGCCTAGTCCCGAATATCCCAAATTATAGCTCGTACTGACCTATTTTCATGTATAAGTGATATTTAGTCATTTGTATGTGTGTTAAGTCATTTTACACCAATTATGTCAAAATAGGGGTCTATTAGTGCGCTAGGTCTAGGTATTAGCTCGCTAGATGCCCAGACAGTTATACGTTCTTAGCACAGACGAACATTAACGCGCTAGATTCTGCAATTAGCGCGCTAATCGTGTTCTGGACAACAACACGGATAAAAATTTCTAGGTTTTCTACCACGCTACCAACCCAACAACAACCACGACACTAACAACAACACTTCAAAACACTAGAAACGGATCCTAACAACAACTCACCAACCTCTAAAACATCACCAACATCAACAAAATTATAATCAAAAGATAGAGCTAGTTGGGGTGTGTGTGGTTCTCACCTTGGATTTGATGTTTCACCCCTCCAAGCCCATTGAATCTCTAAGATAAACTACTAAAACCCTTGTTTTCTTTCTCTCAATCTCATATGATAGGATAAGAGAGAGAAAAGGTAGTGGAAAATGAGGTCCATCTTGACTTTTATAGTCAAATGGCATCTCCTCTCACATGTGCATCTCTAGACAATCCAAGGCACCTTTTTGCTCCTATTCTACCCTTCATGACTCCAATTATGCACCTTTGGCACACTTACCCTTGTTCTTAGCACAAAAAATTCATTTTCGGGGTGTTTCGACGGCCAATTTCTCATCCTGAACCGTGATATATGCGTACTACCATGTCCCTAACCACCAAATATGCATTCCATATTCTTTATTTATCCAATTTTAATCATCTTGTGTGTATTATTTCCCCCGACCTAGTGTTAAGTCAGTTAAACTACCCGGTACCAGCGTCAACACGCATATCAAGGCGAATACGTTACACACAGGCTCGCATGTCAAACGGAATATAATAATACACATTGTGCTGCCATTTACGCTATTTTGATATAAACATCACAAATTAGCAATTTAGCATACAAAAATAACTATTTACCTAGCTCCAAGCAAGCATAAGCCTAATTGCAGGTTCCGCAAACGTCTGAGCTATCAACCACATCTGCAATCACATCATAAGTAATGGTGAATTACATTTAGGCCATTACATAGCACCAAAGGCAAAGGTTTGGACAAGGGGGAGACCGACACTTGGTGGTTACGGAAAAAAGGGAATAAAGGAAAAAAAGAAAACAATGACTCAAACAAGTGGAAAGTCGAGGAAGATGACACGTTTACGACGAGAAATCTTAGTGGCTTTGAGTTTGTACTCACAAGCGAGGAGGCAGCCAATGCGCGAAGGAAGGGAAAAGAAGTGAAGCATAAAGTTCATCGAACACGGGGGGCATTGTGGGAACATCTGAGATTTGATTCATTCATACCATTCAACCATATTGGATTTAACACGTTGAACGTACTATCAATGTGGATAACAATGGTCATTGCGGATTCCATTTTGTTGGCTCCGGTCTTGGATTGTCAGATGTGGACGGTTAGATGAAGTCCGAGAAAGCATGGTTAGGGAATTGGAAAATCACAATGAGTGTCGGAGGGATTTGCATGGAGGTTTTTACATAATGGTGAGACGGGCTTTGGAATTTCGTAAAGGTATGGAAATGAGTTTCGGCAAGTGGATGACCCTTCCGGATATGGGACTTGTAATCGCAATGACATTTAACGTTGTATTAGTGAACATGTCAAAGGGTAGTTGCATGTCATTTCTTCCCTTACGTGGTGCCTTTCTGCAAACGAAGGATCGTGTAGTCATTGGCGTAACGAATGTGAATGACACTCATTGGCTAAAGGTAAGTTACCCATTTCTTATTGTTTGTTAACTTGCATTGTGGTGGGTTACTAATTCATTATTGATAACACTATTTGTTTTGGACTTTTAATTGACATGTCACACTGAAGCCTAATGCACCGGTGGCCCCCGTATTTGTTGTGTGGAGGACATTCGCGGATGTTGATTCTCAAGGCTTGGGTATTGGTATTGACATCCAACCACGAGTTCAAGTTCCATCTTCGCAGTTATACACGCCCATAGTTATAGACTTAGCGGAGCCTTAACACTTTAACACTTCAATATTGTTTATTGGAGAAAAACCTTTGTTGTATTCGCTGCACATTATTGTTGGTTATCTCCCCTTAGTTGTAACAACTTCATGTTGTTTTTTTTGTCAAATCCATGAAGTTGTAACAACCTATCATTTTATGTGAAATATATCAAGTTGCCAATTCTTTTATTCTACTGCATTGTATACCAAGTCCAAAACCAAAACTTAATTTGTACAATTGTGTACCAAGTCAAAAAACGTAACACAACAATATATTCCTTGAGGTTCTATTTTTATATCATAGTGGGAAGTCTGCATAATTCAGCAGATCTAAATAATCATGTGAAAATATTGTCTCGACCAAGCATGTTTGAGAAGCATGCATTAGTCTCGAATACGCCCAACCGAAAGCAATAGTCAAGTCTCGCTTACCCTATACCGAGATCGATAGCAAAATAACGTTCACATGTTGTCGAGACCCCTTACAATCGGAATAAACCGTGGTGCCTTAATCAAATCAGTTGGGGTGCCCAGATCATGTCGGTACTATATATCCGAAACAATGTACAACATTTCGACCATGGAGTACCGTAATTTGGCACAATTTTCAGATGTGCGTAGCCGAGAAATTGAATACGTACTACACGAAGACACACTTCAGTGGGATGTAATCGAAACAAATGTACTTCTTTCTGCCATGCTCGATCGAGATGTTGTAATGAATTACGGACCTGTCTGGCTGAGACTGTCAACAAAATGATTGACACAATAAACTTTCAATTCTCAACAAATTAAATAAATAAAGTGGGACCATTACCATTCCAACACCAATATTTTAGCAAAACATGTACCAAACAGTAAGAAATCCACGAGTGCATAGACCAACAAAAGAGAAATGCATTAAAATCTACAACAAATTGTACTAAAACAACATCCCATTTAATAACAAATCCAATAAGTACTTAACCAAATTTAGTATTCTTCATATTTTTGTCCCTAATGTATGTACGTTGTGACTTGGGTGGCTACAAGAAACATGGTATGGTAGTGTTGTCATGCTAGGAATCCCTAGTAGGCGCAGTCGGTGTCGCGGCGGCGATACCAATACCCCGACCCATCAGATAGCCTACCCATCATTGGCTATTTTCTCCGGCGCCTCCATCTTGGCTATTCCCGCCAGCAAATGTAGCCATGCCAACATGGTGTCTAAGGCACGCCGATTACACTGTTCAATAGAAAACCCAAAATGTCAATAAAAATAATACATAACACAAGAGTCACAAGTTAATCTTAAATCCGAGCATTTTACCTCCAACAACTTATGGTATGCTACTATATCGTCGTCTCTATCACCAATATCTGGGTTCTCAATGATAGGATGCGTGTAACGGCCCATTTTATTAAATTTGCAGATGTGGACGCTAGCTCAGATCTACGTGGACACCGCGGTAGGCTAGGACACACGTGGGCCTAAGTATGATGTTTATTGTGTGTTGGTTGCTTATTTGCGATGCAACTTATTAAAATACATCGCATGTGTGTATGTTGCATAATCTTACGTGCGAGATTATGTGAACTGTATTCGCCTCGATGTGCTTGTCGACGCGGGTACCGGGTAGTTGACGAGACCGAATATTAGGTGGGGGAAACTAAAACACAAATTACATAAAAAGTAGCTAAATAGCTAAAATGGAATGGGTATTAGGTGGCTAGTGACGCAGCGGTATGCGAATATCGCGGTTCGGATGTGAAACCGGTCATCGAAATGCCCGAAACACGTACGAGTGTCGCAACTGTGTCACACTTTGGTGTCAAGTAAAAAAGTCAACAACACTTATCCATACAAGCCACCACATTTTCTCTCGCATCACCTACACCTCACACACGTACACACACACACCAATTGTGAGGTCGAGAAGAGGGAGAAGAAACAACAAAGAGGAGGAGGATAAGAAGAAGTTGGGAAGGAGAGGATAGGGGTGGAAAAGTCACGATCGATGTGAGTTTTAGTGGTTTTTGCTGGGTTTTCGTGGGGTGGCCGAGAGTGGGGTTCGGCCATGGGGGCCGAACCGGGTCAATATGGTGATGGTAGAGGTGTCTCCCCTGCTATAGACACCACTGGGGTGGGGGTGGAGAGTAACCCCAACCCAAACAACAGGAAGTGAATTTTTTTTTAAAAAATTCTGATCGAACTAGAGGAATGGTCGATTAGATAAGGAAGGTGCACACGCCTGGGCACGCGCGTGTGCTCCCACCCCCGCGGGAGCGCGTGCGCTCCCACCCCTCGCGAGCGCGTGTGCGCCCACCCCATAGGCCGAATATGGACCAGTTCTGGCCTAGGGTTGGGTCCGACCCAACCCGAACCAAATTTTTTTAAAAAAAAAGAAAAAAAAAAAAAGAAAAGAAAAGAAAAAGGAAAGAAAAAATTGGAAAAAAATTCCAAATAATTGGGAAAATCTTGAAAAAAATATATTTCGATAAAATAAATAAAAATTGGCAAATTTCTACAAAAAAATAAAATATTTTGGAATGTTGGACGCGACTTTTTGCAGGGTTTTACCTCAAAAAGCACGAAATGGGCAATTTGGCCTAAAATTTAAGAAATTTCTTGTAAAATGTCATGCTAAATCCGAATTATTGATAAATGGACATAGGTGGACGCGGGTGATCAATTGACGACCAAGGACCCAGTGTACTTGGACTCGGGGATTGATTACGGGGTATTGGAGTGCGTTGTAAGGTTTGTAAAACACAATTGAAAAATTTCAAGTATTTATTTCACTTTGTATTTCCATTCTATTTCAGTATTCCTTGTGGTTTTTCTTGCATCTATATCTTGTCATTGTTTGGACGGTTGGTTGAGTTACTCATATCGGATTTCCATTGTGTGTCTATGCATTTTAGACCATAGCATGTATATCAGGAGTTCTCGGTGGATAACGACCTGAGCTAATGAACTGCTACATGGGTGCCTCGTAGGTCCACGTCGGCCACCGAGAGGGACCAGGTGATAGCTAGTTAGGTGCGCCCACTAGTGGGATCCTGGAAGGGTATTTCGAAGTATGGTTTAGTCTGACTAGAACATTTACATACACATTTCCACTTTATTGTTATCTATGCATGCGATGCCCAACTTACAGTTGTCTGTTTACATTCCGCATGTTTATTAAACAATATTTATTGAATTCCACTTATTTATTTGAATGCTCGGAGGAGTTCCTTGAGATTTTACTGACTAGACTCGTCATTTATTTTCTTCTGTGATGATCGAGTGCAGATCCGAGTACAAGTAAGGGCAAGGGGATCTTAGGCGACTACCTCTGATTTCCTACCATCAAGGACTACTTATACGTGTGTTTTATTTTGATATTTTGATTATTTTGGTAACTGGAGAATATCATGACTTTGTACATAGATACGTTATATGGTACAATTGCCTACCTCTATACAGAGTACTTTTTAGGGTCTTTCCACAATATGATTTGTTAAATTGCTTATAAATATTTCTTGCATTTAAGTACGACTTCCGCGAATATGTCATATATACGTTGTACACACAAGTAGATACAAAATTTGAGACAGTAAAAGGATCGTACAAGTGTAGTAGAGCTAGTTGGCAATGAGTATACGAAGACACGTCACCCCGAGGCGGCGAGGGCCGCCACGGTGGTAGGTGTCGTACACGTGTAGCAAGGCCAACTGGCAAGGAGTACATGGAGAAACGTCACCCCGGGGCGGTTAGGGCCACCACAGTTGGTATCAGAGCAATAAAAGAGGAAGTCTTAAGACAATACCACTTAATCAATGAACTTATATGTGGAAACTCAAAGTTATTGCCTTAGAACTTTAGTTGGGAAGTGATATGAGGCGGGTATAGTTAGAACTTATATATGAGTTACATTTTCATTTTAATATATAATATACGGCTATTACAAGAGCAGACCGCGGTACTAGCGACACTCACTTCAGCTAGAGAGCCAGTAGCTGTGGCCGTATCGGCGGGGACAACTGTTGTTCAGGTGGTACCCCAGACACCAGTTCTGGGGTAGAGACAGAGGAACCCACAGAGACAGCTACTGCAGTCACTGTTCCTAGCCCTGAGACATGATAGTCAGACCTTGATACAATATATGGAGAGGTTCTGACATTTGCTTCATTTCTTTCTGGATGTCGCCGGAACAGAATGCTTATAGATCTATTATTTCACCAGAGGGGTTGATGACATGATTGCGTTAGCAGTAGTGTCGACTGGAGCCACGACTCTGCATGAGATCTTTGACAGGGCACTGGCTCATGAGACATACATACTGCAGAAGGCTGACAGACGTGTGACTGGTAGGGAGGTACAACCAAGGTACAGTTCTTGGTTGAGTCAGAAGTAAAAGAAATCAATGGATCGTCTGGATAGAGGCCAGAGAGATGATAGAGGGGAGATGGGCCGTCGGGACAACTTTCATTACAGTTAGTTCCGATATGAGGAGCCACAGCCAGTTCATGCTATCACCTCAGCACCAGTGGATCGACAGAGGTCGTAGCAACAGGAGTACCATCGGGGTCGAGATTAGGGGAGCCATGACAGGGGTCAGGTAGACTGGGGTATGGGTTCGAGATCTAGAGACGGACATATCGGTAGACTAAAGAGCTATAAATGTCACCAGTGTGGGCAGATGGGACACTTTAGGGCTGACTATCGGACACCACCATCACCACAGGTAGACTGGAGAGTCATAGATGTCACCAGTATAGTAGACCAATTGCCTATCTTTTCAGGCGGCTGAGACCCCACGAGGGGAATTATTCAGTGCACGTCTTGGAGCTTGCAGAGGTCGTCTTTGCACTTAAGGCTTGGAGGCACTATCTTTATGGATAGCGATTTATGTTGTATACAGATCACTATAGTTTACGTTACATCTTCACGCAAAGAGATTTGAATATGCGCAAGTAGAGATGGATGGAGTTGCTGAAGGACTATGACTTCGCTATTGAGTGTCACCCTAGCAAAGCGAACGTCATAGCAGACGCATTGAGCATGAGTAGACGCGATAGTCAGACTATTCTGCAGCAGATGAGACATGAGCATGAATTATTACAGGCAACATCAGTCATGTGCATGACCGAGTTGTCGGCTACGGCGGAACATCACATGTTGTCAGATGAGGATACCACCGTATCAATTGAACGATTTACCGAGTGTCAGAGGGCTGATGGGCTCTATGAGCAAGTCAGTAGTCTGTCTCGGAATTCGAAATGCACTGATTAGACAGAAACCATAGATCGGTGTTCGAGACACCGAAGGAGATTGTGGATACATGCGGATCAGGAGATACGAGACGTGATTTTGGAAGAGGCATACTGGTCTCATTATACAATTCATCCTGGTCGGACCAAGATCTACCATGATTTGAGGCGACTATTTTTGGTGGTCAGGGATGAAGACTGACGTATGTGCATACGTTAGGAGTTGTCACATTTTCCAGCAGGTGAAGGCCGAGCACATGAGACCCGATGGATTATTACAGCCATTGCCCATTCCACAATGGAAATGTGAACATGTCACTATGGATTTTGTTAGTGGGCTACAACAGACATCGAGGCATCACGATGCAGTTTGGGTAGTGATTGATAGACTGAAAAAGTTGGCTCACTTCATTTCAATCTCGATGAAATACACGTTTCCCCAGCCGAGCATATTGTTTGAGCAGGAGATTATTCGACTTCATGGGGTGTCAGTTTCCATTGTGTCAAACAGAGATCCCAGATTAACCTCGAAACTATGGGAGGCAATGCAGGAACAGTTTGACACCAGGTTACAATTTAGTACAACTTATCATTTTCAGACCGACGGATAGTCAAAGCGACTGATCCAGATTTTGGAGGATATTCTCAAAGCTTGTATATTACAGTTTGGGGGTTCGTGGGAGGATTATCTACCTCTATGTGAGTTTGCATACAATAACAACTATTAGAAAAGTATTGGTATGCCACCATTTCAGGCACTGTAGATCACCTGCGTGTTGGGTAGAGCCGGAAGATACAGCGAAAGTAGGGTTTGAGATAGTTGTTGATCACATAGAGAAAATCTGACAAATTCGTCAGAATCTGCAAGCGACACATGATATACAAAAGAAATACGCGGATAGGTATCGCGAAGGTTTGAGCTATGATGAGGGCGATATGATGTATCTGAAGGTTTCTCCTTGGAAAGGTCAACAGAGATTTGACATTAAGGGGAAACTGGCGCCGAGATACATTGGGCCATAGCGGATTGCACAGAAAGTAGGCACTGTTGTATATCGGTTGGAGTTACCTGTCGAGTTAGCTAGGGATCATCCGACATTTCACATTTCCATGCTGAGACTTGCTAGGTCAGGGCCGAGACCGATGATTGAATTGGGACAGGTGGAGATACAACCTTACGTGACCTAAGAGAGACCGATAGAGATCGTTGATCATCGAGTACAGATTCTCTGGAATAGGGAAATCGTGAAGGTTCTAGTTTGTTGGCAACATCAAAGGACGGAGGGACTCATCTGGGAGCTTGAGTTGACGATGAGGACGCGATACCCTAAGCTATTCTCTGGTATGGAACTTTAGTTACAGTTAAATTTCGAGACGAACTTTTATTTAGTTGGGAAGAAATGTAATGTCCTATTTTATTAAATTTGCAAACGTGGACGCCAACTTAGATCTACATGGACATCGCGGTAGGCTAGGACACACGGGGACCTAGGTACGATGTTTATTGCGTGTTGGTTGCTTATTTTCAGTGCAATTTATTAAAATACATCGCATGTGTGTATGTTGCATAATCATACGTGCGAGATTGTGTGAACTGTATTCGCCTCGATATGCGTATCGACGCGGGTACTGGGTAGTTGACGGGACTGAATATTAGGTCGGGGAAACTAAAACACACAAATTACATAAAAAGCGGGCAAGTATCTAATATGGAATGTGTATTAGGTGGCTAGTGACGCAGCGGTACATTAATATCGCAGTTTGGACGCGAAACCGGGCGTCGAATCACCCGAAACACGGGCGAGTGTTCCAACTGTGTCACATTTTGGTGTCAAGTAACAAAGTCAACAACGCTTATCCATACAAGCTACCACCTTTTCTCACACACACACACACACACACACACACACACACACACACCGATTGTGAGGCCGAGAAGAGGGAGAAGAAGGAACATAGAGGAGGAGGAGAAGAAGCCGGGAAAGAGAGGCGAGGGGTGGAAACGTCGCGGTTGACGTGAGTTTTAGTGGTGTGCTGGGTTTTGGTGGGGTGGCCGAGAGGGGGGTTCGACCATGGGGGCCGAACCGGGTCAATGTGGTGATGGCAGGGGTGTCTCCCCTGCCATCGACTCCACTGGGGTTGGGGTGGATAGCAATCTCAACCCAAACAACGGGAAGTGAAATTAAAAAAAAAATCTGATCGAACCAAAAGAACTGGTTCAATCAGATGAGCGCGTGCGTGTGCACCCACCCCATGGGGAAGGCCCAGAATGGGCCAAGCTCCACCCATGGGCCGAGCTTGAACATGTTTTTGCCCAGGGTCGGGTCTAACCCAGTTGGGTCGACCCGACCCAAACCAATTATTTTTTTTTAAAAAAAAAGAAAAAAAAAAGAAAAAGAAAAGAAAAATGAAAGAAGAATTTGAAAAAAAATTCCGAAAAAATTGGGAAAAATTCGAAAAAAAAATATTTCGATAAAATAAATAGAAATTGATGAATTTCTATGAAAAATAAAATATTTGGGAATGTCGGACGTGACTTTTTGTGGGGTTTTACCTCGAAAAGCGCGAAATAAATAATTTGGCCTAAAATTTAAATTTTTTTTCGTAAATTGTCATGTTAAACCCAAATTATTGATAAATGGACATAGGTGGACACGGGTGATCAATTGGCGATCAAGGACCCAGTGGACTTAGACTCGGGGATTGATTATGGGGTATTGGAATGCGTTGTGAGGTTTGTAAAACCCAATTGAAAAATTCTGAGTATTTATTTCACTTTGTATTTTCATTCTATTTTAGTATTCCTTGTGGTTTTTCTTGCATCTATATCTTGTCATTGTTTGGACAGTTGGTTGAGTTACTCCCATCGGATTTTCGTTGTGTGTCTATGCATTTTAGACCATAACACGTGTATCAGGAGTTCACGGTGGATAACGACATGAGCTAATGAACTACTGCTACATGTGTCGGTGCATCGTAAGTCCACGCCGGCCGCCGAGAGGGACCAGGTGATAGCTAGTTGGGTGCGGCCACTAGTGGGATCCTGGAATGGTATTCCGAAGTATGGTTTAGTCTGACTGGAACAAGCACACACACATTTGCACTTTATTGCTATCTATGCATGTGATGCCCTACTTACAGTTGTCTGTTTACATTCCGCATGTTTATTTAACAGTATTTATTGAATTCCACTTATTTATTTGAATAATGCTCGGATGAGTTCCTTGAGGTTTTACTGACTGGACTCGTCATCCATTTTCTTATGTGATGATTGAGTGCAGATCCGAGTACAAGTAAGGGTAAGGGGATTTTAGGCGACTACCTCTGATTTCCTACCATCGAGGACTACTTGTACGTGTGTTTTATTTTGATATTTTGATTCTTTCAGGAAGTGGAGAATATCATGACATTGTACATAGATACCTTATATGGTACAGTTGTCTACCTCTATACAGAGTACTTTTCAGGGTTTTTCTACAATAGGATTTGTTAAATTGATTATAAATATTTCTTGTATTTAAGTACGACTTCAGCTGAATATGTCATTTATACGCTGTACGCACAAGTGGATACGAATTTCGAGACAAAAAGGACGGGCAGGTGCCGTACACGTATAGCAGGGCCAGCTGGCAAGGAGTACATGGAGACACGTCACTCGGGGGCGGCTAGGGCCGCCACAATGCGAGACTTGAAGGAACCATGACAGATACTCTAGTGTGGCCATGAAGTCGAACCTTGCTTTCTCGCCTCGGTCTTCAATTACAAGTGAAAAGGAACACCACCTTTCCCGATTTTCAGGTACAAACCCATACTTAACCGAGTACTTCAATGCAGTGGGGCTTTGGTTCGCTTCAAGAAGGCGATATGGAGCTGGTAGTATCCCTTAAACATGACCAAGTTGTCGAAGAATCCTCTCCGGATGGTACGACTCTACCACATTCGTGTACTTAAGCGTACTAGAGTGGAAAACGATGGGTAGAACAACACCATTGGGCCTGACATCAGAGTATGGATCCCAAGTCACCTAAACCAATGAAGTCAAGAACACCATTAAAACATACTCGTCATAAATTAGAGTACCAAAAATATCCAAATCAATCACACAACTCACTCGGCCGCAACATATTAAGGGTCCTGTGAATGGCACTGACCTTGTCCACATTAGCTACCATCTGATGTTTCTGCATCCATCTTGAGACCCGTGGGTGTATGGGTTCGAAATATTTCGCATTAGACGATGTGAGCTAGAGAGGGAAGTGCTCGTATATCCATCCCTAAATACGAATGACCAAATTTAAGTTAACTTAATTAAGTAGTAAAAACACAATTACAAGACCAAATCAAAACATAACAAAGCCACAAGGACCATAAAATACGTACCTCAAGTAAAGTTAGATATCCTGCAATTTATGAGACCTTTGCTCTGTCGGATGACCTGAGATGACGGTAGAGGTAAGCTAGGGTGGCAGCACTCCAAGCGTAGGTCCCGGCCTCATCCAGTAGACAATGAAATTGAGACTCTTGACCCACATTTATCAGCGAATAGAGTGCACACAAGCAAATACAATAAGTATGCCCGTGTAGTGCACTCCACTCTAGGGTATGTACGAGAAGTGGAACTACTATTGAACTTAGGTGGGCAAAAATGACTTTTCAACCAAGCTAGTTGCACCATTAGACCCATCATGTAGTTAACCTTTTCCTCAGCCTCGCCAATTTCAACTCCAAGCAAGTTGGAAACAATCTTGATCGCCTCCATTTGAGACTCCTCTATTCATCTGCTGAAATTCTCGACTGCTACTACCTTGCCAACCACGGGGATGTGCAAAAGCATGATAACATCCTCGAGCATAATGGACATTTCACTAAAGGGTAGGTGAAATGTATTAGTCTACATATGCCACCACTCCATGAATGCTGAGATGACCTCCTTATTTCCCTTCCTATAGAAACAGTCTATGAGTGAAGCCAAGCCAGACCTCTGAATGAATTTCAGTAGTGCTTGGGTGTCGAGGTGGCAATACTGGAGATCACACTCAGCTATTTGGGCCTCATGGTTTATGCACTTAAGCATCTGACAATACCGCAACAAAAATTCATTACTAAATAGATTATAATTTATGAATTGAAAGAGTTGTTGCAAAATCAAATAAAGTAAACACCGAGAACGTACATCACCATCCCAAATTGGTTTCGCAATATGATCCTTGTAGCTCTTCAGTAAGGACCCGTCTATGGGAATCACCAGGGAATGGAGCACATCAGTCATGCTCGGACTCCACAGTATTTCGGCTAACACCACCACTGGCTTGCCTTTGGTATGTAGTGGTTTTGGCCCCGCTACTACTCCTGCTCCCCACGGGGATATTAGATGCCTCAGCCTCCACCGCATCCCTCGAATATGGGCATCCACGCACACTCGAAGTCTGAGTAGCATGTTGCTTCTCCTTCCGATAAGAAGCAGTCTGTGGCCTCCTCTTGCCACGGTCAGCGGGGGCAGAAGGACTAGTAGAAGTCGTTGCCACCTCAGCCCGACGTTGTGCTCTTGTCGGCTTACCATCTACGTTCTGCTTTGATACTGCTGCTTAATTTCCCTCTAGCCATATCTGATTAGAAAATGAATGTAAAGCACATTTCACTGATAGTAGAAAAAAATTAATTAAAATAAAAAACACAATGTCTCGGTCAAGCAGGTCCGAGACAAAAAATTAAGTCACAGTGAAGCGTAACAGAGAGCATTATTACGGTATCGGTGTGACATAACCAAGACATATTGGGTAGTCTCGGATTGTAGATTCCGAAACTATAACAACAAAATCTCAATACAATGTTGTCTTGGTAAAGGCTCACCGATACCACTTCAAGCGGTCTCTGTAGATACTAAACGATATGAGACTGATATGTCTCGATTATCTTATGTCTGTGATAAGGGTTTTAGTCTTGGCATCGTGTGGCTGAGACTACATATGAACTAACGGTCCTGTGTGGCCGAAGACAACGGGATTCGAGAAAAAACACTAATTACTCAAATTTCGATGGCGGCCAACAATAATAACGAACCTAAACTAGGTAAAAATGATCTACAACATATACATACCTCATATTTCCCCTCGATTACATGCAATCACTAAATCCAAATACGTCCACGAGCCCTAACAACACCAAGCACAAAAACTGTCCAGTTAACACCCATACAGCTCGCTAGATGGACCGCACGAATGAAAACGAGGCAAAAGACTAAGAAAATTTAAAGATGGAGAAACGAAAATGTGAGAATGCTTAGGGTTTCTAAAACTTATTGTTCAATCCAACTAGGGTGCTCAACGGTTACATCCAGGGGTATTTTGGTCAAATTGGGGGTGCCTTGACAAATTTCTTGGGTACCCTTGTAAATGGGGTGCCCTGAGTAATGACTGAGGTGTACATAGAGCCCCCAAATCTTTTTTTATATATAAAGGAATTGTTTATGTAAGAAGGTCTCACATTGCAGCACATAACATATGAGAAGTTCTTACGAATTGACACGTGACATTATGATGATGTCACAATTTTATTTTGTTATTTTAAAGTAATTTCTTTTATTATAGGTGACATATTTTATGTAGATGTTTCTATTTTTGTTTTTCATGTTTTTTAAGTGTATACGTTTATTTTGATTTCATATAATATTTTGATACTTTTTCTTGCTCTCGCTCGCACAGGGGATGTCGACTAGTAGATAACAAACAAATAAAATAAATAAAACTAAAAAAAGTTTTTTTTTTTAAGAAAGAATAATTTTTTTTTTGGTGAAGAACGAAAAATGAAATTAATAATCAGAAAAGAAATACAGTTTGGTGTGGTGAAAATTGTTAAATAAAGTGAAAAATAAGATTTGTGGTTCACGGATGGTGCAAGGAAACCTAAAGAAAAAACCAGTCCGATTGGATTCTTGCCATCTGTCAGTAAATCAAAAGGCTATTAATTTTAGAAACACAAAATGTCCCAACAAGGCAACAAGGATGAGCCCCAAAACTTAAAATAATAACTAAAAACAAAACACCCATGACATGGACATAGTAAATTAGCAATAAATAAAGCTAAGGACATTGAATTGCAGAAAGAAATTTGGACTGTAGTACAAGTGACAAATTAATAAATCCAAACCTCTTTTTTTTTTAATCAAATCTAAACCTCTTAAATCATACTTGTATAATAAACAAATATAACCATAATCTTCTTCTGTCCTCAGTTATTAGAAGGAATGATTAAAAAGCAAGAGTGTGAGAAGAGTGGGTAGGGTGTAGCTTTCCTAAAAGTGTTATCATTCTCCTACACACTACCCCCACATATGCTTTTGTTATTTTTCCTGTACATTAAGCTGACCCCTCGAAAAAAAAAAAAAATCAATATTTTGAGGTAGAGAGAGAGATTTGTTAAAAAAGAAAAGAAAAGAAAAGGAGAAAGGTTTCAGAGAGGAATTCAGCCTTTGAGCAGTTCAACTACTGCGAAAGGGTCATCATTGATCATTGTATGTGTGTGTGTGTTTTGGTAGTTCAGTTCACTCACCTAAATAAAACCAACTACTCTGCCGTGAGGGCAGTTTCGTCATTTCACACCTCCACCGACCCTTCTCCTTGGCAACAGAACTGCTCTGCAACTTTGAACGACAAACCAAAATCCCCATATAACCATATAATAAAACCATTTGTGGTTTTTAAAGGTTTTGGATACATTATATAGCGGTTTTTTCAACACATTATATGAATATAATAGAGGTTTTTATGGGGAGGGATAGTGTGACGCAATTTTTATGGGGGGTTTGTCCCCTTGCCACAGGGTTTGAGATGGCACGGGCATCTGCCGTCATCACAGTTTCTTTCTCTCTCTCTCGTACTATCCAAACAAGATAAAAAAAAGATTGAACACGAATAAAAAATTTAAGATTTTAAGAGTGTGTGTGCGTGTGAGAGAACTTTTTTTTAATGGGACTTTACTCAGTTGCGCCATGTGTGATCCATTTGTTTCCTATGGAGGAACCAGCACTGCATAAGCTTTGTGAATCAGAGTAGTAGTATAATACAAACAGTTAATTCTATTAGCCCAAAATCCAAACACTGATTTCCCCCTTTTTGTATTCTTCAATTCAATGAACAAAATAACAATCAATTGATGAAGATCAACTCACCCTTTTTAAAAGAAGATAAGATCTTCAATTATTCAATTCAATGACAAAATAGCAATTAGTTGATGAAGATGGAACCAAACTTTAATGGAAAATAAGAAAAAATCACTGATTTTTTGAATTTTTATTCATCATCTATGTAGAAAGGAAAGAGACAAAAGAGAGACCTTTGATTCTTCTCTTACAGAAAAAAGGGGGGTAAAAATTAAAAGGGTTATGTGCTTCTTCTTATACAAATTCCTCCGATCCTCATCGACCGATCAAAAAACCAAAAAAAAAAAAAAAAAAAAAAAAAACAAAATTTATGGTTTTTCCTTCAGAATTGAAGCCAAACCAGTCACCATCTTCCCCCCTGTTTGAGGATTCTTCGGCCGGACCGCTGGCGGCTGCCACGGCGACACCCCCACAACCACCACCACCTCCGCCTCCGCCGGCACCGACCCCCGGTCCAAACCCTCCTCCTCCTCCCGGAAAATCAGCTCCAACTCCCCGGAGAAACTCAAACTCGACGATGAGTCCTCCGTAATTGGCTTGATTGGATTCGGTGGTGGTGGCGGCGGCGTCGTCGTCGTCGTCGTTATTGTTGTTGTTGTTAGCGAATTGGGTTTCGTTGTTGATGAAGATTGTGGTGGTGATGTTGATGATGTTTGTGGAGTGAGTCGAGTGTGAGAGGAGAGCCATTTGGCTCTCATGTAGTCGGCCTTTCGCCAGGGAGGAAAGTGCATACCTTTTTTCTTCAAGCTCTGCTTCGCCGCCTCCGACACCACCGAGACTATCTGCTGGAGACGATCCGCCTTCCCAACGAAGATCGGCGGTAGCGATTGCAGCACCGCTCTGTACATCTTCGTCGACCGCGCTATCTCGAATTCTGATCTGAAATCAATGTCTACTATTATCCGCTCTCCTTCCACAATCACGTCTATGTATTCATGCTCACCTGAAATTCCAACCAAACCACCCCCCCACAAATTCAAATTCATTCAATTCCTTCAATCCCTTCAATTCATTCATTCATCATGATCAATTTCAAATTATACCAACCAGCTGGGTATGAAGGGGATTTCTCCCACTTTGATTTGCAAATTGAGGCGTCATAGCACAGACCCAGAAGTCCATCTGTGACGATGGTTCTGGAACTGTCTTTGCCCATGAAGCTCTTGTTCATCTCCACAATCTTCGCGGTGTCTGCGAACAGATTCCTCTCTGCGATCGTAGCGCAAGAGACCAAGCTCTGCACAATTCAAATCCCCAAATCGATGAAACTCATTGAATTTTCAAAAACCCCCAATTTTTCAAATGCATAATCGAGAAAGAGTCTATATATACCTTGAGAAACTCGCAGCCCTCGCCGGAGGAACCTGCGTTCGCGCCCAAAGAGTCGCCGAAGCCGCCGAAGAAATCGAGTTCGTCGTCGGAGCTGTAGCTGCAGTTCCTGTTGAAGCAATTGCACCGGTTTCTGCCGCACTTGGAGGCCTTGCTCTCGTTTGCCTCTTCAATGAAGCTCTGCACCATCTTCGCCAAGCACACCGAGCTCGGCTCCAAATCGCCGCCATTGCTGCCATCTTTGCTGTTGATGTTGTTGCTGTGAGCCTCGCCGGGCTTCTCCGCGGTGGAGCTTCTCAAAACGCTCGTGAATTGCCTCTCGAAGAGCCTCTTGAACCGTGATTTCACGGCAGGCTTGATCGGATCGCTGCGTATCGAGCCAATCGACGTAGTCGAGTCGATTGGCTGGATCTTCATCGGAAACGGCATCACTGTAAACTCGAATTCGCAAAATTCGCTAATTCGCCATCCCAATTCGTTCAATTTCAAACTTTCAAGCGTTTTCAGACCTAAAAACCGATCAAAACATCGAAATCCCCAAAATCGCTAATTTCGATCACCTCTTCATCACTGATTTCACTGAAACATCGAAAAATCCGCTCTTTTTCAGCTAAAGATTGCTTTCACTACCGAATCAAGAAACCCTACTCAAAAATTGTTCACAGAACAAGCTCTGAAACCGAAATCTACAGTGCCTTCTCTTCTAATTGCATCAAAAGAATACAAAATCAACAACAACAACAACTTCTACAACGCTCACAAGAATCAAAAACTTCGATTCCGAAGATTACTATCTAGGGTTTCCAGATTGATCAAAAAGCAGATTTCGTGGAAAACGTGGGACCGGTGGACGGAAACGGATTCATCGCGGCGGGGCTCGGATCGGTCACAGGCCGGAAAACTCATCTCCGGCAAAGTCTCCGGCGAGAGGAAGTAAAGAACAACAATAGAGAGAGAGTGAGTGAGCTAAGTGTGTTGCTGTTTGGCGTCGTTTTGTTGTGGATTATAATTGATAAAGCACCTGCAGAGAGTCTCGGGATGTACTGTATTTATATAGGAAGAGAGAGAGATAGATAGGGCTGCTGACTAGGACGATATTGCCACATACGTGTCATACGTGGTGATTAAACTCAAACGGCGCTCCGTTATGTGGCTCCCGATTCACGTCGACACGTTGCCACGCTTGTAACGCCAACGTCTCAATCGTGAGGAGAGGAGATGTCGTAATTACCCTTGACTTTGGTTTTAATACGGGAACCCCCAATTGGGTTCCTCGTAACTGCTGAAACTGCCTTGGGAACATGGTAGTGGCAGAAACGGAAATGCGTTCCCACCTGGATTTCCAAGGGTAATAGGCGTAATTATCTGATAACGTGAAGGGCATTATGGTGATCTTGTGTAAAATGTCACTCTCAATGAGAGTAACCCGATCGGGTAGTACTAATAATGCGCGCTCTTCTTTTTTTATCAAGAAAGGGGATAGGATTGATATTTCGTACTTTGTCGCGTTTTTTAAAGTAAAATTGTATTTGTTTGACAAAACAAAGAGAGTAGAATTGTATTTTTTTTTTCTTTTTTTTTTTAAATAAAAATTAAATTATTTTGCCTCTCTAAGCTTTTAGTGTTTTTTGTAAGGTATTTGATTGATTGGTTCTACACCTAAACGTCTAAAATATTTACAACACATTGTAAAGCTCGATACTTAAATACTTCGAAAAATGCATAAACCCATCAGACATGCTGCCTTTTAAGATCAACGTACCCCAAATTTTTAAAATCTATTTATTTGTATCGTGATGACTTACTCCCACAAATGGTCATACTACACATAAAACAACAACAACCACAACAACAACAACAACAACAACAACAACAACAACATAGCCTCAGTCCCAAATTAATTGGGGTCGGCTACATGAATCAAAACCGCTCGTTACTTTAGTTGCACAGTTTCATCCCATTCTAACAAAAATCACTTATTTACAAAAAATAAAAATACGAAAAGGAAGAACTACAAAAAAACCCTAGATCTAGATCTAGGCAAGGAGGTAAAAAGAAGGGAAGTAAAGAAAAAGCTGAAAGGGTACCTAGTCCCCTCAAAATCAGTTTTCTCCCCCTTGAAAGACATTCTCTTCTTTTTCTTTGTTACCAGTACCACACCATCAAAATCTAGATTTTTTTCGAGCTTGTAACTCAATGGGTTTGAAATTATAATATATATATATATATATGGAAGGTTTTAAAGGTTGTTGGATGTGATTTTTTGATCTCGTTTAGATTTATTGTCGGTATTTTTACTTCATTATATATATGTTCATAAATTGATATCGTGCATAGATGAAGATTTTGACAAAGATACTTGCTAAGATAATCTTGATGAGAGAACAACTATACTATGAAATACGAATGTGTCAAACCCTAACTTGATAGTGTAGATTCTAATTTCACAAGCATTAAGTGAAACCACACTCAAGAGGGGGTGAATTGGGTGTATCGAGAAGTTATCGCTTTTTTAAAATAATTCAACAATAAAGATGCTATATGCTCATTCAAACGTAAGTATGAATGCAATGCAAGATGAAGAAGATAGAATAGATGGAAAGAGACACGCGATTTATAGTGGTTCGATCCAGTGATCTACATCCACTACAACCTCCCCGGTTAGGATTTTCAAACCCCTTCTTATATTGCCAATAAGTGTTACAATTTAAACGTACAAGCCTAGAATGCCTAATCACCCATTAGGACTTCCTACCTAGCCGCAATTAGGGTTTATGCCTAGCCTCAACTAGGTCTTCCCTTCGACTTAGATCCCACTAAGTCTTACAATCAACCACTTACAAGGAATATATGAAAATAATCAAATTCACTTTACAAAGTAAAGCGACACCAAATTCAAATACAACCAAGCCTCCTGGAGCCTAACCACTATAATGCAAGAAAGTATGAGAACAAATGAGAAATGCAAGTATATCACTGATTTTGTGCAAATATCAAATATGAAATTGTTTCAAACATATCGATTAAAACAAATCCGATTTCAAATCCAAAGAACAAAAAGTTTAACAAAAATCAAGTTTAAGTGCAAACTATTGTCCAAACCAGTCTTAGGGTTTAGTAAATCAAGTTTAAGTGTAAAACTCAAGACAAATGTGTTCAAGAACACAACAAATGATTTTCACAAGTCAAATACACAAAATATGAAATTTAAGCACAAGAAAAGCTAGGAAATCGAACTTTTTTACAAACCCGAGAGTGTGATTTAAAAATCAGTTCTGGAGTGGATGTTGTAAGATTTAGAATGCCTCAATAGCGCTGGTTTCAAGAGTGATTCAGTTGCCTCGAAAGATTACAAGTGATAGCGCACAAAAATCCAAGCTTCTTCTTTGAAAACTATGAGCACATTTTGGTTTTCTTGCTTGATAAGACAATAAAATGTTATACGTGGTTTGAGAATGTTCTACATTCATATTTAACATTTTTTTTTACCGTTCTAGTGATCCAAGGATTCAGATTTGATCGTCTATTCGAATTAAAGTGTGATTTTCAGCTTTTAAAAAAAGATGTCAGAAAAGCAATTAGAACGCTAATCCTTTAAGCTAGCTATCATGGGCTTCAAAATAAATATTTTTGGCCCTAGAGTTAGCTACCCCTTATCGCATCTGGGACCTTACCAAACCTCTTATAACATGTTATGCATGTTTGTTAAGGGTCATACAACCTGTTTAGGTGGTCGAGATGTTTTCACAAATTTCGAAAATAGAAAATCTCGGTTTCATGACTTACATATGGGTTTTTTTGCAAATACACAGTTGTTCTTTTCAAAAACCTTTCAAAACAAGTTTTTCATTTTCGAAAACTTCCACAATGATTTTTAAAGTACAATGTGAATATAAGAACATGGTTTCACACGGTTTGAGCTTATAAGACCAATTCAAGTGGCGAGTTTCATTTAAAACTCCAATGATCACTTAAAATTTGAAAAGCGATTTGAAAAACATGATATGCATGAACTAATGCATTAGGCTTGCGTAAATGAACCTGTGTACCTTACATCAATATTACAACATGTAATATGATCTATCGTCTTCGTTTCCTCGTGTGGACCGAATCTTGAACTTGTATAGCTTGAACACTTAAGATGTGATATTCTACAAACTTTGACTAACAAAAACACACTTAATAAACTTATTAGTATACTTTCACTTTGTTTGTTCCATCAAATCCTGAGTGGAGCAAAATTGACTAACCACTTAGTCCAACAATCTCCCCTTTTTTGATGATAACAAACAATGCAAACTTGACAATCAAAAATGGAATTCACCTGCATTCATACCCATAGTGCAATCACAAACAATCTCAAGTTCAATGCATGCATTTTCTCCCCATTTCGATAACATCGAAAAGTGGGGCCAAACTTCCCCTCACAACCAGCATAATTGAAAATGAGCAACAAATATAAGAACAACACAATGGATGGAGGACTCCCCTTACTAAATGCATATTACGAGACATAAACAGGTATATCAATGAAAGTCATTCACATGCAACCAATATAGGGTAGTGAACAAAAACATAATAGTAACTCAAAGATACGCAAAAAATGTTCATGATATTAAATGTTGAAAATGAACATTAACATAGTTGTGGCCTAAACAGCAGAGTCTACAACATAACAAATGTACATCAAAACACTGAAGACTAACATAGATGAGCCTAGTGCTCCCCCTAACTATGCTATGCCTAGATAATCCTCCTAATGAGACGACGTTCGACACGCAGAACCAGAGACAGGGTCATCTCGCATTGGCCTGGATGGCAGTTGATGGCCCTCTATGCGACGAAGTCGATCACCTTGACGCTCAAGGCGAATGTCGATGGCTGTAAAGGTCTGAGTCATGTACTCATTCACATAACCCAATTGCCCGGAGAGGTACGCTGTCGATGGAGATATCTCGGGAGGAGGGGCAACGCCATAAAACATCGGATAGTGCGGAGTTTGTTGCTACTGCTGTGACAGCTGTTGTGGAAGTGGTGGAGCCGCAACGTCCTGGTGAACCTCATAATCACCATCATCACCATAAGGGAATAGAAAACTATAGTCCAAGTAGTCTCTCTCATCAAAAGCAACTGGAGGATCGGCGGGAAGTGGAGACTCGTATCCCTCATAGTGCTGACCATCTAGGATATCTTCCTATCAAATCCATCTTTGCGTGCGACGGATATATTGGTACTTCATGGCCTTCAGAGTGGCCATTTCAATGATGTTATAGGTAGAGAGTGGACGACTGCCTAAACTGATATCCACCTAGGCTGACTCCAAATAAGAAGTGATGATGTGGGTGTACGGGAGATGACGACCGACGCTACACGTGCTAGTCATGTAGCCGATGATAAGGTGGGGCAAACTAAGAGGGATCCTACGAAATAGGTGTTAGGGCATGTGCCCTAGGTCAATATACAAACATTATTTATCTTGTAATTTTAGTTAATAAAATAGAGGTTTTATTTGTTGTTTTATTATAAGTGATTGCATGTTTACCTTATAGTAAGATCTATGGGTACTTGTTGAAATATCATAAATGTCCATAGTCGGTCATTATATTGGAAACTATAATGAATTAAGACTAGTATGAATTTTGATTGATGATCATGTGATGATCATGCGTATAAGGATACAAATCAAGATAATGAGTACTTATTATGAAATAAGATACAGGACCGACCCGCTATGAGAACACCAAATGGATTAAGTCATAGGTGTTACTCATGATGGGTATATCATTTAGTCATTCGACTTGAGATTACCATAGACTTCAATATCAGGAGCATGATAATTTGACATAATCAAATGTTGTCTTTAACCAGACAATTATAAAGATTGTGATTGGTTACCGTATGAATAATATGTGAAGGTGTGTAATCAAGATAGAATTTGTCACTCTCGTATAAAGAGAGATATCGGTGGATCCCTCGATAAGATAGACTAATAATGACCAAGTCCATGTGAATTGATATGATCAATGTCACTTGAATGTTTTTCGGTTTACCTAAAGATTGAGACTAGTACGATTGAACGTTAAGGGTGACTTTCCATGTCTTATATTTAATCAAAGGATATCGCACGACAAAAGGATATGATATCTGTTATTAATTAGGTTGTATCGATGTTGATATTCATGCTACTTGGGTAGTCATAATGCATTGCTAGAGACCACTTATGATTTGTGTACCAAAATGATTTTTGGTTCACTAACAACGTCGTATGAACCTATTAGGTCACACACAAAGAATGGCTTTGCACAATTTCAACTGGTCCAGAGTAATGAATTTTTTATGATAAAATTTATGACATAAAAGCTCTTACGATTTGTTATATGATAACTTATTAATAGGGAGTATGTGTAATTTTCTTAAACTGCGTAAATCCAATAGTTGTATTATGAATAAGATTTTAAGTGAGAGCTTATCTACACATATAAATAAAGGGTGAATCCCTAAAAAACAAAATAAGATTTGGTTTTATAATTTTTCGAGTTCTCTGGATTTAGGGAGAGAAAGAAAAATCGGTTTTCAATATCTCTTAGGGCTAGCACTCCAAATTGTGGTCACCGTTCGTGTGTGGGTTTTTGACAGAAGATGCACACTTGAACGTCTTGAAAATCGAACAATCAAAAGGAAATCACGAAATAGGGTATGATTTACTTTCGTAGATTTAGTTTAATGGAACTTATTTTTGATCCTGTTGGGGTTTATCAAAATTTGTTTTGAATTTTTCACTACGTATGAACCCCAAAAACCCAACAGTGGTATCAGAGCATTAGGCTCAGTTCTATTAAATGTTTGCATGTTTTCAATGATGTATATATGATATATATGTGAAAACATAATCTTGATTAATGTATATGTGATATATATAGATTATGTGGTAATTGTTATCAAGAATTGATTTTAAAGCATGTTGTTAATTCATGTATATTGATACATCGCATGATATGATTCAATGATAGTATTCATGTTTAAAATATTTCGATTAACATATATTTTTAAACTAAGCTATGTGAATTTGTATGTCATGGTAAACTTCATGTTTAGGTTAATATGATTCTAGTTTTGAATACATATTTTGTTTTGTTCAATAATTATGTATGTCTCCATGATAGAGATCATGATTAGGTTAATATGATTAATTTAATATGATTCTGATGTTGAATGCATGATTAATATCTCAAAATTGATTCTGACCATATACTCATTGTAGTAATCCGTTAGTATATTCCTATAAGACTGGAGATAGACTTGTAATTGTATTATAATTACAAATCATATAAGATATATGAGATATAAAACAAATTCTAATTGGATTAGGATTCAAAGTATCTTAAATTATAATTGGATTATGATAAGATATTAAGTTAATGGTGGGCCTGAGATAATTAAAAACATTTTCATTAATATTTTTAGAATTAAAATAAGGGGCAGTTTTGGCTGCCCCTATACCCCGTCCTCTGATCGGTCAGGGGAACAACCGCTTTTGACCGGCCAATGGGACCAGATTAATCTGTTCGTAGCATCCAAAAATTCGTACAATAGTCAATATTTGTATGATTTCCTAACTTTTAGCGATTATTCACACATTGAAATATATGATATTTAACTTATTTAATTATGATCACTAAAACAAACAAAAATCCCTATTTCAAATTTTAAGTCAAGTATCATCCATTCTTAAACACTTGTCAAGACTTCGATCACATTAATATGAGTCTGCCTTTGCAGAGTGTATTGTGTTATCTTGGTGAGGCAAGTTGTGTAATGGTTACTCTATTGTTTGAAATGGTTAGACTAGATAAAGCTATTAAAACGGTATTGGGCTTTAGGCACTAGATGAGATAAAACATGCTAAGACATAAGATGTCATAATCTCATGAAATAACTAAAAGTTATATAGGATGTAATTGATAATTGGTACCTACATAAATAACCTAATTTGAAGTGTCTTGCCTTAGTTATTTTGGAATTAGACGAAACATGGATTTTAGTCCCTTAAATTAACATAATATTTTTAAGGAGGGTTGTTAATTTATTGGGAGTTTATTCCTCTATACTAAAATAAACTTTTGCATAATCTTTGTTGTAGATCTATGACCTCTTCAAATCACACTAATCCATTGTAACTGCGATCCATCCTTGAGAAGGATAAGTTGTATGGGACAAACTTTCTTGACTAGTTTAGAAACTTGAGAATTGTTCTTAAGCATGAACACAAGTTGTATGTCCAGGATGATCCTATTCCTGAGGAACCACCAGCCAATGCTTTAAGAGTCGTGAAGGACGCACATACTAAGCATGTCAACGACTCAACTGATGTTGCATGCAATATGTTGGCAACCATGGTTCCTGAACTTCAGAAGGACATAGAACATATGGAAGCTTACGACATGGCTACGATGCTGAAGGAAATGTTCCAACAGTAGGCTAGGTAAGAAAGAATCGACATGGTCAAGAACTTTCATTCTTGCAAAATGGCTGAGGGTGCGTTAGTTAGTCCTTGTGTTTTAAAAATGAATGGCTATATTGACCATCTTGACAGACTTGGATTTCCCACAAGCCAAAAGTTAGCTACGGATTTGATCATGAATTCATTGTCTAATACTTATTCATAATTTGTTATGAACTATAACATGAATGACAGGGATAAGTCTATTTCAGAGTTGCATTTGATGCTTAAAACTGCTGAGCAAAATGTCAAGAAACTCATTGCTAGTGTATTGATGGTTCAGAAAAGAAAGGCGTTGAAAAAAGTTAAAGGCAAGGCTAAAGTTACCAAGGCAGTTGTGACTGTCACAAAGCCTATGGAACAAGTCAAACCCTATGCCACTTATACTTCACAGTTCCAAAAAGAAAAATAAAAAGAAGAAAATTGTCATTTTTGCCATGCACCTGGACATTGGTTCAGAAATTGCAAGCTCTATCTTGAAGATCTAAAGAAAAAGAAGAGTACTGCGACTACTGCTTCAGGTATTTACGTTATTGAAGTCAACTTATGTACTAGTGATTCTTGGGTATTTGATACCGGATATGGATATCACATTTGTATTAATGTGTAGTGTCTCACCAAAAGTAGAAAGCTGAAGAAATGAGAAGTCATCTTACGAGTTGAAATTGGAGCAAAGGTGCTACGTTGGCTGTAGGATGCTATGAGTTAATTTTACCTAGTAGACTTATTTTAGTTTTAAATAATTCGTATTATGTCCCCGCATTGAGCGAAAACATTATTTTCAGTTTCATGTTTGGATTTGGATGGTTTTAATTTCATTATTGTGAATAATAAATGCTTCATTTCTCGTAAAAAACATTTTCTATGGGAATGCTGATTTGTGTGATGGTATTTATATTCTAAACATGAAAAGGTCCACAAAACTCTCGTTCTTAACGTAAACATAAAGAGATTCAAGTCAAATGATTTAAATCAAACCTACTTTTGGCATTGTCGCATTGGGCACATTAATGAGAAACGCATTTCTAAACTCCATAAATATGGACTTTTAGATTCATTTGATTTTGAATCATATGAAACATGTGTATCTTGTTTACTAGGCAAGATGACAAAGAGTCCCTTTATTAGACATAGGAAAAAAGCAAGTGATTTATTGGGTCTAATATATACTGATGTATGCGATCCTATAAACACAATGGCTAAAGGTGGTTATCAGTACTTCATTACATTCACTTATGATTTCAGTAGATATGGTTACGTATATCTCATGAAACATAAAGGTGATTTTTTGAGATGTTTTGAACATTTCATAACGAAGTACAAAATCAACTTGGTAAAACTATTAAAGCACTTCGATCAGATCGAGGTGGTGAATATTTGAGCCAAGAGTTTGGTGTTCATTTTAAAAACTGTGGGATTATCTCATAGTTAACTCCCCCAGCAACTCCACAATGAAATGGTGTTTCTGAGAAGAGAAATTGGACTTTATTAGATATGGTTTGATCTATGATGAGTCATGCAGATCTTCCTATTTTCTTTTAGGGTTATGCCTTAGAAACTGCTGCGTTTACACTAAATCATGTTCCTTTTAAAGCGGTTGATAAAACACCATATAAGATGTGGTTTAGGAAAAGACCAAGTTTGTCTTTCCTTAAGATTTGGGGCAGTCGCGTTTTTGTACGACGACAAATCTCAAAAAAATTATCAGCCAAATCTATCAAGTGTGTATTCGTTGGCCATCCTAAAGAAACTAAAGGATATTACTTTTATAATCCCGTCGAGAACAAAATGTTTGTTACTCAGAATGATGTCTTTATGGAAAAAAGTTTATTTCAATAGACAACAGTGGGAATAAAGTAAGTCTCGAAGAAATTCAAGAACTACAAATAAACACTCAACCACCAGTGGGAGATCAACTAAGTCTTGAACTAATTGATACTCCACACGTATCATAAGGCCTCGTAGGTTTGATAAGGTAAAACATCAACCTGAGAGATTTGGATTTCTTATTACTGATAGTAGTGAGGTATTGCTTATGGATCGAAATGAACATACTACTTATCAGGAGGTTGTTTCTAGCCCTGAGGCAGATAAATGGCTTAGTGCCATGAATTCTAAAATGCAATCAATGTATGATAATCAAGTTTGGAACTTGGTTGATTTACCTGAAGGTGGTAAGACCTTTGGATGTAAATGAGTTTTCAAGAAGAAAACTAACAGGGATGGCAATGTGCATACTTATAAAGCACGGCTAGCAGCAAAAGGTTTCAAATAGACTCAAGGTGTTAATTATGATGAAACTTTTTCTCCTGTAGCCATGCTTAAATCCATTAAAATTCTAATTTCCATAGTCATATATTGTGACTATGAGATATGACAAATGGATGTCAAAACATCTTTTCTAAATGGAAAGTTACTTGAGGGCGTGTATATGATACAACCGGAAGGGTTTGTTCATCCTGATACTTCTAGGAAGGTGTGCAAGCTTCAAAGATCTATTTATGGATTAAAGCAAGCTTCTCAGAGTTGGAATCTTCATTTTGATGAAACAAGTAAAGAATTTGGTTTCATTAAAAACGAAGATGAGCCTTGTGTACATAAGAAGGTTAGTGGGAGCGTGTTTGTTTTCCTGGTGTTGTATGCTGATGATATATTGCTCATTGAAAATAACATCCCAACCGTGTAGAGTGTCAAGTCTTGGTTAGGGAAGTGTTTCTTAATGAAGGATTTAGGAGACGCAGTCTACATATTTAGGATTAAAATCTATGGGGATAGATCTAAAAGGCTGATCGGTCTAAGTCAGAGTGCTTATATTGAAAATGTACTGAACATGTTCAATATGCAAGACTCTAAAAGAGGGTCATTGCCATGTCTCATGGACTAAATCCATTAGAATTCTAATTTTCATAGTCATATATTATGACTATGAGATATGGCAAATGGATGTCAAAATAGCTTTTCTAAATGGAAAGTTACTTGAGGACATGTATATGATACAATCGGAAGGGTTTGTTCATCCCGATACTTCTAGGAAGGTGTGCAAGCTTCAAAGATCTATTTATGGATTAAAGCAAGCTTCTCGGAGTTGAAATCTTCATTTTGATGAAACAATTAAAGAATTTGGTTTCATTAAAAACGAAGATGAGCCTTGTGTACATAAGAACGTCAGTGGGAGCGTGTTTATTTTCCTGGTGTTATATGCTGATGATATATTGCTCATTGAAAATGACATCCCAACCTTGTAGAGTGTCAAGTCTTGGTTAGGGAAGTGTTTCTTAATGAAGGACTTAGGAGATGCGGTCTACATATTTAGGATTAAAATCTATAGGGATAGATCTAAAAGGCTGATCTGTCTAAGTCAGAGTGCTTATATTGAAAATGTACTGAACATGTTCAATATGCAAGACTCTAAAAGAGGGTCATTGCCATGTCTCATGGTATAAATCTTAACAAGACTTTTTGTTCGAAGACTAATGATGAGAAAGGGTTAATAAGTGTTACAACCTAAGCTTACAAGCCTAGAATGCCTTATCACCAATTAGGACTTTCTACCTAGCCGCAACTAGGGTTTATGCCTAGCCTCAACTAGGTCTTCCCTTCGACTTAGATCCCACTAAGCCTTAATCAGCCACATTCAAGGAATAGATGAAAATAATCAAATTCATTTTACAAAGTAAAACGACACCAAATTCAAATACAAGCATGCCTCCTAGAACCTAATCACTCTAATGCATGCAAGTATGAGAAAAATGAGAAATGCAAGTATATAACTGATTTTGTGCAAATCTCAAATATGAAACTATTTCAAATGAATCGATTAAAACAAATCCGGCTTCAAATCTAAAGAACAATAAGTTTGATAAAAATCGAGTTTAAGTGCAAACTCTTATCCAAACCAGTCTTAGGGTTTAGTAAATCAAGATTAAGTGTAAAACCCAAGACTATTGTGCTCGAGAACACAACAAATGATTTCCACAAGTCAAGCACACAAAAATATGAAATTTAAGCACAAGAAAAGCTAAGAAATCGAACTTTCTTACAACTCCAAGAGAGTGATTTGAAAATCAGTTATGGAGTGGATGTTGTAAGCTTTAAAATGTCTCAATAACGCTGATTTTAAGGTGATTTAATTGCCTCAAAAGATTACAAGTGATAGTACACAAAAATCCAAGCGTCTTCTTTGAAAACTATGAGCACACTTTGGTTTTCTTGCTTAATAAGACAATAAAATATTCTACGTGGTTTGAGAATGTTCTACACTCCCTTTTAAATTTTTTTACCATTCTAGAGATCCAAGGACTCAAATTTGATCATCTATTCAAATTAAAGTGTGATTTTCAGCTTTTAAAAAAAACTGTCCAAAAAGCAATTAGCGCGCTAATATTTGGACCTAGCGCACTAATCCTATAAGCTAGTACACTAATGTTGAACATTAGCGCCCTAACTTTGCAATTAGCATGCTAATAAAACTATTAAAGCGCTAACTTTTGGGGCCTTAAAATAAATATTTTTGGCCCTAGGGTTAGCGACCCCTTATCGCATTCGGGACCTTACTAAACCTCTTATAACATGTTATACATGTTTGTTAAGGGTCATAGAACCTGTTTAGGTGGTTCGGATGTTGTCATAAATCCCGAAAATGGAAAATCTCGATTTCATGACTTACATAGGGGCTTTTCTGTAAATATGCAAATTTTCTTTTCGAAAACCTTTCAAAACAAGTTTTTCATTTCCGAAAACTTCCACAATGGTTTTTAAAGTACGATGTGAATATAAAAACATGGTTTCACATAGTTTGAGCTTCTAAGATCGATTCAAGGAGTGAGTTTCATTTGAAACTCCAAATGATCACTTGAAATTTGAAAACATGATATGCATGAACTAATGCATTAGACTTGCGTAAATGAACCCGTGTACCTTACATCAATGTTACAACATGAAATATGATCTTTCGTCTTCGTTTCCTCCTCTGAACCTAAACTCGAACTTGTATGGTTTGAACACTTGAGACATGATATTCTACAAATTTTGACTAACTAAAACACATTTGATAAACCTATTAGTATATTTTCACTTTGTTTGTTTCCATCAAAATCTCGGGTGGAGCAAAAGTGACTAACCACTTAGTCCAACGTTAAAAAGCATGTTAGGTATCGTAATTGTTTTGACGTGACACTCGATAGTTATGATTTTCAAGAGTGCCTCCCTACATGTCTTCTTACTTTTTATACATACTTATCTATGTAAGCAAGAGTATAAACAATAATAACATATCAATTACTTTTTCTATAAAATATGTATAAATAATAAATAATGTAGGTTCACCATAAGATCACATACTCAAATATTTTAATTTTTCAAAACATGAATTGGTTCAGGGTTGTAGAAAATCACTAATCAAAGAACTAAACGAACATGATCACATACCCGAAAGCAGAAGTGGATCAGAATCGTTTACTTGTGCACTGGTCAAACGAGCAGGATCACTAATTGGGAAGATGCCCAAAACCACAACCTAGATACTTAGCAGAGACACTCAAGAGAGAAATTTATGTTGATTTCTTATTTGAAAGTTGGATAATTAGGAGATAAGAACTAACTCTCTTCCATATATATGTAACACAAATATAACTACTAAGTATTTATTGAGTAGCTATTAAAACTACTCATATATTTATGTGGATACGCATAGTTAAATCCAACATCTCCCACTTGCATATAATGAGCACGTGTATTAAATCTAACAAATCCTATTTACATAATGGGTTAAATATCTAATTTTACATATTTATAGAGAACAACATCTCTTATCTCTGTAAAACTCATACGAGAAAATAGGTCATGCGACCGGCATACATATGCGAGCTTGTTGCTATGTAACTGTTAGGTATATATAGCAACTCAAATTATAAGTACAGTAAGTATGCAAAAACCTAGATACATCGGACGCATTTGAATATCTCAAGATATCTTTTAATTCTTTAATTCAAATTCTCATGCATTGTGATAACCCCTTCTCAAATTAGGGCACCGCCCAGCCTAATTCCGTTATTAAGCCCTAATCTCACCATATAAGACCTAACAAGGAATTAGTCATCCTTCTCAACAATCTTATTACTTACCAACTTTTTTCTCAGTTTTCAAATAGATATAAACATATAACTATCCTATGTAAATTCATAAATTAGAGTTAATTAAAATTTACTAACTTAAAAGTTATACAACGGAAGTCTTAACTAATTAACTAGTGGAAGCTTATAAACATGTAGCCTAACCTTTATGGAAAAAATAGGAATTCAAGGTCACATGCATATATGTAATGAAACGACAATATATAATATCATGTGTCTGGTCAAGGTACATATCACTCAACTCATAATATATAACCCCAAACGTATACCATATACAAATAAAAATAATACATAAAAAATCAAACCTACAAAATCTGGTGTAATGTGCTCCTCAGGCTCAAAGGTAGTCGTCGATCTTCTCTTTGCCTGCTCAATGGATATACACCCACCGTCACAAAGTATATAGATGGCGAGTACTTGAAAATAAAAAGTAATATTGAGAGACATTTGCTCACATTCCCAATTATGCAACAAGTATCAAAAAGCATAATAATGATAACAACTGTGCTGAAAGAATATCATTCAAATAAATACTTTAGTTGAACAAATGAAACTGACACTAGATTAAACAGTAATGATCTAGGGTCGGTCGGCCGTGATTTTCATCACATTAGCCTTTCCATTATATAAGAATTGAGTTGTGCTCTACATCTTTGTGAAGGTCATACTTACAGGTATAACACACCTTTATAATTATCCCAAATGTCAATCACTGGGATGTATACTTGCCAACAACCCCGAGTCTTACAACTTGTGAAGTTACCCAAATTATGCTTGCCAATAACCCCGTGTGCTCCGCTAGTGAAGAAATCCCGATCACCCTGGAAAGTCTAGTGACCTCGTATGTCAGATGGATTTCTATCATAAAATGACCCTAAATATAAGAACCACTTTCATATTCAAAAAACAACATGATATTGGAATCCAACAAATAAAATCGCATAACAAATGCACAAAGGATATAAATTCACGCACTATATAAAAATTACTTAATAGCATGCTATTTCACTGACCACCAGTAATAACAGTTAATAATCACATAGCACATGAATTGGAGTCAATGAAATCATTTTATCAACAAAATATACGATGAAACAACCTCATGTAATGAGAATGAATAACAAGTCATGGCACATGAAATACAAAGGCAATTCAGTCCAAATGACTAGAAATGAACATATGAATAGGAATGAAATGTAAAAAAAATTTCTCAATTAGTTTACTTAGATACCATGCAATTTCCTATGCTACTCCGGCCTCCCAACACCTCGAAACTCGTATTTGAATCCTTATAACACTTCCCTAGGTTCTTGACATCATATCATTTTTTGAGTGTGTTTGGACATTTACTTAGCATATTAGACTCTTTTGTAGTGTTTAAGGACTTCTTGAGACTTGCAAATTTTTATGCTGCCATAACATGTAGCGCGCTAATGACCCTGTGTAGTGCGCTGATGGCCAATATAGCGAGCTACCTATCATGCATAGCGCGCTATGTGTTGCAAAACCCAGAAGTCTGAAATCAAAGTTCTGAGTCTTCTCAACACATAGGCTATGTTGATGCCTTGAGAACCCTCACACACACCTTTAGAGTTCCAAGACACTATTTACAATATAAAACAACAATCCATTGCATCAAATACATGAATTCATGAAATTGAGCTATGTTAATGGAGTAAAGAAGTTACCTAATTTGATTATCACTAGCTAACTTGGTCTCTCCTTCACTAATTCCACTGATTTCTTGTTGTCTTCTTCCTCCTCTAGCTGCTTCTTCACTCCAACAGCCTTGCTTCAAGATGAAGAAATGGAAGTGAGAAAATGTGAGGTGTTTGAGTTGATCAAGCTTATATTCTTATGAATTGGTTATGGTTGGATGATAGCCATTGATCATTTGCGCACACATATCTCGAGACCTAATTAGTGGACCTCCTACTAACATATGTCCCACTAGTTCATGCTTAAGTGACACCAAATAATAACTTAATTGGTGTTGAAGCATGTCAACTCATGTCTCGAGACATATCAAGTGGCTTATGTTTTAACTTACTAACCTTATTATTTTAATACCAGATAAACCATTGCCCATTTAATTCACTTATAAAAGCACTATAAAGCTTATACCAACTCATCACATTGCTCTTTAACTCGTTCCCACGCCAGTATGCATATCAAGGCGCATATTCGATCATGCCTCGACACCTATCAACACATAAATGTTATTTGGTAGTCTACACATATACATTACAATAAACACGCATCACTACAAATATAAATTTACCTCGACCACCTAGCCTGAGTAATGACATGTATCTCGCTGCAGGTTCAACGTCATAGGTCATTTGATCCAGATTAATACATTATACTAAGATTAGCTATTTGGGCTGTGAAAATACTTACCAACTAATGGAAATTCCATCCTCGAATTAAAATTAACCTAGAACTAAACCCGACTTGTAAACGTTAGGTAAACCTGTCGCGCATATAGTTCTCCCATTCCCAAGTGAGTTCCGAGTCTCCATGAAACTGCCACTTGACTAACACTTTCGAAATAAACTTGCCTCTCAACTGTTGTACCCTCATGTCTAGGAGCTGTACTGGCTGCTCTTCATATGATATATCATTACTCAAGTCAATCTGACTTAAGTCCACTATCGGTCTCTTACCTGCCTTCTACATGATTAGTCTAAGCATAGAAATATGAAACACTGAATGAATCTGCGATATCTATCGACCTAACCTCCCCCCAAACTGCGTTGCTGATAAGGGAATAGGGAAATGCAATGTACGTTCCCCCTTGGCCAAACTGGTCGGTTGGGCTTGGGATGAGCCCAGGCCCAACCCAAGCAGTTGGGCCGATCCAGTATATAAATAGAATTTCAAAAAATTAAAATAAATTAATTGAAATGAATTTTGAGTTTTAAATTTGGAATAAAGTAGTGAAAATTAAATTGTTCTAAATAAGTATAAAGTGGTTTTCGAAAAAAATTTCAAAATTGGTTTTCTATCAAGTTAACTTATTTAGTTAATCAATACTTAACTTATTTAGGTTGACTAAATGTCGGAGTGCGCTCGTAAGTGGTAATTAGAGATTTTTGGAAAATAACATACCAGGTAAGTTGGGATTTAAGTTATTGGTTTTATAATTATTTATCTTTCTACAAGACTATATGATATAGATCATGTAAATAGGACATAGGGAAGATTGGGGTGGATTATTAGACATTGTATGTAGATAACTTAGTGGAGCACGTTAGGAGTCCTTGCATCAGATAATGTAAGGTCGAGATAGTTGGACCGTACAAGTGAGAATAACAAAAGGGCAGTTGTAACGGCCCGAAAAATTTGACATGCGCCACGTATCAGGTCAGGGTCGTTTGTGGGATCCACTTGTCGAAATGCGTATGTCCGAATCTTGAGTGGAGAATTTAATTGTTGAGAAACGTATACGCGGAGAATTCGGGTAGCCGAAACACGAATGGGGGACGCGCCTCGAGTCGCGTGCCGACGTGGGACCGAGATAATAATTTTATGTGGGTTTAAAATGTACATTAGATACGCCTCGTGATTCGTGTAGCGCGAGTATCAAAATTTTGAAATGAGGCGGTTAGTGCCTCGAGATGCGCGCTGCTCGGTTGATGAGTTTGCCTCGAGACTCGTATTACACGAATGTCGATGACACTTTAGATTTGAAATCAAAAAGTAAATAAAAAGAAAATGTATATATAATATATATATATATATAAGAATTAGATAAGATTAAACAAAAGAGAGAGGAGAGAGAGAGAGATCGGGTGCAAGAGAGAACCAGATAGGGAGAGAAGATGGCGGAGAGAGGAGACTGGCGATGCAGTGGCGCCTCCGGCGGCGGCTTGGCCGGCTCGTCGGTGCAGCGGCCACGCGGAGGCCGAGGGAGGTGAGCAGTGGCGGTGATCGCGCAAGGCAACACCAGCACGAGCGCGGCGCGGACGGCGGCGCCCCAAGAAGACGGCGGCGAGATGGCGGGCCGGCCGCGACGCTCTCACAATGGCGTGGTGGTGTAAGGCGGCGACACCGACGACGATCAGCTCGACGGTGATCGGACGACGGAGCGGCCAGCGCGCGAACAACACGACGCAGAGGCGTGGATCAGCGGCTCCAATTCCGGCGCGGCCAGCGTGCGTGGCAGCGGCGACGGCTAGTGCGGCGGCGAGCGATATGAGTCACGACAAAGCGGTGGGCTGCGCGGTGGGACGACGATTGGCGGCGGTCGCGGTGGTGGTCGACGCAGCGGCCGGCGAGCAAGGCGGCGGCGATGGGAGCAGCAGCAGCGCGCGGAGGGGAAAGCGGCGCCGAACAGCCTTGATGATGGCGCGGTGGCGCGTTGTCGACCGGTAGGATGCGCGATTTCGACGAAATCGCGACGACGCTATGGAGGTGAGATTTATTTCGCCAAATTTTGTTGTGATGTGAATGATTTTAATAAATGAGGCCTAAAATGTCTAAATGGACACCAGGGACTTAGGAGTCGGGTGTTGGGTGTGCAAATCGAGACGCGAGCGAGATGTTTTGAGGTTCGCAATTTCTCGAGGTAAGTAAACCAGTTAGGAATTTATACAGTATTTCATTTCTTTCCATTGGCTGTTGTTGTTACTATTATTTGATATCTTTATTGTTGTTCACTGCTTTGTGATGATAGCTATCGTTGAAATTGTTGTCGATCGAGTGAGTCCAATGGCAAGTAAGTCACGGTTACTATTTATCTGCGATATGAGCTCTTATCCGGACGCCATCGATATCTCCCAATTGAGTGTACGTTGGGGGAACTTATCCGGGTTCGTAGATATCTCATAGTCGCAAGGGTTAGGGTTGGGAGGCATGAGACTCGTCCTAAACCCGAGTCTGCTGGGATTTGTTCCTCGATTCAACGACCTTTTGGTCGGGACTCCTTGTTATTTGGCATCACTCATTGATGGATTGTTTACAGTCTTGTATATTCATGCGTTCTTTGTTCCTTTCGCTCTATTTGCATGAATTCGACGGCTTTGGATATCGTGAAATGTTGCTTTGGATATTGTGAAATGTTGTATATCTGTCCTACTGGATTTACTTACCTGGGCTCGTCATTCTTATGTTTGACTGAGTGCAGAGCCGCGAACGAGTAGCAGAGGGAAGACTTCATAGCTAGGTGAATTTTTGTATATTTTGTATTTACTCTCCTCTGATGATATTTACTAGGTTCCACAATTAGGTTGCCTAACTCCCAGATCTTTTTGTTGAGTTATTTCATGTATTAGTCGCTTCCGCTAAATTTTTAAATCTTGTAAAACATTAATAACTCAACTGTAAAATGTTGAATGTACTGATAATGATGGATTTGAAGGCTGACTAGGCTCTCATTGACCTTGCGAGACTGGCTCGGGGGTCCACGTGGGCTTAGGCCAAGCGGTGCCCAGTTCGTGAAAAAGTGGGGCTGTCATAGCAGTTGCCCAGAATTAATTGTTAGTAATTGAGAATACGATTAACTCCAATGTTCTCAATTAATGTTTGGTAGTAGGTGCTAAGTTCAGTTGGACTAGTTTGTAGACTTAGTGATAGGTAAATCTTTCACAGTGTAAGGGAATGGAGTGTTGATACAGCTATGGCCATAGTAGGGTCAATCCTTACGAACTTCAACGTGATTGGGGAGTCTATTACAGTAGCTCATACATGTTTAGCATTTGCACATTTTGATGCATTATTAATTATTCGGCTTATATACTTTCTTGCTTATGTCCTTCGTCGTATTAAGTATTTGCAAGTCATGCATTTTATTTATCGTTGCATCTATTAGATGGAATGTTCCTAACTCCAGTAACTTAACCTAAACTTACTGAGCACTGTCGCTCATTTATGCTCACCCAACAATTTTCCCCACAGGTTCTTCATCAAGAGTTGATAAGGGGAAAGGAGTAGCTATAGCCGTCTAGAGGACTTTTCTGATTGTTGATTGGTATGGTTCGAGATCAAACCGATGTTTTGTTTTTATTTATATTATCTATCATGGGTTTTGGGAGTTGAAATGTATTGAACTAGATAAGTATTTATTCTAGTTGACAACTCTTGTTTCCAGTACTGGTTTTAGGTGAAAACTTTGAAATAAGTTTTAATTTATGATATTCTGCCGCATTTATGATCTTTTAATCTAAATTCCAATTGTTGATAAAAGATAATGAGTCGATTTTGAAAGAAGGTTTACTAGTTAGGTTCTCGACTCAGTGACCGAGTTGGTTAGCGAGTTATGGATCGAGTCAGGCCAGTTAGGATTCATTTAGGAAAATGGGTCCCGACATATACTGCTCATGCATACTCCACCACATCTTGAACGTGTACATAACATCTCTATCTGACGTAATAGACAATGGTACCCCGTGCAGCCTAATAATCTCTCTCTTGCATAACGTACTAAACTAGTCAAATGTCTAATGAGCTGCAACTAGTATGAAATGTGCATATTAAGTCAATCTGTCCACAATCACCCAGATGGAATCATGTCGACAAACAGTCCTCGACAATCCTCTAACAAAGTCCATGGCAATATCTTCCCGCTTCCATCACGGAATGGGAAACGACTGCAACAATCCTCCAGGCTTACAATGCTCTGCCTTCACCTATTGGTAGATCCCACTGTTCCTGATAAACTCTAATACGTTCGCTTTCATCCTAGGCCACCAAAAAAATCTCTCCATGTCATGGTACATCTTTGTCCTTCCAGCATGAACAATGAACCTGGAACTGTGTTATTCCTAAAGAATCTCATCTTTCAGCTTTGCCACTGCCGGTGTCCACAATCTGCTTTTAAGTTTGAGAGACTGATCTGGTGTCTCGATCTAGTCTATACAATCCATACTCTGGGCTAACTCACTAAATCTTGAATATAAAATGTCGGCTCTCTATCCCTCTAGCATTCTCTGAGTATACACTATCTGAAGCCTCATCTGCCCGTGAATCATCATCTGAGTATCGATACGAATATCTGATTGAGTCACCATCACCGCTACTTCGAGTAGTTCGTACTCGTGTGACATATGACATCTAACAATCTCGATGTCTCCTATCGGTATTCTACCTAGTGCATCTGCAACTACATAGCTTTTCCTGGATGATATTCCAGAGAAAAGTTGTAGTCTTCATAAATTTCAACTATCGGTGTTGTCTCATATTTAGCTCTTTTTGTGTGAATAGGTATTCCAAACTCTTATGATTATTATAGAGTGTAAACCTCTATCTATAAAGATAATGTATCCATATCTTTAAAGCAAACACTACCGCTACCTGTTGGGGCATGTGCCCTAGGTCAATCCATTAACTGTCTTTATGAATACTTTTAGTTAATAAAATAGAGGATTTCATTTGCTGTTTATTATAATTAATTTGCATGTTTACATTATAATAAGATCCATGGGTATTTACATAAATATCCTAAATGTCCCTAGTCGATCGTTATACTGGGAACTATAATGAATTAAGACTAGTGTGAGTCTTGATTGATGATCATATGCTGATTATATGTATAGGGATACGAATCAAGATCACGAGTATTTGTTAGGGAACAAAGTACTGGATCGACCCGCTATGAGGACATCACATGGATTAAGTCATAGTTGTTTCTCATGATAGGTATATTTTCTAGTCCTCGACTTGAGATTATCCAGAGACTTCAACATTATGAACATAGTGATTTGACACTATCAAACGTTGTCTTTAACCGGACGATTATAAAGGTTGTGATTGGTTACTATGTGAGCAATGTGATGAAGTTGTGTAATCAAGATAGAATTTGTCCCTCTCATATAAAGAGAGATATCTAGTGGATCCCTCGATGTGTTAGACTGTTAAAAGGCCTAGTCTAAGTGAATTGATATTGATCAATGTCACTTGGATGTTTTCAGTCTACCTAGAGATCGAGACTAGTACGATTGAACATGTTGGATGACAATTCCATGTCTTATGTTTAATCAAAAGGATATCGTGTGACAAAAGGATGTTATATACATTATTGATTAGGTTGTATCGATTTGATATTCGTACAACTTGGGTAGTCATAATGTCTTGCTAGAGGCGCTTATGACTTGTATACCAAAATGTGTTTTGGTACACCGCCAACGTTGTATGAGCTTTGTTGGGTCGCACACTAAGAATGGTTTTGCGAGATTTTAAGATGGTTCAGAAAAATGAATTTTATATGATAAAATTCATGACGGAAACGTCCTTGTGGTGTATTACACTTATACTTCTTTAAGTAGGGGTATATGTGTAATTTACTTAACCGTCTATATACAAGGGTTGTATAAATAGACGCTTTAAGTTACAATACATAGACGAAAGATTAAAGGCCAAAACTCTATTTTCATTTTAAAAACGACGTAGGGTTTTTGGTATGCTCTGGATCGTTTTGAAGGGAAACAAAAGGTTTGGTATCCTCTCGAAGCTAGCACTTCAAATCTCGGCCGCCGTTCGTGTGTGGACTGCTGATAGAGGGCGTTCGTTGTTGGCATCGCCTTAGAGATCGATCAACCTTCAGAAAGGTATATTGCGATTGAGGTATGATTAAGTTTTTCATGGTTTAAACATTTTTAATGGAATTAGATTCGGATCCTGTTGGGGTTTTTGTCAAAACTGTTTTGTAATCTCCGTTGCGTATGAACCCCAAAACCCAACAGTGGTATCAGAGCTATCGAGTTCGATTCCATTAAATTCATTGCATGTTTTCTTATGATATATACATGATATAAGATTGAAAGCGTGTTAATAGTTGATGTATATGTGATATACATAAGTTTTCTGTGAGATTTATTATCATGTTTTGTGTATATGATACATATATTCGTGATTTAATTGAAATTTGTTTCGTACATGCTAGTAACCATGTTAGGTTAATTTGAATAATTTTAATGAATTGAGTTTCGTGTTCTAAGATCCATGACACCATTAGGTTCGATTGGGATAGTAGTTCATGATTCAATTACATGTTTGTGATTATTTGGATGAGGACCGAAATTGCAAATAATTAATTTTCGAAATTATTTATTTATAAATAATTAATTTTCGAAATTATTTATTTATAAATAATTAATTTTCGAAATTAATTATTTATCTTGTTATATCTATTTTGTTATGAAGTTTCTATTTTATAAAGATAGATAACAAATTAGAATATGAGATAAATATCAAGAATCTTGTTATTGGTGATATACTAGGATTCAAATATCTAAAATCCAAATTAAATAATTAATTTTCGAAATTATTTATTTATCTTGTTATATCTATTTTGTTATGAAGTTTCTATTTAATAAAGATAGATAACAAATTAGAATAAGAGATAAATATCAAGAATCTTGTTATTGGTGATATACTAGGATTCAAATATCTTAAATCAAAATAAATAATTAATTTTTGAAATTAATTATTTATCTTGTTATTTCTATTTTGTTATTAAGTTTCTATTTGATAAAGATAGATAACAAATTAGAATAGGAGATAAATATCAAGAATCTTGTTATTGGTGATATACTAGGATTCAAATATCTTAAATCCTAATTGGATTAGGATAAGATGATTAGTTAGATGTGGGCCCAGGTTAATTAAAATGTTTTAATTGACTTAATTTCGGATAAATTAAGGGGTTAATTTATGATAATAAAATCAGCGAAAACTATGATTTTCTATAGCGAATTTTAATTTTCGGAATTGAGATTCGTCTTCTAAAAAAAAAATTCCCAAATTGTTTAGTGATTGAACAAATCAATAAAATATATGATATTTCATTGTTTACATAAAATCACTAAAACTGAATAAAATCCCTCTATTAAATTTTAAGTCTCGTGCCATCCATTTTAAACACTTGTCAAGGCCTCGATCACACTAATGTAGTTTCAGCCATAGCTTGGTGTATTGTGTTATCTTGGTGAGACAAGTTGGGTAAGAGTTACCTAAATGTTTAAAATGGTCCGACTTAATAAAGCCATCAAAATAGTTTTGAGCTTTAGGCAAATGATGAGATAAAAACATGCTAAGATATAAGATGTCCCATATCTCATAAAAGGATCTAAAAATTACATAAGATGTAATTGGTAATTGTTACCTACCTAAATAATCTAGTTCTGTGTTTCATGCCATAGCTGTCACAGAATTAGGTGAAATATGGATTTTAGTCCCTTAAATAAACAATACGTTTTAGGAGGGTTGTTAATTTAGTGGGAGTCTACTCCTCTATACTAAAATAAACTTTGCATAATCTTTATTGTAGATCAATGGCCTCTTCAAGTAACAATAATCCCCTGTCACTGCGATCCATCCTTGAGAAGGATAAACTATCTGGGACTAACTTTCTTGACTGGTTCAGAAACTTGAGAATTGTTCTTAAGCATGAACGCAAGTCGTATGTCCTGGATGCACCAATCCCGGAGGACTCACCAGCCAATGCTACGAAAGTTGTGAAGGATGCGCATAGTAAGCATGTCAACGATTCTACTGATGTTGCATGTATTATGCTGACACCTATGGTTCTGAACTTCGAAGGACATAGAACTAATGGAAGCCTACGACATGGCTATAACGCTTTGAAGGAAATGTTCCAACAGCAAGCTAGGCAAGAAAGGTTCGAGACAGTCAAGAATCTACATTCTTGCCTGATGTCTGAGGGTGCGTCAGTTAGTCCTCATGTTTTGAAGATGAAAGGCTATGTTGACCAGCTTGATAGACTCGGATTTCCCATAAGCCAAGAGTTGGCTACAGATTTGATCCTGAATTCATTACCAGAGAGTTACTCACAATTTGTGATGAACTACAATATGAATAATATGGAGGAATCAATTTCGGAGTTGCATTTGATGCTCAAAACTGCTGAACAAAATATCAAGAAACCCTCTAGTAATATGTTGATGGTCTAAAAGGGAAAGGGAATGAAGAAGAAAGGCAAAGGCAAGGCTAGAGTTGCCAAGGCTGTTGCTGCATCTGTCGCAAAGCCTATGGAACAAGTCAAGACCTGGCATGTTCCTGCTTCAAAACACCCAAAAGAAAAGGAAGAAAATTGTCATTTCTGTAATCAAACCTATCTTTGGCATTGTCGTCTCGGGCACATAAACGAGAAACGCATAACGAAGCTCCATAAAGATGGGCTTCTCGATTCATTTGGTTTAGAAACATATGAAACGTGCGTATCTTGTTTACTAGGCAAGATGACTGAAAGTCCCTTTACTGGATACAATGAAAGGGCAAGTGATTTATTGGGTCTAATACATACTGATGTATGCGGTCCTATAAACATAATGGCTAGATAAGGTTATCAGTACTTCATTACATTTACTGATGATTTCAACAGATATGGTTATGTATATCTTATGAAACATAAAGCTGAATCATTTGAGATGTTTCGAACGTTTCAAAATGAAGTGCATAATCAACTTGGTAAAACTATCAAAACACTTCGATCAGATCGAGGTGGTGAGTATTTAAGCCAAGAATTTGATGATCATCTTAGAAATTATGGGATTGTCTCCCAATTGACTCCACCAGCAACTCCACAATGGAATGGAGTTTCTGAAATGAGAAATCGAACCTTATTAGATATGGTTCGATCTATGATGAGTCATGCAGATCTTCCATTATCCTTTTGGGGTTATGCATTACAAACTGCAGCTTTCACTCTAAATCGAGTTCCTTCTAAAGCGGTTGATAAAACATCATATGAGATATGGTACGGGAAAATACCTAGTTTGTCTTTTCTTAAGATTTGGGGTTGTGAGGCTTACGTAAACCGACAAGTCTAAAAAAAAAAAAACTAGCACCTCAATCTGACAAGTGTTTATTTGTGGGGTATCCTAAGGAAACAAAAGGATATTACTTTTATAATCCCGCTGAGAACAAAGTGTTTGTTGCTCGGTATGGTGCCTTTATGGAAAAACAGTTTATTTCAAAAGACACTAGTGGGAGAGAAATAAATCTTGAAGAAGTTCAAGAATCACGGGTAAACAACGAACCGCTCTTGGAAGTTCAACAACGTTCCGAACCGTTGAACCTCCACAAGTGACACAAGGCCCACGTAAATCTAGTAGGGTAAGACATGAGCCGAGAGAGATTCGGATTTCTCATTACGATAGTCGGGATGTGTTGCTTATAGACCAAAATGAGCCCACCACTTATCGGGAGGCTATGTCTGGACCGGACTCGGATAAATGGCTAAGTGCCATGAACTCGAGATGCAATCCATGTATGATAACCAAGTTTGGAACTTGGTTGATTTACTGAAGGTGGTAAGACCATTGGATGTAAATGGGTTTTCAAGAAGAAAACTGACATGGATGGCAAAGTGCATACTTTTAAAGCAAGACTTGTAGCAAAAGGTTTCAGCGACTCAAGGTGTTGATTATGATGAAACTTTTTCGCGATAGCCATGCTTAAATCCATAAGAATTTTAATTGCCATTGCTTTGCATATTATGACTATGAAATATGGCAAATGGATGTAAAAATAGCATTTCTTAATGGAAAGTCAGCTTGAGGACGTGTATATGACACAACTTTGAAGGTTTTGTACATCTTGAGAATTCTAGGAAGGTATGCAAGTTTCAAAGATCCATTTATGGATTAAAGCAAGCTTCTCGGAGTTGGAATCTTCGTTTTGATGAAGCAATCAAGGATTTTGGTTTTATTAAGAACGAAGATGAGCCTTATGTATACAAGAAGGTCAAATGTGGGAGTGTAGTTGTTTTTCTGGTACGTATGTTGATGATATATTACTAATTGGAAATGACATCCCAACATTGCGAATGTCAAGTCTTGGTTAGGGAAGTGTTTCTCAATGAAAGACTTAGGAGATGCGACCTATATCCTAGGGATAAAGATCTATAGGGATAGATCGAAGAGGCTAATCGGTCTAAGTCGAGTGCTTACATAGACAAGGTGTGAATAGGTTCAGTTTGCAAGACTCCAAAAGAGGATTGTTGCCAATTTCTCATGGCATAAGTCTCAGCAAGACTCAATGTCCTAAGACAAATGATGAGCGAGATCGTATGAATAAGATTCCATATGCATCAGCTATTGGATATATCATGTATGTCATGTTATGCACTCGACCTGATGTATCATATGCTTTGAGCACTACAAGCAAATATCAGTCAGATCCAGGTGAGAGTCACTGGATAGCAGTAGAGAACATCCTTAAATACTTAAGAAGGACTAAGGAAATGTTCCTAGTCTATGAAGGTTTTGAAAATGTTCTAGTTGTAAATGGTTACACAAATGCAAGTTTTCAAATTGATATAAATGATTTTAGATCGCAATCTGGATATGTGTTTACTTTGAATGAGGGTGCAGTAAGCTGGAAAAGTTCGAAGCAAGAGATCGTGGCAAATTCTACAACGAAGTTGAGTATATTGCGGCGTCGATGCAAAAAAAGAGAGCGATTTGGATCAAAAAGTTCATTTCGATTTAGGTGTGGTTCCAAGTATTGCTAACCCCGTTTGTTTGTATTGTGACAATAACGGGGCAATAACACGAGCCAAGGAACCTAGATCACACCACATATCCAAACATATACTCGGCGTTTTCATCTCATCGAGAGAAATTATTGAGAGGGAGACGTAAAGATTTGCGAGTACCTACGAAGACAATGTTGCGGATCCATTGACAAAAGCTCTTCCACAAGCAAAACATGATGGTCATGTTAGATCATTGGGCATTAGATGCATGTATGATTGGCCCTAGTGCAAGTGGGAGATGTTGGGGCATGTGCCCTAGGTCAATCCATTAACTGTCTTTATGAATACTTTTAGTTAATAAAATAGAGGATTTCATTTGCTGTTTATTATAATTAATTTGCATGTTTACATTATAATAAGATCCATTGGTATTTACATAAATATCCTAAATGTCCCTAGTCGATCGTTATACTGGGAACTATAATGAATTAAGACTAGTGTGAGTCTTGATTGATGATCATATGCTGATTATATGTATAGGGATACGAATCAAGATCACGAGTATTTGTTAGGGAACAAAGTACTGGATCGACCCGCTATGAGGACATCACATGGATTAAGTCATAGTTGTTTCTCATGATAGGTATATTTTCTAGTCCTCTGACTTGAGATTATCAGAGACTTCAACATTAGGAACATAGTGATTTGACACTATCAAACGTTGTCTTTAACCGGACGATTATAAAGGTTGTGATTGGTTACTATGTGAGCAATGTGATGAAGTTGTGTAATCAAGATAGAATTTGTCCCTCTCATATAAAGAGAGATATCCAGTGGATCCCTCGACGTGTTAGACTGTTAAAAGGCCTAGTCTAAGTGAATTGATATTGATCAATGTCACTTGGATGTTTTCGATCTACCTAGAGATCGAGACTAGTACGATTGAACATGTTGGATGACAATTCCATGCCTTATGTTTGATCAAAAGGATATCGTGTGACAAAAGGATGTTATATACATTATTGATTAGGTTGTATCGATTTGATATTCGTACAACTTGGGTAGTCATAATGTCTTGCTAGAGGCGCTTATGACTTGTATACCAAAATGTGTTTTGGTACACGCCAACGTTGTATGAGCTTTGTTGGGTCGCACACTAAGAATGGTTTTGCGAGATTTTAAGATGGTTCAGAAAAATGAATTTTATATGATAAAATTCATGACGGAAACGTCCTTGTGGTGTATTACACTTATACTTCTTTAAGTAGGGGTATATGTGTAATTTACTTAACCGTCTATATACAAGGGTTGTATAAATAGACGCTTTAAGTTACAATACATAGACGAAAGATTAAAGGCCAAAACTCTATTTTCGTTTTAAAAACGACGTAGGGTTTTTGGTATGCTCTGGATCGTTTTGGAGAGAAACAAAAGGTTTTGTATCCTCTCGAAGCTAGTACTTCAAATCTCGGCCGCCGTTCGTGTGTGGACTGCTGATAGAGGGCGTTCGTCGTTGGCAGCGCCTTAGAGATCGATCAACCTTCAGAAAGGTATATTGCGATTGAGGTATGATTAAGTTTTTCATGGTTTAAACATTTTTAATGGAATTAGATTCGGATCCTGTTGGGGTTTTTGTCAAAACTGTTTTGTAATCTCCGCTGCGTATGAACCCCAAAACCCAACACTACCAACTCTAAGTGAAGAGTTGGATATTTCTTTTCATGTATCTTCAGCTGTTTTGATGCATAGGCCACCATGCCTCTATCTTGCATTAACACACAACCTAGACCGGTATGAGAAGCATCCGTATATACTAAGATTCCTTGTCCAACCTCTAGCAATATCAACACTAGCGGGGTAGTCAACAATCTCTTCAATTAAGTAAATGCCTCATCGCATTCCTCAGACCAATGAAACCTGATGTCTTTCTGGGTTAATCATGTCATCGGTGAAGCGATCTTCGAAAAGTCCTTCACGAACCTTCAGTAATATCCTGCTAATCCCAGAAAACTCCTGATCTCAGTAACTGACATCGGCGCTGGCAAATCCATAATATCCTGAATCTTGGTTGGATCTACAGCAATGCCTGCTGCTCTAACAACATGTCCCAAAAATTTGACCTCTGACAACCAAAACTCACACTTACTGAATTTGGCGTAAAGTCTATGCTCCCTCAAAGTTTGCAACATCTCCTTGAAGCGCTACTCATGATCTTCTCGAGTCCACGAGTATATCAATATATCATCAGTGAAAACAATCACGAAACGGTTTAGATATGGTTTCATCACTCGGTGCATTAGATCCATAAACATGACAGAAGCATTAGTCAAATAAAATGGCATGACTATAAATTGATAGTATCCATATCTCATATTAAATGTCATATTGGGCTTATCCTCATCCATGATTCTAAGCTGATGATACCCTGATCGCATGTCTATCTTGGAGAAATATTGCGTTCTTCTCAGCTGATCAAATAAATCATCAATTCGTAGTAAGGGCTACTTATTTCTGACTGTGACCCGGTTAAACTATCTATAATCGATACACAGTCTCAAAGTACCATCATTATTCTTCTCAAATAGGATTGGTGCTCCCCATGGTGACATATAAGGTGTGATGAATCCATTCTCTCCCAAATCCTACAACTGAGTTCTCAAATCTTCCAACTCTCATGGAGCCATGCAATACGATGGTATAAGAATCGGTCTACTGCCTGTTACCAACTTAATAATGAAATCAATCTCTTTCGGTGGTGGTAAACTAGGTAAGTCTTCCGAAAACACGTTCGAAAACTCATACACAATCGGTATCTCTGCTAGTCTTAAGTCCCTAACTCTCTATTATGGTGTATAACGACATCAGAGTCTCCATCTTTCCACTGGTCACAAGTTGACCTCGAGTGCCATCGGCTCTTGGTGTACTACCACTATACGTGAGCAGCGGACGCCTTGGGATCTTAAATATCACTGTCTTACTGAAACAGTCGATATGAGTATGATACGCTGCTAACCAATTCATCGTTAACAACGCATCAAAGTCTAAGAACATGAGCACCCTAAAGTCTGCTGGTAATTCTACCTCGCTTATCTGTACTTGACATATCTCAACATGACAATTAGGATATACTCTATCCCCGACTGCAGTACTCAAAATCAAATGTACGCTAACTCTAACCGGTGTCAACCCTAAGACGCCTAACATGCGACCAGCAATGAAAGATACTGTAGAACCTGAATCAACTAAAAAATAAGACTCTCTACTACAAATGGAAACAATACCCTCAATGAGTCTCCATGTGGCATCTGCATCAGGCTGTGCAACCATATGTACACCCTCTCAACTCTGTGGTTGAATCAAGACTGCTGGCTATGGATAATCACGAATTACATATCCTACATAACCACACCTTTAACATGTGATAGGTCTACGCTAACCTTTAACCTGATCTTAGGCCTGTGCATGTATATGCACATGTCTGAAACTATCTCATCCTCTACCCCTACCTCTACCTCGGCCTCTACCACCCTACTGCTGTTGACGTGGCGCTAGTGGTGCTGTTAGAGCTAGCAAAGTAGTTGTAGTAGGAGCTGGCAACGAAGGTTTAACTGGTATAATGGTCTATAAAGGAATATGAGATGATACATATAGTACAACTGCTGTATATATCCTTACACCCTGGGAACTTCTATCCCATCTCCCTAGTCCTTTGCCCCTTCTATCTCCTCCTCTCATACTCCACAACCTGATCGGGTGTCAATACTGGTACTAATGGTGTCTCATCAGCAACTCTACCCAAATAATAAGTCTAATGAGAGATTGCATGCTTATAAATCTCCCCTAATGTCTTGGCGCTTGAACTGACCACATAAAATCTAATATCTGGCCTCTGTCCATCTCCAAAATAATATACATCATCAAAATCCTCTCTCACTAAATTTTTGGCCAATTGCCTCAGATAGCCATATTTGTCTCTATAGCTCATCACCGACTCGACAACTCCCTGTCTTAGGTTCATGAAATCCTTCCTCAACCTCTTCATCATGGCAGGTGGGAAGTACTGCTGATAAAACTTCCTCTTGAAGGCATCCCAAGACTCAAACTCTCCCTCATAAGCTATCATTGCACGCCATCAAACATTGACATCTCGCTGTAGAGTGAACGATGAAATCTCAACTCGGAATCTATCCTCATTCCTCAAGACTCTATGTAACTTCTCCTGAGACAAAACTCACTTCTCGATCTTCTCAAAGTCTCGCTAACCATCAAAGTATTGGCTTCAATCTGATGAAATCCTTCACTAACTGAACATTTACTTACGTGCTAGAAGATGGAGGTGTAAAACACAGTGTAAAAACTATCTCTATGGCTGGAGCTGCTATATCTGGTACAGTTTGCACTACCGGCACTGCTTTGTCGATAATATGGATGTAGTCGTAGTAGGGATAGGTGTCTATGCTGGTGGAGCAAAATGCGCATTCATCATAGCGATGAACTCCGCTTACTACTGGCCTTGAGACGCTACGCGATCAGATAGCCCCTGAAAGTCATCTGCTGATGGTAAAGAAGGTTGGCTGCCACTCGCACCTACATCCCTGCTATTGCGTGAATCCGTCATCGATGTCTTCAAGTTGATAGCGATTGCGAATCAGCTATTACGTAGATAACGCATATATACATATAAAAACTAACATGTACATATAAGACACCCCAACTCACTTTCACTCACTTCCCAACTGATGATTTCTAAGCAAGGATCATCTAGTTTTCCATAACTAATATTTCTATTTTTCTAATTTTAAATTTTTATTTGTTACTTATTGGAAAAGTTAAGTCTTTGGCGACACACTGTAGCTTTGGTATCACCTAGTGTAATGACTACTTTCCATAATCTTAATGTTGATAAACTTTGGTTCTGTAACCTAGGTTTTTATAAACATAGGCTCTGATACCAATTGTGATGACCCCTTCTCAAATCCGGGCACTGCCCGGCCTAATCCTATTACTAAGCCCTAATCTCGCCATATATGACCTAACAAAGAATTAGTCAGCCTTTTCAACAATTTTATTCTTACCAAATTTTTTATTAGTTTGCAAATAGATATAAACATATACCAATCCTATGTAAATTCATAACTTAGAGTTAATTAAAATTTATTAACTTAGAAGTTATATAGCGGAAGTCTTAACTAATTAACTAGCGGAAGCTTATAAACATGTAGCCTAACCTTTGTAGAAAAACAAGAATTGAAAATCACATGCATATATATATAATGAAACGACGATATATAACATCATGTGTTTGGTCAAGGTACCTACCACTCAGCCTATAATATATAACCCTAAAAGTATACCATATATATATATATATATATAAAGATAATGCATCAAAAATCAAACCTACAAAATCTGGTGTAGTAGTGGTCCTCGGGCTCATAGGTAGTCGTCGATCTTCTTTTTGCCTACTCGATGTATCTACAGCCACCACCACAAACTAGACGGTGAGTACTTGAAAATAGAAAGTAATACTGAGAGACATTTGTTCACATTCCTAATTATGCTACAAGTATCAAAAAACATAATAATGATAACAACTATGCTGAAAGAATATCATGCAAAAAGATAATTTAGTTAAACAAATAAAACCGACACTAGACTAAGTAGTAATGATATAGGGTCGGTCGACCGTGATCTTCATCACATTAGCCTTACCACTATATAAGGATGGAGCTGTGCTCTACATCTCTGTGAAAGACATACTTACACGGTATAATACGCCTTTATAATTATCCTAAATGTCAATCACTGGGATGTATACTTGCCAACAACCCCGAATCTTACAACTCGTGAAGTCATCCAAGTTATGCTTGCCAACAACCTCGATTCACATACCCCGCGTGCTGCGCAAGATAGTGAAGAAATCTCGATCACCCTGGAAAGTCTAGTGACCCCTTATGTCAGACGGATTTCTATCATAAAATGACCGTAGATACAAGAATCACTTTCATATTCAAAAAACAACACGGTATTGAAATCCAACAAATACAATTTTATAACTAATGCATAAAGGATATAGATTCGCAATACTATGTAAAAACTACTTAATAGCATGCTATTTCACTGACCACCTGTAATAGCAGTTAATAATTACATAGCACATGAATTAGAGTCAATGAAATCATTTTATCAACAAACTATACCATGAAACAATCTCATGTAATGAGAATGAAAAAGTCACGATACATGAAGTACAAAGGCAATTCAATCCAAATGACTGGAAATGAACATATGAATAGGAATGAAATGTAAAGAAATTTCTCAATCAGTTTACTTATATACCACGCAATCTCTTATGCTACTTCGGCCTCCTAAGACCTCGAAACTTGTATTTGAATCCTTAGAACACTTCCCTAGGTTCCTGACATCATATCATATGTTCATGAGTGTGTTTGGGCCTTTACTTAGCATATTAGACTCTTTTATAGTGTTTAAGGACTTCTTGAGACTTGCATATTTTTATGCTACCATAGCATGTAGCGCGCTAATGACTATGTGTAGCGCGCTAATGACCAACATAACACACTACCTATCGTGCAAAGCGTGCTATGTGTTGCAGAACCTAGAATTATAAAATCAAAATTCCAAGTTTTCTCAACACATAGGCTATGTTGATGCCTAGAGAACCCTCATACGCACCTCTAGAGTTCCAATATACCATTTACATCATAAAACAACAACCTATAGCATAAAATACATGAATTCATGAAATTGAGCTATGTTAATGGAGTAGAGAAGTTACCTAATTTGATGATCACTAGCTAACTTGGTTTCTCCTTCACCAATTCCAGTTTCTTACTGTCTTCTTCCTCCTCTAGTAGCTTTTTCACTCTAATGGCCTTATTTCATGATGAAGAAATGGAAATGAGAGAGAGTGTGAGGTGTTTGAGTTGATTAAGCTTATATATTTATAAATTGGATATGGTTGAATGATAGCCCTTGATCATTTGTGCACACATATCTTGAGTCCTAACTAGTATACATCCTACTAACACATGTCTCACTAGTTCATGCTTAAGTGACACCAAATAATAACTTAATTAGTGTTGAAGCATGTCAACCCGTGTATCGAGACAGATCAAGTGGCTTATGTTTTAACTTACTAACTTTAGTATTTCAATACCAAATCAACCATAGCCCATTTAATTCATTTGTAAAAGCACTATAAAGCTTATACACTACAAAAAAACAGCAAATCAGAAATGGAATTAGAAACGGAAATAAGTTCCGTTTCTAAATCAGAAACGGAATTAGAAACAGAATAATTTCCGTTTCTAAATTAAAAAGTTAGCGACGGAATTGAGACGGAAACATTCAGAGACGGATTAGAGACGGATCAGAGACGGAATTAGAGACGGAATTAGAGACGGAATTAAATTCCGTCTCTGAAAAATGGCGCCACCATTCCCGCCAAAACTTTATTTTGTTATACCCGTTCATCAAATCTCGAGATTTGTGCATCTTTCGATCTCGATGATTCAAAAATAAAACTCCCTCTCTCTCTTCCGATTCTCTCTCTCCCAAAACCCTTCGACCTCTCTCTCCCGATTCTCTGTCTCTCTCCCCAAAAAACCCCTCTCTCGACGACGAGATCTCTCTCTCTCTCTCTCTCTCGACGAGATCTCTCTCTCTCTCTCTCTCTCTCGACTGGAGATCTCTCTCTCTCTCTCTCTCTCACCGCTCTCTCTCCCGATTCTCTGTCTCTCCGGAAAACCCTATCTCCCCAAAAATCCCTCTCTCTCGACGGCAGATCTCTCTCTCTCTCTCTCACCGCTCTCTCTGTCACCGCTCTCTCTCACGGACCGTCGATCGCTCTCTCCCTCTCAAACCCTCCCCCTCTTCAAACCTCACTCCAAAACCCTAAAACAAAGGCGCTTACGTCCGACAAGCCCGTCGCCGCCGCCACCGCCACCACCGCAAACAAATTCCACCACCGCTTCACCAAGTCGACGACGACGGGTTTCTTCGCTTGCGAGGCGATCTTTGGCGCTCTGTTTACTTGGCGTACCGTGCTTGAATACTTGGCCGCCGAGGTATTTCGATTTTTGGTTGTCTATTGAATTTCAATCTCTACCTTTTTAGCTCTTTTTTTCTCTTTTTTTTGTGATTCTATTTGTCTTGGAAATTTGAATGTCTAGGGCAAGTTTGGGATTTTGTTATGGTTAGTTGCATTCCATGAAAAAAAATTTATATGATATTGATGATTTGGGCTAGTATTCAAAAGTGATCATGCCTTGTAAAAGGTATTGGTGGATAATGTGCTCTTTTGTTTGATGAAATTGTCAAAAGAGACCTTAACTTGTTCTTTTAACGAAGTGCATGGAATAGCATGATTCTAAAGTCTCATGGATTCTTTATTGAGCTTTGTTTCTATGATATGATTTAATCGAGCAATCATTAGTATGATTTTTCATGTCTCGAAAGGATTGTAGCTAATTTGCATTGATTTGGGTAAAATCCTTTTAAAACGCTTCAAGGAGAGCTCATTCATTTTTTTCCCAAGTCTTGAAATATGTTCAATCCAACTTTATTGAATGTAGTTAGTAATCATCATTTTGGGTGAGACTTGAAGCTAAGTTGAGATGCGGAAGAGACTTTGTTTTATCCATTGAAAAAAAGACTTCGATTAAATCATGGATTTTCGACTAAATGCTATGATTTGAGAATTTTAAGTCGAACTTGACTCTAATGAGTTGATTTGAATCTTTTTAGTTGTGATTAGTCGATCGCATTCAATTTATATTGGATAACTAAGTTTATGAGATTTTTCTTGTTTTGCTTCACCGCATACTTGTTTTACTCGAATCGTCGATTTTGATTTGAAAGAATGGTTTAAAAGTCGGGAATGACTTAAGTCGATAACTAGGAATGAGGTTTGAGTCCTTAAATGATTTAAGTTAGTCTAAATAAATTCAGTAAATACTACTTTAAGAATCCATGAAAAACATATTTAAAATTGGTTTTGGTTCATTCATTTTTTGATTGAAATATTCGATTAAGTGGTTTAATGCATAAATTTTACTTGAATATGATCTATAATTTGCATTGTTGTTTGAATAAGGATATGTCTTCTTTAAATTTAGGCAATAACAAGTCCATATCATTTTTTTTGGTGTGATCAATAGTTTGATACTCATTAAGTTCATACTTCACAACTTAAAAGGTATCCTAGTTCCTCATCAAGTTGATATTGTCAAACTCAACCTATGTAGAATATTGTGTGCTCTAGATAAAGGTAAAGGAGTCACCGTCATGCTTGAAAAATAAGGGGTGGGTTGCAATAGGCTGAAAGCCAATGTAAATCGATCTTTATGAAATGGATTAAACAGGTTTATTGTTTGGTTCTTGAAAGTTAAAAAAGCTCAGTTTGAAATGAGAAGAGTGAGCTTATGATAAATTTTGTAGCTTGTGAAAGTGGATTGATTGAAAATAGTCTTATGAGTTTTTTGGTCTATCTATGAGGTAACATATTTTTGTTTTCTTATATGTTTTTAGAAAATGAAGATAAAAGTGAAAATGACAAACATTGCTATCTTCCTCCTACTTTGGATTGGTAAGAATTTAATTTACTTAAATCAAGTATATGCGTGTTTATCATCGTTTGTGGATTCTTAAATCTCAAATGAGTTAATGTTAATCTTTTTGCTTGTTTGTAGACTTTGATGGTCGAGTGCAGGGATCGTCACTATAAGTTCGATGTGAGTCATCGCTCTTCTACCTTAGCTCTATCTCCTATGATGCTTATGTCCCTGAAAAATTTAAGTTCAACTATTCAATTATTAAGTTGTTTCAAATGTCCCTTGGGTGCAGCGTGGTGTTGAAGAACATCTCAAGACTTTTCGATTGATAATTCTTTTTGTGCATATTTATAGGATTGTAAGTTTTTTTTTTTTTTTTTTTGTGGTTGTTGAACAATAGGATTGGTGGTTTTGTGAATACTTAGAAATTTGGAGCATTTGTAATACTATACAATTTTTTTGGATATATATCTTTTTCAATTTTTGATTTTTACATTTTTGTTCTCTCAATTGAATATTTGTTGATATATATTGTCGATGTATGAATGTCAATTTATTATATATTGGCAGGTTAAATGTGCTTGGATTGAGACCTATATATGTAAGACTTTAAAAACTAAACAAAAATGAAAATTAGAGACGGAATAGCAACGGAATCTTTGGATTCCGTTGCTATTTCCGTCTCTAATTTTCGTTTTTGTAAGATACATAAATCAGAAACGGATTAAATTCCGTCTCTGATCCGTCTCTGATTAGCAACGGATCAGAGACGGAAATAATCAGAAACGGAATTTATTCCGTCTCTAATCAGAAACGGAATTAGAGACGGAATAAATTCCGTTTCTAATTAGAAACGGAATTTATTCCGTTTCTGATCCGTCTCTAAATCAGAAACGGAATCCATTTTCCGTTTCTGATCCAATCAGCGACGACGTTTTCAGAGACGGAACGCATTCCGTCTCTGTTCCGTTTCTGAATCCAATCAGAGACGAAATTTTTGCAAATCAGAAACGGAAAATTCCGTTTCTGATTTGCTTTTTTTTTGTAGTGATACCAACTTACCACATTGCTCTCTAACTCGATCCTACGCCAGTAGGCATATCAAGGCGCATCTTTGCTTATGCATCGACACCTATCAACACGTAAGCGTGACTTAGTAGTCTACACATTTACAATACACTAAACACACATCACCACAAATATAATATTTACCTCGACCACCTAGCCTCAGTAATGACACATATCTCGCTGTGGGTCCCACGTCACGAGTCATTTGATCACGATTAACACATTAAACTAAGATTAGCTATTTGGGTCGTGAAATGCATCCACAAATATATTTAACGAATAAATATAATTAGTCGGCCAATGGATACATCTCAAGCAAATGAGACACTTCGATGATCTTCATTTTCTCCTTATCTCTTTACATTTTTAAATCAATTGTTATCCAGAGATGTCCCCGTTAGATTGAATGATTTATAATCATCGATAACACTCCAATATAACTAACATTGAGAGAAGACTTCAATATTAGTTAAAAATTCATGAGGGTACTTAAATGAGATTTCACAATCTCAAAGGCTCACACAACTCGGAAGTAGAGATCGAAAAATTTTCGTTACCTTTCTTGGACGCTAAATGCACATGTGGCATGAAGCACATGCTACAATATTATTTTCCTTTTGCTATAGAGCATATGTCACAAACAAATTGTCGGACCCCACCTAATTAGGGAATTTGACTAGCCTAGATTACCTTAATTTCCCGATAACTTAGCAGCCTTAACCTCTCATTCAATAAATAAATAAAAATCTATTAGAGTAATTATTAAATATGATTCTTTATCAACCACAAAGAACTCGAAAGTGAATCTTGTACGTCAAAGTTACAAAAAAAATTAATTATATAATCCTCAAAATTAATTTCGTAAAATTTTTTCGACAGTACTTCCTCTATTACTAAGCCTACACCGAAAATCTCGGCCTTTAAAAATCTTCAACAAACTTGCCCAGGTTTGGTGGAAAATAACGAAGGACTCACAATCCACCCCATCACAATATATATAGCATTAATTAATTGTATATTCATTCTAACCTAACTTAAAGGATCAAAAACTATAAATAACATTACATTGGCTCCAAATAATCTTAATTAGTCTTGATACCGTTCCAATCCCTTCAAAATAAATCATAACCACACATGAACCCAAAAAGCCATTTTTATAATATACTATATTCAAAACAATATATACCTAATGAGAAAGGAGTTAATCAAGTCACTGATAATTCAACAGCTTTTCCTTTCCTTTATTGTCGCTCGCACCTGTCATTACCCAATTATAGAAATTCGACAATGTCAAATAAGTAAATCCCACACTATCCAGTACACCTGTAATAATCAAATGCATAGCATTCCAAGAATTTAAACAAACAATCATATCGTAAAGGAATTGTAAATATACAAGTATACAATCCATCTCATTTTTGTTGATTGACCACAATCAGAAGATGTCTCTTCCAAATGTGGTGGGTAAACAATAATAAAGATTCATGAGTTTGAGAGAAAGTCCCTCGGGAAGCCACGCTCTCGACTCTTCGCGGAGTATGATCTTGGCCAGCATTACAACCACAATCCATCCTAAACAAGTTTCTACAATGATCAATGACCCCGGTCTCAGAGCACCACGACGTTCATCCTACCATACATATAGCCAACGAACACAATCGGACCTCCAAAGGTCTCTTTCCTCTCGTGTCCTTAACTGCATAATCATCAAATATGCAATAATAAACTGTGTATGCAATATATTCGAGAAATATTCATACAATGTAAAGGTTAACATGAGATTTACTTAACCTTAAAAACGAGATTCCAACGTTCCCTTATGCTCCGAATCGGCCAACTAGTCTATGCAGGGTTCCAATCGCAGTCCTACAATTAATTTATAATCCCTGTAAGTTTCCATAACAATTCCATTATTGTTTTCCAATTAATTGTAGTTTAATTGACCTAATCGTGTTCCAAAACCCTTAAAATACTTTCAAAATATATTATCCGATGCTCGGATTTCATTTTCGACTCAGGATTATTGTTTAACGTTGAAAATTATGTTGTCTAGGCTTAAATATCAGGTTTCGAATTTATTATATATTTATCGGTCCAAACTCGACTCGAAAACCTTAAAATCACTCCAACTTATATCCTCAAATGTTTGGATCCTAATCTTGACTTCAAAATGTGGTTCGGAATTGAAAGTTACCGTAAACAAGGCCATAAAACAATTTTCCAAATTTTTGACATTTTTGGGTATCGTAACACGCATTACAAAAAACATACTCGATATAAATCGCTAAAAAAATCTCAAAACCCTCATTTTTCATAATAATCCTCGGTTTTCATCAATTTGTCCAATAGTCCATTTTTCTCAATTTTCTCCATTTTTTGAATTTTCAAGATATTTTATTTAATTTTCAAGCTTTTTCAGGCATCGTAGCACGCTTTACGAGACAACACTTGGCGTATTAACCCCGGAAACTTCCAATTTCCATGTTATTATCAAAATTATATTATTTTTTTCTTTTCTTTTATTTAAGGGACGAGGGTTTACCCCTGCCTTGGATGGCTTCCCCCACTTCCACCTCCCTCACATTTCACTTTCTTCTTCTTCTTCTTCTTCTTCCTCGGTTTCACAGTCCATCACTGTGTTTTTTTTTTTTTTGTCTTTTCGTTTTCTTTTTCTTTTCTTCATCAATTCCCTCCTCCTCTCTCACCTCAGACGATCAATAACAACAACAAAAACAAATCCCAGAAATCGGAATTTAAAATCAAAACTCACCTTCACGATCAACGCCCGCAACACCCACGGATTCTCTCCAAGATTTGATCTCCAACACTGGGGAGAGAGAGAGACAGAGAGAGAGAAAAGAGAGAGACAGTGATGAGAGACGCCTTCATCAGTGAAGAGGAGAGGAAGTGAGGACGAAGACGATGAAGGCCCTGTTTCGATTTTTATTTTTATAAGGGAATGTCAAATGACCAAATTGCCCCTCAAATTTTATCCATTCCAATACAAATGTCATTTTTCTATTATTTTTAATGTTTATCTCACCAATTTGAGTCAAAATTAAACACCGAAAATTACCTCACTTCGACAAAAAACTGAAAAATTTACCAAAGTGCTCAAAAACTCTCAAACAACCCGTCTTTGCATGTAAATCTAGGCGTGGGGCCACGTCGGCTGGTTAAGTCTATTTAAAGTCCAAATTTTGAGTTTTTAAATTTAAAACCATTATTTTCCCACAAAATTTGAAACTAATATTCAATTCAACATTTTAACTATCTTGGCACCCATCTTGACACGTATCTTGAGGCAAAACCCCGCGAAAACATCAAATTCACTCAATCGATTTGAATTTCACAAAATAAAATAATATATAATACACAACACTAGGCAAACATAACAGAATAATAAAATTAATTATAAACCTCAATTTTACTGGTATTTTACTCTCGACTCGCGACCAAAACCTTAATTGGGCTCCCTTAATCCCGAATTAGCCATAATTATCGATTTAAAATTTTTGAAGATTTGACACAAATATTGTACAGGTGATAGTTCAGATATACTCAATATATAACTTGAGTCCACAACTCTAAACTCTCAAATTATAATCGTAGGACTTCCACCTAGCATATAAAGACAACTAAGGTTAACTAGTGGGAGGTTTCACCTTTCAATCACAGATGACTTCATCTTGATTCACTATCAAGGTGATTATTTATTTTAAACTTGAGCTCTCCAAAGTCATACAGGCGATTGCCTGTATGAGAAGGCCAATTTGTTTCTGATATATTCTTTATTTTATGTACAAAAAAATAAATGTGTGTATGCATCAATCATCATAAAAATAAAGTACAAAACTTTGAAAAATATTAATATATAATCAATACTATGTCATCCACATAAAGTGAAAGAATCACAAATTCCTTTTTTGACATGCACACAATAGTATTCGTCAATCACAAAATTATATAAAATAATTGCTCGATGAAACCATATATACCACTCCTTAGAAAATCAATTGATATAGATTTAACATCTTATGTTTTGCTCCCACTTGGATGAGATACTATTGACTTTTGTTCAAATACAGGAACCAAAAGGCTCATCGAAATAGAAACATTTTTATCTTGTATCTCGTAAAAAGATAAAGATCAACTTATCTCACCCTTCGTAAGAAAATCTATTTCCATAAAAGTAGTATCCCAAGATTCAAATCCACTTAAACTCCCACTCGAATGTTCATCAATGAACATATAACATTTTGAATGTTTGAAGTATCTTATAAATATAGGCACTAAAACCCAAGGTCTCAGATTACATAAATATGATTTTTATTTGGTCCATAATTCATAAGGTGTGGAAGCCACTAATTTGGAAAGTACTCAATCAAATATTTAAGTAATTGCAATGGAAAGATGACTTTCGTTTCTTTCCAAATGATTTTATTGTCATTTTCTTTGCTAGACAACTTTAACATATTGGTAGATTAACCTTTTCTAGGTGCCCTAATAGGCCCTCTTTGCTAAACTATCCATTAATTGTTGACTAATATAATCAAGTCTACCGTGCTAAACACTCATATCAACATTTGAATCAATAGAAGATGTAACAAGGGAAAAACAAACACGATTCATATTACTATTTGAAACGTAGTTAATATCCAATACAATAAAACCATATGAAATATAGCCACAACTATAATAGGGTTGTCCATGAAGAAAACTCATACTAGTACCACAAAAGTTCATAACAAATCTATAATTTAAAAGAACAATAACATAAACTAAGTTTATTCAAATCTCTGGACCATAGAAGTTCATAACAAATATATACTTTAAAAGCACAATAACAGAAACTAAGTTTAGTTGAATCTTTGGAACATATAACACATCATGTAGGATAAGAGATCGTCCACCGTGCATGCTCAACTTGCAGGTACCTATCTTTTTTACTTCAACATAAGAGTTATTTTCTACATAGATCCATTTTGTTTCATGAAGAATTCGACGAAAGTCCGCTAACACATCGCGTTCATTAGCTACATAGTATGTTGGTCATTAGTCTACAATCCACAAAAAATAAGATTCAGTCAAATAAACATAATTAGAAACATAAATTGCATTTTTTAAAAATAGATTTAGAAAGTGCATTAAGGGTTTGTACCTTCTTTGACTCGTTACAATCACGTGCAAAGCGACCCTTTTTCCCATAATTGTAGCACTCGACTTTTGCTTTGTTCTTTTTCTAATGAACTATAGGAGTTTTACCATTTCCATGATGATCATACTTAGCATGATGATTATCACTTTTAACTCTCTTTGATCCTTCCCCTTTGAAGCCACCGAAATGCTTGTGCTTGTAGCCGTCATATACTATTTCTATAAGTACTTGAGGAAGCCAATTACCCATCAGTATCAGGCCATAAAGCCTCAACTCGATCCTCCTCAAGCTATAAATGATGCCTGATAAGTCGGTATTTAGTAGTCTATTTTAGTATATTTAATTATTAAAAGTATTTAAAATATATATTTAATTATATTTTTCGATCATTTTTAGGTGAAACGGAGTGCGCGGTTGAATTCGTGGCGAAAAAATACTTAAAATGGAGTATTTACTTGCAGTGATCAGATGCCGGACAGTTTGCCTTGAAATACGCGTTGTGTTGTGGGTAAAATAAGAGACATCATATTTCAGCCAATCAAAGCATGCCACGTCAGTGTTTGACCAATCGGGTGATGACATGTCAGCGCCACGCGTCACAGCAGCAGCCCAACAGCACACCACTCATCGGTTCTCCTCCAATCAGAAACTGCCACGTCATTATCGTTGGTTCCAACAACCAATGAGAGACTGCCACGCGTTGACACGTCAGCCAGAAAGCCACGTCACCCGAAAGCAATCTTCTTCTCGCACAAACTCCGCCGATATGCCTCGAGACTCATACCCGCACAAACTCCCAGATTTTCGTACATAGCCGCGCGATTTTCTTCCGTGCCACGTCATGCCACGTGGCATCCACTCATTCGTCCATCGCGTTATTAATACGTGGTTCGGCCAATCACACGAGGCCACATGGCGCTGACTCACCACACACAATGCAAACATAGCAGATTTCGGCGATTGGCGCGACGACAAGTAAGCGGCGGTGACAGGCGGTCCAATGATGTTCTGACACGTTAGCGCGACAGTTAAAATACCTCGAATCACACTGTGACACGTGGCAGAGTCGGATTTTTTTTTATCTAAAAACACCCCAACGATGCTCCTCGGCGCACGAGTCACCTCCCTAACCCCTAAAATTAGTATCCGAGTACAATTTGAAGTAATTTTATATATTAGGAACCTAGGTATTATTAGAAAAAAAACAATTAATTAGTATTTTTGTAGAGAACTATTATTAGTTTTTAGTATAGATTTTTGAAGATGATGTCCGGGTAATTAATTTCTTGCCTAAGTCGAAGGGGAAGCAAGTCGGAATCATGGATTCAAAGCATATTATATGAGATCTTTTATTTTATTATTTAATTAATTTAATTTCTCCTATTTCATTGTTGTTGATTTAATTATTATTATTTAGATCTAGGGTATGTATGAGGCCAATGCATATTTTTAGATGGACAATCTATTGTTATTTGGAATATTAGTATCCGTGTAATTGTGCTTTTAGACCAATAAAGTAACAAACATTCACCCGTTTGCCGTAAAACCCTTTCGGTGTTTGAATGTGCAACAATTGAATCTAGGTTAAATCGGTAGCGGTTGCGACTCGGTTATTTAGGATTAGTGTTCCCATAGATCCATATTACTGCGGTTAGTGTGTTAAACCCGATTGGCGGATGTCTAGGGTTATACATTAATTAGGGAAGTAGTTAGTGGCGGACGTCCTGACTATCGAAATTAGGGGAACTATGAATTTCTGGCAGATGTCGATTTTCTATAGCTAATCTAGGAGAATTTAAATTAATAACTTTTTGAGAAAGATTGAAGACCATAATTGCTATTGAATCTTGATTTTGATTTGTGGAATTGGAGATTTAGGTGTTATTTAGGTGTTAATTAATTATTTTAGAAATTAGTTTAATTAATTAATTTATTTAGTTTATATAGATTAGTTAGTTAAATTAATATTTATTTTAAAACCTCGATTTTCTTTTTTTTGTTGTTTTAACCTAAGAAAGACAACTAGTCTCTGTGGGATCGACCTTTTGCCACTATTCTACAAAATAGTTGGTTTAGGAAACTTTACTTTATTGACGTGTTCGGCGCGCGTCAACGCCCAACATCATTTAGGGCTCATTTGCTTCGGGTTTTGAGCGAAATTGTAAACATGGGCTTCATCACGCGAGGGTTTTATTGGGTTGTGACAAGGATTTAATGCAAATTGAATTCCTATTCGTTTTGGTGGCCAACCACATTTATTTTAAAGCAAAATGATAGAAATGCCCTTCACTTAAAATAAAGAAAAACTCCACCTCCTCTTCTTCGTTCTTTATCACGCGAGGGTTTCACATCAGTGTGATGATGGGTTGTGCTTCCTTCAATTGTTTGAGCTTCTTCGCGATATCACCACCTCGTCTCAAGTGATAAGCTATGTTACTCTTTTCAAGTTCTTTCTCCTAATAAGTGTTGTTTTTTGTTAAGGTTAGGGTCGAGACTTCACACGAGCATGTAAATGTTGTGGTTTATGTTTTTCAAGGATATTTGTTGGGTTGGTCTAAAGATTTGAGGTTCTTTGTTATGTTTTGTGAGACTGGTGTGGCATTTAGTCTATGTTATTCAGTTTTTTTGCTTAAATCGGGCATTTAGTCGTTATTCAGACTTTGTAAGTATTTATGTTTTTTGTTTTATTTCGTTTTGTTTTTTTTTTTTTTTATAAGAAAGTGACTATTGATTGCTATATCATATAGATTTGATGGGAAATTGTGTTTAACACATCATAATTATGTGTATTTACAAAAATGATGTTGTGTATCATATTAGCCAAAAAACAACACAGCCAACACAGCGTAAAACAACAAAATAAATATAACAATTTGATTAACCTACATTGTCATTATAATCTCCAATCAAACATATATCCCACCTTGAAATCCCCAATCAACAACAACCAACAAAAACTCCATGAGCACAGCCATCAATCTTAACTCACCCAACGCAAAATCCTATACACAATAACCACAATTACTACTCACCACTACTCTGCCATAAATCAATCTACGTACTCAATAGACGAACTTTTGGCCTCCTTCCTTTTTAAGTAGAAAGCTCTACTAATGGTTGTTTTTGACATATTGAGTTGAGTTTGAATTGCGTTGGTTTTATACTATATCATTTGGAGTTGATTGTACTGTCTTTTCTCTTTTTCCTCTATGTATATAGGTAATATATTTTGAAATAAATTGTGTTGATTCTGTTTATGGTGATATATGCTACCATTGGTGTAACTAAAGCTTCATTGTAATCCATCAGATGTAATTTTGGAAGTTATGTGAGTGCTGCCTCATTTGATTGTTAATTTATTATGAAGACTGTGAATATTGGCATTTGAATGATGTTTGTCACACCCATATGAAAGTTGGTAAGATTATCAATCGAATACATGCTGCAAACTGCTAATAAAGCAGGTGATACTGTATTGTTGTTGGTTTGCTTACAGTCTACTTATTAGGGACTTGTTCAATGACATTACCCAAAATGAGAGGTGGGAATAGTTCCCAAACTACCAAAGGTTGGAATAGTTCCCAAACTAGCGGAAGATCACACCGCAGGCTGGGGTCCCAAATTATAGCATCACCTATCCCAATTAGGGTGCTACTAGGCCTGAAACCCTAATTAAGCCCGGATTACCTAGACAGACTTAACTAGAGCCATTAACTTCACCTTCAACTCTTGATAATTACAAACTGTATATTTAATATCGACGTAGAACAAATAATAAATGCTGTGAACATAAAACTTTTTCAATAATTAAACACGATATACAGTACCAAATCAAACCGAAATAAACATCGGTTATATAAAAACATCCCATACTTCTTATATTACAAAACTATATTTTTATACAAATATAAGATAATAGAAGATTCAATACATCGAAGAGAAGATCAAGACTCCTAAATCTTCTTTGTCCCGTGGTCATAGCGCTCGTCAATTTTCCTTAAATGTTAATTGGGATGTGCGTTCCAACTTGCTCGGTAAGTAAGGATTCACAAAGCCATCAACGTTCCATACAATAATCAAGAGCAATATGCACCAATGATAAATAACGAGATTATGAACAACATATAATCCAATAAATAACGGATGCAGGTCAAACCGTTAATGACTATTACACAGTGGTTCCTATTTTATTTGTAAAATTAGGGTCAATTACTCATTGACACCATTGATGCGATTGCTAGGCCAACACACTGGCCGATGTGTCGTCTAGCCAATCCATTAATGTTTAATGGTTCTATCCTAAATCCTCTACTGAATATGTAATCCATGCAATCTATCGAATTGAGTAGGAGTTACATATAGGCTGGGAAACCAAACCCATCTCCTATATAACCTAATTTCAATTCTAGGAGTTACTCTTGCAAATCACATTAAACACCATTTTTCATTTAGTAAAAAAATCACAATGTACGTAGTCCCTCCATTTAGTCCATAAATTATATGAACTATATATACTAACATATCCAGGCAACATTGATAAATAAGTGAATCCATACTTACATTGGTTTAGATTTTATTTATAAATTTCCTAACTTTTCGGTCACTCACGCTTTCTCGATGATCCAAAACCTATCACAAACCATTTGTGGTTACTATAGGCCTAATTCCTTATGTTTAGAACTCCTAAGTCTGTCCTAAAGGCCTTAGGAAATTCTAAGTAAAAGATATAAAAGTTGGTGTTTTCTGAGGTGGAAGCATGCTCTTTCACTTTGTAGGGTGCGCTTAACCAATTGGGTTCATCCCAGCTGATGAAAGGAACACGCTCCTCTGTTAGAGGGAACACGCTCCACCCTGCACTGTCTCGATAGTGAGCAGGGCAACAATCACTGTTCAATCCACCAAACCACCAAAACATCATCCAACACTCCCCAAATACAAAAGAGAGGACCTCTAGTGAGGTATCAATCATTTTTACGTGATTAATAACAACAATAACAGAGAAATCATCAACTATGAAATTCAACTTCAAACTCAAAACTTAACTTACCAAGATGATGATCTCTGATCTAACAGTGGTCTGATCACTTCAATTCAGTTGAGGATCCTCTATAGATCAGTTCCTCATCTACCTCAAACCCTCAGCTGTTCTCTCTCTCTCTTTCTCACACTCTCTCTCACTCTATCAATGGATCGAATGAAGCAGTGAGGATAAACTTGAGATTTTTTATTTAAATATATGGATTTTCCTCGAGATATACATCGTTCTATCTCGAGGTTGATCAAGTGAAAAAGGTGTTAATGTGACACATCCTAAAGTGACACACATGTTGACACCATCAACACTTACACTAATCTCGAGGTGATCCAATGATCCATATTATTCAAACCAAACTAATAGTTTTATTGTTTATTTTTTATATATCAATTATATATAAATATATATACTTCATGTATTTTCTCACCAATAAATTCACTGGATATGCCTTCAAGTATTTTCGGATGTGCGCATTCATTTCACAATCCCCTCGTCGCACTTGGTGTACCACCAGTTTATTGTTTTATTATTTATTTTCTGATTATAAGCTTGTATATAAATTCCATTTTTATACTACAACCTATAAATTTACCAAACATTCCAAAACAAACACAAATAATCACTTAAACTCATGCACACGCTAATCAAAGTAAGCTAGACTTAATGACGAGCCTAACTCGAGTTAATTAGGATACGAAATAACACTAATTACTAGCTTAAGGTAACAAGTCACTATACCAATTGTTCATAACTCGCAGTCTATGGAATAAGGTTCTCTATCTGTTGAAGGTTCCCAATCTAGTGCTCAATGCATTAGGACGTATGGTATCATGGCTTAAATTTTTAATCTCGTATTTATTCATAATCAGGATCACCGACTCGTGACGTGGGACCTGCACCATGATATGCATACTGATCGAGGCACATAGCAGAGGTATGTTTTAGTTTTGTTGTGTTGTTTTGCCTAATATATTGTATATGTGCAGACTAATTAAATCAATTTTACTTATTATAAATAGGCGTCGAGGCGAGATCGGGGACACGCCTCGAGATGCTTGTCAACGTGGGACCAAGTGGAGAGTTTTAAGTGAGTCATTTAAATTATCATACATATTAATGGACCCATTTGTAGTGTTTACTGTGAAATTCGAGAATTCCCTGAATTTGATTAGATGACTAATTAACTATTTTCATATTTTATTTGAGTTTTAGCAATTCGAGGTGGGATCCACGCGGGACGGACCAGAGATCATAAGGTAAATTGTACTTTTGTTTGTTGTGTGTCTATTGTATATATTATATTTTATTCATCGCAAAATATGGTTCAAATTAGTGTTTAAACGCGTTGTCCAAATGTTTCAGAGTGCTTTGGTATTTTCTCCATTTTTTGACAAAATTGGGATTTTCGGAGTTTAATTTAGATATAAAAACAAGAGATAAACATGAAATAAAGGCCTTGTTTGGTTTGTTTTTGCTAACTTACAGTGTTAGTTGGGAGTTAACTAATTGGAGTTAATATTTTCATGTTTGGTTCAACTTTAAACTTATAGGAAAGTTTCAATTTTTTAAACAATAAAAAATATGAATTGACATAAATAGCCTTCAAATAAGAGAGAGATGAATAATAAATAAGTCATTAATGAGGGTAATTGTGTCCGAAATTCCTGGAAGATAACTCCTTAGGTGGTGGTGAGAAGATATCTCACACCCTAGGGTGTAAGTTGAGAGATAACTAGCAGACAAGTTGAGCAACCACATAAGATTAGTTTTCAACTCCTTGTAAGTTATCTATATGAACATAACTCCACCCATAACCAAACAAGGCTAAATAAAAAATTGGCAAATTACATGAAAGGGTACGGGTTTTTATATACAAAGTACAACATTCAAGGGGTAAAAGGGTAATTTCAGCCACCCTTCCCTTTGTAAACCAAAACGAAAACCAAGGGATTGTTGGTTTCGTCCGTCTTCAACAATCAGCTTCTTCATCCTCGGTTCTTCACTGTTCTCTCACGTCTCTCTTGATCTCTCCCTCTCGTCACAGAAATCTCTCCCTCTCTAGTTCGTTTCTCTCTTTCGAGAAAGAGAAAAGCCGAGACAGTGGATTGTGTGAATCGATCAAGGAGAGCATCAAATTTTAATTTCAATTTTACTGTAAATTGATTAGGGACTGTGATTTGTTTGGGACTGTGAAGGTTTGATTCGAAAAGAGGGAGAGAGGTGAAGGTTTCATTTATTGAAACAAAGAACAAACAAAAAACAACAAAAACCAGTCAACCAACAACATAACACAAAAACGAAACAAAAAAGAAGAAAAACTGTGGAGTGGACAGTGAACACGAGGAAGAAGACAATGGAGGGAGGTGAGGTAGAGAAGGTGAAGACGATGATGAGGAGAGGAGTCCCTGCCCTAAGAGAAACACGTGAAGATGAGGAGAGGGAGGGACGAGAACGAAACAGAGGTTAGGCTGAGGAACGGGATAATTCCCTGAACCAGTTGAAACGTACCGGTTCAAGGGATCAAACCACTTTCATCCTTTAATATAAAATAAAATAAAAGTTTAAATTCAAAAAATAAAAAACTTAAACCCAGGAAAATAGCTAGAAACTCGAAAAAAAGGGATTTTGAGCCAAATAAATATAAAACTTGGATTTTTATGAAAAATAGTAAAATTTGGGATTTCCTTGAAACTTTTATCCGAGGTTTTGCCTCGTAAAATGTAATTTAGGCTGATTGATCTTATAACACCAAATATAATTTCAAAAACCATATAAATTGAAAACCATATAAATTGGTTTGTTTTTGAGGTAAATTAGTAATAAAATATAGTAATTAGGAATCAAATAGAGAAATTGAGTTCTTGGGAAATATTTGAAGTATTTAAAAGAGTTGTTGGGATTTGAATGGATTTAAACCTCGTCATGACAAGAAAATTATGAGAAATTGTTGAAAAATAGTACAAATGAGCCGAAACTCATAAATTATGGATTTTTATGACTTAATAGAATTTCGAAACAAGGGAATCCGAGGAACGTGTGAGCGAGGACTTGATTAACAAACTCGCGTTGGTTTGATTGTAAGTAAACATTATTTCTTGCTTTTTTACAGTAATATGATTTATATTTTGCACGGTGAGGGAATGAGACTCTTGATCATGCATTCATGGCATCCAGATAAAGTTCCCATGCTTTGGGTCGTAAGAGTGTGATGTGTTGCATTCCAGACTAGACGTAATGCAGGCGTTTAAGGCAGGTAATGTTGACTCCGGGGTAGCATGCATTGACTCACAGTACTGTTCTAGGTTCGTCACGAGAGGGCCCGCTCCTTAAGAGCTTAGAACGGGAAACGGGGATTCACGTTGTATATTTACTTCAGTATTTCGTTTATGGTGCAATACTCATATTATCTCTTGTTATTGCCTGTTGTACGAAGCAAGGTAATTTTTTACTTATCTGACATTGTTTATTTTGTGCACACTGTTATTTGGTGTTCTCGAAATGGTTTTGTTAGGTTTTGAGGCTAAAGAAGATCTAAAGGGAAAGAGGAAGCTAGGGGACTACTACTGAGGAGCTCTTTTCCCTTTATATGTAATGATTGTTTATATTATCTTGTTTTGAGTTTTCGAGGTGAGTGTAGGACGTGAATCACTTGAGAAACAATTTGAGAAGTTTATAAGTTGTGTTGAATTAGGTTTGAGATTTAAATAGTTTAGTTTTGTATATTTGAAGCTTTGAATTAGTTTTAGATTTAGTTTGAGGTTTAGTTTTGTAATTAAGGTTTATAAGTTGCAATTTAGTTTATAATTTCAAATTGATATCATATTGTGAACTGCGGGGAGTTGTGAGTCCTTTTAGGCCTTTCTCCATTTTGTTGTTTATTAGGTTTTAGGTGCTGGTAGTCCATATTTAAGGAAGGTGCTGCATAAATTATTATAAAAATATGAAAAAATATTCCGTATTATTTTTTAATTTGCTCCTATTGAACAAGTCGAGAATTGAGGTTTAAATAAAAATTCTAATTTAGATTTGGAGCAGTTTAAATATTGAATTAATAGTTATTTCGAGGTTTAAAATTAACTGTACGGTTTAGGTACCTAATTAGAATAATTAGGATAGGTTAGGGCTTAGTGAGACGGGTCTTGACATTTACATAAGTCAAATGGATTGCATATTGTAAATCGAATTGAAATGTCAAATTTGATGACAAAAATTATAAACACATAGACCTACCTCAGGATATGCACCACTAACTATCACAAGAAGACTTGGTGTCTATTATTATGTTAGTGAGCTGAATTGTAGTTGGGTTAGGAGTCATTTTAGTCCATGCGATCATCATAACGATGTGGGTGTGCATTAAAGATAAAAAAACAAAGTATATAAACAAACCCTTAGTGGGTTGTCTCCACTTGCATGACCACAACATGAGAAGAAATTAGAGCTCATAGCTCATAACCTGCTGGAAATTTAGGAGCTGATTAGCAAGAAAGTGAAGTTCAATCAATCGAAAGGAAATCAAGTCTAAGAATCCTAACAAGAACCCTAGGTAAACAATATTCACTTGGTAGTTTTAATTTTTAGTCAATTGAGTCGTGTAATCAAAGGGGTTTATGTCTAAAAATGAATTTAAAGCTTCATAATGGTTGTTTTGATCTTACTTAAGTCATTTTTTATGTTTCAAACCTAATTTTTAAGTTTTTCAAGTTTGGCAAAAAATTGGTGGGTTTTCAAATAATTCTGATTTTCTGAAATTTAGTTGTCAAGATGAGCATGTTTTTGAAATCAAATGCTAAATTTAGATTCTACATTTCATTCTAATAATTATGCTACAAAGAAGTTTCTGATTCGGCTTTGAAAATCAAAAGTTATGCCCTCTTGAAGTTTTCAAGATTTTTTGAGGTGTTCGACGAAATACATGCTTAAATCTTGTGATTTTTGGTAAATGTATGATAAATCATGAAATGTCTGCCTTTTGTTGATGTTTGGAGTTTGTCCCTTGGCAGAGGTGAGCGAAGGTCCGAGGCGAAGAAGAAGGCCATTCCCTTGGTGGGAACCAATAATTCTGATTTGTAGAATTATGGGTTTCAACTCATCTAGCGCGTTAGAGGGAACACATAGCGCGCTATCCGGGCATTAGAAATTCATAATTTTTTTTAATAAAGTAGCTCGCAAGAACTCATTTTCGACACACCGATTGAAGGAATTAAGCCAATAATATAGCTTTTAATAAATTTTGAGTTTCGAAATGGATTTTGGCTTTAGGAGTTAATAGAAACTAAATTGACCCTAAACCAATTATATTTGAACTAATAGGATACCTGGAGTCTTAGGAGCCCGGGTGCGAGTTTTAGGGCATCAGGAGGCTGGTAAAACTAGGAACTCTTGTGTGTAGTGTGAGTAGCCATGTTAAGGTTTTTATTTACATTTCATTCCATTTTATCCTTGTCTTGTAGTCTATTTTGACTATATTTTCCATTGTACTCTAATATCATGATTTTGTTTGGTATTCCTCACTTGTTGAGTTTGAATGTCATGATATTATGATGATTTAATACTCATTGGATAGTCAGGGATGTCAACACTCACCATTATGGCACGGTACATGGGGTTAGATACTCGGGGATGCCGATCCATTAGGGTAGAGTCCTTAGTGATATTTGGAGTTAAGTTGGCTATAAGACTATGCGATAACACGCACGTCTTTTAAATAAAAATGGCTTTAAAGGCTGAGGTGACGTAGTGCACAGCCGGTCGGACCTAGACCACCACTATTTAGTCTTGAGTTATTCTCTTTTGTTTAACTGTGGTATTTTCTAGCATATTTTTTATTTTAGTTCTTCTTCTATTATCTTATGATTTTAAATATCATTTAGTCATATTGGAAATGTGAATCGACATACCTTCGGGAGTTATTGTCATTTTCTTGCACTATTCGTCCTTTTCTATGATGGTGACTGCACGTCCGTCATCTAACATGCTCAACAAAGAGAAGATTGACTGCTACCTCTTAGTCAGCGGTGTAATTTCTACTCTGATCCTATAGGTTTTAATATTTTGTATATTTACGTACTTTATGTCTTTCAGATACTTATAAGTTGTATATATATGGGTTAAACGCTAGTTCCCCGATTTGACACTCTATCACTATATATCGCTGACTTTGCTTATCTATACATATGATCATTTGTTTCCTAGTTTCCACATTTAAAGTTATTTTGATAATTGCTTCTGTTAAACTGACAATACTTCCGCTATACTTAATAAAAAAATAAAATCTTTAATTAACTCTAAAAATCAATAATAATCTCACATGTGTAATAATTAACATGAACCCGTATAACAAGGAGAATAAGTTAGAAAGGCTGACTAATACGTAGTTAAGTCTTGTGTAGTTGAGATTAGGGCTTAATTATGGGATTAGGACGGGTGCTGTCCTAAATTAGGGAAAAGGTCGTCACATATGGAGAGATTGCAAAATTAGTTGAGGCCATTATAGAAATGGCGCAACTTGGAATCTACAAAGCCGATAATTGATGGAAGCCATGTCACTTAAATTTTTCTGAAGAAAGGATGAGGGCAAGTTTCCCAAATGTTGGTATTAAAGCGAAATCGCATATTGAGTTTCGCTTTAAAACCTTAAGGAAAGATTGGACCATCGTCTATGAAATCTTGACCAGAGCACGCCACAGGTTAAATGGTTTTGAATACAACTCGAAAAAGGATATGATCGAGTCCTCTAATAATGTGTAGGATGAATATGCCAAAGTAAGTGATTAGTCTTTAAACTCTATAATATTTCCATTTCCTTACTACCAATATGTTCTAATTTAATTTACAACTACATTGAATTGTAGCTTTTTCTGGATCCTTCTAAGTGGTACAACAAGCAGTTCAGGTGGTATGAAGAATGTTACCTTGTATTCAGAAATGATAAGGCGATTGGTGAAGAAGTGAGGACTCCTGAAGATATGGTGGCTGAGGCAGTTGAAGCGGTTGCGAGTGGATCTGATTCAAGTGGACTGGGAAATGTACTTATCTGACAATCCTCTGGCTCAAAAAGGTTTTGACTTAATGTTCCTGAAGTGAGTAGCACTTGAAGGAGAAGACAGTTCGTTGAGCCTAACCTTCATGCTTGAGATTTTACGATTAAAGATGCCCAGATAATATCAGATTAACTTCATAAGATAGAGATTGGGATCTTTAAGGCTATCTTGGATCCGAAGGAAACCCGAAAGATTATGCTTGCGGCTATGGCAGAAGTTCCTAGCCTACTAGTTGTTGATAGGGCATATGTAACTAAGGTGATGGGTGCAGCCGAGTTCATAGATGGGTTCCAGTCACTTGAGGTCGAATATCTTGTTACATGGTTGCAACAGATGTTTACATGAATTACATGAAAAGCATTTAGTATATCTTATTTTTTGACATCACCTTGCCTTATTGTTATCTTTGATATATTGTTGGTTGTTGGTTGTTGTTGTATGGGTTAGGCATATGTATTAATCAACTTTGGAAAAAGTAGAGGTAGAGAAATAATTAAAGACACAATAATAAAATTATAGAAGTAGCATAACTTTGGCATTAATCAACCCCATCACTCTTGCATAAAATATTCATCATTCTTATTAATCGTTGGCATTTCATCTTACTTAACTTCAACCAAACATGTTCCATGAAAAAAATACAATTGAACATATGCACTGTTCCTGAAAGAACTTAAGGAATCGAAAAAATAACACAAAATCTACCAAAAAAACACAATAAAATAATTAACAAGGATTCAAATCTAAAACCTAAAATAGCTTACCTCAAACATCCTAAAAAACTAGCTTAAATTGAAAGATTAAAACAAACTGAAACCTTAAAACATAGTTGAATTAACTTTGAGAAAGATCGAGAAGACCTAGAGAGGACTCGAAAACTTTTTTAGAAGCCTCGCGAGCAAAATCGATACCCTAGAACACAGTTCGTTGTTGTGAAGGCAAAATCGAAACCCTGTGTTTTTCGTTTGAGAGAGGGTAGATGTGACGACCCCAAATCCCAAGGCAAACTAGGCAACGCTATGTTGCCGGACCCGTCACCAAGCCATGCCACATCACTTGCACACATGACCATGACGACCCGCGAACTAACCATCTTATAATCTGACTTAGTCGATTTCATCGTTTAAAAGATAATTTTGTCGAAACACATCAAGTCAAAGAGTTTTACCACTTAATTAGTTTATATTGATTCTTTTTATATTATTTTTAATAGCAGAAGTCTTAATAATATGCAATTCAATAATATAAACGAGTATTATATTAATTAAAACCTATAAGGTGGAAACCCAGCAAAAAGATACCATGTATAATCATTAAGGCGACAAAAGGTATAACAAGTGTAAATATATATGTATCAGGTAATAAGTTTCCCAAAATAATCCCTAAAAAGAATGTATATGTATAAGTACAAACACAAACGAGTAAGCTAGTGGGGGCGCTCTGGATCAGAGGTAGTCGCCAAGCACCGCCTTCCCTGGGCTCGTCATAGGATATGCAACTTGCCACCAACAAGTAATGACAAGTTCCAGTGAGTACATCCCAGAGAAATTCAGTTAGTATTCATAAGAAATCCAAGAAAACGGCTCCAATTCATGAATATAAAGTAAATGAACAGGAATGTAAAGCATGAATATAAGTCGTGAGATAATCAAGAATATGGAACACGAGTGTGGTGTATAGATGTCGAGTCCTGAGACGTAAATACTAAACCAAGAAGGCCCTGGAGGTGAGGAAACCCACACCCCCTCTTCACGGTCAAAATGAGGAACTCTATTGGTCGAAAGGTAGACTTCCGCCCAACGCCTCAAATGAGAGGAAATCTGTGATAGAGTGAGCCTCACGTCAACTCGCTCTCGAGATCATCGACTCGCTGAGAGATATCTCACGCGTAGTCTAAGGTATGACCAACACCGTAGCAACAATCAGATCATCATCGACAAGAGAGCCGGAAAGGGGTCACACCGTCCCATTGACCAGACACAGACATACGCGGAAATAGAGTAAACATGCAAGCTAAACCGGCGAAAAGTAATGCGAAATAAATAATCTACAAGAAAAATAAGTAAATTTTAAACTGACTTTCTCATGGGTTTTCTTACCTCAAACAATCGCAAATATCTCTCTAAAATGTCCCGCTTACGCCTCGATATGCGCGGTCGATACCCGACTATAGTCTCATAAGTCCCTAGTATCTAATTATTCCACTTTTGTTATTTTAGAGTCACGTTAAATGAATTTATAACGTGTGACCAAAAATTTGAGACTTCGTTTCAAAAAGTTTAATTTCGGCACACTTTTTGAATTATATCGAGGTGGCGATGCCCCAAAAAGTCCTCGAAAACTATTTTTTTTATATTTTCCCATTTTATTATATTTTTTTTTGGATTTTCCATTATTCTCTAGCTGTTTTTCCTATTTTTTCTGATACTTATTTGATTTAAAAATGTATTTTATTTAATTTTTAAAAAAATTTAATTAATTAAAATTAATTTGGGGTGGGTTGGGCCTTGTTCAGCCCAACTAGGTCCACTCGGGTTCGTACTGGCTCGACCAGGGCCTGGCCAGCAGGCCCAGCCTCCTGGCAGGGTAGTCAGGCCCAACTGGCTACCCCATTCTTCTTCCTAAAAAATGAGTGATGGGTTTAAGTATGGTGATTGGATAGGTGATGTGATGGGATGTGTGATGTCACAACTAAATCCTAGGCTATCCCATACACCTGCGTTACGTGCACACCGCGACGTCGTACACTCTCGTCACTACACGCACACAATGCGACCAAGTGTAATTTTTAATTAACGCGACGCGAATCATTAAATAATAATAAAATAAATAAACATGCGCCACACAAAAATGACAAATCTTACCTCGTAAGGTGTGCCCTAGAATTTTTCGCGACGTCCACGTGGGTCTGAGCTTAGGATCTGAATCAGTAATTTGTTAGTTAATCGGGATTAATTAAAGCAAGGCATTACAATCTTCCCGACTAAAAGGAATTTCATCCCGAAATTCAAATTTAATTAAATCTTTACCTTGGAACAAGTGGGGGTATCGCACTCGCACGATAAACTCTCTTTCCCAAGTGAGGCCCTTGTTCTTATGATACTGCCATCGAACGAGTACAAGTGGTATTTATTTCTTTCTGAGATTTTGTACCTAGTAATCCACTATCTCAATGGGGTGCTCCTCGTATGTCACATCTGGTCTGACCTCGATCCTAGTCATATCAACCATTGATCTCGGTCCTGATCTGGCCAGCCTCAATATAGAAATGTGAAAAACATCATGAACCCCTGCCAACCGGCTTGACAATCTCAACTAATAAGAAACCTCCCTAACTCGTGGAACTATCTAAAACGGCCCGATAAATTTCAGCGCAAGCTTTCCTTTGATCCAAAATCTCCGGTGACCCTTCAAGGGAGAGACTTTCAAGTAGACTCAATCATCCACTTCATAACTCAGCCCATCGCGGTACTTGTTCGCGTACTTCTTTTGTATATCCTGAGCAGCTTGTAACCTATGACGAATCAGCCCAATTTTCTATGTATGATCTACAACAATTTTGAGCAATTTCAACCACCGTCGTTGTCTCATATTCAGGTCCTTTTGGATGAAAAGATACTTCAAACTCTTATGATCTGTATACAGTGCGAACCATTCCCCATAAAAGGTAGTGTCTCCACACTTTCAGTGTAAATACGACCGCGGCAAGCTCCAGGTCGTGCATTGGATAGGTCCTCTGATGGGTCATTAACTGACGCAATAAACAAGCTATTACTCTGTCTCCCTGCATCAGTACACATCCCAATCCGGTGCTACAGGCATCCGTATGAACATTCAACTCATTGCCCAACTCTGGCAACACAAACAACGGTGCAAAAATCAACTTCTTCTTCGACTTTGTGAAGGCTGCCTCGCATTCACTGGACCAATGGAAAATCACATCCTTCTAGGTCAATCTAGTCATCGGCACTGCAATTTTGGAGAAGTCTTGTACAAAACGTCGATAATATCCTGCAAATCCCAAAAAGCTCTTGATGTCTATCACGCACTCTAGTGTAGGCCAGTCGATGATAGCGTGAATCTTACTCGGGTCCACTAAAATACCTATGTCGCTAATCACGTGTCCCAAGAATCTCACCTTAGAAAGCCAAGACTCGCACTTACTAAAATTGGCGTACAATCTGTGCTCCCTCAAAATCTTCAACGTCTATCTTAAATGCCTCTCGTGGTTCTCATGAGTCCTGGAGTAAATCAAGATATCATCGATGAAGACTATCACGAATCGATATAAAAACAGCCTTGCAACTCGATGCATCAAGTTCATAAACACAGCTAGGGCGTGTGTCAACCCAAACGGCATGACAATGAACTCAAATAACTTGTAACATGTGTTGAATGCCGTCTTAGGTACATCTTCCTCTCTGATACGCACCTGATGATATCTAGATCTCAGATCAATCTTGGAAAAGAACCGTGCTCCGGCCAACTAGTCAAATATGTTATCGATTCTGGGCAATGGATACCTATTTTTGACTGTCACCTGATTTGGTAGTCTATACACTTCCTCATGGTATCGTCTTTCTTTATCACAAATAAGACTAGTGCTCTTTAGGGTGACAAACTTGGGTGTATGAAACCCTTCTTCGATAGATCCTCGGGCTGAGCCCTCAACTCCTCGTGTTTTGGCCGTGAGATACGGTAAGGTATGCTCGCTATAGGCTGTGTGCCTAATACTAACTCAATCATAAACTCTACTTGTCTGGACGTGGGTAATCCAGGCAGATCCTCAAGAAAAACATCTGGGAACTCGCGTGCTATTGGGACATCCTCAAGTCTAGTTACTGGCCCTCTCATCGGACTCTACTATCCTTGAGAGGATCTCCATCTCCTGAGTGGTCACTAACCTACCTCTCGTGATCGGAAGTGATGTCGCAACTCCGCTAAAGGTGAAATATGGAATCACTGGTATCTGAAAAATGACGGTTTTTCATAAAATAGTCCAACTACGCGTGGTATGTCTAAGAGTATATCGAACTCTAGGTACTCTAATATTTAGAGATCTATGGTTAACTGATGACCACCAACCTCGGCTGGACAATTTCTACAAATCTGATTAGGATATATCTTATACCTAGCGGTCGTGTTGAGGATAAGGTGGGTGCTAACGCTCTTAGGTGTCAAACCCAACTTTCCTACCTTCTGTTCCAAAATAAATGATAACATACAACCATAATCTATCAATGTATGCATAAGGCTTCCAAAAATAATCAATGCACCCTCGACGAGCTGCCGAGACGCGTCATGGCCTAGTGCGACAACTGCATGCACCTGTTCCCTCGCCTGCACTAGTTGAGCTGCTAGTGGTAGTGCTGGCTCCCTAGTACACTCATTCTTGCAGTGCCCCTTCTGTCTACATCTGAAACATGTGACATTTTGCCTATGTCCAAAGCTCTTACCTTGCTATCCGCTAGCCTTATGGCCTTGTCCCTATCACTGTTGACTCTCGTCTCTACCTCTTTGGCCTTAATCTTGAGTTTGTCTCGACGGCTGCTGGACTGCCGTAACCTATTGTGGCTGCGCAGGTGCAACTGCATGTGCCTTGATCATCTAACCGTCATCATATTTGCGCCTCTGTCCCCTTTGATCTCTCTGATCGCAATTCCTTTTGCTTTTCCCGTCTGACCTCACATGGTCTCTAAGGCTATCGTAATGCACTAGAGCGAGGACGACGTCATTCCATATGAAAAATGACTCGTGGCTCAACGCCCTTTCGTAAACTTTCTGTAAGGACTCCTATCGACGCAATCGCGCCCTAATATCTGGTCGGAGTCCTCGAATAAAGTAGTGGACCTGAAGTCGCTCAGTCCCAACCACGTCCATCACAAAAGTAAGCAGGTATTTGAATGTCTTTATGTATTGCGACACTGTTCGGCTACCTTGCCTCAGTGTCGAGAACTCCTCTCTCAGTTCTCAGCTAAATCTCAATCGGGATATACTAATCATAGAAAAATTTCTTGAACTCTGCCCAAGTACTCGGCTCTCCGTGGGCGGCTCTAAAGGTGGTCCACTATACTGCAACATCTCCCCTAAGCATGAATATGAAAATCCTAGCCCATATATTGTTATGAATCCTGAAAAGTACGTAAAGTTTCTCATGTGAAATGACCCACTTCCCAGCTACCTCTGGGTTTCTGCCTCCATAACAGTAGCCTAGCTGAAAATGAACAAGCACCTTAATCAATTTTGCCTCGGCTGATAAGGAGGTCTCGAATGTGATCTCCTAGAGTGGAATCAGTATCAGTGCCACAGTCGACATCATCAATGGTGTAGTGTTTGTTGGCAATATTTCGGTAGTAGTGATCGTGAGCAGGGTCTGATCCGAGTCAGAATGTGTCGAGCAGCTCATCTGGCCCCCATCATCCGTGTGAGGAACTAGTCGTCCATCCATGTCGAATCTGCAAATCGCGAATGTGTCGTAAGTTAGCATCGTAATATGTGTACATAAGTATTACAATCAATATATACACATATAAGTCCTAGTACTACCGATCACTTTGCTTCCCAACTAAGGTTCTAAGATATGATCTTTGGGTTTCCACATCTAATGTTTGTTGTTAGTTTTTATTCGGTTGTATTAAACTTCCATTAGGTTTGCCTAAACCTAAGCTCTGATACCAACTGTGACGGCGCCAAATTTTGAGGCAAACCGGGCACCGCCACATTGTCGAACCCATTACTAAGCCATGCCACGTCACTTGCACACATGTCCATAACGGCCTGCGAACTAACCATCTTATAATCCGACTTAGTCAATTTCATCGTTTAAAAGATAATTTTGTCGAAACACACCAAGTCAAAGAGTTTTACCACTTAATTCGTTTATATTGATTCTTTTTAGATTATTTTAATAGCTAAAGTCTTAATAATATGCAATTCAATAATATAAACGAGTCTTGCATTAATTAAAACCTATAGGGTGGAAACCGGCAAAAAGATACCATCGATATCAATAAGGCGACAAAAGGTATAACAAGTGTAAATATACATATATCAGGTAATAAATCTACCAAAATAATCCAAAAAAAAATGTATATGTATAAGTAAAAACACCTACGAGTAAGCTAGTAGGGACGCTCTGGATCAGAGGTAGTCGCCAAGCACTACCTTCCCCTGACTCGTCGTAGGATATGCAACTTGCCACCAACAACTAATGACAAGTTCCAGTGGGTAAGTCCCAGAGAAATTCGGTTAGTATTCATAAGAAATCCAAGAAAACGGCTACAATTCATGCATATAAAGTAAAATGAACAGGAATGTAAAACATAAATATAAGTCGCGAGATAATCAAGAATATGGAACACGAGCGCGGTGTATAGCTGTCGAGCCCTAAGACGTAAATACTAAACCGAGAAGGCCATGGAGGTGAGGAAACCCACACCCCCTCTTCAAGGTCAAAATGAGGAACTCTATTGGTCGGAAGGTAGACTTCTACCCAACGCCTCAAATGAGAGGAAATCTGTGACGGAGGTGAGCCTCACGTCAACTCGCTCTCGAGATCATCGACTCGCTAAGAGATATCTCACGTGTAGTCTAAGGTATGACCAACACAATAGCAACAATCAGATCATCATCGACGAGAGAGCCGAAAATGGGTCACACCGTCCCATCGACTATACACAGACACACGCGGGAATAGAGTAAACATGCAAACTGAACTGGCAAAAAGTAATGTAAAATAAATAATCTACAAGAAAAATAAGTAAATTCTAAACTGATTTTCTCGTGGGTTTACTTACCTCAAACAATCGCAAATATCTCTCTAAAATGTCTCGCTCACGCCTCAAGATGTGCGCTCGATACCCGACTATAGTCTCCTAAGTCCCTGGTATCTAATTATACCACTTTTGTTATTTTAGAGTCACATTAAGTGAATTTATAACATGTGACCAAAAATTTGAGATTTCGTTTCAAAAAGTTTAATTTCGGCACACTTTTCGGGTTATACCGGGGTGCCAATGCCCCAAAAAGTTCTTGAAAACTACTTTCTATATTTTCCCATTTTGTTATATTTTTTTGGATTTTTTCATAATTTTCTAGCTATTGTTCCTATTTTTCTTATATTTATTTGATTTAAAAATGTATTTTATTTAATTTTTAATATTTTTAATTAATTAAAATTAGTTTTGGGTGGATTGGGCCTGAAGCGGGCTCACTCGACCTGGCTCGCCTGGTCCGGCCCAGCCTGCTTGGGGGTCAGGCCCAACTGGATACCTCATTCTTCTTCCTCAAATCGTCTCTACAGAGCATAGACGATTTTCTCTTTAAAAAAAAAACACAACAACAACAACAACCACCCAATAACACCATCACCATTAAAGTCTAAATTTCTCCACAAAAAGTTAACAAAAATTGACATATTCACCTCGATTCGGAGATCTTCGCAAGCGTCGCTGAGTGGAGAGAGCATCGCGAGAGATGTGCGACCGAGTTGAGAGAGTGATGGAGAGCTTAGTGGTGAGAAGTTGGAGGTGGAGAAGAAAATGGGGTGGAGAAGAAGAGCTCGGGTGGAGAGAGGGAGTGAGTGAGGAGATATATATATATATATATTGATTTCTGGAAAGGAGAGAGAAAAAGTGAGTGATGGGTTTAAGTATGGTGATTGAATGGGTGATGTGATGAGATGCGTGATTTGATAACTAAATCCCAGACTATCCTATACACTTGAGTTACGCGCACACCGCGACGTTGTACACTCTCATCACTACACGCGCACAACGCGACCAAGTGTAATTCTTAATTAGCGCGATGCGAATTATTAAATAATAGTAAAATAAATAAACACGCGCACATAAAAATGACAAATTTTATGTCGTTAGGCGTGCCCTAGACTTTTTTGGGAAGTCCACATGAGTTTGAGATTAGGATCTTAATCTGTAATTTGTCAGTTAATCGAGATTAATTAAAGCGGGTTGTTACAGTAGGGTCGAGTCAAGTCTATGTTTGCATTTGGTGGAGAACGAAATAGAGAATGTGACGTAGGGCATTCGTTCATTAAATATATAAGCGAGCTTGTCGTAAGAAAGGTTGGGGGGTTTTTGATAAAGCATACAAATGAGTTGTCACGAAGACTTCCACTTTCACACTTACGGGACTTAAACAAGGGCTTTAAGGCCGAAAAGCTGCTTTGTCACCCTATACACCGAATTGAACAAGCCCTTAGGGTCTTGATGCTTTCATTATAGGTCCAGTTAACCTTCATTTACTCCCAGTTATGAGGTAAGGATTGAATAACAGTCTGAACATGTTGTTTATCAGTGAGAATGTGCCCGACTTCCCTAAACTTATTTACCATGTTTGACATCTCCCTTAAATGTCACCTCATATTATGATTATATCGCTTCTTATATGCGTCAAATTTTAAAGTGAGCTAGTGAAGTTTGGTGACAGAAGTTCCACTAAACTTCTTCTTCGTGGCCTCCCATGTTATTTCGGCAATTTCAAAACTCTTGAACTCTCGCATAATGTCATTTTTCTTGCTACTAAGCAAAGTAATGCGTGCAGTTGATTTTTTTCCTTTCGTGCCTTGAATGCCTCAAGATCCTTTCAGTGCTGGACTGCGTTGCCATCTTCTAGTTCAATCAGGACATTGTTAAGAATCTCAAGAGCCACTTGCTCTTCCAAGAGATACTGGATTTTCAAACTCCAGATTTCATAGCAGTCCTCATTCAATTTCTCGCCCTTATTAAGTTCAACAATAATATTTTTGCTAGCATTTATCATTTTTCACACAAACAAATCTACATAGAGACATATGCACATCAATTAATGCCTTGCACACTACACTTATTTTGTCATATTTAACTAATTCATAATTATTCACATAGTATTGATGAGTCTTTATTTATGCACTTTTATATAAGGAGTTTATCATGAAAATGGGAGTTAAACCTTTCTTTTATGGTCTTAAACACTTACTTTTGAGTTTTACAGGTCATTTAAAGGAATATGAGTGTTTCAGACAATTTCGAGGGTAATGTCAAGCTTAAATCAAAAATTCAGTTGGAGAATGTTGGAAAATACACACACGACGTCAAGAATACACATATGGCGCCAGATTGTGTACTGATGGCGTCGCCCACCGTTCCAGATCTGAATTTTAGCAACTTGCTCCACTTATTTGATATTTTCATCCTACTCCGTCCTTGATGTCATCCCTTAATAACCATGGCGTCAATGATGGCATTAAAATCACAAAATAAAAGTTTCGAGACTTTTTATAAAGTTCTTATTCAGAAAAAGTTGATATTCTTGTATCCAAACACACCTATATAATAATATAAAGGAGACACCTCAATGGAAAAAAAATACATTTTATTTAGAGTGATTTAGGAGTAAAGCAAAGTAGAGTAGCCATGTCCGGCTAGGTTCTTTAACACCTAGGTCGGGGATGAAACTCTCTAGCCAGTAGTAGGTTGTTTTATACGTCTTGTTGAGGTATTCTATAATAATGGTGTTTTGTTTCAATTCTATGTCTTTGTGTTGTTGTTTTTAACCATGCCTCAATGGTAATTTGTAGTTTGTATATTCATTGCAAATCTCTAGGCATATACGCATTCACTTGCTATCAAGCAGATTGAGTCCGTGATACAAATCGGGTTGAGAAATGGCAATCACATAGAGCAAGAAACTTGACACACTTATTGTTCTAGGTGAGTAACATCGAGAACTAGGTTAAATCTTGAAAGCAGTTACCTAAGGTTATCTAGGGGTAAGTGTTCCCACAGAGCTGTTAATGTTGTTCAAGTGCTAAATCTTGAGAGCGGTTAATGTGACAGCCCTAATTTTCCACAAACTGAGCACCGCCCGGCTTAAGCCCACCAAAGCTGTACGGTGGAGAATGAGAAGTATTTAGAAAGCAGTTACCCTATCTATCAAAAATAGGGGGACTAGGGTGTTTACGAGCCCAACACCTATAACCTATATGCGGAATCTATTTTAAAACTCATCTTTCAAAGTCAATGATACAAGATATGGAAACAACATAGGGCTAGATTGTGGATTCCTATACATATGTATATTTTTATTCTCTAATTTACAACTTATTTACTTTCTTTTTCAGTATGATTTTAGATAAAACTCTTTCATAAACCCCCAAGATTTACTTTTATGTTTGTTGAACTTAGTGTAATGACCCATATTTTTAATAGTGGATTTGATCCGTAATTAAGGGTCACTGACCCTTGATGTGGCCGAAGAGCAGGTACATGAATTCAATACACATCACAATGATTGAGTTATATATCATTTGTGGTAGGTTGAATGCTTAGCGCATTGCATACATGTAGACATAGTAAGTCACTCCTACTTGTATAAAAATGTTAAAACGTGAGTAGAGAAGTGTCTCGAGATGCGTGTCGGCATGGGACCAAAGTAGAGAGTGATGTGGTAAGCTATCTTAAGTTAATATTGCTTAAATAATTAAATTTGATGTGGCCATAGTTGATTTACATTAAATGAAACCTAAGTTAGTAAGTTAAAATAATAGTCATTTGATGATTCTCGATATACGTATTGACATATCGAGAGACCAATTTAGTTTCAATTGGTATTAGTTAGAGGAAGTTAGTGGAGAGTAGTGGAATTGTGTTAAAATGTAGGCCATTAAATTAGTTTGGGATACGTATGTACATAAAGATCAATGGCTATTAAATAATCTTATCTAAATCTATAAGATTGAATAGATTAACTCATGCAAACCATTTCATTCTCATTCAATTACTTAGAGAAGAAAATTAAGAAATCAATAAGGGAGTTGATGAAGATTTTGTATTTTTGAGGTGGTGATCAAGCTAGGCGTTAGGATCATCGACTAGGTAGGCTACTACTCTACACGAAGTTTTGAAAAATTAGAGGTGTTGTTTTAGTTTTAGTTTTTATGTGATTTCAGAGGGTAAATGAAATGATTTTCAAAATTATATTTGGATTCCTTGTGAAAAAACATTAAATTTGCCCTAAAGAAGTTTGGAATTTAGAGTTAAATTGACCAAGTTAGGATCAATCAAAGTGTTAGGTGTATACTTGAGTTTTATCAAAAAAACATTCATGTTTTGATAGTTTGTATAAGTCCTAAAACATCTTAATTAGCATTGGGAAACTAGAGAAGAGTCTTGAGAGGTTGTTGTCGAGAGGTCCGATTAGCCGAGGAACTTTCCATGGTTTGTAAGTAAACTGATTGAGATATTTCTCTTAATTTCATCTTTCATTATTGCTTGACTGAACTATTTTTCTCGTTGAATTCTTAGTGCCATGATTTGTGTGTTTACTTAATTGTGTATTTGATAAAAAAGAATACTCCCTCCAATCTACAATAAGTGTCTTTTTAGCCATTTTAAAATATTTCACAATATTTGTCAATTAATAGTTTCAATACACATTAATTACTTAATTGACTTTTATACCCTCCATAGAAAAAGAAAATATAATAATTACACATTATTAACTAGTGTATGTAGAAGTGACGGGGTTAGGAGAGATACAGGGTGATTTAGTCAATTAACTGTCACTTTCTCCTTAATTGAGATAATTAAATGACTTTCTTAAAAATTGTGAACAACCTTAAAATGCCACTTAAAAAGAAATGAATGGAGTATATGTTTAGGTTTGGGGTATGGGACTAAGGGATGTCGATATGTTGACTAGTTAGTGTCACATACCTACTATACGAGGTTGGTAAAATGAACAAGCGGTGACCAATTAGGGTAACATGAAGTATTATGTGTGCTGACCTATTACATGAGGTCGATAAGCTGTGTTTCACAACTAATAAAGATAATACCTACGTGTAATGCTATATAAGTTATTATCTAAAAGGTAATATATATATGCCAATGTGTGAAATGATTAAGCAACGACCAATTAGGGTAATACTGAAGTACTATGTGTGCTGACCTATTATATGAGGTCGATATGCCGTGTTTCACTAACAGTAAGGAGGATATCTATGTGCATTACTAAATAAGTGACTACCCAAAGTCTATGTGATCAGGAGAGTAATAGCTGGGCTAATGTGTTGGATACACAGCTTATTAGGTTTGGTTCTTTGATAAATATTTGTATTGATGTCACATTGTTTACCTGTCATGTTTAGTGGCAAGTTTATACTTAAGTACTATTGTGTAATGAATGTATGTGTTGTTAGATGTGTTTAACTATAATGTTTAGAAATGTGGTTAAATGTCTCTTGGTGTTACTTTCTACATTACTGTCCCCACTGTCCTTTTTATGAGGGCGGGTGTAGATCCATTGAGTAGCAGACCAGGCAAGGAGAAGATCGGTGACTACCTCTGAGCCATTGGAGTATTGATACGTCAGGCTTTCGTAGGTTTATATTGCTTACTTTATTTCGTTCACATACTTTTGTATTGTATATATTAGGTAAAACAACAGTTTCCCAACCAGACATATGTAATTACACTGTTTGTTGCTATTACGTTGATCTTATACATGTGGTCGTTGTTTCCTGGTCTCCACAATAGGTGTTTTTGTTAAGTTTTTCGCCGATTAGCTTAAAATGATAACAACTTATTAATTAACTCTGAAATAAAATAAATTGTAAAATGATTATTTTTGGTGTGAATAACTAGCTAAATAGGGTGAAAAGGCGTACTAATACGTTGTTAAGCTCTACGTGGATAGGATTAAGGCTTAATGATAGGACTAGGATGGGTGGTGCCATAGATTAAGAGAGGGACCGTCACACTTAGTTTGGCTGAATCACTTGGATTCAACCCCCTTCTTGCCTCTACTACATTCCAGTAGGATTAGTAATCTATTAGAATTATATTTGACACTCACGACATGCGATTAAGTATAGAGTCAAAAGTGCACAATTAAATGTCACAATCATCGTCCATATTTATGTCTAATTACTATTGGTATATTAAATTGTACAAAATCTAATAAAAAAAAAATATTTTCCGACAAATATGTATTCAATCATGAATACTAAAAGCATAAATGTATACAATAATATTTAGACAACACGTGTAATAAAGCAAGTGTTTTTTTTTAAAAAAAACTTTAATAAAACAGATCTTAATTAATTACAAATATGTTTGATAATCATAATAGTGTAATTTATCCCAATAGCTCAAATATTTGATGTTGCACATAAACGCCATCTAATCTTTTAATAATATATCCAAATGGATTTTGGTCATCTGTTGTAAATATGGATGTCATGCACAATAAATCTAATGTCAAGACTCATCTCACTAAGTCTTGACTTAGTCTAATCCCTTAATTAGGCACATAATCCATTCAATTAACTTTAACTTCAAATTACTTTTCATTTAAGTCCTCATAGGACTCCAAAATAAATTTATACTTCAATGAAACAAAGTTCTTAATTTACTTAACTTGAGTAAGTTAGAAAATCATACGGATTACCTTCTGTATTTCATAAAATTTCGACATCGCCTCCCTTCAAAGTGGTCTACCGAGAAATTCACCTAATATATAGCACAGTGAGGAGAGGCCTGAAAGGACTTATAACTCCCCACACTTCAAAATATATATCAAATTCAACTTTAAAAACTAACTTAGAGTCTCCTATACCCTAGTTACAACTTACAATCTCAAAATAACTCAAAATTGAACATAAACCTCTCAATTTGCTTTTAAACCAATTTAGGTGACATCCATAACCTTTTAACAATGTTTCACGACATACACTCACTCCAAGAACCTCAAAATAATAATATACACAATTTACAAACACAAAAAATTAATTTAGAACATTCACCAAAATCTTCAAGCTTTTCCATTTTTCATTGTCTTCATAGAGAACCTAACATCATCTAAAACAACTTGAAGATGTTAGGTAAGTAAACTCCTACATTGCTCTGTTCTCCTTCAAATGTTAATCCAAATACATGGAGACATCCAATTACAGTTCCAAATAACAATAAATTTATATTACAACGTGGATCCCTCATTTCCAGTTCTAAGATCATAACAAGCACGCCCTGTCATGATGAACTTAGAACTGTCATACGAGTCCAATGTGTGCTACCCCAAAGTCGACATTACCCGCCTTAAATGCCCGCAGTACGATTAGTCTGGAATTGAGTACCTCACACTTTTACGACCGAAACAAGGCAAGTATATCCAAATGCCATGTATCTATGACCAATAAAGAATGCAAAATGCAATGCTTAACTAAACACAAATGCAAGTACAACGATAAATTCCATAAAAATTAAAGACCACTGTAAGATTTACTTACAACCAAACCAACTCAAAATTGGTTGCAAAATCTCACAATGTTCCCCGACTTTCACAATCTTCGTCAAGTCCTATTAAACCACACATTAACAATTTAGAGTTGAACTTTCGTTATAGCACTTCAAATTCCATTTTCAAGTCATAATTAGATTAAAACCCATTCTTAAGTCATAACGAAGTCCAAATCTTTTACAAACTTCGATAACACTTTAAAAAATCCCCCAAATACATTTTTTTTTTTTACTCTTTTTAATGTTATTAAACTGCAATTAGGGTCTCAATATTCTTATTGGACTGGGAATAGAGTCTTAAGCATTTAATTTGCTTCATAACAACTTACAATCACTTAATAACTCATAATTAGATTTTATAACTCAGTTAATAAATCATAGGCTATGCCTCTTCCAAACCTTGATTAAGAATCCTTAATGAGTCTTTTAGAACTCGATTATCACATCATAGCCTATTTTTATTACATATTAAAATTCGTATCTATCATGAAGAACCAATTGATATTTTGTTTTTGGATAAGCATGAAATTAGGAGTTTAAATTAATAAAGAATACGGTATACATAAGGTCAAATATTATTGGATCTTAAGACCGCATAAGATATGGACCGTAATTCTTTTTTTAGACGGTGATATACTTAAATTACTTTAGTCACAATCTTGGCGTGTATTATTTTAGCCACATGGTAAAACACGTATCATATATATAACAATGTTTCACGACATACACTCACTCCAAGAACCTCAAAATAATAATATACACAATTTACAAACACAAAAAATTAATTTAGAACATTCACCAAAATCTTCAAGCTTTTCCATTTTTCCTTGTCTTCATAGAGAACCTAACATCATCTAAAACAACTTGAAGATGTTAGGTAAGTAAACTCCTACATTGCTCCGTGCTCCTTCAAATGTTAATCCAAATACATGGAGACATCCAATTACAGTTTCAAATAACAATAAATTTATATTACAACGTGGATCCCTCATTTCCTGTTCTTAGATCATAACAAGCGCGCCCTGTCATGATGAACTTAGAACTGTCATACTAGTCCAGTGTGTGCTACCCCAAATTCGACATTACCCGCCTTAAATGCCTGCAATACGATTAGTCTGGAATTGAGTACCTCACACTTTTACGACCGAAACAAGGGCAAGTCCATCCAAATGTCATGTATCTATGACCAATAAAGAATGCAAAATGCAATGCATACTAAACACAAAAGAAGGTACAACGATAAATTCCATAAAAATTAAAGACCACTGTAAGATTTACTTACAACCAAACCAACTCAAAATTGGTTGCAAAATCTCACAATGTTCCCCGACTTTCACAATATTCGTCAAGTCCTATTAAACCACACATTAACAATTTAGAGTTGAAATTTTGTTTTAGCACGTCCAATTCCGTTTTCAAGTCATAATGAGATTAAAATCCATTCTTAAGTCTTAATGGAGTCCAAATCTTTTACAAACTTCGATAACACTTTAAAAAATCCCCAAAATACCTTTTTTTTTACTTTTTTCAATGTTATTAAACTGCAATTAGGGTCTCAATATTCTTATTGGACTGGGAATAGAGTCTTGAGCATTTAATTTGCTTCATAACAGCTTACAATCACCTAATAACTCATAATTAGATTTTATAACTTAGTTAATAAATCATAGGCTATGCCTCTTCCAAACCTTAATTAAGAATCCTTAATGAGTCTTTTTGAACTCGATTATCACATCATAGCCTATTTTTATTACATATTAAAATCCGTATCTATCATGAAGAACCGATTGATATTTGTTTTTGGATAAGCATGAAATTAGGAGTTTAAATTAATAAATAAGACGATATACATAAGGTCAAATATTTTTGGATCTTAAGACCGCATATGATATAGACCGTAATTCTTTTTTTTGATGGTAATATACTTAAATTACTTTAGTCGCAATCTTGGCGTGTATTATTTTAGCCACATGGTAAAACACGTATCAGATATATAACAATGTTTCACGACATACACTCACTCCAAGAACCTCAAAATAATAATATACACAATTTACAAACACAAAAAATTAATTTAGAACATTCACCAAAATCTTCAAGCTTTTCCATTTTTCCTTGTCTTCATAGAGAACCTAACATCATCTAAAACAACTTGAAGATGTTAGGTAAGTAAACTCCTACATTGCTCCGTGCTCCTTCAAATGTTAATCCAAATACATGGAGACATCCAATTACAGTTCCAAATAACAATAAATTTATATTACAACGTGGATCCCTCATTTCCAGTTCTAAGATCATAACAAGCGCGCCCTGTCATGATGAACTTAGAACTATCATACGAGTCCAGTGTGTGCTACCCCATAGTCGACATTACCCGCCTTAAATGCCCGCAGTACGATTAGTCTGGAATTGAGTACCTCACACTTTTACGATCGAAACAGGGGCAAGTCTATCCAAATGCCATGTATCTATGACCAATAAAGAATGCAAAATGCAATGCATACTAAACACAAATGCATGTACAACGATAAATTCCATAAAAATTAAAGACCACTGTAAGATTTACTTACAACCAAACCAACTCAAAATTGGTTGCAAAATCTCACAATGTTCCCCGACTTTCACAATCTTCGTCAAGTCCTATTAAACCACACATTAACAATTTAGAGTTGAAATCTCGTTTTAGCACTTCAAATTCCATTTTCAAGTCATAATGAGATTAAAATTCATTCTTAAGTCATAATGGAGTCCAAATCTTTTACAAACTTCGATAACACTTTAAAAAATCAACCGAATACCTTTTTTTTACACTTTTTAATGTTATTAAACTGCAATTAGGGTCTCAATATTCTTATCGGACTGGGAATAGAGTCTTAAGAATTTAATTTGCTTCATAACAACTTACAATCACTTAATAACTCATAATTAGATTTTATAACTCAGTTAATAAATCATAGGCTATGCCTCTTCCAAACCTTGATTAAGAATCCTTAACGAGTCTTTTAGAACTCGATTATCACATCGGAGCCTATTTTCATTACATATTAAAATTCGTATCCATCATGAAGAACCAATTGATATTTTGTTTTTGGATAAGCATGAAATTAGGAGTTTAAATTAATAAAGAATACGGTATACATAAGGTCAAATATTTTTGGATCTTAAGACCGCATAAGATATGGACCGTAATTCTTTTTTTTGACGGTGATATACTTAAATTACTTTAGTCACAATCTTGGCGTGTATTATTTTAGCCACATGGTAAAACACGTATCATATATATAACAATGTTTCACGACATACACTCACTCCAAGAACCTCAAAATAATAATATACACAATTTACAAACACAAAAAATTAATTTAGAACATTCACCAAAATCTTCAAGCTTTTCCATTTTTCCTTGTCTTCATAGAGAACCTAACATCATCTAAAACAACTTGAAGATGTTATGTAAGTAAACTCCTACATTGCTCCGTGCTCCTTCAAATGTTAATCCAAATACATGGAGACATCCAATTACAGTTTCAAATAACAATAAATTTATATTACAACGTGGATCCCTCATTTCCTGTTCTTAGATCATAACAAGCGCGCCCTGTCATGATGAACTTAGAACTGTCATACGAGTCCAGTGTGTGCTACCCCAAAGTCGACATTACCCGCCTTAAATGCCTACAATACGATTAGTCTAGAATTGAGTACCTCACACTTTTACGACCGAAACAAGGGCAAGTCCATCCAAATGCCATGTATCTATGACCAATAAAGAATGCAAAATGCAATGCATACTAAACACAAAAGAAGGTACAACGATAAATTCCATAAAAATAAAAGACCACTGTAAGATTTATTTACAACCAAACCAACTCAAAATTGGTTGCAAAACTCACAATGTTCCCCGACTTTCACAATCTTCGTCAAGTCCTATTAAACCACACATTAACAATTTAGAGTTGAAATTTTGTTTTAGCACGTCAAATTCCATTTTCAAGTCATAATGAGATTAAAATCTATTCTTAAGTCATAATGGAGTCCAAATTTTTTACAAACTTCGATAACACATTAAAAAATCCCCCAAATACCTTTTTTTTACTCTTTTTAATGTTATTAAACTGCAATTAGGGTCTCAATATTCTTATTGGACTGGGAATAGAGTCTTAGGCATTTAATTTGCTTCATAACAACTTACAATCACCTAATAACTCATAATTAGATTTTATAACTCAGTTAATAAATCATAGGCTATGCCTCTTCCAAACCTTGATTAAGAATCCTTAATGAGTCTTTTTGAACTCGATTATCACATCATAGCCTATTTTTATTACATATTAAAATCCGTATCTATCATGAAGAACCGATTGATATTTGTTTTTGGATAAGCATGAAATTAGGAGTTTAAATTAATAAATAAGACGATATACATAAGGTCAAATATTTTTGGATCTTAAGACCGCATATGATATAGACCGTAATTCTTTTTTTTTGATGGTAATATACTTAAATTACTTTAGTCACAATCATGGCGTGTATTATTTTAGCCACATGGTAAAACACGTATTATATATATAACAATGTTTCACGACATACACTCACTCCAAGAACCTCAAAATAATAATATACACAATTAACAAACAAAAAAAATTAATTTAGATAATTTAGAACATTCACCAAAATCTTCAAGCTTTTCCATTTTTCCTTGTCTTCATAGAGAACCTAACATCATCTAAAACAACTTGAAGATGTTAGGTAAGTAAACTTCTGCAATGCTCCGTGCTCCTTCAAATGTTAATCCAAATACATGGAGACATCCAATTACAGTTTCAAATAACAATAAATTTATATTACAACGTGGATCCCTCATTTCCAGTTCTAAGATCATAACAAGCGCGCCCTGTCATGATGAACTTAGAACTATCATACGAGTCCAGTGTGTGCTACCCCATAGTCGACATTACCCGCCTTAAATGCCTGCAGTACGATTAGTCTGGAATTGAGTACCTCACACTTTTACGACCGAAACAGGGGCAAGTCTATCCAAATGCCATGTATTTATGACCAATAAAGAATGCAAAATGCAATGCATACTAAACACAAATGCATGTACAATGATAAATTCCATAAAAATTAAAGACCACTGTAAGATTTACTTACAACCAAACCAACTCAAAATTGGTTGCAAAATCTCACAATGTTCCCCGACTTTCACAATCTTCGTCAAGTCCTATTAAACAACACATTAACAATTTAGAGTTGAAATTTCGTTTTAGCACTTCAAATTCCTTTTTCAAGTCATAATGAGATTGAAATCCATTCTTAAGTCATAATGGAGTCCAAATCTTTTAGAAACTTCGATAACACTTTAAAAAATCCCCCAAATACTCTTTTTTACTCTTTTTAATGTTATTAAACTGCAATTAGGGTCTCAATATTCTTATTGGACTGGGAATAGAGTCTTAAGCATTTAATTTGCTTCATAACAACTTACAATCACCTAATAACTCATAATTAGATTTTATAACTTAGTTAATAAATCATAGGCTATGCCTCTTCCAAACCTTGATTAAGAATCCTGAATGAGTCTTTTTGAACTCGATTATCACATCATAGGCTTTCTTATTTCAAACCGTAATTAAACCCCTACTCGCGATGAATAGAGTGTAATACACCAACTAAACATCAGGCGCATAAAATTAGTGTTTTGACTTATGACCTCTAATCCATAATGCGTGGGTCCCACCTCGAATATTCAAATTCTAACTAAAATATGAAAATCCTTAGTTAAGCTGCTAATCAAGTTTATAAAATTTTTGGATTTCACATCTAAGCGTACATATTGTCTTCATATAGATAAACCAATTACATAACATTCCATTGTACATTTCATATAACATATATATGCGAAAACGGTAATAAAAGTGATTTGTTTTAATCTAATTTCATGTTTATCCAAAAATAATTTTTGGTACACATGCATCTCATTTCATGTCATGTTATATATATGATACGTGTTTTACCATGTGGCTAAAATAATACACGCCAAGATTGTGATTAAAGTAATTTAAGTATATCACCGCCAAAAAAAAGAATTACAGTCCATATCATATGCGGTCTTAAGATCCAAAAATATTTGACATTATGTATACTGTATTCTTTATTAATTTAAACTCCTAATTTCATGCTTATCCAAAAACCAAATATCAATCGGTTCTTCATGATAGATACGAATTTTTAATAGGTAATAAAAATAGGCTTTGTGGAAAAAATAATTCACAAAATAAACTCGAATCGATTTAAGACATAGGCACAAAGACCAGAAACAAGCAAGTTTGTATTTAGATACCAATGTAGAGTCAAACTAATGATCAAAGAAAAGACAACGAACAAGATCACATACCTGGAAGTGGAAGCGGATCGGAATCGTTTGCTTGTTCACTAGTCAAATGAACTAGATCACCAATTAGGAAGATGCCTAAAACCACAACCTAGATACTTTACAAGATACCATGAGTGAAACTTACGTTAATTTCTTATTTGGAACTTGGTTAATTATGAGATAAGAACTAACTCACTTCCATTAAATCCAACGCGGGTAATATTTAAGTCTATTGTGTTATACAAAAAACGGGGATGCAAATTTGGTATTTCGTTTCATTATTCGCCACCTCTTTTACCATTAAATAAGTCAAAGCATTTCCAAGAGAGGGACGAGACATCAATTGTAAGGTACAAGAAAGTGTGGATTAGTAAAACAAGAAAATGAGCACGCGCTTCGCACGTGCATGCAAGTGGCCTTTTGACTCCTTCCGAAAAGACTTAATTGGTTTCTCCATTTTGAGAATGTGTCTTGTTCATTTTCTTAGCTCCTAATCGCTCCACAATTAATGAACATATATCTTGTACCAATTAAAGATACAAAACATAGAAGTAACTCAAAAAAGAGGGTTGTCTTAAAAAAAAGAGAACTTCCGCAAGTCAGTTGAAAACATACACATTGATCATGATTAATGAAGTAATTGCAACAATTTAACTGTAGCATCAACTGGGAAATCAACCTCACATTAACTTCTGCAAAAAATTTAAAATAGTGAGAAAAAATAATGAATCTTTATTTGGCAAGTGAATTCGTTGTTCGAGAAAATTATTACCTTTCACTATTGGAAGAGTGGAAACATGTCTTTTTTTTCTTGCTACATCGCGGTTCGTATCTTTCTAGAGTGCCATAATTAAAAACCAGAGAAAGAAGATGATTAGAAAAACAAAAAAATAAAAAAAATTCGAAATAAACAGGGTATATCAGGGTGAAGGTGGAAATTGTGCATTTGAAGGCACGTTCATTTTTTTTTTTTTTTTTTTTTTTTTTTTGAGATGTGAAAGTGAGAGAAGTTATGGTAGTAATTAAAACATGAGAGGAAGGTGAGAGCAGTTTTTTTTTTTTTTTTTTGGATTTCAAATTCTATGTTCATCCCTAAATAAAGGGAAAGTCATAGATTTTTTTTAAAAAAAAGGTTAATAAAAGAGGAAAATAGGGAGATAAGTATGGAAAGTAGAAAGAAACTAACACACACTAAAAATATTTTGTTTACCCAAAACACTCCCATTTTTTAGTTTTCATTTAATTTTCTAACTAATAAGAAATTACAAATTAGGGGTAATATTAGAAATATTGTAAAGTTTTAATTAATATGATCAATTGGAGGATTGTGTCACGGCCCAAATCTCTAACCTCGTTTCAATTCCTTAATCAGGATCACCAACCCTTAACGTAGGACTTACACAGTGATACGTGCGCCGACCGAGGCACGTGCCCGAGGTATATTATATTTTTGTATTGATGTATGTCTAGTGTTATGTATTGTGTAGACTTACTAAGTCGGTTTGTATAGTTGTAGGCGTCCAGACAAGAGCAGGGACGTTCCTCGAGTAGCGTGCGAGCTAGGGAACCGGGTAGTTACCATTTTGGTAAGTCCTATTTAATACTAATATGAAATAAGGAATTACTTGTAAGCCTATGGTTGTGTTGGTTAATGTAAATAAAAGTAAAGGTCTATAGTTGAGTAAATTAAATGAAAAGCATAAGATTGGTCTAGAGATACACATTGGCACATCTAGGAACTAGGTGAGTAATGAAATGGTGTCACTTGAGGTTGAGTTAGTGGGAGTTAGTGGGATATATGACAAAGGTGGACCATTAGATATTCCTACGGATACCTAAATCCATGAAGATTAAGGGCTATGAAGGAACATCACCTTAATATATAATATTAGTGATCAAACAACATGCAAACCAAATCACTCATTCATTTTTGCTGGAGAAGAAGAAAGAATTGTTGGAGAGGAGTGAATCATCAAGGTGTTGAAGGAATCCATGAGAGTTGGTGAGAAATTCTCAAGCTAGGGTGCTACATCAACTAGGTACACATCTTTTTAATTGAAATTAGAACAAGTTCTGGTTTTAGGATAATTTCATATAGTAGATGACTGAGTATTTATAATTAATTTATATATTTGGATTTCTCATTTCAAGTTGATAATTCGACTATATATAAGTTCTTAATTTAGCTTTGAAATCATATAGATATGAATTTTTGAAGTTGCAACACCAAAACTAGAATTATGCATGTTATATTAGGAATCAACCTGGGTAATTTAGTTATGATCTACCCATTTAGATCCAAATTGATTCAAACCAGGTGGAATCTGAAAGCTTATTTAAAGAGGAATAACTTTGCTTCATTGAAGGTATTTTGATTCCAATTTTTCTATGTCCAAACATGCTCTATACATAGGTACTGCAATTAAAAAGGAAAATTTTGAAACTAAATATGTTAAAGGCATAACTCCCTAACTACTTATCCAAATGAGCTAATATTTTAGTATGTTGTATTTGGATATATTCTATGCCTTGTAACCAAAAAGCACATTTTTAGGAACTAGAGATTGGGAGAAATAGATTTTATAAATCCGTTGGTTGGATTAAATTCCAATTAGACCTATGTCTAGTAAAATCACGATATCTCCTTCATTTTAAATTAGAAGTTTACAAACTAAACCTTTCTGGAAAGCTAACATAGAGACCAACAATAATTGTACTAGTGGAGGATTTCGATATTTTGACCATTTCATGCCAAAAAACTACGTTAAAGTGTAGGACTGAAATTCAAACTTAATTTAGTCTTTAGGGACTGATTTAGGAAGATTGATTTAAAGTCTATTGAACCAATTTAAATACACAATAAACACTAATAAATTAATCTTAAACCCACTATATTTGAACTAATGAGATACCAAACTCAGGAACCTAGGAAAATGGTACGGGAGAGCGAATACAAAATTTAAAGTATCGGGAGGCCGATAAAACTAGGACTTTACTTTGTTACTGTGAGTATACCCAATGACAACTTTACTTGGCATTTCATTTCTATTAATTGTTGTCCTTGCATAGTCCTTTTGACTATTTTGCCCTTGTATTCTTATATCATGTGTTCTTTGTGTCTATGCTCACTTGATGAGTCTAGTTTGCATGATATACATTCATTTGATTTGATTCATTGATTCTATCTTATGTTATGTCTATTCTTGTTGTTTTAAATGTGAATTGAATGATAAATAGCATGCTATTAGGCTAGTGAATATCTTATAAATGTTTAAGGGGACTTGTATTCCTTATTTGTTTAGGTGTGTCTATGTGTCTATGCTTTGACAATCCATACTTGGTATTTCTTAAATTTTAAAAGTAGTTTTTGCATTTAGGTCTCGTACTCGATCGAGGTGTGCGCGACTCACGGGGTTAGAGTCCATGGGGATGTCGGCATGCGTTACCTGACACTGTATGGCACTCGGGGTTAGAGTCCCGGAGGTGGTCTACACACTGGGGTTAGAGTCCCTTGTGCTATATGATTATTAAGTCGGAGTGACACGTTTCGCTGCCGACTGGACCTAAATCACCACTACTTAGCCTAGTCTCAGTATCACTTGCTTAACTCTGGTATTTACTCGCATATGGTTTATTTTTCAGTTTTTCCATTTATATGCTTTTAAATACCATTTGAATATTTAGAAATGCAAATTAAACTTGTCATCAGGGATTACTATTTTATTCTTGTACTCACCATCCTTTTTATGACAGTGGGTGCAAAGCCGGCTACTAACAGGCCGGGCAATGAGAAGATCAACGATTATCCCTGAGCCCGTGGCGCGCCACTACATCAATTGTTTGTCTTCTTTTGGTATTTTGATTGTATATGTTATATGTCTTTCAAATACTATTTGGGTTGTATATTGGGTTGAGCGTCAGTTTCCTCGACCTGACATAGACTATTTTACTGTTTCACTGCATTTTGAGGACTTTATATATATGATGTCATTTCCTGATTTTCCACGCTTAGGATTTTATAAATGGCTTTCACATAATTATAAATGGCTTCCGCATAATCTACTAATTGCTTCCGCATAACCAATAAGACTTATGCTAAATAATTAATTTAATAAAAAGTTTTAATTAACTCTAAATTTTATAAACTAGTAGGACTAGTGTATTACTTATCCTGAACACGAGAAAAGAGGCGTTTAGGTTGTAAAGGCTGACTAATACGTAGTTGAGTCCTGCGTGGATATGATTAGGGCTTAATTACCAGATTAGGTCAAGCGATGCCCTAGATTAGGAAAAGGGACGTCACAGATTGGCATTGTGACTACCCCAGTTCCACAACCCAAACTGAGCCCCACCCGGCCTAGAATTACGTGGACCCCGAGTCAATCCTCGCGATGTCAATCCTAACCATATTTCATTATTTATAGTGAGTTATTCAAATTTGTAAGTTATCAAAGTTTATGCGGAAGCGATTTCAACTTAAACAAATCTAAACAACTCTACACAAATTAGTTAGGACAACCTAGAGTATGGAAACCTCGTATATAATCCATGTAAATATCTCTCAAAACCCATATATCCCATGTGATAATAATAATATACATAAGTAATACAAAACCTACAAAAATGCAAGGGGAAAGGCCGCTCCAAAGTCCTCGAAGTAGATCTCCTAGTATTGGCCAATTTCCCTTACTCGATTGTAGATCTGCACTTAGTCAAACACATAAAAGACGAGCCCAGGTAAGTACCGCCAGTAGGATACTAAACAACATTTCGAAATAAATAAATCAGTCAATATTCATGCAGATAACAAGAAAGATATAAGGACGCATGAATGAATAAAAGATTGTAAATAAATTTAAAGCAATCGATACAAGAGTGTCCAAAGATGCAAACAAAGAGGCGCAAGTAGTCCCGACCAATAGTCAAAACATCAAGACTCGAGTTCTAGGACTTGGTACACTCACAAGCCCTAAACCCACGAGATAGTGAAACTTCCTGGAATAGCCACGCTAAGACCTCACACCCTATCAAAATCAGTAACCAATGCAGTGCATCTCGAGTTCATGACGCTGGTATGTTACTTCAGCCTGCCATTCCTTCCAAGGACCACCGTTGACTCACTTGCCCTCAAACAACTCAATTAGAATGGAATTCCAAGGATAAATGTCAAAGTAATGAACAACAATATTCAATAGCTTAAAATGAAATAATCGTACAATTTCCTAGCTGGTATACTTACCTCGATCCACATGGTTATTCCTAACCTATCCAGCCTCACAACACTCTAAAACGCATTCTCGAACCTCCGTATCTCTTCCTTAGATTTCTTGATATCATTTAATATCAATTCAAGTCCAATATTCTTGATTTAGAACTCTTAAACCATACCAATACTGCAATTAAAGTACGCTCGATAGCTATTTCTAAAAAGAATAGTTTATAATAATTTCAAAGTATTATCAACTAGCCCACTAGAGTTACGATTTTAACTCTGAAAACTTCATAATTTTTCATGATAACCAAGAAAGAACTTGTAGTATTCATGACATACTTTCCAGAGACTCCAAGAATACTCAAATCGGATCACAAATCGAGAAGTTACGAATTTTCTCGTATAGCATGTCAACTTGACAAACTTTATTCATTTTCAACTAGAAAATGTCTCCAAATCAATAAAATGTCATGAAACCACTGGATACCAACACCAAAATATTTAAGCGGCTCGTGGAGTCAAATTGTATCAAAATCCATAATCAATTCATCCGAAAACCCAATATACATCGATATCATGGATAAAAACATCTCTAAAATAATTATCAACTGACTTGCATTAATTCAAATCATTAAAACCCTAACCCACATTGGTGAGATTTAATTCAAATTGACGCGAATCAATCCAATACACCAATTAATGACAATTCATACTAATTTCTATCGAAACTTCGTGAAAGAAATTAAAAAATCGCGAGAATTCAAATTGAATTTGAGGAAAAATGCATGGCATTGAGAATTTACCAAATTATGGACTGAATACCTCATTTCTGCCACGAAAACTTAGCTCTAATTGACCATTTTACGATCCTCTACGATTTTGCGAAAAGAAACTAGGCAAAAATCAGATGTCGGGAGCTCTGCGAGTGAAAATCCAAATCGAGGGGTTTAGGGAACATTCGAATGAACGTTCTGTTAATTAAAACCAAATGAGTTTTCTTTTCTTTTTTTCATTTCGTGGTTTATATATATTTATATATATAAATATGTATTTATTAATTCCCGAAAGTCCTATTTTGACATGTTTTGACTTTCGGTGTTTTCGATACCATTTTTCACCAAATTGAACTTAACTCTCGTTAAAATAGTCTATCTTCATAAAATGTCCAAAATATTATTTTTGGTCACGCCAAAACCCTTAAAATCTTAACTTCGTCCATGACGTACCCAACTCTCACAAACAATCCTCTTGCCATATTTAATCAAGTTTACACCGAATTAAACCCAATCTTAACCTCGACTACTGCCGACTGACATGAAACTCGAGGTAAGATTTTACCTACACATTTTCACAATTAATTATTTTAAGTTATCTTTTGTATAATAAATAATATAAGCATCACACAAAAATAGCATACCTCAGTGTCTACACTCGAGATTTGGACATACGGTTCACGACGAATGGGTCCCACGTATGACCTAAAAATTACATGTGACACGAATTATATTTTAGGGTCGTTACAGTCTTCCCAACTAATTAGAATTTCGTCCTTGAAATTGAAGCAATTCACAAAGGAAGAATTTTTTTTTGTGAAGGCCCAAGGTCATACCCTACTGTGGGCTGGGCTCATCCGAGATGAGTTGGGCTCCTTCGAGACCTCCAGGTAGTGTGGGACTTAACTACCCACACATTTATGTCCTCCCCCCAATATATGTCGGGGCAACATCCTTGAAACATATATTGAGAATAGTTTTTTGCCTTTCTAGATTAGAACACGCGCCTTGGGGATTTAAGTACGCATGTTTGGCGAATTTGGTACCATTGACCTGGTCCACCGTCTCTAACACACACATCCTCAGTATATTCGCGAGAATAGCCATTACATATATTATAGATAAAAAAGGGCAAATAACATAATATATTCTAATGTTTTAAGTTTTTAACAAATTTATCCTGACATTTCAGTTTTTATAGATATCCTAACGTTTCAGGCTTCTTACAAATTTATCATAACGTTTCGGTTTTTACAAATACATCCTAACATTTTATTTTTTTACAAATTCATCCTAAAATCTTTCCATTTTCAAGTTTCCAACCTTACAAATTATAGTCCATAACATATTAGATTGAGAGAAACTCTTTCTATTTGCAACAGCATGATTAAAAGGAATCCTAAATTAACTTAGATTTATTAATATGATACAATTTACACAATTTCAAAATATTATGACGTATTTATATAAATTGAAACGTTAGGATATATTATGTTATTTACCAAAATAAAAAAGGAACAAAACCTCTTTTAACCTTTTGAAAGCAATTCTTTTGTCATTTAGGCTGACACGCGACACGCAAGGGCATGTGGTGTGGACGAGAGGCTATTGTGATATGTTGATTAAACATGTTAAACGTGTCGTATACATGTCACCTGTTTATTAAACGTGTTGTGTCTATGTTTGGATATTGTGACATATTTAATAAATGTGTCTTGTCAATGTTTAGGGTAATCGTGTAGTGACCTGTTTATGATACGACATATATGTGTTTATGACTTGCTGATATGAACTGGCACCCTTGATCGTCGTATTATTTCAGTTTCACAATCTCATCCATAGCTAAATTAACAGTGCAATTCTTTTGAAGAAATTAAATAGGATTAACATATTAATTTTTTATTAGGGTACGTAAATAATTTTATGTCTATTCCTTAATTCAAAAAAATGTATGTGTTTGTTCTTGAATCGAGCTATTAATAATTAATGAAATTTTTATATTTACTACAGAAATATGCAATAATAGTGGTGAAAGTTAGCAAAGGATTATGGTCCGTCACTAATTAGCGATGGATCTAAATTTCGATTGATTTGACCAGATAGCGACGGATTTGCGACATAATAGCAACGGATTAGCGACAGGTACTAATTAGCAATGAATAGCTATTAGCTTTTTTGCGACGGACCTTCTGTCGCTAATCCATTGCTAATTGGTTTAGCGACGAAAAAAATGGCTTTAGCGACTAATTATTTCATCACTTTGGTTGGTGTTTTTGTAGTGATTTCTTTAAATAAAAAGTTACTTCAGCGTATACTAGTCACGTGAGCCATATTACTCGTTTGATGCAGGGGCAGACACATTGATGCTAAGGGAGGCCATAGCCCCACTCAAATTTTTTGGTCTAACTAGCACTATATACACATACCTAAACTTGCCTCATCACCTATTGAGTAAATTCCTAATCGGGCATCTTTAAGTATTTGATTCTCAATTTAAAAATTTATTAATAGACCAACTTTTGACACTTGATCATTATAATTTTTTAATTTTTACATCGAGATATGCACGTTCAAGTGCACGAATCGAAAAGTGTCTCCCCTCTCAAGTCGATGGTTGTGTCCGCGGGTTGGAAGAAAGAGTACTAGTGTGATCTTTATGACACATGGCAAAAACACCGGAGTTTTTGCTTGATTAGCACACATGGGAAAATTTTTTATCAACCCAACACATCCACAAATTGTTTTACCAAACTAACACATTTTTTTGCCATGTCACTGCCACGTCACCGCCACATCATTCCTGGGATTGTATTGTTTGGTCAAGATTTCCATACAATAGAAATCGTGACCCAGGTCACGTTTCAAACCCTTGAAACCCCCATCCTTTTTCTTTCACTTCCCCTTTCATTTTCTTCTCTCCGGTGACTGCCTCCGCATCCATCTCCCCGTCCAGCACAAGTAAGATCGATCGTCCGTCGTCCTTCGTGGTCCGTATCCCGGCGGTCGTTGGAACGTTGACTTGAGGACGCCTCTATGTAGTGGTTGAGTGCACTACCGCCACCGCTGCCTACCTTCCGCCGCTGCGAATCGCCTCCTGCCAGCGCTGCTACTCGCTTCCTGCCTGCGTTGGTGGTCTCCTCCCAGTGGCGCGAATCGCCTACTCCCGGCGCTACTGGTAGCCTTCCCATCGGCCAGTCCTCGCCTCCAACCGGCGCTGCTCGCCTCCCGCTGCTTGGGCATTGCCTCCTACTGTCACTACTCGCCTTCACAACCAAGCTCGTCTGTATTGGTAAAAATCTTCTTTCAATTGTGTTCATTGCCGAATTAGTTCTAAAAATGCCTTTTCTTTGGGGTCCCATAAATTAATATATTGAATTAAAATCCAATGATAGTAAGCGATTTTCGCATTATATGATATATATATATATATATATATATATATATATATCATGGCTTATATACATTATTGACGTTTTTTTATTTAGATTAGCGACTAAACTAAGTTAATTTGTAACAGAGAAATTAGCATAAGATCTTCTTGACTCTTATGAATGCCAATACTTTGCAATCCAATGACACCGAAAACATAACCAAAAATATCACCGAAAAATGAGATCTTCTTGTTGCTTTATTGAAATCTATTGCATTGAGAACAATATTGTAACTCATATGTCAGTATAATAATTAATGCATAACAGTGTTATAGGCCAATTTAATTCAATGCCAACATTACCAGTAGTTGCATGCCATAATGATAATATATTGTTTCGGTAATGGCTAATGTAAGGTCCTTTGATGCAAATTAACTTATGTCTATATATGCTAATAAACTTGTGTCTTTGTACGTCGAAATTGAATTCACTGAATGTGAGTCATATATTTAGTACAGTTAAAAATGACTTTCATCATATTGTGAAAGAGCAAAAGATTGTTTCACGCACATAATTAATTATATATTATATATTTAAATAAATTTGTTAATCTCTTATGGATGCTCCTTCGTAGCATATCTTAACTAATGTGAAATATAATTTTAGTTAATATTAATTGTTGCTATTGTTGAATGCTCCTTTAGTACAATTGCTTGGACTAATCAAGACCAAATTTTTTTATTTGTGCTAAGTGAGTGTATTTAATATCATCACTTCTATTGATTAACAATTATATTTTACATATATAGATTCAATAATGGTTGATCGAAGAGTAACTTTGGTGTGCTATATGAATGGTGTCATAGCTGATGGACCATCAGGTATTTCGTACACAAAACTGCCTATTCGACATCTCAGATCGGAGATGGGTTTAGGGTACGAGGAAATTATGAGTTTTATCTATAATTCATTAGAGATAGACGATGAGAAAACGATGTTAAACATGACATATCGATATCCCGTGTACGTTGGAATTGGAATGTACAACTATCTCCCTTTGCGAATAATTGATGAATCGACTCTGAAAGATGCTTGGGAGATCGTGGCAGAATTTTCACCACCAAATCGCGTGGCGCTATTTTTAGATTTAGTTCTGAGGCAATCATATACTAGTTCCAATTGTAATATAGTGGTCAGTGGAGAAGGACCTAGTACTCGACCAATTTTTGAACATGAAAGAACTTATGCATCGCCTTTGATGACCGCAAATCCCGAAATAGACGAGGATGCTCGTTCATGTGATGATCTGAATAATGAAGAAGATGATGACTATTGTGGCAGTGATGGGGATACTAGTGAAGAGACTAGTGATGATGATGTAGATGATGCAAGGGATGCTCATCATGTTGATGATGGCATGATTCGATATACATTAAATCGAGTCATAGCCGATGACGGCTCATTATCATGTCCTCCAATTTCGAACGAAGTAGGGAACGATGATTTTTTCGATGAAGAGGTTGCTGGAATTGATGGTGCGCACGTGGGTGTAGGTGAATTTGTCGTACCTTTATCTGTATTTATAGAATTGAGTAGTGAGGCAATGCAACCCATCTATGAGAATGCAATGATCCCTTCTAGGTCTTTATGGAATGAGGCATCATAATTTCACGTAGGCATGCGGTTCCTTTATAAAGTAGATATCCAACATGTCGTGAAATTGTATAGCATCAAAGGACACGGGTGATTTGTGGTAACACATTCTACACCTAATGTATGGATTGTCCGTTGTAAGAAATATTTAGATGGATGTGCTTGGAGGTTGCGGTGTTCGAATAGAAAAGCACATGAAATGTTTGAGATTAGTAAATATGCAGGACCACATACATGTATCTATGCAAACCTATCCAAGGATCATGCTCATTCGGACTCAGCCGTTATATGCCGTGAAATAGAAAATATGGTGAGAAGAGATCCGTCCATCTCAGTTCCAGTTCTTCATCAGATTTTCAAGGACAAATTTAGTTATGATGTTCATTATAAGAAAGTTTGGTTGGGGAAGAAGAAAGCAATTGTTAAAGTCTTCGAAGATTGGGAAAAATTGTATAAAATGTTGTCGCGGTGGATGGCCGCTCTTCAAGAAAGCAATCTAGGGACACATGTCGATTGGAGGCATGGCGAACCTAATGCCAACAATGAGGTTGTATTCAAATGGGGTTTTTGGGCATTTGCACCTTCTATTGCAGGCTTTAGACGTTGCATATCAATTATACAAATTGATGGCACATTCTTGTATAGAAAATACAAATAAAAACTCTTAATAGCCACTGTTGTTGATAGTAATAGTCATGTATTTTCATTAGCGTTTGCCATTGTTGATGAGGAAAGTCAAGACAGTTGGGGATGGTTTATGGCTTGTTGCGACATCATGTGACTGATAGAGATGGTATATGTGTCATTTCTGATCGACACCTTGGTATATTATTGCCATTGTTGATGAGGAAAGTCAACTTATGATTATAGAGGTTTGAAGCTGAAAAATTGAAACTTTGTGTGTAATATTATTGGTAACAGCAACTGCATTTATAAACACTCCCATATTTGCTATTTGTGTATGTAGTTTCCAGTAGATAATTTGGAGTTTCGCTTTGTGAAATAAGTCAAATTATGATCATGGAGTTTTGAAGCTCAAAAATTGAAACTTTGTGTGTGCTATTATTGGAAACAACAGCTGCATTTACCTTGCACTCCCATATTTGCTAATTGTCTATGTTTTATAAATTGTTTTGGATAAGCTTGTTAGCACAAAAGCATCGACAAAATTTAAAAAAAAAAACTCAGTTGGAGATTGCAGGCCTATATGGATGGTTTTAGCTTGAGCTCTCTGCCAACATTTAAAAAAAATAAACCTCAACTGAAAAATGTGACTGCAAGTCACGTTTTCCAGTGACCAAACCAACCCTTGACGCGACGTGTGATATGGCAGTGACGTGGCAAAAAATGTGTTAGTTTGGAAAATATTTCTTTGGGTGTGTTGAGTTGATAAATATTATTCCTAATTGTACTAATCAAGGAAAAGGTTCCAAAAACACTGGTACGGTCACTAAGCTTTACAACATCTGAGTTTACCTGATAACCAAAGGAGAAAAAATTACAAAAGTACATAGCTTTTTACTTTAAAAGAGGAAAACGAGGTTCAAATGTTTTTATTTTCCGAAATAGGCAATCTCGTCTATTCAAAAGGCATTATCACAGTGGCAGAAATTTTTGCTGACGTGGACACATGGATAGCGCATTTTCAAAAGGCGTTATCAGTGTATGGTAGTCCTACGTGGACAGTGAGGTGGAAGAAAATTGTATAGATAGCTCATGTTGAAAAGGAGCTATCTATACGAAATTATACACTCCATGAATGACTCCTTTTGAAAAGGAGCTATCAATACAAATTTTTTTTCCCATGAACGACACGCGCATATAGAGAAGGACGACCCGCGCCACTCGCGTATCTCGAGGTAGACAACCAATGTAAAAAATGCGTACGATGTGGACAACCCGTGCAAACGTCACCCATGTATGTCGATGTGGAGATTTCATGCAAATGTCAGGCACATCTGTCGAGGTAGGTGACCCATGCAACCTCATGCAACTCATGCAAACGTCACGCACGTGTCTCGAGGTGGTAAAACCAATGCCAACGTCACACATGTATCTCCTGGTTGACAACACATGGAAACGCAACGCACGTATATCGAGGTGGGCGAGCCATGCATATCCACTGCAGACCATGGACCCCATGCAAACGTCACGCACGTATCGCGAGGCGGACAACCCGGACGAGTTACATGCTTACTATGGATATGCATGGTTGACGACATGCGTAGCGTTTCCATATATTGCAACCAGGAGATACGTGTGTGACGTTGGCATTGGCTTTATCACCTCGAGATACGTCAATGATGTTTGCATGAGTTGCACGAGGTTGCATGGGTCGCCCACCTCGACAGATGTGCCTAGCATTTGTATGAAATCTCCACCTCGGCATACATGGGTGACGTTTGCATGGGTTGTCCACGTCGATATGCATCTGCATTGTTTATATTGGTTATCTACCTCGAGATACGCGAGTGACGCGGGTCGTCCATCTCCATATGCACGTGGCGGTCGTGGGGAAAAGAATTTGCATTGATAGCTCATTTTCAAAAGGAGTCATTCATAGAGTATATAGTTTTGTATAGATAGCTCTTTTTCAAAAGGAGCTATCTATACACATTGCCTTCCACCTCACCACCAACTCACCACCATGGATGCCAACTCATAACCAATAACTCCTTTTCAAAATGAGTTATCACCTATTTTTGTAAATTAAAAATAAACTTCCCTATTTCGAGAAATAAAATGTAAATTTACCCCACTTTTAGAAAAACCCCAACTAAAGGAAGTCGCTAGGTATTTCTTTTTCTTCTTTCCCGTATAAATTTACTTGTACATTAAGGGGTGTCAATTCGTGTCGGTGAGTCGTAAACGTGTCATGTCATAAACAGGTAATGACCCATATAATGCAAACTCATTATATGACATGTTTATTAATCGCGTTAATCGTTTTCGTGTATAAGTGGGTCGTGTTAAACATGTTGTATATTCGTATTACTTATTTATTAAATATTATATTTAAAAAATTTATTTTATTTAAACTTTTATAATTTGGTTACTACTTTTTAAAATATATCTAAATGATTACATTCGAACAAAAATATTAAAATAACCAATAAAATATAATGCGGTTGTATATAGTCGCTAGTTTTACATTACCTTTTTATTCAAGTCTTTATTACTCTTAATAATAAAGCAAAAATGACTTATAATAATAACATAAACAAAATTATAAGAATCATCTAAAAAAATATCTAAATTTTACTTTGGTGAAAACTGAAATAAATAATTATTAATAAAATCTAAGACATAAATAATATATTAAAAGTAACATGAGTTTTTCCTCTCAAATATAAAACAAAATATGATAAAATATGTCTATAAATAAAATAAATAAATCATGCTATTAATATGCATTCAAATGAGTGAATCTTGTATCAATCTATTTATTATACCACAATTATTATTTATACATTATTCTTCAGTTGTGTTAAGTGAGTCATAAAAGAGTTAAGCAGATTGGCATGTTAATGACACTTTTATTAACCGTGTATAAACGTGTTAACAAGTTTATGACCTAGACCCACTTAAGTCAAACCCACGACATGTTTATTACGTATCGTGTCATATCGTGTTAATCGTTTCATGACCCAAATTGCCAGCCCTACGTACATTGGTTCATCCAACAAGAGTTCATTCTATAGAAAATTGCCACATGTCACTAAAAGCGTCGGCCCACCCAATTCCTATTAAAAGAAGGTTCCATCAATGGTGGGAGTTTTTACTTGATTAGTACATTTAGGGATAAAATTTATCAACCCAACACACCCACCAAAGTATTTTCAAAACTAACACACTTTTGGCCATGTCACTGCCACATCACTCGGGAGGTGGCGTTGTGAAACGAAAAACGTAACCCAAGGTCATGCTTTCCCTTTTCTTTTACTTATTTGAACTGAAATCGTGACTCGATGTCACGATTTCCACTCAAGTAAAATACCAACAGATCGAACATCTCCACTATTGCTTCAACACCACTACAATTTCGTTTTGACTGAAAACGTGACCTTGGGTCACGTTTTACTTTTTTTTATTTGAAGAGAAATCGTGAAATGAGGTCGAGATTTCCATTTAACTGAAATCGTGACCCGAGGTCACGATTTCCACTCAACTTAAATTAATAGATCGAACATCTCCTTCAACTCCACTGCACAACCCGAGGTTCTCCAGATCGTCTCCACTGTTGCTACTCCATCTTCTCTCTGTCTTCAACTCCAGATCGTCTCTACTGTTGTTTCGGAGGAGGTCAATCAATCAATCGACCTAATACAACTCTGTAAGATCAACTTGTTAGAGGATTTTGTTTTTTTAGGGTTCTTGTTTTGTTGGTTTTTTTCTTTTTTTTGGCATGTGTAGTCAACTCCACTTAACACTTTCTATGATTTAACAATGAATGAAAAGTAAGTAGGCCTTAATTAGAGTTAGGAGTTATTTGATCAGAATTTACTAGAAAAGAATTTAAGGGTCGCTATGGAGTTCTGATTGGTTGTGTGTGGGGATTAATAAAAAGGTTAGTTAAAGTCCCACCATTAAATCAAATTGATTTGGATCCCTCCTACTAATCCTTTGTCACATGCAACCTTTAGACTGCAATATAATAATCAAATTGAAGATTCAATTCTTAGTATTTGGAAAGTTGGATTTTTTATGCGGAATAACTATTTATTATTAAGGTCACAACTCACAATTTTTGAAGAGAAATTCATGCATTTATGAAAAGACTATAAGCAAGTCTAATAATGATGAATTTCTCTGGGAGTACAAGTACTCATTATGGTGGAATGCGTGATATCGATGATATTCAAAGAGAAGATGCTCAAAATCTTGCTGATGTGGGCCATTCGGATATCCCATTAGCTTTAAACCGTAATGTTCGAGTCGTAAAGAGAACACGTTGTGGGACTGAAAGTCATTATTTGGGGTCAGACTAGGACTTTTCCTTAACTATAATAAGACATTTTTTTTCTTTTTCATATTTGCTTTGTAGTTGATCACCTAGCAATTTCATCATTTATAGAAATTCAAATTGCAAGTTCTTCATTTTTGATGGGTTTTAACTAATTTTTTGTTGATGTGCTGAAGCTCAAAAATTGAAACTTTGTCTATGATATTATTGGAAACAACAACTACATTTTACCTTGCACTCCCATATTTACTAATTGTCTATGTTTTGTACCTTCGAAGCATTTGAAAGCTTCCTTGTTGAGATGAAGGAGAATTTAGTTACCATAGCCTGCACAATATATTCAGATAGATCAGAGTAGGAAGCATCAAAACCTACAGCTGATATACATCGCAAAGCCTTCAAAAGCGATTAGAATTTCTTATACTTCTCTAGTAGTCTTCTGCATTGAGTTTTTAGTGCTCAAGAAGCGTAACCTACTTGGCAACAAGACACGCAGTGGACTCGAACACTACCAGGTGGGCATCTACAACTTCTAGACTCCTTAATGGCTTCATTGTTCTATAGAATTCCAATCATGCGAGGCAAAGTTTTCTGTGCTACAGCAGATTACAGTGCACTTCAAATAGATTTTCTTGGTTTAGGTAATTAGTGTAATTAATTTATTTTCCTGCATGGACTACACTTTTTTCAATAAACAAGGTGAAATCACACAAGTAGATGTAGTAATCTTCTATCTAATATTGTTAGAAATGACACCATCTCAGGACATCCCTCCATTACATGGAAATACAAAAGCAGTACTCAGGTATGAAATTTGATTTCCAAACTTCAGTTACTATCATATAAAATAAACAAGGAGATATTGAAGATCGCCGCAAATTGGCAATATCGAAAGTTAAATATTTTTCGACTAAAACTTTCAATTCATAGTCAAAATGAACAAAGAATGCCAAAATCAACAACAATGTGGCAAAGAAGGCCAACTTTTGAAGCTCCATTGGCAATATTGTTTAGGAGTTGAAATTGCTTTGAAGGAGGTCTTCTCTACCAACATTTAAAAAAAAACATAACTTCAGTTGGAAAACGTGACTGCAAGTCACAACTTCCTCAGTGGCCAAACCAAACCCCTGAGGTGGCGGGTGATGTGGTAGTGACGTGGCAAAAAATGTGTTAGTTTAGAAAATATTTCAGTGGGTGTGTTGGGTTGATAAATATTATTCCTAAATGTACTAATCAAGGAAAAAATGATGCTTGATCATACATAACAGAGAATAATCATTTATATGAATCCTCCCTATTCCTTACAATTTACGAAACGAGATTTTTACCCTTTTTTTTCATAGGAAAAGACCAGTTAATAATAGATGATGCTCTACTGAGCATTGTTCATAACTTTCATTAAGTGCCCCTTGAAGTAGATAGTCTTAAGCATAAAAAGGTGAAGTTTGAAAAAGTCGTGGATTTGACTTCCGTTGAAGTAATTAATAATAATAATAATAATAATAATAATAATATAGATTTTCTATTTCTATGCATATATTAATCTCTTGAAAGACATGATGATTACTCTTTCTTTAAAAAAATTATAGGGTATGAGAATTTCTTTTTATTTATTTATCTAAAACATTTAGTATCCAGAATATCTGACTATTCCAGATTCGTCATGAGTCGCGCACTGTATAGATGAGAAACTTTTCAACATTGGTATTTTTATTCTCGCCTCGTTTGGTTCCTTTTTGCTAACTTATAGTATCCAGTTCAGAGTTATCTCGTTGAAGTTAATATTTTCAAGTTTGATTCAACTTTAAACTTATAGGGAAGTTTTAAAATTTTAAAACAATAAAAAATATAAATTGAGATAAATAGCTTTCAAACAAGTGAGAAGTGGATAATAAAAATGTCATTAATGAGGGGTAATTGTGTCCACAATTCTTGGGAGATAACTCTCTAAAGGAGGTGGTAGAGAGATATCTCTCACTTTAAGATAAAAGTTAGGAGATGATTGCAAGTTGGGCAACCAAACAAGATTGGTTTCCAACTTCCTATGAGTTATCTCTTTGAATATATCTCACACTCATATCAATAAGGCATAAAACTCGAGTCATTAGTTAAGAGATAACAAGAAGTTTTTAGTTGTGTCAACTAATCGTTTGTATGAGAATTTCTTTTAAGTGATTCTTATCATGCCCAGCATAGCCAGTCAGGCTCCCTAACTTTATGATCACGTAAAATCAACATATTTAGAGTTGCATAATAGGTTTCGATTATATAATTTATTAATTATCAAATGCGTCTTAATAATTTTTTTTTTTTTTTTTACCATCGAATCGATTCTATTAGGCCAAAAATCAAAATTTGTTTTTTTTAAAAAAAATGGGTCCAGTTTACCAAAGTCAAATTGATTAACCCTATCAAGCACTTTGATTTATATAGCTAGTTTCATAAAAAGCTCTCGTAATAAAAAAACTATAGGAAAAAATAAATAAATAAATAAATAAGGTGAATCTTTATCATTGTGGCTTGTGGGTCTGACAAGTGGCGGGACAATGTTCATTCGATTAGTGGACCCAAAACCAACGTACGTTGTAGCTGTGGCAGGACAAAATCAAGAGATCATCATGTTTGATCTCTTTTAATTACAATCAAGATTGTTTTAACTTTAATGAGACAAGGTCAGGTTTTAAAATCCTCAAATACATATTAATGAACTTCATTCAATGATGTCTCTCGAAATCATCGGGACTTTTTTTCACTGAATCCCCCCGTTTGAAAACTTTTGGAACATGGGCTTGTTACCAGCTTTTGAGACTCTCTCAAATACTTTATTTGTTTATTTTTAAAACTCCTGTTATGGAATCGCTTTATAGGAAAAGGGAAAGTCACAAACTTTGAGGTTTTTTTCTTCTCAATTTTTATTTTATTTTATTTTATTTTATTTTATTTTATTTTATTTTTGTCAATTGGTAGGATTCACAGTATATTGTTACATGGGGTCGTAGTACAACACAGTAATCTATATTGCATAATAATTAAGTTTAATATTATCAGGGCTTTATATGATTGTCTTTTCCTGCAACAACATGACATGAACCTATGTTCATCAACAACAAATTGCAACTTCAGAATAATTCAGTGCATATAGTCCTCAAAGTACGTAGATGCCAATCCCTCATTTTTCATTTATATATATATATTAGTATAGATTAAATAAATTGTCCACTTCTCTAGAATAAAGGACCTTAATTAATTCATAATTTTATTTATTTTTTTTGGTAAGCAAAGGGCGCTAATTTCAAACTATCTTTTCCTTTTTTTTGGCAATGAAACTATCTTTTCTTTGATACTAATTAATTTATATGTAAGTATGCAAATATTTATGTACGTGTCGTAGGTTGGGAGTAGAGTTGGGAGGAGTGAGATAACTTGTGAAAAATTGCAACTAATCTTGTTTGATTGGCTTTATAAACTCAACTTCCTTGCAAGTTTATCTTTCAACTCACACCCTCAAAGTGAGATAATAGCCCCTTCACCCGCCCCCCTGCAGGAGTCATCTATCAGAGGATCGTGGACACATGCAATTACCTCTCATTAATTAGTTACCTATCTATTACCCACATCCCTCTCTCTCGTTTGAAAAATATTTATGTCAATTCATATGTTTGATTGTTTTTAAATTTTGCAACTCCCTTGTAAGTTTAAAGTTAAATTAAACATGAAAAACTTCATAACAGAGAGTTAACTCCACCTGTAAGTTGACAAAAACGAACCAAACAACACCAATGTGTTTATATATATATTATTCATCACTAAATTAACCTAATTAAATGTGATTAGCTACACGCCCATTTATTTTTACATTAAATGTACATGCCTGTGTCCTCTCTTCTGTCAAATATGTTTTTGTATGCATGTTTGGTTAATTAATTAATTATGGGACATTTTTCCTAAAAAAAATAAAAATAAATTATGGGACCTTAATGTACATATAAGAAAATTAAATATATTTCCTAATAATGGATTGATAAGCTTGGAAAAGATACGTGGCCCGTAAATCATGAGAAAGAAAATAGATGGTTAGGGATATTTAATTTTAAAAAATTTAACTTTTTAAATTTGAGTGTTAGTAGAATTAAATTTTAGAAATATAGTGTTTTAATTATTAAGATTTTGGTTATATTTTATTTAGTATATTAAGGTTTTTTCATATTTGATGAAGGTAATTAATTAGGGTTTTGACTACGTTTTGCAACTTTTCAATAATTGTTTATCGAGAAGTTTCTAAAGAAAAAAATGATTTTACAAAAAAAAAACAATTCTATGAAATTATATTTCTAAATTAATAAATAAGATTGTGATGAGTTTTTTTTTTCTTCTTTTTACAAAGTAAACATTTTGTTCATATAATGACCTCATATACATGTTTAGTGGTAGCAAAAATAAAAAAGAAAAAAGAAAAAGTTCATAGAACTATGCTTCTAATTATAAGGGGTGACAACTATTTCGGAGGTGGGAGACAACAATTATATAATGGGACTATAATAAGGGGCGGTGGTGATAGGCTCCCTTTCTTATTTTTGCCTATGATTATATTAATTAGTTATAATCAATTCTTTAATTCTTAAATCAATGTCATGGAATGTGATTGAAGTGACCAATTTATTTCGTTTCCAAAGCATGACAGTAAACCTAATTAAAAACTATTAATAATATACAAATCATCAAAACTATTACGCTGCTTTCGAAATTCTGCATAATATCTAAGACTTCAAAGTTTATTGACAATGAGCCACAGAATTAATTAAAGAATTCTAAAAATTAAATTACCTTATAGTTTATAAGTAATTAATCAACTCTCCAACATATAAATGTAAGCTCATAATATTCTTATCTGCATGTCGACACAATGCATCACTTGATCACTTAAATTTCAAAAAGATAGACCAAGAATTTCTCTCTTTTTCTTTCCTAGCTATCTACCAATTAGAATAAATGTTTCACCACCTCTTTAAGTATGTATCAATGTCCTTGACAAAAAAAAAAGTATATACCAATGTGTTTTTGTTCCACCTATAACATTACTCTTAGAAACAATACTAGATATCTCAGCTGACTTCACTTACAAGGTCAATAGTTCCAATTATGCTATATGAAATCTAGGTCTACCCAATTAGAATAGTTTTTTTGTGCAGTTAGCCAGACTATTGTGATCGAGATGTCATGCTGTTTGAACTTTGAACAGGTTAGGTTGAAAGAAGAGAGAGAGCTTAAAATCTTAGTGTCTTTTTCCATCAAGTCAGGGTACAGTTGAGGCTGATAAATGACTAGATATGTAGTACTACTGTAGGGACACTTGAAAATTGTTTTAGTTTTTGTATGGTAGATGAAGTGTCAAATAAATCAATCTACGGTCCCACAATATGTCACCTCCTACATATGACCCGCCTCCAAGTCTATGGGTGGTTAAAAGAGGAAAACATTACAGCCGTACAGTGAAAAGTAGTTTAAATGAGTAAACTAAGTTGATATTTTTTTATTCGTGAATTAAGGTAAATCTCCTTTTGAAAAGACGCCATCCATTAGAACAAAAATTTCATGGCCACGTGGTCACGTGAATGACGCATTCTTGAAATGCATCATTCATGTTATTCTTATTGACAGTGACACGTGGATGTCCACATAGACTATCCAGTTGTAGAAACACTAATAGCGTATTTTGCGAATGCGCTATTAAGTTTCCAGGACAATCTACGTAGATTGTCCCCTTTAACAAGAATGGCGCATTCTCCGAATGCGCCATTTGTGTTATAGTATTCCCCACGTGATGTTCACATGGTAGCCATGTGGACAACACAAAAAACATAAATAGCGCGCGCATTCTTCGAATGCGCCATTCATTTAAATCTCAATTTTTGCAACAGTCCACGTGGACTGTTATATAACATGAATGACACATTCTCCGAATGCGTCATTCATGTTTTCTCAACACTCCCCACGGATGACAGGTGGAGCGTTCCATAACACGAATGTCGCTTTCTCCGAATGCGCCATTCGTGCTATCCTCATCTGGTCTGCGACATCCCATCGTCACGGACCAACAGAGCTTGAGAACGCAGGGAATATATTCCCTGAGTTCTTGATAACATGGGCTAGGGGGAGTAGAGATGCATAGGTAGGTGGTCAATGAGGTGGTCGTGGGTAGTTCTATATTTAATGGTGTTTGTTGGTGGGTTTAGGGAAGCTCGGAGAGAGACAGTGAGGTAGAGGGACATAGTGAATTGGAGACTCGAGAAGGGGAGACTCGAGAAGGGAAGACTCGGGAGAGGGAGAAAGACAGTGAGAGAGAGGTAAACAGTGGGTTTAGAGACCACAGAAAGAGACGGTGAGGTAGAGGAAGAGAGTGAGAGGGAGACTCGGGAGAGGGAGAGAGATAGTGAGAGAGAGGAATATAGTTGCAGACGAGAGAGATGGAGGGAGTTGCAGACGAGCTGGAGAGAGGGAGACAGTTGCATACAAGAGAGAAAGAGGGAGAGAAAGGAGTTGGAGGGAGACAAGTTTTGGGGACCTAAAACAAGCAGTGAGAGAGATATGCTTGGAGGGGAGAAGAGACTAGGTTGAGTTTGTGGCGAAAGAGAGAGAGGAGAGGTTATCAAACCGAGAGGGGGAAGGGATTGCAAGAGAGAGAGAGAGAGAGAGAGAGAGAGAGAGAGAGAGAGAGAGAGAGAGAGAGAGAGAGTGTGTGTGTGTGTGTGTGTGTGTGTGTGTGTGTGTGTGTGTGTGTGTGTGTGTGTGTGTGTGTGTGTGTGTGTGTGTGTGTGTGTGTGTGTGTGTGTGTGTGTGTGTGTGTGCGTGCGAGTCGGGTTATGGGTTGGTTAAGTTGTTAGAAAGTTGGGAAATATTAGTTAGGTTATTTGTTTTTTTGTTGTTGTTGGAGAGTTTGTTAAAATGTTAGGATTTTATTTTTTAATATCTTTAAGAATAACAGTGTAGTTATATAGTAGTTTTTATTTAATAACAACTAACTTAAATTTTTTTTTAGGAAATAGCTGAAGATTAAAAAAGGAGGAAACTAGCTAGTAAGTATGAAAATAGCTCAATTGGTATATATATCTACCTATATATTAAAAGTCCTTGCGATAGCAAAAGTTTTAGTTGTGACTTGAATTATCGTTTATACCCTTTAATCACTTATTTTTGCCTACTTTTTTAGAATTCGCATATATTTTCTACTCATTACATTATTTGCGGGGTTAAGAAACAAGTGTTTCCACGACTCTGCTGCCGTAATCTCACTAAAGAAGGAGCCATTTTCATTATTACTATGCAGGCTGTTAAAATTAGATCTACTTGCCCAGGACTCGACCTTGGCGAGAAAGCGAAATCAACTTCAAGTTATGGGTGAAGTTGTCGAATAAGATCCCACTAAATTGGCTAAGCAAATCGTGGCGATTCCCACTCACAGGATTCTGGCGAACTTTCCAAGCCTTTGCAAAATCCTCGTCCTTCTAGTTTCGAACTGATTCAAACTCTTGGCAAAACGGAAAAACTAATTTGCAAACTCGGTCATTTCTCAAGAACAATAGCTAAGGGTCCAGAAACTACCACTTGGATTTGGAATATACATGCCGACCAGACTAAAGACTAACGCCGAAGACTTTCAACTAAAAACTCGAGACTATAGACTACATACTTTGGAAGGAAGGAGCGACATCAAGAAAGAGGTGGTCCTGCCATTGCTCCGCTCGAGGTAGAATCCGAATGGCTCGGAATATTACAACGATTTCCATATCTGGACCGTTGGAGATGGGGCCACTTTATTAGTTTATACAAGTATCTTTGGTTCACTAATTACTACTATCCTGAAAAGGCGACTCTGGAAAGGCTTACTTTAAAGGTCTATTCTCTCAACTCCCATAATGTAATGGAACATTTTATCTATGACCTACCGAGCACTGAGGGTACAGAGGCGACGAGGGGTGCTAACTTGGCCACCCAACCCAACAGGGCAGGGGAGGGCGGGCCGACCATAGGTTCGAAACCTGCCTTCATTTTATGGTCAAAAAGGTTAACATAGAAAAGTAGCGTCAAATGTCTAGGTTTGTAGAAAAAAATGAATTAGAAGATATGTAGCATCAGCATCGAGAATTCAAGTATTGTATACGTCATTAGTTTGATCCTTTGTAGGAGCATGTACTCTTCTTCTACGAATCTACAAATCTAAAAATCGAAGAACGAACTAGGGTGACGAAAAGAGAGAAGAAAGACCTATTTAACCCAACGGTTAGAGTATTTCTTTCATACGGCAAAAGTCATTGGGTTCAAATCTAACAGTACGTAGAACTTATTAGATACCATTGTTTTCTCAATCTTTTTTTTTATCTGCTTAAATTTTAGGGGGCCCACCATCTCCACTACCCCTTCCCCCAGCTCAAGCCACCTTACCATGCTATGATACTTGGACTGGGTCAACCGGCTGTGGAAGCCTTTACTCAAGGGGGTGCTATCGGTCCGGTGAATAGTGATGTTGGTGTAGCTCATTAAGTTAGCAGGGATTTCGAGGAAGGCCACTAGTTTTAGTGGCATGACATTGACTGCCGATCCCGGATCAACTTGCACTCGAGGTAATGGTCATTCTCCAATGTACCAGTATGATATGATGGGCGATTGTGCATTCCCCTACCGAGCAGCATGTCCTCCTCTATGAACGTATTGGTCGCCACTTTACCTTTGCCTTAGGATTAGTCAGTTCTATTTCTCGATGGGGCCGGGGAAGGTATACAACTCAGCGATAGAGTGTTCGTGCGAGATGAAAGTCTCATGCATGGTTTTAAATGAGAGAAAGAAGTAAGGAATCATCTTTTCGACTCTAACGCTCCCACTCCAGTCGTTGAGATGAAAACCGCCCCTATTCACTGGTTCCCGTGCCACCACAATGACATGGCATTGAAAGAGTGACCGGAACCTGTCCTTGACCAGCTCATAAGTAGCATCCCACTGTTGGTCGGCATAGCGTAGCGTCGCAGGTATTTTTTGCTGGTACAATTTCAATGTGTTTCGATTCTTCTGAACAAGAGAGGTTTGATGCTTTTGAATTCATTGTATTAATTCCACTTCCTACTCGCGAGCTATTACACACTCTTTCAAGGGTGGTTGCTTCTAGGCAAACCTCCTGGCTGTCTCTGCACCCCTACCTCCTTTATCACTTAGCGGTCATTTAGGGGCCTTAGCTAGTGATCCGGGCTATTCCCTCTCGACGATGAAGCTTATCCCCGTCAGAGTCGAAAAGAGGATTCCTCACTTCTTTCTCTCATTTAAAACCATGCAATTTCTTCGATATTATAACTAAGTACATATTTACAGACTCCTTTTTATCTATGCTAAATCAAATAACATATAAATGTGCATAACTTATCCTTTACCCCATGTCTAATCTAAATTTGCCAACAAATTTGAGATTCTTTCTCACCGTGATGTACAACAAATTTACACATTAATGAGAAGTTTGATAATTTAAATTTATTGCTAAACTTAAGAGAAAACACAATTTTTTAGTTTAATTGAAGTCCCGCGAGCGAGCCAAAACATTGAAACTAGTATATATATAATCGCGTTACATAATTAGACAAGGAGGAAGGAAAATGTTATTGCATCACTACGAAAAAATGAATATTTAGAAAAGGAATTAGCAACGGGATTTAGTTCCGTTGCTAAGAAAAAATGGTTAAAGCGGAATTGAGACGGAATAATTCAGAGACAGAATAGAGAGAGATCAGAGACGAAATTGAGACGAAATTAAATTTCGTCTAAAAAAATGGCGCCAACATTCCCACCAAAACTTTAATTTTTTACTAACTGTCCATTACGTCTCGAGATTCGTGCGTGCTTCGATCTACCCCAAAAATGGGGACCAACCACAATACAACTCTATCTCTTTACCGATTCTCATAACAACTCTCTCTCTCACCGAAATCTCTCTCTCTCTCTCTCACTAGTCTCTCACTCTCACCGCTTTCTGCTCTCTCTCTCCCACCGCTCATCGTCACCGGTCTCTGTTCTCTCTCTATCACCGCTCTCTGCTCTCTCTCTCCAACCGCTCACCGTCACCGCTCTCTGCTCTCTCTCTCTCTCACTCACCACTCTCTGCTCTCTCTCTCCCATCGCTCACTATCACCGTTCTCTGCCCTCTCTCTTCACCGCTCTCTACTCTCTCTCTCTCACCACTCTCTGCTATCTCTCCCATCGCTCACCGTCACCGCTTTTTGCTATCTCTCTCTCTCTCACCGCTCTTTGCTCTCTCTCTCTCACCAGAATCTCACTCACCTTTAACTCTCTCTCACTCACCGAAATCTCTCTCCCAAACCTTAAATTGCTGCCGTTGCTGCGATTGAGGCTGCGACGAGGCCGTCAGGTCTGCCGAAGATTGGAGCCTCCGAAGTCGTAGGCTGTCGCCGTTGTTCGCCGCACCCTAACCCGTCGCCGCACCCTAAGCCGTCGCCGTTGTTCGCCGCTGTACCTCGGCATCTCCGAAGCGAGAACCATTTAATTTTGGTATTACTCATCTGTCATATTTTTGTTTAGGTTTTGATTGTTTTCCTGTTTTCTTGGTTGTAAACATATGTTATTGGAAGTCTGAGTTCTTTCGAAGAAATGATTGATTTTGCATGCATTTATGTTCTATAACTTGTGCTAATTTGATTTGTTTTAAGAGCTTATTTTTTATTAAAATGTATTTGTTAGAGGTTTAGTTTGAAAATGCTTAATTTGTCATGGTTTATTTGATGGGTTTTGATTCTTTTTTATTTACATTTTGTCCTTGTGGCCTGGCTTTGAAATTGACATTGTTTTGGTGGCATTGAATTGTTTTGGGGCTTTTGTTGTTTCTTTTGTGCAGCTGATCTGGTGATAAGGGTGCATACTTTTGTGGGTCTCAGTCCTTTGCTTTTCTTTTTCATTTGAATCCAAATACAATCTGATCATTTTTTCCCTTAAATCTCATCCTAATACAGTTTTATATACAAGTTTCACTGATTAGGAGGTTTATTTTATCAAAGATATTGGCTTCTAAGCAAGTTTTGTATCTTCATTTACTTGCGCGATTTTCTCGGATTTGATCTTTGTTGTTGTCGTTGTTATATATATATATTTTATATGTCATGGGTCTGATTGAAATATTTGGTATTGGCATCAGTGATGGATTGGAGATGGAAGAGCTGGCAAGTTTTTTAGGATTGTAGAGTGTTGAAGGGAATGAAGGAGCACCGACGATTAGAATGAATAAATTGATGGATTTAATGATCTGTAAACATTTCAAATTCTTCGGACCGTATATGAATTCCGTGGTTTGCAGATGCTTATGTCTGGTGCTTATTGTTATTCTCTTGACAGTTGTTTGTGTTCCAAGTTTTCCAAAGTTGGGAGAATCTCAATCGCGAAGCTTAAATTCGGTCTTCGACTCTCCATCATCTCCACAAATTAAAAACATTTCAAGTTTTTTAGGATTGTAGAGTGTTGAGAGTTGTTTGCCTTATCCCAGCTACATTTGTGGTTACATGAATCTCTTCCTCTATTCTGTTTTATCACAGAGTCACGGACTAGTGTTGACTGTTATATGCTTTTCTTGTGATATTAACTATTAAGCGAATGAGAGAAAATGTATTGTATCTGTTATTTTTTGTGTCAAAAGTATTTATCTTAGACTTAAGCTTGACTGGGATTTGTTTATTTTCTTTTCCAATATGATTTATGTAGCCAAACTTGGTGTGCTATACCAAGGACCAACTCATGCTGAATCTTTCTCAACCTATATCATATCAGTTGCTCAACTAAACTGTTTGATTTTTTTTTCATTAGCCACAATCAAAGGACGGTGTTAATAGTTTTGGTGGTCTTGGAGCAACCCTGATAGATTCTCTTGATACATTATTTATTATGGGTCTTGATGAGCAATTCCAAAAGGATAAAGAGTAAGTTTAATTTCTGTTTCCAGTTATCATTCCCAATATATCCTTCCTAATTTTTCATTGTTTTTCGACCATGTATTCCTTATTTTCTTCATTTAATTAGCACAATCGACAAAATAACTTACATGGTTTGGGTCGTTTGCTAATTGGTGACATGATATATGTCCCTTACTATAGTTTCTTGATGTTCTATGCAAGTTTGTGAATTTCATTGAGCCTTAGAAGAGTTATGTGTCACTTGCTCTTTTAACTTTGATTTCTACCATTTCCTTGTGACAGATAGGTGGCAACATCGTTGGATTTTAACAAGAACTACAATGCTAGCGTTTTTTAGACAACTATAAGGTTGCATTGTAAGGTTTAATTTATTTTACTTTCCAATTTGTCTCTCTCTTCTTGGAATAATATCCAGGGATTGTGTTTGAAATGTAGAAAACGTTTTAAAGACAAAGAGGATGAGAGGCAATTCATTGCTTTCGCTTTAGCTCATGCTTACTTTGGTTAGAAAATCATGAGTTTTAAAGCTAAGATTTACTATTGAAAACCACTTGACCAACCTAAAGAAAAAGTTAAAATTAAATTTGTTAGGACACTGTTGGAGCTTGAAGAGGACTTACAAGGTCCGGAATGCGAGTTTGGAGTGGCCGAGAGCCATTATAGGGTACGAATTGCGTGCATTTAAGGTAACTAAATCCTTTGAGGGAATTCTCTTTATTAATTTCATTTCCATTTCTGAGTTGACATTAAATCATTTGGTTTGTTTTAATACCAATCTTATATGGGTAATGTCATGCATTGTGTATTACTATCTATGATTTCTTCGGCTAAAATAACCGTGTAAAAAATTGTCGCATAACATTCTTTGTCTTGACTTCGTTCTATGATTGAATTCCTTTAATGTCGGTTATTTATGAGATATTGAATTTGTTAAATCTTTATTTCTTTTTCCTTGTGCATTTATGATTTTATTTTGTAAGTAATTACTTAAACCTTTGATCTTTCTATGCAGGAAGACGTATATCAAAGGAGACGTCAGGAGCTGACCTAGACTACTTAAGAAAACAAATTTAATGCTATTATTATATTGTTAAATATATATTGTTGATCCATGCAGGCTAAGCTCCAAAGGAGGCATCAGGAGCTGACCCAGACTTACTAATTTATAGTTTTTATACAGATGGATCGATGCATTTTCAATTACTCAGAGTGCGACCTACGTTTTATCAGTTTATCGTGATGCACTCGACTCGTAGAATGAGGATGAAGTGGTATGACAACCTTATGATAAAGTCAACAACTTTCTTCCCGAATATTGTACTAATGGTCACGGTAGTTTGCTATCGACGAGTCCTGTAATTTGTTTCCATATAGTCGAGTGGCATCGACCAGAAAGATTTTTGAGACAATTTGGAATGATACTGCCCGTGCCACCAAACTGTGATTACAACACCTAACTGCACCGCATCGAGATGAGATGATGCATTCAAGAAAACTGGGTGGCTTTTCATGCAAACTTTATATAGATGTGGGAAAATCGTGGTGACAACATAGTCACAACGGAACATGAAGAAGGATACGATCAATAAGACTACACGACATGGTATCGATCAGTCACTAAAAGATTCATTGGACACGACGGGGCTTTACATGACTATTCGGTGACCTTTAAATTATTATTTTGTTTTCCTCACGATTTACATCTTAAATTGCGTGCTAAAATCCTGTTTTTATATCAGTATAACTTGGTGTGTCGACCGCGGCGAGTGTTCATTGAGGATGTGTACGAGCAAGGTCTTGTTGCGCTTAATGAATGCATCAAAATTTAGATGAATATGAAAGGCAAAGTTTATTCTACGGAATAGTGCAATTGATATAGAACATTCCATAAATAAGGAGAATGAAGAAGAAGATGATCAGGGAAAATCAAGTAAAGAGGTAGGAAGAAGATCAACACAAATACAAACAGCGAGTGGGAGCACTAGACGTCCTCATTCACCACATCCATCTCGTCGGCCATAGACTACTGCTGAGAGTAGTTGACATTCTTTTCCACCACCTTCATCTCGTCCTAGAGCGAGAAGAATAGAGACTGTTGGTGACAGTAGCCAACGCTCATCCCCACCACGTCATTCTTCTCATGGGTACATTCCTACATTGTCCTCAATGCAACCAGAACCTCTATTGTTTGAACCTAGGGTACTGATCATGAATCTTCCTCCTTACCAATTTGATCCTTATGCACCCGGGCCGTCATCTTCATATATGGACCATGGAATGCCTATACATCCAATGTATCATTTATTGCTTCAATATATGCCGTGTCCATTTACTCCACCATGCTATAATTACAATATGTCATATGGTGGAGATGGCTCATTCATGAACCTGTTAAGCATGTCGCCGCCTCATGTTCCTTTCAGCCAACCACATATAGGAAGTCAGTATTTTGGAACGGTCCTCCTATTTTTGGAAGCATTAGTACCAGAGGTGAGTCGAGTGAACCAGAGGAAGAACATCAATCGATTCAATGAAACTCAATGCAAGATCAGCAGCCTCAACAAACTCAACTGGATGTACAAACACAATGTTCAAGTCGACATAGAGTACGTCATAGAGCAACAACATCAACGTAACTGTCGATAGACCTATATGATAAGTTTTTTTTTTATGTCTAAGTGACTTTTTTTTTCAATTTATATCTTAGGTGAATGAAGTTGTATACAAGCTTTTTCATGGAATGAAATCATACTTTCAAAACTTTCTTATTGTTTTAATTTTCAATTTTAGACAAAGAGATAACATCGTTTTGGCCTTCAAAGTTTTTCATCTACATATATTTTCTTATGATCACGAGATATAAATAAGATAAAAATTTAAAGAATGGGTTGCACGAGTTGCCCACCTCGAGATACGTGTGTGACATTTGCATGTGTTGCATGGTTTGTAGTAGATATGCTTGGGTCGCCCCCTGGAGATACTTGCGTGACGTTTGCATGGATTGTCCGCCTCAAGACACGTGCGTGTTGTTTGCATAGGTTGTCCACCTCAAGACACGTGCGTGACATTTGTAATGTTTACTTCGATTGCACGTGATTACATGGGTTGCCTACCTCGAAATACGCACATGACCTTTACACGATTTGCATTAATTGGACGAGGTTGTATGAGTTGTCCACCTCAAGATACCTACGCGAAGTTTGCATGGAATGCACGAGGTTGCATGGATCGTCCACCTCGACATACGAACGTGGACTCTACATGACTTCTCCACCTCGAGATACGTACGTGACGTTTGCATGAGTTTTCCACGTCGAGATACGTATGTGTCTTTTACACGATTTGTCTACCTCGAGATACGTCCGTGACGCGGGTTGTCCATCTCGATATCCATACGTGACGTGGCTTATCCATCTCGATACGCACATGTCGTTTGCATGGGTTCACCACTTCGAGTTGAAAAAATTACTCCATTTGAGAAGGAGTAATTAAGAGCATTTGTAGTTTGTATAGATGGCTCCTTTTCAAAAGGAGTCATTCATTCCACCTCATCAAAGACACAACGTATGCAGCCACATCATTATCAATGACTCCTTTTGAAAAGGAGATATACCTTACTTTGTAATTTTAAAGTAACCCTCCTTATTTAATGAATAAAAAACTAATGTAACCTTACTATGTGAAAAACTCCATTAAAAGAGTCGTGAAGTCTAGCGTAGTGAACTAGAAGCTATATACATAGAGAGGGTAGGCATATCTGATGACAATTATATTACTCACTCACTATGTTGCATGCTTATTTTCATCATTTTTTTTAACATATGTAATTTTTTTTTTCAATCTGGACATCAACTACTCCAAATTTAGAGCTCAACTATATGCACCCCATCATTTACTTATGGCACCCAGCACTGTGTTTTTTTACCACTAAAATGCTCCTGATGGAAATAACAATTTTGCCTCCAACAACTATATGATGCCCTTTTTTGTCCCTGACTTCATCACGAGAGATTGCACCCCAATAGGAGACGTCGAAGTCCTCCGCCGCCATTTTCGTCATTCCTTCTCTGGTAGGACGTCCTCATTTCCGAAGGAAACATCCAACTGTGTGTTGTAAGTGTCATCTTGTTGTCGTTACAGGGTTCAAATCACTGGAAATGTTTTCGTTTTGGAGTTTGTAACATTGGTTTTGTTTCCTTTTCTAAGGTTTGACCATTGTAGCAGATTTGAAATATGTTTGTTTGTGTAAATGGCCAAGGAATGAAATGAAGAGGTTTTATTGTGAATTTCTTTCTATTTCCTTCGCGAAGAAGTTAGGTTTAGGATTTTGAATACATTCAGTGGTACATGGCCGAAGTAATCACGTTTGGGTTGTGTACAAGGTACCGAACATTCAATTGTACATACTTTCGACCTTGTCCTACCGAATTATTTAATTGGTTATCTTAATTAGAACCCGATTCTTATTACTCAACCCTTCCCTACCGAGAAATATCGCAATAGCTCGACTTTGTCTCACCGAAATGAATTCGACATGAAGTGACCGAGTCTATATGTTTTGTATCGGTACCGTACTATCGACTATACATTATATCATCACCGTGTTCCACTGAACCTAATAATTTTGATGTCTTATAACCTTGACCTAAATGAACTTGTTTTGTAGTCATTTCCATATTCAAGCGGATGTCCAGACTTCTCTACTAATTTTGTTTCGCCAAGGCCATTTCGGTCGAGGGACGAAGCCGTCGCTTACGTTCAAAAAGTTAGCACTATGCTTAAGTTTGTATTGTTCATCAAGAAATTTGATAGAGGAGGAGATGGTTATAGGAGAATGGTTTCTTTAGCTTATCAGAGGGGTGGCCAATATATGGAGGTTGCCTAAGAATTAGGGAAAGCAAAAGCTGATAAAGTTGAGAGACTTGCAAAGAGAAACAAAAACCCATGTCAAAAGTCCTTGGTAAGATGGGGTTGGTGAAAAAATACAATTTAAGATACAAAACTAGGACAAAGAAATGTGATTGTTCGTTCTCCATTAATGTGAAATAACTCCTCGATGAATTATGGTATGTCGATTTGGTGCGTGGGCAACATAACCATGATATTAACAAGTACTTGGAAGGTCACTCGTACATGGGTCGATTGAAAAATAATTTTATAATATGTTTCAATGAATATTCGGTTCCACTACACTGAGTTTAATTTTGTATACTCAATATTTGGTAGCCAAGTATATGCAACTATACTCGGTACGCTGTCACCGAACTAAGTCATTACCCTTCTACCTAATTAATTTGGTACTCTTATACCGAATAATATCAATTAGACTAACCAATTGAGCACTAATATCTAAACTCAATTACTTGTAAACAAACGTGAACTATGAAATCTCGCGCTTCTAATTTGGTACTTACTAACCAAATTTAAGCATGTTAACTCAGCCATGAAACGACGAACAATAAGGAACATAAACCTTAAACTAGAAATTGACAATTTCTACGAAAGTACAAAATAAAGCAAAACACAACAACATAACCATCTAAAGGCCAATTTAATTAATTTTAAGGGGAGATACACCGTAGCAGTTGATCCTTGGCAGTCAGTTCTTCGGATGACTATGAATCCACCAAAACCCTGAGCAATAATACCAAATCCAACATAAACGGCAATGGAGGCAACGATGGAAACTTTGAATGGGCAGAACGATGCCTTCGTAATCACTGATCTACTGAATATGGTGGAATGAAAATGGTAATTTTATGGGTTTTCATTGTGGGATTGTTGCAAAGTGATGAAGGGTATTTTAGACATTTTACACAAAAAGTGGGGGTGCCCTAATAAATCAAAATTTAAACTAATGGTGCACTCGAATTCGGGGTGCCCTAAGTAAACAATGAGGTGCATATAGTCGGGCTCTAAATTTAGTTGGAGAGCAACTAAACGGACCTAGTTTTTGTTGATCTTACCTTGAGCATACCTCGATTCTGAATTTCAATTGCCACATATACCCCTCCCTTCATTTTTTCTTTCTTATTTATTTTTCTTTTTTGTCTAAAATCGTTAATTTGGGACTGAGGCTATGTTGTTGTTGTTGTTGTTGTTGTCTAAAATCTTTGAAATACTCATGCTCACTCCATGTAATGCCCTAAAATCTAAACTGGTGGTTATTTTTAATGTCGGGGGTATCAAAGTAATTTTGCATGGTATTTTTGTGTTGGAATGCTATATGGCTTGTACTATAAGGTATGCATAAACAATTAAAATTAAGATCTTATAATAATCAATTATAAAAACTTATTAACTACATAGGATTCTAAAATGAATCTTAAATCTCAATGTTTGTTTAGATGAATTGAATAATCCTCAAAATTAACCTCCTCTATTCTAAGCCAACACCAGAATATCTGGCCTTGAAAATTCTTCAACAAAACCTGCTCAGCTTTGGCTGAAATGCCGAAGGACTCACAATCCACCTATAACAATATAAATTATATTAACAAACTAAATATTCATTCTAACTTGATCTAATATATTAAAACCTTAAACTAACATTACCTTAATTCAAAAATTATCTCAATTTGTCCCAAAACCGTTCCAACCATTTCAAAAGAAATCTTAATCATGCTCGAACTCAAAAAACCCATTTATACAATATAATATATTTGAAAACCAATATATACGTAGAGAAATATGAATTAAGCAAGTCATAAATAGTCGAAAAACTTTCTCTTTCCCTTGTTGCCGCTAGAACCTTTCATTATCCAATCGTAAAAATTCGATAATGTTAGATAAGTAAATTCCACACTATCCAGTACACTTGTAATAATCAAATGCATAATAATCCAAGAGATTAAACGAAGAGTATAATTTGAGGAATTTAAATATAACCGTGAATCCATCCCCTTTTTTGTTATCTGACCAAAATCAAATAATGTTCTCCGAAAGTGGTAAACAATAATAAGGGCTCATGCCCGAAGAGGATAACCAAACGAGTCTCGTTCCTTTAGACTCTGGGAGTATGATCTGGTTCAACGTGATCTCATAATAACCACGTGATGCAAAGTATCAATGACTCCAACCCCTCTAACATAATATAATGTTCTATAACCACAGTATAATATACACAATAAGGAGACTTAAATCGCCTTTACCCTCCATACCCCTGTATCCATGTACACTAAAAATGCAATATCAAAGACTAATACAATTTATATGAAATTAAAATCATACAATGTAAAATGTTACTATGAGATTTACTTAACTTTACAAACGCGATGCCGAAATTCTTTTGCGCTCCGAGTCGGTAAGCTAATCCACACAGGGTTCCAACCGAGGTTCTACAATTCATTTATATGTCTTGTAAGTTTCCATAACAATTTTATAATTCTCCACATCAATTGTCGTTTAATTGACCCAATTGCGTCCCGAAACCCTTAAAATGCTTCCAAAATAAATTCTCCGATGTCTAGATTTCATTTTAGACTCGGGATTATTATTCGACATCGAAAATTACTTTGTTTAGGCTTAGATATAAACTTTCAATTTATTATATTTGATTTGGTCATCCTCAACCCGAAAACCCCGAAATCCTTCCAAATCAACTCATCAAATATCTGAATCCCAATTTTGACTCCAAATTGTGATTTAGAATTGAAAATTAACTTAAACTAGACTTTAAAATAATTTTTCAAATTTTGGGCATTTTCGAATATCGTAACATGTATTACAAGGAAAAGGAAAACCCTCGGTATAATTCCTTAAGAAAACTCCAAATTCTCCATTTTTCATAAAAAAATCATCAATTTCTATTAATTTGGTGAAAATCTAATTTTTTGAGTTTTCTTAATTTTTTTAGGCTTTTATTTTACTTGTTCTATTTTTAAAATCATTTTTTTAATGAGGAGTTTGACATGTCCGATTTTATTTGAACCGGACTCAGTTCGGTCTGGTCCGGGGGGATCAAACCCCCCTTCATCTTCTTCCTCATGAATTCTTTTCCACTATTTTTTATCGATTTCATTGGGGTTAACAACCCCGAGTTAGGACTAGGCAAGGGAGATCATTCCCTTACTATCGTCTTCCTCCCACCTCTTCTCCACTACACACAGCAACAACCAATGACAAAAACAACGACATCCAACGACAACAACAACAACAAACTTTAGCAACACAACCACAACGACAACCAATATAACAACAACCCACAAACTCACCTTGGTCCCGATCCCTCCATCTCGATCTTCATATCTCTTCTCTTTCTCTCTTGAATCTCATTTTCAAAATCAATTGATTTCCATAAATAAAGGAGGCAGTTTGTTTTGAGTTTGGATAAATATAATAATTTTCTCGAGATTGGCATTACATGAATCTCAAGGTAGATCTAATAGTTTCATTTTCTATTATATAATTTTGATCTTTCTCGAGATACGTACTACGAATATTAAGATCAATATTTGTCTCAAAATGAAATTGAATAAGGTGGTGTATTTATTTAGATAAATATAAGATTTCTTCGATATTCTTATTGCATGAATTTCGAGGTAAATTTAAATGCTAACAACCATTTGCTATTTCTCATTATATATGTTGATATCTCTTGAGATACGTGTTATGTATCTCGAGGTCGATTTTATGGCTATTAACTAGATAATCACCACTTAACTGCCTTAACAAAATCAATTGTATTGATCTTCTAGATATACATATCGAGTATCTCGAGGTAGATCAAATGAACCAACCATTAAATCACTTGATTTTTCTTGAGATTGGACAACACACATCTCGAGGCGTGTATACACCTCCCCAATAGCCACCAAAATCGTTCATTATTCACTTCCTCGATGATCACGCTACGCGTATCTCGAGGTGAATTTAATGTATTTCTTTCTTTCAATTAAACTATAGGGTTGGTTTATATATTAATATATATTTAAACTATATAATATATAAATACATACACACCTATGTATATTCGCGGCTATAAATTTGCTACGCGCGTCTACGACTATCTTCGGGTGTGTATCCCACGTGGTCACCCTCGACCCCACATGTTACTAAAGGCTCACCAATTTATTAATTATTTTATTTAATTTCCTTATTATCTTTTCAATTTTTATCCAAATTGAATTTAAAAAAAATCTCAAAGTCATTAAAATTGGAGAAAATTCTCCAATGCAATCTAGAACTCACGACGCCGCATATACACTCCACTTGACCTTATTTCTGGTCAAAATAGTGTATAATACATCAAATACACACATGACATAAAAATAATATTAAAATTTATGAGATTCAATCTCGTAGGGTCTTACCTTGGATACCTAAATCTCAAATTAAATCCAAAAATACTTAATTATGCACCTAATCAAGTTCATAAAATTTTTGGATGTCATAGAATCTATGAACTCAATTAATTTACGCAAATATTTAAGCAATGACATTCCTGTAGATAAACTGAAAAGCATATGAACTTAGAGATGAGTTCATGACTAAAGGAAGGTATGATGAAAGAAAGGGCTGAGATTGATCTTCTAAAGTAGACCCTAGCTTCTCACAATACTATAAAAACTAAATTATGAGGCTTATGCTTAGGGATGCAAGTAGGGTGGAGAATCCCAATAGGGGACATAAACTCCCAACAACGGGGATGGGGATGGAGGTGGGGAAGAGGATAAAATCTCATACCCAAGAGGGTATGTGTATAGGGATGGAAAAAAATATTCACGGGAATCCCCATGGGGAATCCCTATTGATAATATATGTAGGGATCCCCGCGGGTATTCCTGTGGGGATCCTTGTAGGGATTACCCATGGGAATCCCCATATATATCAAATTCATTTATATATATTATATATATCAATTATATATAGTATTACAAGCTTTCAACCAAAACACTGGTGATAGGCAAACTCTAATTCGATAAAAACAAACAAACTCTAATGTGATTTATAATTTTAACTTTTTTGGTAAATTATATGTTTTGTTTTGAATTGTTTGCAACTATATTTATATACTATATTTTATTTAGTTGGGATTTTCAGCAATTGTGATCCTGTGTATGTGTATCATACTTTTATAATTTTTTTTAAAAATAAGTGGAAAAAATATTTTCCCACAGTGATTCTTCACAAACTCCCTGCAAGAACCCCCGCGGTGATCTTTAATGGGGAATGAAATGGGAAGATTTTTCCCTATGGGGATTCCCCATCCCAGCATGGATTGGGCGAGGATGAGGATAAGGATGAAAAATCATCCCCACGTAGGGATGGATATGTAGATGAGATGATTTCTTAAGCAGGGATGTGGATGGAGATGGGTCCCTATCCCCTACATTTCCATTTGCATTCCTATAGTTATGCTTCTTTTGCTTCAATACACGAGTGGAAGGATGAGAAAAACCCTAGAGGTTTTTAGTAGTGGTAGAGGTTTAATGATGGAACCTTGGAGGTTAGAGGTCAAATCCACACCAAAATCACCATATTCAACTAGGTAAGATCATATATTCTCTTTTACCTCAATCTTTGTTAAATCTAAGTGATTTGAAGGAGAAAATATGATTTCAATGAGTCTTGAGGTTAGAGTGAACTCCTATTTCATTTGGCTCCTGTTTGGAAGCAATCAACCTCACTTTGAATGATTTTTATTGTGAAAACGAGGAATCGAAGGTGCTTTCAAAGGGTTTCTATTTGTCTTTCCTTAATCTTACTCAAACCATGTCTTTCATTGAAATTGGGGCTTGATCTTGTCCTTATTATGGACTTTTGTTGGAAAATTTGATGAATATGGATTTTGAAAACCAAACTCTCATTTTCTTGTATCTTTAGTTAATGTGGTGGTTTTTAGGGTTGATAGAACTTTAAATAAAAGGGTTTTAGAGTTAAAAGTTTTTGTAAGAGAGTTAAAATTATGTGTTTAGTAGTTGTTCTCAAGTCTCAGGTGCAAATTGCCCCCTAGAATCACTTGGGAAATCGCTATTGTGATCTAGATGTATTTATAATCCCTAAGATCGCCAAGAAGACCATCACAACAGTTGGTTTGACTGTCAGAAAGAACTAATGACCCCTAAGACCACCATAGTGGTCTACCTACTAGTCTAAACATTTTTCAGGTTTTAGATAGATGCCACCTAACTTTTTGTTGTAACTCCATTTTTGATATATCACCTATTGTTAGAAAGGTGGAAGAGAACTTTACAACATGAAATCGATGAATCTTGAAAATCAAGTGATTTGCTAATTAGAAAATGAGCTTAAAGGTTTCAAGACTAGAAAGAAATAAATAACTTACCAGTTCAAATATCAAAAAAGTTTTAATTTTCTGCAGCATATTCTTTATATTGTTTTTTTGATATTGATATACAGGTTAAATTTATCAGGTGTTGACGGATAGGCTGCTAGCTTTAGTTAAGTCTGGTTGGGTCACCGGGGTTTAATTAGGGTTTTAGGCCTAGTATCTCCCTAATCAGGTTAGAGGATGTTATAGCTTAGTATTAGAGCCTATGTTTATAGGCTTTGTCACATTTGATAACTTTAATATAGTTTGATATCGGAGATTGGTCAGAGCCTACTCCAAATATTAAGGTGATACAGTGTGGCATTAGATTATATTTCAGGATATATTCAGGATATAACCTTATTACTTGGAAACACGTGATAACTTAGATACAATTTGGTATCGAAGTTTAAGTTTGTTGCTTATGATATATCTTGGTACCAAACCCCAAGTTTACTAACTCTGAGAGTTGTCTCGAGTTATGAATAAACTTAGGATATGATAAACGGTTTTTATCATGATTTGAGGGTTAACCAAAGGGTAAAAGACTAAAATATGTTATTTGCTATGTTTATTATATCTACGTGGTGGATATAAGAGTTATGTCATTCCTCAATGATGATAAGATGGTCGAAGTACATCAATTTCTCATGATACGAGGAAGTTTTAGAGGTAAGAGTTCAGGAGAATCGTAACCTCGAGAAATTAAAAAGTAAAGATATAAGGAAAACTTTTAAAGATGAAATTAAACTCTTCTTCTATAAACCATTCTTAATGGACGTCTTTGTTCATACTGATACTATTAGACAAATAATAGTCAGCGAAGAAGTATTTGCTGGATCTAGACCTTTAAGACGTATAGTAGGATAATGAAATTTATGAAATACTGAAATACTAAATGACTTTAAGTGGAACTCAAAGATGATAGACCACTTTGAGTGATGATTTAGTACTAGTATTGAGACTAGTTGAGAAATAATGAAAGTTATTCAGTAAATAAATTAGTGGTTATTGATAAAAGCCTATTTGAGGTTGGAAACCACTAATGTATTCATACTTCATACGTTGTTGTGAAGTATGAGTTCCAGTTATGGTGTGAATCCATATTGAAATGACAAACAAATTGTCGAGTAATGAAATATGAAACTGAGAGTATTAGACTGGTAAAATTTGAAGATAGTTTAATTCAAAACATGGCAGTGAGTTGGTAAGATATCCTAGACTGATGTTTTAGCCTGGTATAGTCTAAATTAGGGAGAATGAGTGGTCAATGAATCTGAGAATTTAAAGAATCCAATGAATAATACATGGAAATTGGAATGAATATTCGTTACCCAGGATTGATAGCTCATTCTTATAATGAACATAAATTAGTTGTTCTCAATAGTTAGTTGAGATTTTGTTGTCATAATGGTATGATTAAAGTTATGGATGTATTTAAAGACGATTTCGAGAGGTTGCTAGATCACTTTAAGTGGATGGTGGAAACTATTAGAACTTACTAGAACTCATGCTACGTTCATAAATGCAGGATGTTAAGTTTTGAAACCTTATTTTAATTAAAATGTTGTTGTGTTATCAATAATAACAAAATGGGATTTTAGAAGACTTAGAGGATGCATGAGCATTACTGTACTAAATTTAAATTGTGAACGTAAATTGGTTCAAACCAGATTTTGCAAATGTAAGTACTAAGTTTCAAAGGTTAATTAATTGTATGAGTATTGAATGTTAATAACAAATTAGAGGATTTGACTGTGATTAAGAGAGTTTGAGATTGCCATATATTCAACACAAAGGTAAAAGAGAAAAGTAAGCTTGAAATAATTGAATATTACAAACGATTGATCCACGGATCTTTGATATCATTGTGTAATTTATTTTGTTAACTCAAGTATGAGGATTATTATGAATTGAGAATAAATACAATGATGCCTTAAATGAAATCTGAAGTATAATTTGGCTACGATGTTTGCTTGATGATACTTGAATTATAAAAGAAGTTAGAGGTTCATCTTTGGGCTTCTTATTGAGGTAAGAATGTGTGTTGACACAATAAAGCAAAATTGTAGCATATACTTCTACATATATAGTTCAAGAATTGTGAGAAAAATTATTGGAGATTAATAATCTCGAGATATCTATTTTGGTAATTGTATAAAATATGGAAAGACATAGCTTGTAAATAAGAGGAAATATTATTGAGAGTATTTTAATCATTCTTAAAGATTATCGAGGATCTTAGAAGATTCATTAAAAGACAACTTGGAATTATAAAAACAAGTGGATTGATGTAAGATTAAAATAGTGAATTTCAAACTATGGAAGTATGCAAAGTGAATTGTCATAGTGATAGAAATGGACGGTAAAATTGATACCTTAAATTTTTTAAATGTTAGGAACTCACTCTGAAACATCACTCATTAAAGGTGATTGTGATGACAACGCCTTAAATAAGAAAAAGACAGAGGATGTAGCTTCAATAAAAGCTTCTCAATAATATCTCTTGAACGAGATATGAAATGATGAACAATTGAAGTGTCCCACACAGGCACATTATCAATTGAGTTGTCGAGATTGGTACCTGCTAGTCTATCCTTTAGAGCTCAGATCTGAGCTGAGTTATTGACGATTAATTGAGTAATGCATTATTTGTGGAATTGATTGAGATTATCTAGTAGGTCAAGGTTGACTACTAGTAATTGACATTTGGTATGGATAATCTCATATCAAAATATTGAGTATGTAAAGAAAGTTCTTGGATCTTGAATAAAAAAGTGTGGCAAAAATGTTGTGAGAATGTCATGGGTTTCTTTCAAATATTCATTTGGGTCAAATCCAAAATTATTGTGATAAGAATGAGTTATTGGTGTCCGAAAATGAAAATTAATAGTGTCAATTTTATAAAGAAATATGGGATATATCAACAAACGAAAGTTGAGCGATATTAACCTAAGGGTTAAATCATTCTTGCCCTATATGAATGAAATTACATGTTCATAAATTTATGATGGATTAACCTAAGCTGTAATGACAACTGAAGGTTGTTGATAGACCTGATCATCGGGCAGGCTCGGGTCGGGCCCAGGTAAGCTTTTTTTTGAAAGCCATATCTAGGCCCGCCCAAGCCCATTTCTAAGTATTGCGGACCCAAGCCTGCCCATGCTCGCCTCGGGCCGGGCTTCGGCCAAGCCTAAATAGGCCTTTTAAAAAAGGTATTAACAATAAAACTTTTTGGAAAATAAATTAGTGAACCAAAAAACATTGTAATAAATATATACATATGTAATTAGATGACAAGAACAAAAGATTAATACATTGGTTAAGACTCTAGTGTAGCATTTGAGAAACTTGGGATCAAACCTTACTTCCTCACTTTTTTAAAGATATATATACACATATTTCTATAGTTTGGACAAAAATCTATAGGGGCGGGCTGGGCCAGGCATGGGTTGATAAGTGCAAACCCAAGCCCGGTCCACAAAATAGCGGGCCTTCATGGGCTTTGGCCAGGCCGGGCCCTATTGAGGTTTTTAAGGCCCAAGCTCAGCCTATATTGACCTGGCCTGAGTCGGGCTGGGTGGGTATCAGCCCAATGATCAAGTCTAGTTGTTGATGTTGTAATTGTAGGATTGATAGAGTCTATAAATTTCTTGTCAATGTTCTAATTCAACTCTTGTGGAAGAGTAAGCGAGATATTTGTATATAGAAAGAGTTAAGAGTTTATAGAGAACCAGGATTATTATTTCGGTGAGAAATCGAAAGTTTATTTTTCCATTAGGGAAGAACTGTATATGTAGCGGCCCCAAATCCTGAGGCAAACTGGGCACCGCCACGTCGCCAGACATGTCACCAAGCATGCCACGTTACCACAAACTTAATTTTGACTGCCTACGACCTATACCTTTATACATACCCTATTAGTCTAAAATTAATATTTATGGAAAATTTTATGGATGTTCACCACAAATTAACTAAGTTAAGTTGTTCACGATTTATCAAATTATTATAAATTAACATTTAAGCGGAAGTCTTTGAAGCATGCAAAAGCGGTAGAAATAAAATGATTGCATGGTATGATTAACCCTATAGTGTGGAAACCCGACAATAGATACCATGTACATCGAGAGCAACAAAGGTACTAAAGATGAGCATGTACATGTATCAGGTATACAAGTCCTTCCGAAAAAGTTCATAAAATAGTAAGTAGATACATATAACACCTACGCAAATGATGGGCTCTCCTAACTCAGTCGTAGACACCTGAGACGCTTTTGCCTCGGCTCGTCGTAAGATCTGCGATTTGTCACAAAAAACAATGACAGATCTCAGGTGAGTAAATCCCAGAGAACGTTAGCTAATATTCACGAATTCCAATGAAACGGGTAAAATCCATGCAATTGAAATAAAGGACAAGAATAAAATATTCGCATGAAAATAAGTCATTGAGAAGTCAAATTTGGACATGAGTGTAGCATTACAGAGAACCCTGGTCGACATTCGGGAATCGTCGTAGCTAAACCGAGAGTAACCATTGATGACTACCTCGCCAAACATCTCACGGTCGAATGAGAGGAACCATTGAATGGTAGAACCCCATCCAAACATCTCTCGAGAGGAACCATTGACGTAGACTTAGGACTACGTCAAACATCTCTCAACCAACGGGTTTCGCGGAGAATAGTCACCGCGTAGCCCTAACATGATCAACTACTCGAACTGCGCGTGGTAGCTAGCCCCGGGGTATGAGTCTGTGCCATTCCGACCCCGTCAACAAACACACATACACACGTGGGAGTGGATGAACAGTAATTCAATAGCAATAAATAGCACAATGGAATAATTGAATTGCGAAATAAAGTAAGTGTCATAAAAGAATTTTAACTAATTTTCTCGTAAGATTACTTACCTCAACAAATCGCAAAATGCCTTTGAAACATCCCGCATACGCCTCGAGATACGTACCCAACACCCAGCTATGATAGCCTAAGTCTCTAGTGTCCAATTATACAATTTTGATAATTTTGGGCAATGTTACTTAAATCATTCAAATCGACATTAAATTAGGTGAAGTAACCTCACCTCCATCGCGTCGTCGAGTTTCGTCGAAGTCACGCCTCCGATCGGTCGACAACGCGCCACCGCTCCATTGCTCCACGCGCCGCATCCACTGCTATCACTGCCGTTCGCCGACGCCGCCGCTGCTGCCGCTCACCGGTGCCACCACTAGTAAGCTCCTTCGCGTCGCGTCGCGTCGCCGCGCTGCTGGTTCGTCCCCGCCGGTTCATCCCCGTGCCGCCGCTGGTCGTCATAGTCTTCATCGCTGCATCACCGGAGCGTCGCCGCTGCTATCGCCTGCTGTTCGCGTCGGAGTCATCGTTGGTCTGCGTCCGCGAGCTCTTGCCACTGCTGGCCGCCATCCGCCACTCGCGCCACTGGCCGCCGTTGCCGCGTCGACCGTCGCTCCTCGCTGCCGCCACCGTTGCCGCTCCTCACTACTGTCGCCGCTGCTTGCTACCGTTACCGCTCCTCCCTGCCGCCCCGCCGTTGGTGGATCCGCTGTCTGCGCTGCTGGTCGTCGCCTTGCTTCCACGAGCTATCGTCCGTGACCTCTCGTGTCACTCCTCGCCAGAGCCGCTCGCAACGCGCCGCCTCTCTCTCTCTCCCCCCCTCTCTATTCTCTTATCTCTCTCTCTCTTTTCTTTCTTCTCTTATCCATTTTTTTAATTATTTTGGAGAAAATGAGAGAAATAATGATGAGGTATGGGTTGATATGATATGATGGGATGGGTTGATTTGATGTGTGATGTGATGTGACAACTCAACCCCATACTACCCCGTATACCCGCGTTACGCGCACTCCGCGACGTTGCACACACTCGTCACAACTCGGCACTACGCGACCAAAACGAAATTCTCAAGTAACGCGGCGCGAACTATTTAATAATAGTTAAATAATTAAACACTCGCCACACAAAAAATAACATATTTCACCCATTAGGCGTGTCGTAGACTTTTCCGCGACGTCCACGTGGTTCTGAACTTATGTTCTTAATTTGTAATTAGCCAGTTAATCAGGATCGATTAAAACTGGTTGTTATAGTATAATAGCTGGGATGGAGTTTCTCAATCTTAATACAATATATTTGCAACTAATCTTAGTTTTAAAGAATATAATTTCCGAGTTTGTGACTTGGAAGATGTTGGTTACTGGAAGAAATATTTTGTTATGTGAGTTCTTTAGTATTGATATTGTCAGACTATAAATGAGGAGGTATTTATCTTAAAAATTTGTATGCTTTACTTTGTTGTCAATTGGTATAGGAGGAGAAGTAATGATACAAATTAATTTGAGCTTGAGTAATTCAAAACTACACAAAATGTTATTAACAGATTGTCTGTATGCAATTACAACTCAAATAAATAGAAAGAATGTGTTGACAAAGCAAATGTGGTTGAGGATGCTTTGAGTAGGAGAATAACGTGCATAGAGAAAGTAGCTACTGTAGAGTTTCTCAGTTTATATCTTTAGAGGAAGCATCTACAATAATGATTCGTGTAAGCTTAGCTGACACTTAATCAACTAAGAGAGTTAGTTTTAGAGCTACTAATATGTTTTTCTGAACTCAGACTCGGACTGAATCGAAGATGTTTCAATTGGTGATTGGTTATCAGAAAGCTAATCAAGATTATATAGTGCATTAGATATTAGCAACAAGTGTAAATCATCCTGATTGGTTAGTTTCTGACAATGGTAAGTTATGGTTCAAAGATAGAATGTAGATTCTAGCTTAGGATTATTTGAGGCATGAATTGCTACAAGAATCTCATGGATCTCTTTACTCGATTAATCTAGGTGACAATAAGATGTATCATGATATGAGGTGTATCTATTAATGGCTTTGGATGAAGACTGATATTGATGAGTTTGTAAAGAGATGTGAGATATCTCAACAAGTTAAGGCTAAGCATAGAAAACCAGAAGGGTGTTATTGCATTATCTGTATATTCATGAGTGGAAGTGAGAATATATATCGATGGATTTTATTTTTTATCTACCACTGAATCAACGTAAGCACGATGTGGTATGGGTTATAGTTAATAAGTTGACAAAATATGTGCAATTCTTGCTTGTTTCCATTTGAGATCCACTTGACCAGTTATGTGAGGTGTACATACGTGAGGTGTTGAGATTTTATGGAGTTCCAGTGTTGATTACTTTAAATAGAGATCTGAGATTCATGTCCAAGTTGTGGAGTGAATTGTAGAGATAATTGAGAATTGTTCTTAACCTTAGTACGGTATACTTTCCGCGGACTGATGAATAGCCTAAGCGGTTGATTTGGCGCTAGAGGATATGCTTCGAGCTTCTATCTTGGAGTTTGTTGGTAACTAGAAGAAATGCATTTCTTTGTGTGAATTGATTCGGAACTAAATAGAGAGAATGTGGTAGATTCACCGGCATTCGACTATAGCACAGTTAAGACAGAAGAGATAAGCCGATAAATATCATAGGTTATTGGAGTTTTCAAACGACGATCTTGTTCTTTTGAAAGTCTCGGTTATGAAAAGATTGTACAGATTTGGGTTGCGAGGTAAACTAGCTCTTAGGTAAATTAGGTTGTTCAGATTACATGAAAAAATTAGTCCTGCTACTTACAGGTTAAAGTTGTTTTCTCAGCTAGCTGGAGTTCACAATGCCTTCCACTTATTTATGCTTCACAAAACGGAGACTCAATTCATTCCAAGGATTGATTGCAATGAGTTTGATCTCCGGGAAGACTTATCTAACAATGAGCGGTTGATTAAAATACTGATCGTAAGATTCATAGGCTGAGAACGAAAGAAATTCCTTTGGTTAAGGTGAAATGACAATTTCACAAAAATGAGGAACTAACTTAGGAGCAAAAATAATATACGAATGAAAGGTTTCCATTTCTCTTCGAAACTACATGAAATTCTACGTTTACTTTAATTTCGAGGACGAAACTACTTTGAATTAGGGAGACTGTAACGACCTATTTCCTTAAGCTGGTGATTAGTACTAATTCAAATCCTAATTAAATAGAGTAAGGCTCGTGGTTAAATTCGGCATACATCGATTAGCGCTCGTGTGTGTGCATAATCATTTATGTTTGTTTGAATTGTTAAAGGATTTTATAGATTATAGTATAATAGAGGATTTGTGTACAAGCCTATAATTGAAAAATACGTAACAAACAACAAGTAGCCAGTACAACAAGTGCGACGAAGGGGTCGTGAAATGAACGTGCACACCCGATAAAACTTGTAGACTTGTCCGGTGAATTTGTTGGCGAGAAAATACACGAGATATATATATATATATATATATATATAAGATATATAAATATATATTAAAAATTAAAAGTTGGTTTGAATTATATGGATCTTCGGATTGTTTCAAGAGGAGCATAATTGTTTGATAGTGTTAAAATTTATGTCTCTTTAGGGAGTGTCATTTTAACACATTAACCACTTGATCGATATCGAGATAGAACAATGCATATCTCGAAAACAATCTATATATTTAAACTAAAAACCTTAAACTTATCTCCTTAAATTGATCAAGTAAGAGAACGAAAGTTGAGGGCTTGATTTCTTTCTGATCATATAAGAGTGTTCAGGGAGTTGACTTGGAGTGAACTAATGAGCTTAATCAACCGAAAATCATGAGATCATCACTTTGTTAAGTTTAGTTTTCGTGTTTGTTGAAGCTCAATTTAATAGTAGTGATGAAATCCCTATGAATTATGTTGTTTGACGACTGAAAATGGTTTATTACTTCATTAGAGGTCCTCCCTGTTGAGCTTTGAGAGTGTTTGTTATTGTTTGGTGAATTTGTGGATGGAACAATGGTTGTACCTTTTTTACTATCAAGATAGTATAAGGTGGAGCACGCTCCATCTAGCAGAGGAGTGCGCTCCCTTCATAAGTGAAAATGAACTCAGCTATTGGAGCGCACTCCCTCCACTGAGGGAGCGCACTCTCACCCTAGAAAACAACAAATAAACTAAGTCTTGATTAGGTTTTTTTTAGGATTTAGGGATTGAACTGGGGATTATAAATATAGGATATTGGACTTAAATTAATCAGAAATGGTTTGAGATAGGTGTTGAATCCCCAGGAAAGCTTGAGTGCCTGAAAAGTAAAGAATTAGGAACATAAACTTAAACCGAGGTAGGTATGAATTCACTTATTTATCAATGTTATCTGACTATCTTAGGATATAGAGTTCATGTAGTTTATGGACTAAATAGCGGACTATGTACATTGTGATGGTTTTAATAAATGGAAAATGGTGTTTATTGTGATTCAAGATAGTAAGTTCAAAACACTGAGACCAGGTTATATAGGAGATATATTACCTCTCGGCCTATATGTAACTTCCTACACAGTTAAATATGTTGCATATATTACATACTCACTAGAGGATTTAGGATAGAACCACTGAGCATTAATGGGTTGGTTAGACAGCACATCGACCAATGTGTTGGTCTAGCACTTGAATTAATGGCATTGGTGAGCAATCGACCCTAGTTTTATAAATAAAATTGGAATCACAGTGTAATAGTCATTGATGTTTGATTTGCGTCCGTTATTTATTGATTTATATGCTTTACATATTCTTGTTAGTTAACATTGGTGCATATTATTATCGCATAATTTTCATGATTATTATATGAAATATTGATGGCTTTGTGAATCCTTACTTATTGAGCAAGTTGGAGCGCTCACCCCAAATCTAATATTTTCGGTTCGCTACCTAGCGCTTCATCGAAGAGGAAAAAGAAGATTTATGAGTCATATAATCTTTTCTACAATGTAATGAACTTTCTTGTACATAAATACACAATTTGATATATTTTCTTGTATATAAACAGGGTTGTAAACGAGGTTTTGGGTTTTGATAAATTCTGTATTTCTATGTATTGTTTAAATATCGAAAAAGTTTTAATTTTTCGCTGCGTGTACTTTCTATTGTTTATTCGACATCGATATACAGGTTGAGTTTATCAGGTACTGACCGAGAGACTTTTGTTTCTAGTTAAGTTTGGCTAGGTTACCGGGGCTTAATTAGGGTTTCAAGCCGAGTATCGCCCTAATCGGGATAGGGGATGCTACATTACAACTTGACACTTTTTCCACTATTTTCTTCCAACTAACTCCAATATCAAACTCAATTGGTTTTTAGACATGTCAATACGTATCTCGAGAATAATCATATGACTATTATTTTAAGTTGCCAACTTAGGCACATGTAATATAAAATCAACTATAGCCACATTAAAACTATTATTTAAGCTATACTAAGCTTAAACCAACTTACCAAATCACTCTCTACCCCGATTCCACGCCAAAAATGCATTTTGAGGCGCATCCCCACTATGTCTCGACACCCTTACAAAAGTAAGAGTAACTTAATAGTCTGCATATCTACATTAAACTAGGCATACACCATAACAAATATAACATGTATCTCAAATTTCTCGCCTTGATTAGTGCACGTATCTCGATGCGAGTCTCGCGTGATAGGTCACTGATCTTGATTAAGGAATTAAACTAAGATTTAGAAATTCGGGCCTTCACATTGCTTTATTACCAATCATGAATCAGAGGCAAATTTTAGGGGGCAGGAAGGCTATAATGGCCCAAAAACTTGACTTGCGCCACGTGCCATGTCAGGGTCGTATATGGGATCCACTCGTCGGAATACGTATGTCCAAATATCCAATTTAAGATTATAATGCAAATTATTGAGCCGTTTTATGAGTTGGTATACGCGAGGAATTTGTTGAGTCGAAACACGAAAGAGGACGCACCTCGAGTTGCGTGTCGACATGGGACCGAGGTAGCAGTTTAATGTGGCTATAGTGGCTATAGTGGTCTTCATGTGCTCACATTAAAATAATATAAATTAGATGTGCCTCGTGATGCGTATAACGCGAGTATCGAAATTGTGAAATGAGGCAGGTTGGTTCCTTGAGATGTACGCTGCCTAATTCTTAAGGAAAACATTTGAATAAATATATTTTTGATGTGCCTCGAGTTTCACTCTGCTTGAATCTCGAGGACACATTAAATTTAGATAAGAGCAAGAGGGAGAGAGTGAACGGGAAGAGAAAGAGAGAGAGAGAAGGAGAAAAGAGAGGGGATAGAAACGACGGAGAGAGAGAGAGAGAGAGGGAAGCGGCGTCGACGAGGAGCAGAGGTGCCGGCAAGGAGGAACGGTGTCACAACAATGGTTCGACATCGGCGCGGTCAGCTTCTTGCTCGACGCGGAAGCTGCGGACAAGGTGGCGCGACCATGTGGGGACGACGACAAGCAGGGACGCTGCGACGGAGCTTCGGCAGCGGCGGACCAGCGGCGTGGCGCGGCTCCAGCAGCGGCAAGCCAGCGAGGAGACCGGCGCGCAAGGGAGGTCGCGGACAAGCTGCAGCAACGAAAGGCACATTGACCGATGGTGGATGGCGGGATCACCAGCAACGGCGGCGCCGACTGGCAACGGCGGCGGCGCGCCTTCGATGGTGGCGGGAGAATGGCGTGGAGCAACGGTGCAGTGGCATATTACCGGACTGATCGATCCCTGACGAGGCATAACAGCAATGGACAAGGCATCGTGCTTTCGACGAAGCTCGACGACACGAAAGGTGTTTGCGAAGGAGAAGAGAGGCGTATGCCATGGTGAGGTCCTACACTATCTTTTGGTGTCGGCATCGAGTGATTTCATTGCCTTTATTATGGAATTTGCAGTTTTTATCGCGAATAAATTGATGTAAATGACGTAAGTAACGTAAATGGTATAAATGGACATCAGGGACTAATGAGGTATTGTCGGGTGTCAGGTGCGCATAACGAGGCATGAGCGGGACATTTTCGAGGTAAGTAAACCAGTGAGGAACTGTATAGAAATTGCATTGCTTTGATATTGTTATTCATTGCTTGGATATTATCCTTGAAAGTGTTATTACGTGGAGTGGTCCATTGGCAAGTGAGTCATGGTACTGTTTATCTACGATATGAGCTCTTATCTATACGCCGTTGATATCTCCTAATTGAGTGTACGTTGGGGGCTCTTATCCAGGTCTGTAGACATCTCATAGTCGCAAGGGTTAGGGCTGGGAGGCTGGGGTCTCGTCCTAAACCCGAGTCTACGAGGCTTTTACATCGACTCAATGACCTTTGGTCGTGACTCCTTGTTATTTGGCCTCACTCATCGATTGATTTGTTTACAACCTTTTATATTCATGTGTTCACTGTTCCTTTCTTTCTATTTGCATGAATTCGACTGCTTTGGTTATTTCGAAATGTTGTATATGTCCTACTGGCATTACTTACCTGTGCTAGTCATTTTTACTCTCCTCCAATGATGATATAGTTATGCAGGGTTCCAAAATTAGGTTTCCTAACTCTTTTTACATTATTGTTAAGTTATTTAATGCATAAATTGCTTCCGCTACATTGTAAAACTTGACAAATACTTAGAACTCGACTTAAAATTATGAATTTACGAATAATGAAAGATAAGAAGGCTGACTAGGTCTGCATTGATCTTGCGAGACTGGCTTGGGGTGTTGGGTTTTGGGGTTCATAAGCAGCGGAGATTACAAAACAATTTTGACAAAAACCCTAACAGGATCCGAATCTAATTCTATTAAAAACGTTTAAACCAAGAAAACTTAATCATACCTCGGTTGCAAAATACCTTTCTAAGGGATGATCGATCTTTAAGGCGCTGCCAACGATAAACGCCCTCTACCAGCAGTCCACACACGAACGGCGGCGGAGATTCGAAGTGCTAGCTTCGAGAGAATACCAAACCTTTTTGTTTCTCTCCAAAATGATCCTGAGCATACCAGAAAACCCTAAGTCGTTTCTTAAATGAAAATAGTGTTTCGGCCCTTAATCTTTCGTACATGTGTTCTAACTTAAAGCTTCCATTTATACAACTCTTATATATAGATGATTAAGTAAATTACACATATACCCTTACTTAAGGAAGTATAAGTGTAATACACCAAAATGACGTTTCTGTCATGAATTTTATATAAAATTCATTTTTCCGATCCATTTTAAAATCTCACAAAACCATTCTTATAATGTTTTTGACTATCTCGTACCTCAGTCATCTTGCAAGAATGTAGGTTTTTGACTATCTTGAACCTTTCTTGCCTAGCTTGCTGTTAGAACATTTCCTTCTGTGTTATAGCCATGTCGTAGGCTTCCATTAGTTCCATGTCCTTCTGAAGTTCAGGAACCATAGTTGTCAGCATAATACATGCAACATCAGTAGAATCGTTGACATGCTTATTATGCACATCCTTCACAGCTTTCGTAGCCTTGGTTTGCGGGTCCTCAAGGATTGGAGCATCCAGGACATACAACTTGCGTTCATGTTTAAGAACAATTCTCAAGTTTCTGAACCAGTCAAGAAAGTTAGTCTCAGATAGCTTATCCTTCTTAAGGATGGATCGCAGTGACAGGGGATTATTGTTACTTGAAGAGACCATTGATCTACAATAAAATTATGCAAAGTTTATTTTACTATAGAGGAATAGACTCCCACTAAATTAACAACCCTCCTAAAACATACTGTTTATTTAGGGGACTAAAATCCATATTTTACCTAATTCTATGGCAGCTATGACATGAAACACAGAACTAGATTATTTAGGTAGGTAACAGTTACCAACTACATCTTATGTAATTTTAGATACTTTTATGAGATATGGGACATCTTATGTCTTAACATGTTTTTATCCCATCATGTGCCTAAAGCTCAAAACTATTTTGATAGCTATATTAAGTCAGATCATTTTAAACATTTAGGTAACTCTTACCCAACTTTTCTCACCAAGATAACACAATACACCCAGCTATGGCTAAAATTATATTAGTGTGATCGATGCCTTGACAAGTGTTTAAAATGGATGACACGAGACTTAAAATTTAATAGAGGGATTTTATTCGGTTCTAGTGATTTTTATGTAAACAATGAAATATCATATATTTTATTGATTCGTACAATCACTAAACAATTTGGAAGTTTTTTATACTGTTCACTAATAAAAGAATTTTCGTGCGCTATGATTAGTTAGACGACGGTCCTGCTGGCCGGTCAGCAGACGGGGGTACAGGGGGCAACGCCCCTTTTTTTATTGTTTTTTTTTTGGGAAATAAATTTCAATTTCGAAAATTAAAATTCGCTATAGAAAATCATATTTTTAGCTGATTTCATTATCCCAAATTTACCCCTTAATTTACCAGAAATTAAGTCAATCAAAACATTTTTAATTAACCCAGGCCCATATCTAACTAATCATCTTATCCTAATCTAATTAGGACTAAAGATATTTGAATCCTAGTATATCACCAATAATGAAATTTTTGATATTTATCTCCCATCCAATAGGGATAACGAAACCGATTTTGCTAATATCTCTTAATCTAATTTGTTATCTATCTCTTTTAAATAGAAATTTCATAACATATAGATATAACGAGATAAATAAATGTTTTCAAAAAATAATTATTTGCAATTTCGATCCTCATCCAAATAATCACAAACATGTAATTGAATCATGAACTACTATCCCAATCGAACCTAATCATATTAGTTTCGCAATTAATATTCAGACTTATACGATTTTAGAAACTTAAATCAATACATGAAAAATAAAGATTATACCTAATGGTGTCATGGATCACAGAACACGAAACTTAATTCATTAAAATTATTCGAATTAACCTGACATGGTTATTAGCATGTACGAAACTTATTTCAATTAAATAAAAAATTTGTGTATCATATACACAAAACATGATAATAAATCTCATAGAAAACTTTTGTATATCGCATATACATGAACTATTAACATGCTTTCAATCATATATCATGTATATATCAAAAGAAAACATGAAATGAATTTAATGGAATCAAACTCGAAGGCTCTGATACCAGTGTTGGGTTTTGGGGTTCATACGCATCGGAGCTTACAAAATAATTTTGACCAAAACCCCTACAGGATCCAAATCTAATTCCATTAAAAACATTTAAACCATGAAAAACTTAATCATACCTCAGTTGCAATATACCTTTATGAAGGTTGATCGATCTCTAAGGCGCTGCCAACGACGAACACCCTCTACCAGTAGTCCACACACGAACGGCGGACGAGATTCGAAGTGCTAGCTTCGAGAGAATACCAAATCTTTTTGGTGTCCTTCTGGGTAATCATATAAAATTCATTTTTCTGAACCATCGTAAAATCTCACAAAACCATTCTTAGTGTGCGACCCAATAGGCTCATAAAACGTTGGCAGTGTACCAAAACACATTTTGGTATACAAGTCATAAGCGGCCTCTAGCAAGACATTATGATTACCCAAGTTGTACAAATATCAAATCGATACAACCTAATCAATAGTGTATATAACATCCTTTTGTCACACGATATCCTTTTAATCAGACATAAGGCATGGAATTGTCATCCAACATGTTCAATCGTACTAGTCTCGATCTCTAGGTAGACTGAAAACATCCAAGTGACATTAATCAATATCAATTCACTTAAACTGGGCCTTTTCACAGTCTAACACATCGAGGGATCCACCGGATATCTCTCTTTATATGAGAAGGACAAATTCTATCTTGATTACTCAACTTCATCACATTGCTCACATAGTAACCAATAACAACCTTTATAATAGTCCAGTTAAAGACAACATTTGATTGTGTCAAATCACTGTGTTCCTAATGTTGAAGTCTCTGGTAATCTCAAGTCAGAAGACTGAAAAATATATCTATCATGAGAAACAACTATGACTTAATCCATGTGATGTTCTCATAGCGAATTGATCTAGTACTTTGCTCCCTAACAAATACTCGTGATCTTGATTCATATCCCTATACGTATAATCATCATATGATCATCAATCAAGACTCACACTAGTCTTAATTCATTATAGTTCCCAGTATAATGATCGACTAGGGACATTTAGGATATTTTTGTAAATACCCATGTATCTTATTATAATGTAAAAATGCAAATTAATTATAATAAACAGCAAATGAAATCTTCTATTTTATTAACTAAAAGTGTTCATAAAGACAGTTAATGGATTGACCTAGGGCACATGCCCCCAACATGGGGGTCCACGTGGGCTTAGGCCGAGTGGGGCCCAGTTTGTGGGAAACTAGGGCCGTCACAAAGGCAGTTGCCCCCTAACCCTATATACCCCTATAGTACCCCTATGTATTTGTCTTTCCCGCTTACATATTTTCATATTAATATTTTTTATTTGGAAAAAAAGTTGAAGTTCTCCCCAGTCCCTTACAAGACTTTCTGGCTCCGCTATTGATTATGACACGCTAGTAGTTATGCTAAGATCTGTGCTAGTGGATTAATGTTTTATTTAGAATCAACCTTAATATTGGTTATTGAATTGCTTCTTATCATGTCACCTTTACTACTTTACTTCATGAATGCTTATGGAATTAATATGAATTTGTGTATAATAGTTTGGTATTTTAGATAGGAGGGCCAGTGGCCACCGGTGCCTCTCTAAGCTATTTAAAAACACCTTCTAGGTATGTTTTCTACTTAGTAGTCTAATTATTAAGAAAGTTTATTTATGTTGTGAAAAGATTTTGGTATATGTTCTTGATATATCTAGTTTTATGTTCATTTGCCTTTATGGCATTCACGGTCGTCGTTTTATTCTCGTTGAATTATCATGACAGATAAATATTATTACTATGTTCTGTTTTATCATTATGCTTCAATTATGCTATCTTCTAATGCCTAAAAATGATAATAGGTTTTATGATCTCATTTGTTGTATACTAGTTATGAATGCATTAAGTATTACTTGGATGATTCATAGTAGAGCGAATATTCTTTTTTTATCGAGCCTGTTGATATGTTGCACACCATACTTCTCCTCTCGAAGTATTTCGTAAGCTGCAGTAGGGAAACAAAATGAGAAGGTTCAAACTTAGGATCATTTCTCTATTGGTGTGAGTGTTTTGAGACATTATATTACTATTTTGTGACGACCCCTTCTCAAACTAGGGCACCGCCCAGTTTAATCATGTCATTAAGCCCTTAACAACCACCATGTAAGACTTAACAACGTATTAATCAGCCTTTCTAATACACTTACCCATTAGCTACCTTACTAATAAACCTTACGTTATTCTTAAACTTAATAGTATTTCACAGTAAAATAAAACTTTACACAATATAAAGATTATTCAACAGAAGTTTTGTCAAATTAATGGAATCCATTCATATAAAACCTAAGCTTGTGGAAAACCAAAAAAAATGATCACATGCATACATATAACAAACAACGATAACTATATATCAACATTTGCCTAGTCAGATAATTATCTCACATCCCAAAGTATATATTCCCACTAGTATATAAAGACATATATAAAAGTCATACAACAAAATAAAAAAAAATCTACAAAATCAGACGTAGCTCGAAGGTAGTCACCGATCTTCTGCTTGCCAGGTCTGCTACTCAATGGATCTGTGCCCACTATCATAAAAAGGACGGTGAGTATAGGATAGTAGAAAGTAACACTAAGAAAAATTTATTCACATTTCTAAATATACAGCAAGTATCTGAAAGCTTAACAATAGCAACTATGTTGAAAAGAAATCATGTTATAAGAAATCAACCTTATTCCACTAATAGGGCATAATCAGTTCTTTAATATGCCTTCACATCATTACAAATGCCTTTCTTTTATATAAATACTCACAAATGCAACTCACATGTGATGTATACTTGCCAATAACCTCAAGTCCCATACCTTGTGTGTTGCGCAAGCTGATAGTGAGATTCCAATAACCCTAAAAGTCTAGTGACCCCATGTGTTGCGCATATCTCTATCATATCATGTTCCTAGATAAGAACTACTTTCATAACCCAAGAAATGACATGGTTTTGGAATCCAACAAATGTAATTGCATATTTAATGCATAAAGGGAAATAAATTACAATACTATCACACACCTAACTAATAGCATGTTATTTCATTTGACTAGATATCTCAATAATCAAGAATGACATAGAACGTGACTTAGAGTCAAAGAAACCTTTTAATCAAAAATTAATGCCATGATAGCGAACTCATAAAATGAGAAGAAACAACAAGTCATGGCATGTAGAATACAAAGGACAATTTAGTTCAATTAACTTAAAATGAATAGCAAAATAGAAATGAAATGTAAATAAATATCTCAATCAGTTTACTTACAATCTACGCAAATCTCTAGCTAATTTGGCCTCCAAACACCTCAAAACACGTATCCAAATCCCCAAGACTTTTCCTTAGGTTCCTAACGTCATTTAACATGCTTTTAGGTATGATAGAACTTTAACTAGGGCATTGGACAAGTCTTAAATGTTTAATTCTTCATTTGGAATATCTAGCGCGCTAATGAGCTCATTAGTGCGCTTGTCAATCGAATTAACACACTACACACAGGTAGCACACTAGCTAGAATATCTTGCACACTAAGTGTAGCAAAACCAAGAATTATGCATATTGAATTCTGAGTTTTCTCCACACATAGCCATTTCCAACGCCTTGGGCACTCTTATACCTCACCTTCAAAGACCGAAGACACCAATCACAACATAAGAATAACCACAATTCAAATTTTTCATGAATTCACCAAATAAACTAAATAACTAGTGTAAGTAGATTTACCTAGTTGATGAACACCTAGGTTGATCAACTCCTTCTCCAAATCCACAAGATTTCCTCACTCCCTTATTGATATACTCTAACGAATTTGTCGTACCTTCTCCATGTGATCGACAACAATCTCAGGCCTCGCTAGCTCTCAGTCCTCTGGCTCAACCCAACAAGATGGTGAGCGACACGGTCTGCCATATAAAGCCTCAAATGTCGCCATCTTAATGCTAGCCTGATAACTGTTGTTGTATGCAAACTCACACAATGGTAGGTACTCCTCCTAAGATCTGCTAAACTCAAGTACACTAGCCCCGAAAATATCATCGAGAACTTGAATCAACTTATCAATTTATTCATCAGTCTGAGGGTGAAAGGTTATGCTGAACTGTAGGCATGTACCATATTGCTCCTATATACTTCGCCACATCCTAGACGTATACATAGCATCTATGTCTGACGTAATAGTCAATGGTACCCCATGCAGGCTGATAATCTGCCTCTCAAATAATATGTTCAACTTGTCAAATGTGCAGTGAGCTGCAACTAGTAAGAAATTGGCAGATTTTGTCAATCTGTCCACAATCACCCAGATAGAATCGTGTCATCGGGTAGTCATCAGTAATACCCTGACAATGTCCATGGTTATGTTTTCTCACTTCCATCATGGAATTGGAAGCAGCTGTAATAATCCTCCAAGTCTACGATGCTTAACCTTCACCTGCTAGCAAATCCCACAGTTCCTGATGAACTCTGATACGTTCGCCTTCATCCTAGGCCACCAAAAATGTCTCCACATATCATGGTACATCTTGGTCCTTTCTTGATGAACAGTGAATCGGGAACGGTGTGAATCCTGAAGAATCTCATCTATCGATTTTGCCTCTGACGGTATCCACAATCAGCCTATAAATCTCATACACTGTCCAATCTCATCTATCCGTCGCCACTGTCCAATCGACGCAATAATCACTCTAAGCTAACTCACTGAACCTTTGGTATAGAATGTCGGCCTATAACCCTCTGACACTCTCTGTGTAGACATTGTCTTTTGCATAATCCGTGCACATATCGTCACTTGAGTGTTTGTAAGAATATTTTACCGACTTATCATGTGAAATCTGAGAACTTCCTAAATTGAATTAGACGACTAATTAATGATTTTTGAATTTTATTTTAATTTTAGGAATCTGAGGTGGGATCCATGCCTGACGGACCAAATATCATAAGGTAAATTGTATTTTTATTTTTTTTGTATCTATTGTGTGTAATATATTGTAATTCATTGCGAAATAAGTCCGAATTGGTGTTTAGGCCCGTTGTACGGGTGTTCCGGAGTGCGTTGGTATTTTCTCCAATTTTCGGCGAAATTAGGGTTATTTCCAGGGTTTAATTTGGACACAAAAATATGAGATAAACATGAAAACTAATTAAGAAATTGACAAATTACAAGAAAGGGCAGTTGGTGTGTGTTATTGAGATAAAAATTGAGGGACAAAAGGGTAGTTTCTCCACCCTTTTGGTTTCAAACCAAAACATAAACTCGTTTTTCTTCAAAACGAGTTCATGTCTTCTCTCTTTCTCTCGGTTCTCTCCCTCGAATGTCTCTCTCCCGATTCTCTCACACTCTCATCTCTCTCGACCATCTCTCTCTCTTGTCTGTGGTCTCTTGTCTCTCTCGCTCGTTTGGACAGCAGAACGAAAAAGAGCAAAACCGAGACTGTTTGGGGGTACATCGATCAAAGGTGAGCATCGAATTTCAATTCGATTTTGTATTAAAACGGTATAGGTACTGTGAAATCCAAAATAAGGGAGAGGTAGAGTTGATTAACAACGCCAACAACAATCAAACAGTTTTTTTTTAAAAAAAAAAAAACAGCAGCAGCAGAGTCGCTACTGCCATTAATGGCGAGAGCAAGGAGAAGAGAAAACAGAGAGAAGAGGGAGGTGAGCGTGAGGAAGAAGAAGATGATGAGGGAGGTGAAAAAGATGGTGGAGAGAAGGAGATTCTCTGCCCAAAGAGGAAGAAGAAAACCATGAAGTGAGGTGGAGGGACGAACGAAACAGAGCTTAAACTCTGTTTCGTTCGTCGAATGACGAAGGGGATGATCCCCTGAACCGGTCGAACCGGACCGGTTCAAGGGATCAAACCCCTTTCAACTCAATAAACAAAAAAATCAGTTTTAATTCGAAAAATTAAAAGAAAACCCCTAGAAAAATAGATAAAAAAATCCGAAAAAACAGGATTTTGGGCCTAATAATTATAAATTATATATTTCTATGAAAAATATGAAAATTGGAGATTTTAAGAAACTTTTATCTGGGGTTTTCGTCTCATAAAACATAATTTAGGCTAATTTGGCCTAAATTACCAAAATAATTTTCAAAAATTATATAAATTAGTTTTTGAGGCAAATTGTTAATAAAAATGCAGTAATTGAGAATTAAATAGTGGAATTAAAGTCTCGGGAAGTATTTTGAGTATTTCAATGTGTTGTCAGGTTTTTAAAGGGATTTAAACATCGACAGGACTAGGGAAATTTGAGAAATTGTTGAATAATGGTATAATGAAGTCGAGACTCATAAATTAAGGATTTTTGTGATTTATTAGGATTTAGATATAAGGGAATCCAAGGAACGGCCGAGCGAGGACTTGAATAACCAACTTACGTTGGTTTGACTGTAAGTAAACACTATTTTGCTTTTTACAGTAATATGGGATATATTTTGCACCGTAAGGGAGTGAGACTCTTGATCATGCATTCATGGCATCCGGATATAGTTTCTTATGCTCTGGGTTGTATGTGTGTGAGGTGTGCTCCATTCTAGACTAGACGTACTGCAGGCTTCTAAGGCGAGTAATGATTGATTCCGGGGTAGCGTGCATTGACTCGTAATCCTGTTCTAGGTTCTTCGTGAGAGGGCCCGCTCGTTATGAGCTTGGAGCAGGAAATACAGATTCATTGTGTATATTTATTTCAATATTTCGTTTTATCGTGCAATACTCTTATTATCTCTTGTTATTACCTATTGTACGAAGCAAGATAGATGTTTACTTATCTAACACTATTTATTTGGTGCACACTGTATTTGGTGTTCTCGAAATGGCTTTGTCAGGTTCCGAGCCTAAGGAAGACAGAAAGGGAAAAAGAAAGCTAGAAGACTTTTGCTGAGGAGTTTTTCTCCCTTGTACGTAATGTAGGTTTATATTGTTTTTGTTTTGGGTTTTCAGGTTCAGCGTAGGACATGTATCATTGAGGAAAAAGTTTTGGAAAGCTCGTAAATTCAGTAGGTTTGACTCGGGATTGAGGTTTAAACAGTTCACTTTTGTATATTTAAGGCTTTGAACATTTTCAGTTTTAGTTTAAGATTTAGTTTTGTAACTAAGTTTACTAGTTGCAGTTCAGTTTATAATTTCAGATTGATATCATATCGTGAACTGTGGGGAGTTATGAGTCTTTTAGGCCTCTTCCCATCCTGCTGTTTATTAGGTTTTGGATGTCGACAGTCCATATTTAGAGAAGGTGCTGCCAAAATTTTTATAAATATACAAAAAATATTCCGCCATGTTTCCTAATTCGATCCATTTAAATAAGTCGAGAAATGAGGTTTAATAAAGATCCTAATTTAGTATTTGGAGCAGTTTAAGGATTGAATTAGCGGTCATTTCGAGGTTGGTAGTTGTGGCGGCCCTCGCCGCCCTAGGGTGACGTGTCTCCGTGTACGCATTGCCTGCTTGCCCTACTACACGTGTACGGCACCTGCCCGTCCTTTTTCTCTCTCGAAATTCGTATCCACTTGTGTGTACAACGTATAAATGAAATTTTCAGCGGAAGTCGTACTTATACCAAAAATGCAAGAAATATTAATAATCAATTAAACAAATCCTATTGTGGAAAAAAAACTTTGAAAAGTATTTTGTATAAAAGTAGAACACTATACCATAAAAGGTAGATACATGTACTATGTCATGATACTCCCCAGTTCCCAAAAGAAATCAAAATATAAAAAATGAGTACAAGTAGTCCTCAACAGCGGGCAGTCAGAGGTAGTTGCTTAAGATCTCATTGCCCTTACTTGTATTCAGATCTGCACTCAATCATCATAGAAAAAAATGGATGACGAGTCCAGTATGTAAAATCCCAAGGAACTCCTCTGAGCATTCAATCAAACAAATGGAATTCAATAAATACTGTTAAATAAACAAGTGGAATGTAAACAAACAACTGTAATTAGAGCATCGCATGCATAAATAACAATAAAATGCAAATGTATGTGCATGTTCCTGTAAGAATAAACTATACTTCCAAATACCCTTCCAAGATCCCACTAGTGGGCGCACTCAACTAGCTATCACCTGGTCCCTCTCAGTGGCTGACGTAGACCTACGACGCACCGACACATGTAGCAGTTCATTAGCTCTGGTCGTTATCCACCGAGAACCCCTGATACATATGCTATGGTGTAGAATGCATAAACACACAACGGAGAATTCGGTGGAAGTGACTCAACCAACAGTCCAAACAATGACAAAATATAGATGTAATATAGACCACAAGGAATACTGGAACTGAATGGAAATACAAAGCGAAATAAATACCCAGAGTTTTTCAATTGGGTTTTACAAACCTTACAACACACACCAATACCCCGTAATCAATCCCTGAGTCTAAGTCCACCGAGTCCTTGGTCACTAATTGCTCATCCGTGTCCACCTATTTCCATTTATAAATAATTCCGATTTAGCATGACAATTGAAAACCAATTTCTTAAATTTGAGGCCAAATTGCCTGTTTCGCGCTTTTTGATACAAATACCCCGCAAAAGTCGCGTTTGAAATTCCCAAATATTTTATTTTTCATAGAAATTCATTAATTTCTATTTATTTTATCGAAGTATAGTTTTTTCAGAATTTTCCTAATTCTCCCTGAATATTTTCCAAATTCTTCATTTTTGTTCTATTTTTTTAATTATTGGTTTGGGTAGGTTCTGACCCAAAAATTGGTCCGGGATCGCCCCACGGGCTGAGCTTGGCGAATTCTGGGCCTGACCCAGTTAGGTGGGTGCACGCGCGAGCGTGGGTGCACCTGTTCCATGCGATCGAACTAGGCATCCTTGGTTCGATCGCCAGAATTTTTTTTTTCCAGTTGTTGGGCTCGGGTTGGCTCTCGCCCCAAACCCAAGTGGAATCGATGGCAGGGGAGACGCCCCTGCCATCTCCACCATCGACCTTACGACCTCCATAGCCGACCCTCTCGGCCACAATGGCCGAACAACGAACACACAACAAAGTCAACTATAACTCACCTTGATCCTGATGTTTCCACCCTCTATTCTCTCCTTCTCGGCTCCTTCTTCTCCACCTCCTCTCCGTTTCTTCTTCTTCTTCTCGGCTTCAATTGTGAGTAGGTGTGTGCGAGTAAGAGAAAAGGTGGTGGAGTGATAGTTTTGTTGACTTATGAGTCACTTACCATCTTCACTCACATGTGCATCTCTATGCATCCAAAACCCTCCATTTACTCCAACCTAACACTTCATTGACTCCGAATTATGACACGTTTGGGACACCCGCTTGTGTTTTAAGCACAAAAATGTCATTTTCGAGCGTTTTGACACCCGATTTCGCGTCTGAACCACGACATACGTATACCGTTATGTCACTAGCCACCTAATACCAATTCCATATTAGTTACTTAGCCAATTTTTATTTAATTTGTGTGTTTAAGTTTCCTCGACCTAATATTTGGTCCCGTCACTTATCTGGTACCCTCGTCGACACGCATACCGATGCGAAATACAGTTCACACAATCTCGCACGTATTGTTATGCAACATACACACATGCAATGTATTTCAATAAATTGCACCACAAATAAGCATCCAACACACAATAAACTATCGTACCTAGGTCCCTGTGTATCCTAGCCTACCGCGGCTTCTACGTAGATATGAGCTGGCGTCTGCGTCCGTAAATTTGAGATAATTAACGAAATTAATAAAATGGGTTGTTACATTTCTTCCCAACTAAATAAAATTTCATCCCGAAATTTAACTATAACCAAAATCTCATATCAGAGAAAAGTTGAGGGTATCGTGTCCTCATCGTCGACTCGAGCTCCCAGGTAAGTCCCTTCGTCCTACGATGTTGCCAACGAAATAGGACTTTCGCGAGTTTCCTGTTTTGGACAATCTGTACTCGACGGTCAATGACCTCTATCAGTCTCTCCTCATAGGTCACGTCAAGCTGTATATCCACATGTCCCAACTCAATCGTCGGTCTCGGCCCTGACCTAGCGAGTCTCAACATTGAAATGTGAAATGTCCGATGAACCCCAACTAACTGGGCAGGTAACTCCAACCGATATGCAACAGTGCCTATTCTCTGTGCAATCCGGTATGGCCTAATGTATCTCGACGCCTGTTTCCCTTTAATGCCAAATCTCTCTTCACCTTTCCAAGGAGAAACCTTCAGATACACCATATCGCCCTCGTCATAGCTTAGACCGTTGTGATACCTCTCTGCATATTTCTTCTGTCTATTATGTGCAGTTCGCAGCTTCTGACGAATTTGTAAAATTTTCTCTATGTGATTAACAACTATTTTAGGCACTATTGAAATTGTATCTTCTGGCTTTGCCCAACACGCAGGTGATCTACAGGGCCTCCCACACAGTGCCTTAAATGGTGGCATGCCAATGCTCGCCCGATAGCTGTTATTGTTTGCAAACTCACACAGAGGCAGATAATCCTCCAACGAACCCCCAAACTGTAATATACAAGCCATGAGCATATCTTCCAAAATCTGGATCAGTCGCTCTGACTGTCCGTTGGTCTGAGGATTATAAGCCGTACTAAACTGCAACCTGGTGCCAAACTATTCCTGCATTGCCTCCTATAGTTTCGAGGTCAATATGGAATCTCTGTCTGACACAATGGAAACTGACACCCCATGAAGTCTAGTAATCTCCTGCTCAAACAATATGCTCGGCTAGGGAAACGCGTATTTCGTCGAAATTGGAATGAAGTGAGCCAACTTCATCAGCTTATCAATCACTACCCAAACTGCGTCGTGATGTCTCGATGTCTACGGTAGCCCACTAATGAAATCTATAGTGACATGTTCCCATTTTCACTGTGGAATGGGCAACGACTGTAATAATCCACCGGGTCACCTGTGCTCAGGCTCATCTACTAGCAAATGCGACAACTCCTAGCATACGCACCTACGTCAGCCTTCATCCTTGGCCACCAGAATAGTCGCCTCAAATCATGGTACATTTTGGCCCGTCCCGTATCTCCTGATCCGCAGGTATCCACAATCTCCCTTGGTATCTTAAACGCTGATATGTGGTTTCTATCTAATCAGTGCATTATGGATTCCGAGATAGACTACAGACCCGCTCATAGAGGCCATCAGCCCTCTGACACTCGGCAACCCGTTCAATCGATACGATCGGTATCCTTATCTGACAACAAATGTGATGTTTTGCCTTAATCGACAACTCGGCCATGCACATAACTGATTCTGCATGTAAAAAGTCATGCTTATGTGTCATCTGCTACAGAACAATCTGACTGTCAAGTCCACTCCTACTCAGTGCATCTGCTACGACGTTGGCTTTGTAAGGGTGATACTTAATAGCGAAGTTGTAGTCCTTCAGCAACTCCAACCATCTCTGCTGGCGCATATTCAGATCCATTTGCATGAGGATGTAACGTAAACTCTGGTGATCTGTATAAAACACAAATCGCTCTCCATAGGTATATTGCCTCCGAGCCTTTAGTGCAAAAACGCAATGCAAGCTCCATGTCGTGCACTGGAAAGCTCCCCTCGTGGGGTCTCAACAGTCTAGAAAGATAGGCAACTAGTCTACCATCCTGCATAAATACACATCAAAGACCAATGCCCAATCCATCTGTATATACTGTGAAGGTCTTGCCCGGCTCCAACAATGTTAATACTGGTGCTGATGTCAATCAATGCTTAAATTCACAAAAGGCCTGCTCACACTCATCCGACCAGTCAAATCTGACATCTTTCTTAGTCAGTCTCGTCATCGCCGTTGCGATCAAGGAGAAATCCTGCGTAAATCGCTAGTAGTATCTAGCCAATCCAAGGAAACTCCATATATCAGCTACAGACTCTAGCGTCTTCCAATTAATGATCGCCCGAATCTTTTCAAAATCCACTGAGATACCCTACTCACTGATGACATGGCTTAAGAATATCATCGCACTTAGCTAAAAGTCACACTTGCTAAACTTGGCATACAATCGGTGATCTCTTAGTGTCGTCAAAACTGACCTAAGATGTCCCTCGTGATCCTCACGAGTCCAGCCGTAGATCAAGATATCGTTGATGAACACGATGAAGAATCTATCCAAATATACATCAGGTCCATGAAAATCACTGGAGCGTTCGTCAGCCTAAACGACATGACTGTGAACTCAAATAACCCATATCTCGTGCTGAAAACGGTAGTCTAGATATCGTCTTCTCGTTCCTCAATTGATGATAACTTGAGAGAAGGTCAATTTTTGAGAAGGATCTGACACTCGTCGACTGATCAAAAAAATCGTCAATCCTAGGAAGTGGGTAACGGTTCCTCACAATGACCTGATTCAACTTCCTATAGTCGATGCACATCCTCATCGTACCATCTTTTTTCTTCACAAATAGTCTTGAGCTCTCCAAGGTGACATACTAGGGTGAATGAAACCCTTATCCAATAGCTCATCCAACTGTACTCTCACCTCCTCTTTCTTCATTGGTGCCTTCCGGTAAGGTTGATTGGCAATCGACTACGTCCCTAGTATCAGCTCGATTATGAACTCAACAGCTCATGGCGGTGGTAATCCGGATAAATCATTTGGAAATACATCGACAAAATCCCTAACCACCGGAATGACCTCAATTCGGACCTCAGTCTGAGCTTCTGGCTCAACTATCACCGCAAACACCTCAATTTCCTACGTTATAGCTAGTCGACCTCTCGTGATGGGTAAGTCAGTTGCCGATCCAAGTAATACGAACGACATTCCAGGAATACGAAACTCTATCCTTTTACCGTAACAGTCTATCTGTGCATGATAGGACGCTAACCAATCTATCCCGAGTAGTGTGTCAAACTTTAAGTACTCCAATACTCGAAGATCTGCTGGTAGCTGATGTATTTCCACCTCTATCATCATGTCTTGGCAGAGTCGGTTTGGGTATATCTTATCCCTAGCAGTCGTATTGAGGACAAGATGTGGGTCTAGTGTCTGTGTAACTAACCCTAACAATCCAACAATACATCCAGCAAGAAACGATAAAGTGCTACTAGAATCAAACATAGCATGCATAAGGCCACCAACTATAAGTAACGTACCTTCAACGACCTGCCTAGTCACCCCGCTATCTGGCTGTGCTAACGCATGCGCTCTATCTCTAGCCTTATCTGACTCTCACTGTGGCGATGGTGGTGTCTGACAGTCAGCCCTTAAGTGTCCCCTCTGACCACACCGGTGATATCTACGACTCTCTGGTTTACCCGTCTATCCGTCTTTAGATCTCGGACCCTGACCCCAGTCAAACTGACCCCTGTCATTCCCCCTAATCTCGACCCTGACGGTACGCATATGGCTGTGACCTCTGCCGATCCACTGGTGTTGAGGTAATAGCATGAACTAGTTGTGGCTTCTCAAAGCGAAACTGAGTGCCCTCAAAATCAACCCAGCGACCCCTCTCCCATCTATCATCTCTCCGACCTCTATCTGGACGATCCATCAATCTCTTCTATCTCTAATTCGACCAAGAACTCTGTCCTGATTGTACTTCCCTACTAGTCACACGTCTGCCAGCCCTTTGCAGTATGTATGTCTCATTAGCCAACGTCCTATCAAAGATCTCCTGCAGAGTCGTGGCTCCGGTCGAGACAACTGCTGACGCAATCTTGTCATCAAACCTTCTAGTGAAATAATAGATCTATCATCGCTCTGTCCCGGCGACACCTAAAGAGAACTGAAGCAAATGTCAGAACCTCTCCAATTACTACATCCAGGTCCGATTACCTTGTCTCAAGATCAGGAACTCTTCCCTCAGTCTGAACCTAACCTCCATAGGTATGTACTGATCGTAGAATAACTCCCTAAACTCAGCCCATGTCGTCGATTTCGGATGAGTATCCATATCTCCACCAGACTATCGCTTGCCCTCTCAAACAGGCTTTGGAAAGTCGTGCATGTACAGTCCCACCATTCCTCATCAACTTATGGAAACGCTGATGGGACACTACCCATCTCCCTATAGCCTCGAGGTTATAGCCTCCTAAAAGAATCCAAGCTAGAACTTCAAAAACTCCCTCAATAACTTTGGCTCTGATGGTAAGATGAATGCCAATGTAGTAGTACTATCAGCAGCGAGAGTGGCAGTAGCCTGGTCCGTCATCGTGAATGGAAGCGTAAGAGTCGATGTCTCCAAAGGAGTGTTGCTAGTACTGTGGTCTGCTCTCATAATAGCCGTAATACATCGACCATCTGTGTATCCTGGGTCGAGAGTCTGTCCTCCACACTCGCCATAACCGGAACATCCCCAGCCGCATCGCTTATCTGTCCAGTCTCAAAAGTCGTACCAGACTGCCCGTCTATAATCTGCATCGAGAATTTGCTCTGGATCAGTCTCGAGGTATATACGTATATCGTATAATAAAATGAAAATATAACACATATATAAGTTCTAACTCTACCCGCCTCACATCACTTCCCAACTAAAGTTCTAAGGCAATAACTTTAAGTTTCCAAATCTAAGTTCATTAATTAAGTTTTTCGTCTTAGGACTTCCTCTGTGCTCTAATACCAACTATGGCGGCCCTCCCCGCTCCGTGGTGACGTGTCTCCGTGTACTCTTCGCCAGCCGGCCCTACTACACTTGTACGGCACCTGCACTTCCTTTTTTTTCTATCTCAAAATTTGTATCCATTTGTGTGTACAACGTGTTAATGACATTCTCAGCGGAAGTCGTACTTATACCACAAATGCAAGAAATATTAATAATCAATTTAACAAATCCTATTGTGGAAAAAAAACCCTGAAAAGTACTATGTATAAAGGTAGAACATTGTACCATATAGGGTAGATTCATGTACTATGTCATGATACTCCCCAGTTCCCAAAAGAAATCAAAATATCAAAAACACACACGTAAAAGTATTCCTCGACAGCAGGCAATCAGAGGTAGTCGCCTAAGATCCTCTTGCCCTTACTTGTACTCGGATCTACACTCAATCATCATAGAAGAAACAGGATGATGAGTCCAGTAAGTAAAATCCTAGGGAACTCCTCTGAGCATTCAATTAAACAAATGGAATTCTATAAATCCTGTTAAATAAACATGCGGAATGTAAACATACAACTCTAATTATAGCATCGCACGCATAGATAACAATAAAGTGCAAATGTACGTGTCAGTTCTAGTCAGACTAAACCATACTTCGGAATACCTTTCTAGGATCCCACTAGTGGGCGCACCCAACTAGCTATCACCTGGTCCCTCTTAGTGGTCGGTGTAGACCTACGACGCACCAACACATGTAGCAGTTCATTAGATCGGGTGGTTATCCACCGAGAACTCCTGATACACATGTTATGGTCTAGAATGCATAGACGCCCAACGAAAAATCCGGTGGGAGTAACTCAACCAACCGTCCAAACAATGACACGATATAGATGTAATAAAGACCACAAAGAATACTCGAACTGAATGGAAATACAAAGCGAAATAAATACTTAGAGTTTTTCAATTGGGTTTTACAAACCTTACAACACACTCCAATAACCCGTAATCATTCCCCCGAGTCCAAGTCCACTAAGTCCTTGGTCGCTAATTACTCACCCGTGTCCACCTATGTCCATTTATCAATAATTCCGATTTAGCATGACAATTTACGACCAATTTCTAAAATTTTAGGCCAAATTGCCCATTTCACGCTTTTTGAGACAGATACCTCGCAAAAGTCGCGTCCGACATTCTAAAATATTTTATTTTTCATAGAAATTCATTAATTTAAATTTATTTTATCGAAATATAATTTTTTCAGAATTTTTCCAATTTTTCGGGAATATTTTCCAAATTTTTCCTTTCTTTTCTTTTTTTTTCTCTTTTTTTAATCATTGGTTTGCGTCGGGTCGACCGAAACGGGTCGGACCCGACCCTGGACTAGAATTGGTCCAGGCTCGCCCCATGGGCTGAGCCTTGCCAATTCTAGGCCCGGCCACAGGCGTGTGCACCACTTCCATGCAATTGAACCAGAGATCCTTGGTTCGATCACTAGATTTTTTTTCCTGTTGTTGGGTTTGGGTTGGCTCCTACCCCAAACCCAAATGAAATTGATGGCAGGGGAGATGCCCCTATCATCTCCACCCTCGACCTCACAGCCTCCATGGCCGGGCCTCTCGGCTACCATGGTCGAACAACGAACATACAACAAAATCAACTATGACTCACCTTGATCCTTATGTTTCCACCCTCGCTTCTCTCCTTCCCGACTTCTTCTTCTCCTCCTCCTCTCCATTTCTTCTTCTTTTTCTTGGCCTCAATTGTGAGTGGGTGTGTGTGAGTGAGAGAAAAGTTGGTGGATAGATTGTTTTGTTGACTTATGAGTCACTTAACATCTCCACTCATAAGTGCATCTCTATGCATCCAAAACCCTCCATTTACTCCATCCTAATACTTCCTTGACTCCGAATTGTGACAGGTTTGGGACACTCGCTTATGTTTTAAGCACAAAAATGCCATTTTCGGGCGTTTCGAAGCCCGAATCGCGAAATACGTGTACCACCGCTTCACTAGCCACCTAAAACTAATTCCATATTAGTTACTCGACCTACTTTTATTTAATTTGTGTGTTTTAGTTTCTCCGACCTAATATTTGGTCTCATCAACTACTTGGTACCCACGTCGACATGTATATCGAAGGAAATATAGTTCACACAATCTTGCACGTATTTTTATGCAACATACACATATATGATGTATTTCAATAAATAGCACCGCAAATAAGCATCCAACACTCAATAAACTATCGTACCTAGGTCCCCGTGTGTCTTAGCCTACCGTGGCGTCTACGTAGATCTGAGATGGCATCCACGTCTGTAAATTTGAGATAATTAACAACATTAATAAAATGGGTTGTTAAAATAGTTAACCGTAGGATTAGGTACCTAATTAGGATAATTAGGTCAGGTCAGGGCTTAGTGAGACGGGTCCTGACACATCATCACTGCTGCATCAAGTAATCCGCACTCATGCATCATATGACATATGATAACCTCGGCATCTCCAGTAGGTATCTTAATCAGCGCATGAACAACTACATTAATTTTTCTTGGATGATACTTTAGAGAAAATTCATTGTCTCTCGAAAACTCCAACCATCTAAGTTTACTCTTGTTCAGCTCTTTCCATGTGAAGAGGTATTTCAAACTCTTATGATCAGTGTAGAGTGTGAGTCTCTCTCCATATAGATGATGTCTTCATATCTTCAAAATAAAAACCACCGCTGCCAACTATAAGTCATAAGTTGGATAATTCTTCTCATGTATCTTCAGTTGTCTGGAGGCATATGTCATAATACCTTTGTCATATATCGATACTCAATCTAGACCCGTATGAGAAACATATGTGTATACCAGGAACCTCTATCCAACCTCTGGCAATTTCAACACTGATGCGGTGGTAAACAACCTCTTCAGCAGAGCAAATGCCTCATCGAATTCCTTAGACCACTCAAATCTAACGTCTTTCGATTCGGTAATCGATGAAGCAATCTTCATTAAATTCTTCACAAATATGCGAGATTCTTGCTAATATGAGAAAACTCTTTATCTATGTGGTTGGCATCGGTGTTGGCCAATCCATAATAGCCTAAATCTTAGATGGATCTGCAACAATGCCCGTTGCTCCAATAACATGCCCTAAAAACTTGACCTCTATAGCCAAAATTCACATTTCTTGAACTTGGCATATAGTCGATGCTCCCTCAAAGTCTACAATGTCCCCCTGGGGTGTTGCTCATGATCCTCTCGAGTCCTCGAGTATCTCATCAATGAAGACTATCATGAAGCGATCAAGAAATAGTGTCATCACCCGATGCATCAAATTTATAAACATGGCAGGAGTGTTGGTCAAACCAAATGGCATGACTGTAAACTGATAATATCCATTCTTGTATTGAAAGCTATCTTGGACCTATCCTCATCCTTGATCCTAAACTGATGATACCCTAATTTTAGGTCTATTTCGAAGAAAAATTGCGCTCTTTTCAGCTGATCAAACAAGTCGCTAATACGCGGCAGTGGGATATTTGCTTCTGATTGTGACCTTGTTCAATTGTTTGTAGTCGATACACAGTCTCATAATATAGTCATTTTTCTTCACAAATAGAATGGGTGCTCCCCATGACGACATATAAGGTGTAATGAGTCCTTTATTCCCAAATCTTGAAGCTGACTCCTCAATTCCTCCAACTCTCTCAGAGCCATACGGTATGGTGGTATTGAAATAGGTTCGGTGCCTGGTACCAACTTAATAATGAATTATATCTCCCTCGGTAGTGGTAAACCAGGTAAGTCCTCTCGAAACACGTCTGGAAACTCGCAGACAATTGGAATCTCCTCAAGTCTGGGTTCCTGACTCTCTTTGTGTATCATGATGCTAGAGTATCCATCTCTCTACTAGTCCCCTCGGCTCTCGGTAAACTAACACTGTATGTAAACATAGGATGCCCTAAGATCTCAAATATCACTGTCTTACTGAAATAATCAATATGAATGTGATACAGTCTTAGCCAATCCATCCCTAACAATGCGTCGAAGTTTAATAACTCAAGCACCTGAATTCCGTAAGTAACATTACCCCGCCTATTTCTACTAGACATCCCTCAACAAGACAATTAGGGTAAACCCTATCCCCAGCCGCGGTATTCAAAATCAAATGTACTCTAACTCTAACTAGTGTCAACCCTCAGACGCTTATCATGTGACCAGAAATGAAAGATACTATAGAACTCAAATCAAATACACATATAAATCTTTACTACGAATTGAAACCATACCCTTAATAATTCCTCATGTAGAGTCGGCATCTGGCTGTGCTACCACTACAAAAAAATAGCAAATCAGAAACGGAATTAGAAACGGAAATAAGTTCCGTTTCTAAATCAGAAACGGAATTAGAAACGGAATAATTTCCGTTTCTAAATTAAAAAGTTAGCGACGGAATTGAGACGGAAACATTCAGAGACGGATTTGACACGGATCAGAGACGGAATTAGAGACGGAATTAAATTCCGTCTCTAAAAAATGGCGCCACGATTCCCGCAAAAACTTTATTTTGTTATACCCGTTCATCAAATCTCGAGATTTGTGCACCTTCGATCTCGATGATTCAAAAATAAAACTCCTCTCTTTCTCTCTCCCGATTCGTCTCTCCGAAAACTCCATCTCCCCAACACTCCCTCTCTCTCTCTTCCGATTCTCTCTCTCCCAAAACCCTATCTTCCCGCGCTCCATCGATCTCTCTCTCCCGATTCTCTGTCTCTCTCCCCAAAAACCCCTCTCTCTCGACGGCGAGATCTCTCTCTCTCTCTCTCACCGCGCTCTCTCCCGATTCTCTGTCTCTCCGGAACCCCTATCTCCCCAAAATCCCTCTCTCTCAACGGCGAGATCTCTCTCTCTCTCTCACCGCTCTCTCTCGTCACCGCTCTCTCTCACGGACCGTCGACCGCATCCGGTGCTTTGTGCTTTCACGGCCATTAGAGAGATCGCTAGCACGAACCCTAGTGTTCGTTCTCACTCTATCGATCTCGATCCGAAATGCGCTTCGCGGTTAGTGCTTGTTGTTTGTCAATCAATGTACGGTCTAATCAATTGGATTGAATCATTGATCGTGTTAGGGTTTGTGGTTCAATTTGCGTTGTGAATGGAACCGATTAGCGTTCTATGCGTTCTTCGATGAATTTATTGTTTAGGTTCTCGTTTTTCTTGAAAATTAGGTGAATTGCACTTGATGTGTTGTGGAAAGATTGATCTTTGTGCGTGTTCGAGTGCGATTTATCGATTATTGTAGTTTGTATTGTTGTTTGTTAATCCATGTGTTGTATAATCGGTTGAATTGATCATGTTAGGGTTTGTGGTTCAATTTGAGTTTGTAAATGGAACCGATTAGTGTTACGTATGTTCTCTCGATGAAGTTATTGTCTGTTCAGTGTCTCAAGGTATATTGATATATACGTGTGTGTACATGTATATATATAAGTATACACGTTACATTAAGTAGCTAAGTTTCATTGCTACATTAATACACTCAATTTTTCATTCATATAAGTGTACGTATGTCTGCTAATAAATTAAATGTACCATATATTACAACATATGCATATATGTATAGCTTCCGCCGCTCTTCAACCTTCCGAAGTGGCAACTCCAGTGCTACGGCGAGTCGGTGTACTGCACAAGTGTTGGAGAAGATGTATTGAGCAAGTGCAACAAAGGGGAGACTCAAATTGAGAGGCTTTTAGCAGTTGTTACTCGCTAATAAACATAGATAAATCAGATCATTATCATCTCTAATTAATTAATTCAGTAATTGCTCACAGTTATTAACCTTTTCATTATTTCTTTTCTTTCTTGTGAGCAATTACTATGTTAATGCTTTAGCGGCAGCTCCAAGTCATATCAAGGTGTTTTCTGCTGGTTCTGATTGCCAGGTACAGTAAGATGTAAGAACAATTTGATTGGTGCACCATTTTATCTGTGTAGCTTGCATTTACTCAATCAATTTCAAGCTCATGCTTTTTCTGTATTTTATGCATTTGGTTTCTGGAAAGTAATGATTTTGTTAATTTGTATAGTAAAATATTTTGAGCATTCATCATTTTGACATAGGAAAATTGAGGTCCAGAGTGTGAGTATAGAATGTCACTGCCTGCAAGTTCCAATGTCAGATTGTGTGAGTTCTTGGTCCAACTTATTGTAAGCTTGATTGTGATATATGCTTTGCACAAACGTTACATGCATCTAAGTGCATATATTCGTGCATTTTAAAGTCGCTTCATGCTGATTGTTTGTAGCTGAAATGGAAATGTTGTTAAAAGTTCAAAATAGTGTTACATTTTTTGCTAATTTTATGGATCTATAGGTAATTTTAATAGGTATTTTTTTAGGTTATTCTCTACAAGTTAAGTGAAACGGTTGGGAGTGCCTATTAGCAAAGAAGGTTTGCTTAGAAACTAATACTTGATAGTTGCATGTTTAAATCATTATGTTTCTCTCATTATCAATTACATCATCACTATGACCTTGACTATTTATGTTTACCATCTCATTCGATAGGTCCAATGCTCGGTGATAAGGTGAAGAGAAAGCGTGGAAGTGAAAAACCTATTAATTTTAGCTACAACAAGTGGGCTCATTTGGCGCTTCCCATGCTTATTTCAATTTGGTGATGACACGAAACTTTTTGCTTACTCAGCCCAAAAGTTTACTATGAAGATTTTGAAAGTATTCATCTATTTCTATGAAGATTTTGAAAGCATTCATCTATTGCTAAAATGATAAATATATGAAGATTTTTCTTGTGATGCACAACATTATAACGATTAATTGGTTTACTTTTTCTTTTTGTTATTTGTAATTTTAGGTGCAAATGGAATGTAAGAGATTCGACATCATATCTTTTGTGTCATTGAAAAAAAGGGCTATGAGAAAGGTACTACTTCATTTCTTGACACAAATAACTTGCTTTTAGATCCTATAATTCTTTTGGGTGACTAAGTTTCTTAACGTTGATTTAATTATATTTTGTTTGCTAAGAAGAACATATACTAACGTTGAAATAGAACAATTTTTGCAATTGTTCACTTCTGATTCCACTTGTGCTATGATAGAGAACTAAAAATTAACTCATTTAAGCCATTTTTTTCGAGATATTACTAACTGAATCACAGATTATGTATGGAAACCTTTGAATTAAGAAATATTTCATGTCGAGCCGCACTTTTCAAACTAAGGAAGGTGTGTTAGGACTTGTTCTAGTTAATGCCCCCTTAAGGAAGGTGTGAATCCTATTCTGTAGGTTCTCAAATTTTTGATATCAAACACCAATTTTTGTTGTTTTAGTTAGAATTTGTTCCTCAAACACCCTCAAATGGAAACCCACCAACTTTGTTTCTAATTTTACATGGTAAAGTTTTTCTTTGTATTGAGTTCCTTCATTCTCTTTTTTGACTTGGACCAAAGAATTGCGTTTATCTACCTATATTCTTACATCTTGTTCGTAGAACCAAAAGGAATGAGTTTTTAGCTAGTGATACGTAGTTTTCCCATAATGATGAATTTCTTTTTCTTTATTACTTTATTTATGCTGTGTTTATATTCCATAATATTGTTTATATTTCTATTATTGTTTGTATAATTTAGTGATTTTTTTCTTTTTGATCTTTTTTCAGGTGTTTTGTACGAAGTCAAGTATTATTTGAAGCACAATCAACTTTATATAATCTCAGAACACTTCATTTTTTTATTTTTTTTTTCATTTAGAACAATTTTTGCTTTTACTTTTGTAGAAAGATACGATATAGAAACTTTTTATATTGTTTTTGTTGTTTCGTGTACTACATTGAGAAAAGATAATGTTAAGGATATGTTAAGTTTATATAAATTGTGTAATATCAATATATTATTTAGCTATGATTTTTATTATATATTGGCAGGTTAAATGTGCTTGGATTGAGACCTATATATGTAAGACTTTAAAAACTAAACAAAAACGAAAATTAGAGACGGAAATAGCAACGGAATCTTTGGATTCCGTTGCTATTTCCGTCTCTAATTTTCGTTTATGTTAGATACATAAATCAGAAACGGATTAAATTCCGTCTCTGATCCGTCTCTGATTAGCAACGGATCAGAGACGGAAATAATCAGAAACGGAATTTATTCCGTCTCTAATCAGAAACGGAATTAGAGACGGAATAAATTCCGTTTCTAATCAGAAACGGAATTTATTCCGTTTCTGATCCGTCTCTAAATCAGAAACGGAATCCATTTTTCGTTTCTGATCCAATCAATCGACGACGTTTTTCGAGAGACGGAACGCATTCCGTCTCTGTTCCGTTTCTGATTGAAATCAGAAACGGAATTTTTGCAAATCAGAAACGGAAAATTCCGTTTCTGATTTGCTATTTTTTTGTAGTGTACCATGTGTGCCCCTCACAACTCTATGATGGTAATCCTGCTATTGGCTGTGGACAATCTCTAATCATATGCCCAACCTAGCCATATCTATAGCAAGTAATCGGCCTACACTAACTCTGTACTTGATTATAGGCCTATCCCTATCTCTGTTTCTGTCGGGAACCATTTCGGCTTCTACCTCTGCCTCTACCTCGGCCTCTACCACTGTGATGCTGCTAACATGGCGCTGATGATGCTAGAAAAGTTGGCAAAGTAGTAAGAGCTGGCAACGTAGGTTGAACTGATGGTGGCAAAGAAGGTCTACCAGCTATAGTCCGTAATGGTGTAAGAGATGATATATAAGACACAACTGAGGTAGGTATCCCCGTTCCCTAAGAGCCTCTCTCATATCTCCTATGTCCCTTGCCCTTTTGTCTCTTCCTCTCAAACTTTGTACAATGATCAAACGTCAATGTTGGTCCTAAAAGCGTCCCATCGGTTACTTTACTCAAATAGTAGGTCTCGTGAGATAATGAACGTTCATAAATCTCACCCAAAGTCCTAGCACCTAAACTGACGACATAAAACCTTATATCTGGCCTCATTTTATTTCTGAAATGGTATACATACTCAGAATCATCTGTCAATAAATCCCCAGCAAACTACCTCATATAGTGGAATATATTTTTGTAGCTCATTACCGACTAATAAGCTCCCTGTCTTAGATTCATGAAATCCTTCCTTAATCTCTTCATTACCGCAAGTGGGAAGTACTGCTGATAAAACTTCCTCTTGGAGGCATCCCATGACTCAAAATCTCTATATGTCGCTATCATAACACGCCACCAAACATCAGCGTCTCTTTGTAGTGTATACGATGAATCTCAACCCGAAGCCTGTCCTCAATCCTTAAGACTCTATGCGGCTTTTCCTAAGATAATACCCACTTCTCAATCTTCTCAAAGTCTATCTAAACATTAAAGTAAACTGGCTTCAGTCTGATAAAATCCTTCACCAGCTGAACCTCTGTTATCGAGTTAGAAGATGTAGGAGTGAACGGCAGTGTATAAACTATCTCTATGGCTGATGTTGTCATTGCCATTATAGTATGTACTAGGGGTGCATACGGATTGCACTAATTCATGATTCCAGTCCAATCCAGACCAATTATCATTAATTGGATCAATTTTCTAATCCCTTAGACTGGACTGGACCGGATAGAAAAATCTTTAATCAGGTTGGACCGGATCAGATCGAGGATCCCACATTAAAAATTCGCGGATCCAATCCGAACAAATCCATTTATCACATCAACACATATACATATCTAATCATATGTACTATAGTATCTCAAATAGAATCAACCCAAACTATCAAGTAGAAACTATAATATCTTAAAGACTATGCTTGTTCGTAACTCTTTAATTACACTTCATACCTTTTTTGTATATTGTATGTTGCAACGTGCACCTTTTATGTGCTTTTGTAAGGGCGTATGGTGCGAATTTGTGGATAACATATTTATTTATATAGGAACTTGCATTTTAAAGTTTATTGTAATGACAAGTTTATGGAAACTATGCTATATATAAATTTGTGGGATGTATGTTATAAATTTTCATTCACGAGATGCATGATTTTTGTGATTCATATGATAAAATCTAATTTCATTAATTTTTGGATAGAAAAACCTCAATCCGCATAACTTGATCCAGTCCAGTCCGCATTTTGCAAGTTTGATTGAGTTGGATTGATAAATTATTTGGACTAGATTGGACTATAATTTTTGAATCCGCAATAATTAGATTGGATTGTGGATTGAACCTAATTAGACTGGATCCAATCCGCGTGCGCCCTAGTATATACTGCCAGAGCAGCTGGTGTAGTAGAAGGAAGCTCTGGTGCCGGTAATGTTAAAGTAGTAATAGTAGTAGTAGCAGGAGCAACAACAAGAGGGACCGGTGTCTGTGCTAATTGAGCAAAATGTGTTGTCACCATGACAATGAAATCATCTAACTACTGTCCCTGAGCAGCTACTTGGTCATATAGCCTCTAATAATCCTCGAAAAATGAAACGGTAGGCTAGTTGCCACTAGCACCTACATCCCCTCCATCGTTTGAATCAACCATTAATGTATGCATGTTGATACCAAACGCGAATCAGCTACTACGTAAATAATGCATACATATACATATAGAAACTAATATGTATATATAAGAAATCTTCATCTCATTTTCACTCACTTCCCAACTAATGGTTTCTAAGCAAGGATAATCTGGTTTCCACACATAAATTTGTGTTTTATGGAATTTCATAGGTTGATTATTAGAAAATCTTGTCTTTTATACCTACTGTGATGTTGGTATCACTTTATAAAATAAACTATACTCCAATGCCTAGGCTTCATAAATCTAGGCTTTGATACCAACTGTGACGACCTCTTCTCAAATTAGGGCGCCACCTAGCCTAATCCGTCATCGAGCCTTTAACCTCCACCACGTAAGACTTAACAACGTATTAGTCAGCTTTTCTAATACACTTACCACTTTAGCTACTTTACTAACAAACCTTATACCATTCTTAAACTTAATAGTATATATAATGACGATTCAACAGAAGTCTTGTTAAATTAGCAAAAGCCATTCATATAAAACCTAAGTTTGTGGAAAATTAGGAAAAAAGGTCACATACATACCTATAACAAACGGCGATAAACACATATAAACATGTGTCTGATCGGGCAACTATCTCACGTCCCATGTTATACATCCGTAATAGTATATAAAGATATATATAATCTGAATTTCGTTTGGTTTCTCCCGGTCGTAGAGCTTGATCGACTCGACTCTTTTCCCAGCCTCCCAGCCTCTTAGGGTAAACTGATACTAGGTTTCAAATGGGAGATGATGCTTCCTTTGACACTTCCTCCTATGCCTTTCTACCAACCTGCGGGTTTCATATTTAGATATACTATTGAAAGATCTGGTTCACTCAAGAAAATAAAGAAAACCTACAAAATCAGATATAGCAGCACTTCAGTGGCTCAAAGGTAGTCGTTGATATTCTCGATGCCCGGTCTGCTACTCGATGGATCTGCACCCACCGTCATAAAAAAGACGATGAGTATAGGAAAGTAGAAAATGACACTGATAAACATTTGTTCACATTTCCAAATATATAACAAGAGTCTGAAAGCACAACAATAGCAATTATGTTGAAAAGAAATCATATTATAAGATACTTTAGTTAAGTAATATGAAAAGTTTGGATTTTTATGAACAACCCTACAGTGCGAAAACCCGGCATTAGATACCATGTATATCAAAAGCGACAAAAGTACAAACGATGAGCATCTACATGTATTGGGTATACAAGTCCTCCCAAAATATCATAAAGTAGTTAATAGATACATATAACTACCTACGCAAAAAGTGGCGGCCTCTCCCTACTTAGACGTAGTCGCCAAAGACTCCCTTGCCTAGGCTCATCGTAGGATCTGCGATTTGTCACCAAAAATAATGACAAATCCCGGGTGAGTAAATCCTAGAGAACGTTAGCTAATATTTACGAATTCCAATAAAACGGCTACAATTCATGCAATTTAAATAAATGACAAAAATAAAATAATCGCATGAAAATAAGTCGTTGAGAAATCAAATTTGGACACGAGTATAGCGTGACAGAGAACCGTGGTCAACATCCGGGAATCTTCGTAGCTAAATCGAGAGGAACCATTAATGACCACCTCGCCAAACATCTCACGGTCGAATGAGATGAACCATTGAGACCCCATCCAAACATCTCTCGAGAGGAACCATTGACGTAGACTTAGGTCTTCGTCAAACATCTCTCAACATACGGGTTTCGCGGAGAATAGTCACCGCGTAGCCCTATCTTGGCAATTACTCGAACAGCGCGGGGTAGCTAGCCCGGGGTGTGAGTCCGTGCCATGCCGACCCCGTCGACAAACACACATACACACATGGGAGTGGATGAACAGTAATTGAACAACAATAAATAGCACAATGGAATAATTGAAATGCGAAATAAAGTGTCATAAAAGAATTTTTACTAATTTTCTCGTGAGATTACTTACCTCAAACAAATCGCAAAACACCTTCGAAACGTCTCGCCCTCGCCTCGAGATACGTACACGACTCCGGATTGTGGTATCATAAGTTCCTAGCATCTAATTAAACCATTTTAACTAGTTTAGATTCAAATTAAGTGAATTTATAATGTGCGGTTAAAATATGAAAATTTTTATTTTAATAAGCTTGGTTTGACCCATTTTTCGAGTTATACCAGGGTGTCAACGCCCAAAAAATTCTCAAATATCATTTTTCTATCTTTTTCTCATTTTTTTCATATTTTTCCTTATTTTTTTGGATTTTCCATAAATTTTCTACCTATTTTTCATATTTTTTTGTAATTTACTTAATTTAAAACTGTTTTTAAATTAAAAATTAATATTATATTATTTTAATATGTGGGTGGGTCCCTGTACCGGGTTTGACCCGGTCCACCCGGTCGGCCAGACCCGGTTCAGGCCGGGTCGGGCCCGAACCGGCCCAACCGGCCAGGGGTTGCACGCACGCACGCATACGCGTGCGTGCACCCCCCCGCACTTCATCTTCACAAAAGAGACTCTTGTCTCTGTTGCTGTTTTTTTTTCTTCTGGTTTGGGTTGGGGTCGCTCTCCACCCCAACCCTGGTGGACTCGATGGCAGGGGGAGACACCCACGCCATCTCCACCCCAACCTCGGTTCGGCCTCCATGGTCGAACTCCCTTCTCGGCCACCATGGCCGACGCACCAACAACAACAAAAATGACTCACGTCGACCGTGACATATCCACCTTCTGTTCTCCTTCCCGGCGTGTTCCTCCTTCTCCTCCTCCTATTCTTTCCTTCTTTTTTCCTCTCGACCTCCCTGTTCTATGTGACGGTGACGGTGTGTGTATGTATGTGTGGGTGTGGGAGAGAGTGACGCGAGGGAGAGGAGAAAGTGATGATGGAGTGAGGTGGAGTGTTAGTGGGGTAAACTAGTTGACTTAATGTAATTGACTCCAAAGTGTGACACAATCGGGACATTCGCTTGTATTTTTGGGCGTTTCGACGCCCGGTTTCACTTCCGAATCGCGATGTACGCGTACCGCCGCGTCACTAGCCACCCAATATCTATTCCATAGTAGTTATTTGACCAATCTTTTATTTAATTTGTGTGTTTTAGTTTCCCGACCTAGTGTACCCACAGTTCGCTCTTCAGTACCCGTCTTGACACGTTTCTCAAGGGGAACACCCGTTACACTATCTTGCTCGATTCAATGATATAAATACACACATGCGATGCTAGGTAAATAACTTGATATACAACATCGCAAATAGGCAAACAATCACACCAAAATCACTATTTACCTAGCCGGCGTGCCCTGACCTATCAGCGGCATCCACGTAGGTCTGAGCTTAGGGTCTTAACCTGTAATTTGTCAGTTAATTGGGGTTAATTAGAGTGGGTCGTTACAATCTTCCCAACTAAAAGGAATTTCGTCCCGAAACTCAAATTTAATGAAATCTTTACCTTAGAACAAGTGGGGGTATTGCTCTCGCAAGGTAGACTCTCTCTCCCAAGTGAGGCCCTCGTTCTTATGATACTGTCATCGAACGAGTACAAATGGTATTTCTTTCCTTCTAAGGGTATGTACCTTGCGGTCTACTATCTCAATGGGGTGTTCCTCGTACGTCACATCAGGTTGAACCTCGATTTTCATCATATCAACCATCGGTCTCGGTCCTGATCTAGCCAACTGTAACATCGAAATATGAAAAACATTATGAACCCCTGCCAATCGACTTAGCAATTTCAACTGATAAGCGACTTTTCCAACTTGTTTCTCAATCTGAAACGACCCAATAAATCTTAGTGCTAGTTTCCCCTTGATCCCAAATCTCTTATGAACTTTCAACGGAGAAACTTTCAAGTAGACCCAATCGTCTACCTCGTAGCTCGGCCCATCGTGGTACCTATCTGTATACTTCTTCTGTCTGTGTTGGAAAACTAATAACCGTTGACGAATTAGTCTCACCTTCTCTGTATGGTCCACAATAATCTCAGGTCCCACAGCTACTGTATCCTCTGGCTCTGCCCAACAAGCCGGTGATCTACATGGTCTGCCGTGTAGGGCTTCAAACCGTGGCATCCCAATGCTGGCCTGATAGCTGTTCTTGTAAGCAAATCCATAGAGTGACAAGTACTCCTCCCGAGACCCATCAAACTGCAACACACATGCCCTGAGCATATCTTTGAGTATTTGTATTAATCTCTCTGATTGTGCGTTTGTCTAAGGATGGAATGCAGTGCTAAACTGTAATTTAGTACCAAACTGCTCCTGCATAGCTTGCCACAATGATGATGTAAGATGAATGTCTCGGTCTGAAACAATCGAAATAGGTACTCCGTGTAGTCATACAATCTCTTTTTCGAATAATATGCTCAACTATGTGAAATTATATTTCATAGAAATTGGTAGGAAATGAGCTGATTTTGTCAACCTGTCCACGATCACCCATATCGCATCGTGTCTCCGCGAAGTCCGCAGTAATCCACAAATGAAATCCATCGTAATGTGTTCTCATTTCCACTGAGGGATGACCAACGGCTACAATAACCCTCCAGGCCTCCAGTGTTCAGCCTTAACCTGCTGGCATACCTCACCACCCCTAACATAGGCGCCAACGTCCGCCTTCATCCCTTGCCACCAAAATAATCATCGTATATCGTGATACATTTTTGTCCTGCCGGGATGCATTGTATACCGGGACCCGTGAGCCTCCTAGAGTATCTCATCGCATAATCTCTGCCACTTCTGGAATCCATAACCTCCCTCGGTGCCTCAAACACTGATCGACAGACTCGCTCCAATCCGGGTGATCGGGATTGTGTGCCATTTCATTGAATCTCGAGTACATCTCGTCAGTCCTCTAACACTCCAACACTCGCAGAATATAAATAAACGGTACACCAATCTGTCCACGAATATGTGCGTCCGCTGTAGCAAGAACCTTTGTTAAACTCAGTGTTGTCGCCGCCTCAAGTAAACCATACTCGTGCATCATATGGCAGACAACTGTCTTAGAATATGGACCTCTCCTGCTCAATGCATCTGCTACGACATTTGCCTTCCCAAACTAATATTCGATGGAGAAGTCGTAGTCCTTCAGCAACTCTAGCCAACGTCGCTGTCTCATGTTCCGATCTTTCTGAGTGAATAAGTATGTCAAACTCTTATGATCTGTATATAACGTGAACCTCTCACCGTAGAGGTAATGTCTCCATACCTTCAGTGCGAATACGACTGCTGCAAGCTCCAAGTCATGCACTGGATAATTCCTCTCATGGGTCCTTAACTATCGGGATAGATAGGCGATTACACTGTCTCCCTGCATCAGCACACAACCTAGCCTTGTGTCGCAAACATCATTATGTAATGTTAATCCATTACTTGGAACTGGCAACACTAGTACTGGTATAGTAGTCAGTGTCATCTTCAACTATGTAAATGCGTCCTCGCACTCCTTCGACCAATTGAAAGGTACATCCTTCTTTGTCAATTTAGTCATCAACGCGGCGATCTTCGAGAAGTCCTTCACAAATCGTCGATAGTATCCTGCCAACCCTTGGAAGCTCCTGATATCTGTCACTGTCTCAAGTGTCAGCCAATCTATGACAGCATGGATTTTACTCGGATCCACTAATATACCTCAGTCACTGATCAAGTGTCCCAAGAATTTGACTTCTGACAGCCGAAACTCACACTTACTGAACTTAGCATACGATTTGTGCGCTCTCAGCGTCATCAATATCTATCTAAGATGTTGCCCGTGATCTTTGCGAGTCTTGTTGTATATCAATATGTCGTCAATGAAGACAATGACGAATTTATCCAAGTACGACTTCAATACTCTGTGCTGAGAATCAGGAGTGTACTAACTGTAATCGGTGTTAACCCTAACTCATCAACCATACGTCTAGAAATAAATGAAACTGTGGAACCAGAATCAATAAGTGTATGCGTAAAATGATTGCAAATCGAAATCACACCCTAAACGAGCTGTCTGGTGGCCTCGCGGTCTAGCTGTACTATAGCGGGCACCCGCTCCCTGGCCTGAACTGGTGGTGCTGCAATCGGTGCTACTGAAGCCATCAAACATTCTTTCTTAATGTTTTCGGGCTGTCTGCATTTGAAACAAGATGCGTGTGTCCCGACCCCTGGTCGTGACCTCTGGCCCTGACTCTTACCATACTGTCCTCGGTGCCTGCCTCCCTGATCCTGGGTCGGTCTCTGCCCCGGCCGCGGTGTATAACCACCATTTGACAGTTGTGCTGACTGTGCAGGTACTATCGCATAAGAAGTGACCACCTGGCGATCCTCTTGTCTGGGCTCTCCTCTCCTATCTCTATGATTGATGATCTTTTTTCCTTTTTCTGTCAGACCTGGTGCCTTGCCGGGACGACCCCAATGCCAATTGTGGCATGGGCATCGCGGCACGAAAGATAAGATATGTCTCATGGGCTAAGGCCCTCTCGTAGATCTCGTGCAGTGTATGAGCTCCGCCTGATACTACTGCGCTTGCAATCACATCTCTAAGCCCGACTCCAAAGTAAGGAACCTAGTCGCGATATGTAGAAGCTAAATCCCCAACGAACTGTAATAGGTAGCGAAACATCTCCATGTACTGGACCACTGTACGATTACCCTGCCTAAGACATAAAAATTCCTGTCTCAGATGCAATTGTATCTCCCTCAGTATGTACTGGTCATAAAAGACATGTCTGAAATCGGCCCAAGTAGTCGACTCTCCATGAGTCTCGGTATGAGGAACTGGTCGTTCATCCATGTCGAATTTGCAAATCGCGAACATCCGTATTAGCCTTGTATACGCATATATACTATTACAAATCAAAATATATAATGTATAAGCCTTGACACTACCCATCGCATGTTCGCTTCCCAACTAAGGTTCTAAGTTAGGATCTTCGAGTTTCCACGTCTAAGATCGTTTTGTTAAGTTTTATTCAGTTTCAATTAACCTTTTCCCCAAGGTTCACTTGAACCTAGGCTTTGATACCAACTGTGACGGCCCCAAACTCCGAGGTAAACCGGGTACCGCCGCGTCGCCAGACACGTCACCAAGCATGCCACCTCACCGCATACTTACTTTTTGACTACCTGCGACCTACACCTATATACGTATCTTATTCACCTTAACTTAGTATTTATGGATATTCACATTAAATTGACTAAGTTAAGTTGTTCACGATTTATCAAATTATTATAAATTAACATTTAAGCGAAAGTCTTAAGACATGTATATATCGTAAAAGTGAAAAGTTTGCATTTTTATGAACAACCCTACAGTATGGAAACCCGGCATTAGATACCATGTATATCAAAAACGACAAAAATACAAAAGGTGAGCATATACATGTATCGGGTATACAAGTCCTCCCAAAATATCATAAAGTAGTGAATAGATATATACAACTACCTACGCAAAAAGTGGCGGCCTCTCCCTACTTAGACATAGTCGCTTAAGACTCCCCTGCCTCGGCTCGTAGCAGGATCTGCGATTTGGCACAAAAAACAATGACAAGCCCCAGGTGAGTAAATCCCAAAGAACATTAGCTAATATTCACGAATTCCAACAAAACGCCTACAATTCATACAATTTAAATAAAGGACAAAAATAAAATAATCGCATGAAAATAAGTCGTTGAGAAATCAAATGTGGACACGAGTGTAGCGTGACAAAGAACCATGGTCGACATCCGGGAATCTTCGTAGCTAAACCTAGAGGAACCACTGACGACCACCTTACCAAACATCTCACGGTCGAATGAGATGAACCATTGAATTGAAGACCCCATCCAAACATCTCTCGAGAGGAACCATTAACATAGACCTAGGTCTTCATCAAACATCTCTCAACCTACGGGTTTCGTGGAGAATAGTCACCGCGTAGCCCTATCATGGCCAATTACTCGAACAGCGCGGGGTAGCTAGCCCCGGGGTGTGAGTCCGTTCCATGCCGACCCCGTCGACAAACATACATACACACGTTGGAGTGGATGAACAGTAATTGAACAACAATAAATAGCATAATGAAATAATTGAAATGCGAAATAAAGTGTCATAAAAGAATTTTAACTAATTTTCTTGTGGGATTATTTACCTCAAACAAATCGCAAAACACCTCCGAAACATCTCGCACTCACCTCGAGATGCGTACTCGACTCTCGATTGTGGTATCCTAAGTTCCTAGCATCCAAATAAACCATTTTAACTAGTTTAGAGTCAAATTAAGTGAATTTTTAATGTGCGGTTAAAATATGAAAATTTTAATTTCAAAAAGTATGGTGTGACCACTTTTCGAGTTATACCGGGGTGTCAACGCCCGAAAAATTCTCAAATATCATTTTTCCATCTTTTTCTCATTTTTTCATATTTTTCCTGATTTTTTTGAATTTTCCATAAATTTTCTACCTATTTTTCGTATTTTTCTGTAATTTATTTAATTTAAAACTATTTTCAAATTAAAAATTAATATTAAATTATTTTAATTTGTGGGTGGGTCCCTGGACCGGGTTTGACCCGGTCCACCCGGGTTTGACCCGGTCCACCGGAGTCGGCTGGACCGGTTCGAGCCCACCCCGACCGGGTCGGGCCCGGTTGGGCCCGGACCGGCCCAACTGAGTCGGGCCCGAACTGGCCCAGGGGTTGCACGCACGCACGCGCAAGCGTGCGTGCACCCCTCCCGCACCCCATCTTCTCCACAGAGACTCCAGTCTCTCTTGCTATTTTTTTTTTCTTCTGGTTCGGGTTAGGGTTGCTCTCCACCCCAACGCTGGTGGACTCGATGGCAAGGGACACACCCCTGCCATCTCTTCCCCCGACCTCGGTTCGGCCTCCATGGCCGAACTCCCTTCACGGCCACCATGGCCGACGCGCCAACAACAAAAAAAACCACGACTCACCTCGACCGTGACGTATCCACCTCCAGTTCTCCTTCCCGGCGCGTTCCTCCTTCTGCTCCTCCTCTCCTTTCCTTCTTTTTCCTCTCTGCCTCCATGTTCTGTGTGACGATGTGTGTACGTATGTGTGGGTGTGGGAGAGAGTGGCATGAGGGAGAAGAGAAAGTGATGATGGAGTGAGGTGGAGTGTAAATGGGGTAAACTAGTTGAGTTAATGTCATTGACTCCAAAGTGTGACACCACCGGGACACTCGCTTGTGTTTTCTTGCGTTTCAACGCTCGGTTTCACTTCCGAATCGCGATGTACGCATACCGTCGCGTCACTAGCCACCCAATATCTATCCCATAGTAGTCGTTTGACCAATCTTTTATTTAATTTATGTGTTTTAGTTTCCCGACCTAGTGTACCCACAGTTCACTCTTCAGTACCCGTCTTGACACTTTTCTCGATGCGAACACCCGTTACACTATCTTGCTCGATTCAATGATATAAATACACACATGCGATGCTAGGTAAATAACTTGATATACAGCTTCGCAAATAGGCAACCAATCACACCAAAATCACTATTTACATAGTCGGCGTGCCCTGACCTATCTACGACATCCACGTAGGTTTGAGCTTGGGGTTTTAACCTGTAATTTGTCAGTTAATCGGGGTTAATTAGAGCGGGCCGTTACAAAGACTCACACTAGTCTTAATTCATTATAGTTCCCAGTATAATGATCGACCAGGGACATTTAGGATATTTCTGTAAATACCTATGGATCTTATTATAATGTAAATATGTAAATTAATTATAATAAACAACAAATAAAATCCTCTATTTTATTTACTAAAAGTATTCATAAAGAGAGTTAATAGATTGACATATGGCACATGCCCCAACATCATCGCGGGTACTAAGGGTGTCCCGTCAGCCACTCGGCTCATATTATAAGTCTCGTGAGCAAGTGCACGCTCGAATATCTCTCCTAGTGTCCCGACACCTGAACTGACCATGTAAAAACCAATATCCGGCCTCTGTCCATCGCCAAAATGATATACATCATCAACATCCTCCTTGACAAGATCTCCGACGAACTACCTTAAATAGCCATATCTGTCTCGATAGTTCATCACCGTCTCGTCGGCTCCCTGTCTCAAATTCATGGATTCCTTCTGCAACCTCTTCATCACTGCGGGTGGGAAGTACTGTTGATATAACTTAGTCTTGAAGGCATCCCAAAACTCAAACTCGCCCTCAACAGCTATCGCCACACGCCACCACTCATCGGCATCTCGTTGCAATGTGTATGACGATATCTTAGCTCTGAGTTTATCCTCAATCTACAAGACTTGAAATTTTGGACGCGACTTTTACAGGGTTTTTACCTCAAAAAGCGCGAATTTGACAAATTGGTCTCGAATTCTATTTCGACCAATTGAGGAATTTTAAATAATAAATTGTGAATCTAAATTGATAACTTGGCAAATGTTAGGATCGTAAATGAACTATTACAGGGTATTGGGTGCGTACATCAACGTGACGAGAAGCCGGATAGCTTAGGAGTTGTTGTATATGTAAGTAAACAGATTGAGACATTTATTTACATCTATTTATTCTTAGTTATTCAAACTGAATTACCTTTGAAATCCATATGTTATGGCTTGTTTAGTTCTCGTTTTATGATGTTGTTCACAGCATACTCTGTTGTGTATATCATTGATTCCACTACCTGTACTTTTTCATGTTGATTGTTGTGTTTGTCATTGTTCAGTTCTCCACTACCTTGCATGACACAAGGGGTAACGTGCCTCGAACAGGGGAACCGGACCTCGGGGTTTGTTGGCGCAAGAATAATTGGAGTGAACAGGACAAGTTTTAAAACTCAGGTATGTTAGCAAGTCTACATTATGTGGCGGCCCTCACCGTCCCGGGGTGATGTGTCTTTGTGTATGCATTACTAGCTGGCCCTACTACACGTGTATGGCACCCGCCCGTCATTTTTCTGTATCGAAATGTATCCACTTGTGTGTTTACAGTGTATAAATAACATATTCAGCGGAAGACGTACATAAATGCAAAAATTATTAAGAATCGATTAAACAAAACCTAGTGTGGAAAAACCCTGAAAAGTACTGTGTATAAAGGTAGATGACTGTACCATGTAAAGTATTTATGTACAATGTCATGTCACTCCCAAGTTCCCAAAAGAATCAAAGTATCAAAGTAATCACACGTACAAGTAATCCTCAGAGGTAGGCAGACAGAGGTAGTCGCCTAAGATCCCCTTGCTTTACTTGTACTCGGATCTGCACTCAATCATCACAAAAGAAAATGGACGACGAGTCCAGCAAGTAAAATCCCAAGGAACTCCTCCGAGCATTCATATAAATAAGTAGAAGTCAATAAATACTATTAAATAAACATGCAGAATGTGAACAGATAACAGTAAGTAGGGCATCGCATGCATATATAACAATAAAGTGCAAATGTGTGTGCATGTTCTAGTCAGACTAAACCATACTTCGGGATTCCCTTCCAGGATCCAACTAGTGGGTGCACCCAACTAGCTATCACCTAATCTCTCTCGGTGGCCGGCATAGACCTACGACGCACTGACGCATGTAGCAGTTCAATAGCTCGGGTCATTATCCATCGAGAACTCCTGATACGCATGCTAGGGTCTATAATGCATAGACACACAACGAAAAACCCGGTGGAAGTAACTCAACCAACAGTGCAAACAACGCAAGATATAGATATAGGAAAAATCACACGGAATACTGAAATTGAATGGAATTAAAAGCAAAATAAATACTTAATAGTTTTTCCATTGGGTTTTACAAAACTCATAACGCACTCTAATACCTCGTAATCAATCCCTGGGTCCAAGTCCACTGAGTCCTTGGTCGCCAATTGATCACCCATGTCAACCTATTTCCATTTATCAATAATTTAATTTAGCATGACAATTTACAACAAATTTCTAAAAAAACTTAGGCCAAATTGTCCATTTTGCGCTTTTCGAGGCAAAACCCCGCAAAAAGTTGCTTCCAACATTCCCACATATTTTCTTTTCATAGAACCTTACAGTTTCTATTTATTTTATCGAAATATTTTTTTTTTGGATTTTCCCAATTTTCTTTTCGAAATTTCTCCAAATTTTTCTTCTCTTTTTCTTTTTTTCTCTTTTTTTTTTTTAAATTTTGTTCGGGTCAGGTTGACCCAAATGAGTCGGACATGGGCCGAGCTTGGCTCGTTCTTGGCCGGGCCGATACAGGGGGATGCACGCGCCCACGCGTATGCACCATCTTCCCCGATCGAACCACTGGTTCGATCGGGAGCATAACATTTTTTTCTTTTCCTCCGTGGTTTGGGTTGGGGTTGCTCTCCACCCCAACCCCGGTGAACCCATGTCTCGCCACCACGGTCAAACCGAAACTTACAAAAACAACGAGGACTTACCTCGATCGTGACGTCTCTACCTTCTCTTATCTCCTTCCTAGCTTCTTCTTCTCCTCCCCCCTTCGTGTTCCTTCTTCCCTTTCTCGGCCTCCTTAGGGTGTGTGTGTTTGTGAGGTGAGAGAAAAGGTGGTGGTGAGGTATAGATAAGGATAAGTGATGTTGACTTTGTGTTCTTGACACCACAGTGCGACACAGCTAGGACACTCGCCCATGCTTTCGATCGTTTCGACCCCTGGTTTCGCGTCCGAACCGCAATATGCGCATACCGCCGCGTCACTAGCCGCATAATACTCATTTTATATTAGTTATTTTGCCAATTTTTATATAATTTGTGTATTTTAGTTTCTCCGACCTAATATTCGGTCCCGTTAACTACCTGATACCAGTGAAGACATGCATATCGAGGCGAATACAGTTCTCACAAATCTCGCACGTATTTTTATGCAACATACACACATGCGGTATATTTCAATAAATCTCACCTCAAATAAGCATCCAACACACAATAACTAGCATACCTAAGTCCCCGTGTGTCCTAGCCTACCGCAGCGTCCACGTAGACCCGAGCTGGCCTCCACGTTTGTAAATCTAAGAAACATTAATAAAATGGGCTGTTACAGTTCTTCCCAACTAAATAAAATTTCATCCCGAGATTTAACTGTAACTGAAGTCTCATACCAGATAAGAGCTGAGGGTATCGTGTCCTCATCGTCGACTCGAGCTCCTAGGTGAGTCCATCCGTCCTATGACGCTGCCAACGAACCAAGACCTTCGCGAGTTCCCTGTTATGGAGAACATGTACTCGACAATCGACGATCTCTATCGGTCTCTCCTCATAGGTCACTTCAGGCTGTATCTTCACATGTCCCAACTCAATCGTCATTCTCGGCCTTGACCTAGCGAGTCTTAACATGGAAATGTGAAATGTCGGATGAGGCCCAGCTAACTCGGCAGGTAACTCCAACCGATATGCAACAGTGCCTACTTTCTGTGCAATCCGGTATGGCCCAATGTATCTCGATGCCAGTTTTCCCTTAATGTCAAATCTCTATTGATCTTTCCAAGGACATACCTTTAGATACACCATATCGCCCTCGTCATAGCTCAGACCCTCGCGATACCTATCTGAGTATTTCATGTTTATCTTATGCAGCTCGCAGCTTCTGAAGAATTTGTCAGATTTTCTCTGTGTGATCAATAACTATCTCAGGTCCTACTGTCACTTTATCTTTTGGCTCTGCCTAATACACAGCTGATCTACAGGGCCTCCCATATAGTGCCTCAAATCATGGTACATCTTGGTCCGACCAGGATGAATTGTATAACGGGACTGGTGCGCATTTTCCAAAATCTAGTCCCGTATCCTGATCCGCAGGTATCCACAATCTCCCTCGATATCTCAAACACCAATCTGTGGTTTATGCCCAATTAGTGCATTCCAAATTTGGTGACAGACCACTGACCCGCTCATAGAGCCCATCAGCCCTCTGACACTCGGTAACCTGTTCAATCGATACGGTCGGTATCCTCAAGTGACAACAAATATGTTGTTCCAACATAGTCGACAACTCGGCCATGCACATAACTGATGCTGCCTGTAATAAACCATTCTCGTAAATCATCTGCTACAGAACAATCTGATCGTTAAGTCAACTCCTGCTCGATGCGTCTGCTACAACGTTCACTTTGCCAGGGTGATACTCAATAGCGAAGTCGTAGTCCTCAACAACTTCAGCCATCAACGCTGGCGCATATTCAGATCCCTTTGAGTGAAAATGTATCGTAAATTCTGGTGATCTGCATACAACACGAATCGCTATCTATAGAGATAGTGCCTCCAAGCCTTCTGTGCAAAGACGACTGCTGCAAGCTCCAGGTCGTACACGGGATAATTCACCTCGTAGGGTCTCAATCGCCTGGAAAGATAGGCAACTGGTCTACCATCCTGCATCAACACACATCCAAAACCAATGCCCGATGAATTTGTATATACTGTCAAGGTCTTGCCCGCCTCCGGCAATGTCGATACTGGTGCAGATGTCTATCTCCACTTTAATTCACAAAAGGCCTGCTCACACTCATTTGACCAGTCAAATTTGACATCTTTCTTAGTCAATCATGTCATCGGCGCTGCAATCGAGGAAAAATCCTGCACAAATCGCTGGTAGTATCTGATCAGTCCAAGAAAACTCCATATATCAACCAAAGACTCAGGCGTCTTCCAATAAATGATCACCTAAATCTTTTCTGAATCCACTGAGATACCCTGCTCACTGATGACATGGCCTAAAAATATCCCTGCGCTTAGCCAAAAGTCTCACTTACTAAACTTGGCGTACAGTCGGTGCTCTCTTAGTGTCATCAAAACTATCCTGAAATGTCCCTCGTGATCCTCATGAGTCCTGCTATAGATCAAGATATCGTCGATGAATACGATGACGAATCTGTCCAAATACGGCCTCAAGACCCAGTGCATCAGATCCATGAAAATCGCTAGAGTGTTCGTCAGCTCAAAGGCATGACTGTGAACTCAAATAACCCGTATCTCGTGTTGAAAGCAGTTTTCTGGATATCATGTTCTCGAATCCTCAACTGGTGATAACCTGAGCGAAGGTTAATCTTCGAGAAAAATCTGACACCAGTCAGCCGGTCAAACAAATTATCAATCCTAGGAAGTGGGTAACGGTTCCTCATAGTTACCTGATTCAACTTCCTATAGTCTATGCACATCCTAATCGTACCATCCTTCTTCTTCACAAACAATACTAGAGCTCCTCAAGGTGCCATACTAGGGTAAATGAAACCTTTCTCCAATAGCTCATCCAACTGTCGTCTCACCTCCTCCTACTCCGCTGGTGCCATCTGGTAAGGTCGACTAGCAATAGGCTGCGTCCCTAGTATCAACTCGATTACGAACTCAACAGCTCGTAGAGGTGGCAATCCTGGTAAATCATCTAGAAATACATCGATAAAATCTCAAACCACCAGAACGTCTTCAATCCGGACCTCCGTTCGAACCTCCGGTTCAACTATCACCGCGAACGCCTCCATCCCCTGCACTGTAGCTAGTCGGCCTCTCGTGATAGGTAAGTCAGTTGCCGATCCAAATAATACGAACTCCAGTATTTCAGGAATATGAGACTCTATCCTCTTGCCGTAACAATTTATCCATGCATGATAAGATGTTAACCAATTCATCCCGAGCAGTGTGTCAAACTCTAAGTATTCCAATACTCGAAGATCCGCTGGTAGTTGATGTCCATCCATCTCTATCATCACGTCTCGACATATTCAGTTAGGGTATATCTTATCCCCAGCAGTCGTACTGAGGACAAGATGTGGCTCTAGTGTCTGTTTAACAAACCCTAACAATCCAACAATACATCCAGCAAGAAACGATAAAGTACTACCAGAATCAAACGTAGCATGTACGTGGCGACCAAATATAAGTAATGTACTTCCAATAAGCTGCCTAGTTGTCCGGCTATTTTGCTATGCTAAAGCATGCGCTCTATCTCTGGCCTTGTCTGACCCTCGCCGTGGCGATGGTAGTATCCGACAGTCAGCCCTCAAGTGTTCCCTCTGCCCATACTAGTGGCATCTATGGCTCTCCAGTCTACCCGTCTGTCTGTCTCCAGATCTCGAACCCTGACCCCGATCTACCTGACCCCTGTCACGTCCCCCTGATCTCGACCCTGACGGTACTCGTGTGGTTGTGCCCTATGTCGATCCACTGGTGCTAAGGTGATAGCATGAACTGGCTGTGGCTCCTCATATCGGAACTGACTAATATGAAACTCGTCCCAGTAGCCCCTATCCCGTCTATCATCTCTTCGACCTCTATCCGGACGATCCATCGGTATCTTCTACCTCTGACTAGACTGAGAACTCTGCTTTGACTGTACCTCCCTACCTGTCACACGTCGGCCAACCCTCTGCAGTATGTAGGTCTCATGGGCCAATGCCTTGTCAAAGATCTCCTACAGTGTAGTGGCTCCGGTTGAGACAACTGCTGACGCAATCTTATCATCAACCCCTCGGGTGAAATAATAAATCTATAAGTGCTCTGCCCCAACGACATCCAGAGAGAACTGAAACAGATGACGGAACCTCTCCATATACTGCATCATAGTCCGACTACCTTGTCTCAAGGCTACGAACACCCCCCTCAGCCTCAACCTAACCCTCGTAGGTATGTACTGATCGTAGAATAGCTCCCTAAACTCAGCCCATGTCGTTGGTTCTGGATGAGTATATGTATATGTTGTCCGCCAGACTGTCGCATGCCCTCTCAAACAGGCTCCCGAAAGTTGTACATGTATTATCTCATTGTTCCTCATCAACTTATGGAAACGCTGATGAGACATTATCCATCTCCCCTGCAGCCTCAGGGTCACCGCCTCCATAAAAAATCCAGTCTGGAACTTTGAAATCTCCCTCGATAACCTCGTCTCTGGTGCTAGGACGAATGTCGATGTAGTTGGAGTATCAGCAGTGGGGGTGGCAGTAGCCTAGTCCGTCGTCGTGGGTGGAGGCATAAGACTCGATGTCTCCAAAGGAACAACAACTGCGGTAGCTGTCTCTGTGGGTGCCTCTACCGCTACCCCTTGAACTTGCGTCTGGGGTACCACTGGAACAACAGCTGACCCAGCCGGTATGGTCACAGCTATTGGCTCTCTAGCTGAAGTGAGTGCCACCAGTCCTGTGGTCTGCTCTCATAATAGCCGTAATACCTCGACCATCTGTGTCTCCTGTGCCGAGAGTCTATCCTCCACACTCGCCGTAACTGGGACATCCTTAACTACATCACTAGTCTGTCCAATCTCAACTGGATTACAAGACTGTCCGCCCATATTTTGCATCGAGAATGCGCTCAGAATAAGTCTCGAGGTATATATGTATTATAAAATGATATACCCGATATGAGATTCTTTTAAGCAGAAGTTCTATCGGCAGTATTTTCGCCTTCAATAATGAAGAGATTAAGGAAATAGTTCATGGATTTGAGCTATGGACTAGAGGAGCCTGTGATGCAGTACATAGACAAATATGATTATCTGCGCCAGTTTGCTGGGGACTTGGTGAGAGATGAGTCTGAGAACGTGTACCATTTCGGTGATGGACTCAGGCTAGAAATTAGCTATTATGTAGTCAGTACATGTGCTAGGACACTCACTGAGATCTACGAGCGAGCCCTCGCGCATGAGACATACTATCTGGGTAGAGTTGTCGATGGTAGAGCACTCGGTCCAGTGTTATCTGCAGAGCAGGCCATGAAGTATGAGAGACGGAGACAGAGAGGTAAGGGAGTAAGGGGATAGAACAATGGTGCTCAGGGTTTGGAGACAACCACTCACCTATTGGCAGTGCCTCCTATATCATCCATTGCTCCATCATAGAGCATTGTAGGCATACCTCCCTTGCCACCTCCCATCAAACCAGCATTACTACCTCCCACCGTTCCTGCACTTCCCGCCCCACATGCTCCACGGCAGCAGCCGCGGGGTGGTAGAGGCCGAGGCAGACGCAGAGGTCGAGATACTAGACAAAGACAAGGATAATCGTAGAGACATGGTTAGTATCAGGCACAGGGCCAGTCTCAAACTCAGGGTCAGCATAGACTACTTCCATGCTATAAATGCAGACAGGTTAGACACATAGTGAAAAAGTGCTCGCATCCTGCAGTAATGTATGCACAGCAAGCCCGAGAGATGGTTCATATGGTAGCCCAACCAGATGCTGACGTTATACGAGGTCTTATTGATTGTACAATTTTCATTTGCGGTAGATATTTATATGTTTTATTTGATTTTAGCTATACCGTATCTTGCATTACTGGTTGCATGGTAGACATCCTAGGGTTGAGACTTGTTAGGCTTGACATGTATTTGATTTTGAGCATTGTAGCTTGGGAAAATGTTTACCCTAATAACTTTGTTGCAGGATGTCTGGTCGAGATAGATGGGGTAGAATTACCTGCTGATTTTAGAGTCCTCGAATTTTTGGAGTTCGACGCCATTTTAAGGATGGAGTAGTTAGTTGCATACCATGCTCGTATCGACTGTTTCAGTAAGACAATGATATATAAGATCCCAAGGCGTCTGACGTTCACCTATAAAGTTAGTTCAGCGAGGACAGCAGGTATGAGAGGTAGACCTGCAACTATTGAGGAGATGGAACCGTTGATTTCCTTATACACTGTACTAGAAAGTTGGGGACCTAAGTTGGAGGACATACCGATTGTTAGAGAGTTTTCTAATGTCTTTCCGAATGATTTACTTAGTTTACCGCCACCACGAGAGATTGATTTCATTATTGAGCTGGTACCAGGTACTAAATCGATTTCCATACCACCATATCGGATGGCACCATGAGAGTTAGAGGAGTTGAATACTTAACTTCAGGATTTGGGGTAGGAAGGATTCATCACACCTTCTATGTCGCCACGGGGAGCACCCGTCCTTTTTGCGAAGAAAGAATTGGTACTTTGAGACTTTGTATCGACTACTGACAGTTTAACAAAGTCACCATTAGGAACAAATATCCACTCCCGAGGATTGATGATTTATTTGATCAGCTGAGAGGAGCACAATTTTTCTCTAAAATAGACATGCGATCAGGGTATCATTAGCTTAAGATAAGGGATGATGATAGGTCCATTACAGATTTCAACACGAGATATGGACATTTTCAGTCCACGATCATGCCATTTGGGCTTACTAATGCTCCAGCAGTGTTTATGAATCTGATGCATCGAGTTTTCAGACCGTTTCTCGACCGTTTCGTGATAGTCTTCATGGATGATATATCGATATACTCGAAAACGAGGGAGGATCACGAGCAACATCTCAAAGAGACGTTGCAGACCTTGAGAGAACATAGACTGTACGCAAGATTCAGTAAATGTGAATTCTAGCTCTCAGAGGTCAAATTTTTTAGGGATGTTGTCAGAGCAGCAGAGATATCAGTGGATCCAGCCAAGATTCAGGCAATTATGGATTGGCCAGCACCGACTTTAGTAACTGAAATCATGAGTTTTCTGAGTTTGGTAGGGTATTATCACCGATTTGTGAAGGATTTCTAGAAAATTGCTTCACCACTTACTAGATTGACCTAGAAAGATGTTAGATTTGAGTGGACTGAGGATTCTAAGGAGGCATTCACTCCGTTGAAGAGATTATTGCCTACTGCACTAGTATTAGTGTTACCAGAGGTTGGACATGGATTTTCAGTGTATGATGTATGTTGATGCAGGGTGTTAGTACAATAGCTTATGCATCTAAATAGTTGAAGGTACATGAGAAAAATTATCCGATGCATGACTTGGAGCTAGCAGCAGTAGTGCTTGCACTGAAAATATGGAGACATTATCTATATGGAGAGAAATTTATAATTTTACTGATCATAAGAGTCTAAAGTATCTCTTCACACAAAAGGAACTTAATATGAGACAGCACAGGTGGTTAGAGTTTCTGAAGGATTAAGATTTTTCCTTGGAGTATCATCTAGGAAAAACGAACGTAATCGCAGATGCGCTGAGTCAGATACTTGTTGGAGATGCGGAGGTTCCTACTAAGACTCAAGTTGAGATTTGCGCTCAGATGATATTACAGACCGTGTCTACACAAAGAGTGTCAGAGGGTCAGAGGACCGACATGTTGTACTCAAGGTTTAGTGAGTTGGCGCAGAGTGAATTTTATTGATTGGACGGAGACGTCTAACTAGTGTTTGTGATTTAGGGCCTGTGACGGCCCCAAATTCCGAGGCAAACCGGGCATCGCCACGTCGCCAGACACGTCACTGCACACTTAATTTTGACTGTCTGTGACCTACACCTTTATACATACCTTATTCGCCTTAACTTAGTATTTATGGAAAATTTCATGGATATTCACATTAAATTGACTAAAGTAAGTTGTTCACGATTTATAAAATTATTAAATATCAAGCGGAAGCCTTTTAAAAACATGCAAACGTCGTATGAAAGAAAAGTTTGCATTTGTATAATTAACCCTATAGTGTGGAATCCCGGCAATAGATACCATGTATATCGAGAGCAACAAGGTACTAAAGATGAGCAGATACATGTATCAGGTATACAAGTCTTTCCCAAAAAGTTCATAAAACAGTAAATAAATACGTACAACACCTACACAAATGACGGGCAGTCATATCATTACAATTACTATCACACACGATGAACCCATAAGTTGATTAATTTTGATAAATAAAGCACTAACAATATGATTTGATAAGGCTTAATATAATGTGAGTTAATTGAATAATAAAAAACGTAGAGTTTGAACTAAATAATGAGGACCATAAGATGGACATCAAGAGGATCACTGTGAGTAGTTCTAGGAAATGAGTGTGTTAATGGAGTTATCAGGTGGTGTGGGACAACATGAAATAATAGCACAAGATAATCTTCGGGATACAACACACATTTGATTCCAACCAAACATATATAAACCAAGTTAGTGGGATTTTTAACCAAACCACTTACAAACTCTCATGCAAAAACTAGAGAACCTGAGATTTGGAGAAAATCTAAGCTGGAAATGCAACACCTTAGAGGAAAAATAAAGTGATCCAACCTAGGTAATCATCTTCTTCATCTCCTACAATCTTCAATGACATTTTTGGTATGTTTTAGAGAAATTCGAGTTTTGATGATTAGACATCTGGTTTTTTGTGAGAACTTAGCGGATGCTACATTTACTATCATGGCATCAGTTTTTGATTAAATGGCTTCATTGACTTTAAATCATGTGCTATACAATTCTTTATTATCGAGATATCTAGTCAAAGATATAGCTTGTTATTAGGTAGATGTATGATGGTATTGTAATCTATTTTCCTTTATGCATTAAGTATGCATTACATTTGTTGGATTCCTAAACCATGTCATTTCTTGGGTTATGAAAGTAGTTATTATCTAGGACCATGATATGATATAGATCTGCATGACACACGGGTCACTAGACTTCCGTGGTTGTCAGGATCGAACCACTAGCTTGTACAGTACATGAGGTATAGGACCCGAGTTTGTTGGTAAGTATACATCACATGTGAGGAGCACTTGCGACTATTTATATACGGAAAGGGCATTTGTAATGATGTGAAAGCATCTTGAAAGAATTGATTAAGCCTTAATAGTTGAATAAGGTTGATGTGATGTAACTAACGACTGACCGACCCTATGTAATAGCCCAAATTAATCAAATTAGGATTAGCGTTAATCTCGAGGATTAACGATCATAATTCGGGCGTTACGTGGACAACTCGGTTGACTCGGACACGAGAATCGAGGGAATATATTATTTGTGGATGATGGACATGTATGTGGTGGTTAAAAATATTAGTATTATTATATTACACCACATGTATGTATGTTGCTAACGGAAAGTTTATGTGACGGGTGTTCGCTTCGAAAGGCGTATCAACTCGAGTATTGAGTAGGCAAACTACGGATAAACTTTGAAACTTGACTAATTCACGTTAATATGACTAAATAATTCGGTTAAAATGGGTAATGTAACTATAGGCTAAGATGATTCAATTAAAACAACAGGTTGTGGCGTACCTTGAAATGCGTCCTACGCCTAATAAGCTCTACGGTATATCAATTATCGAAATAAAACAAATCATATACACAACGAGAATTTAAAACCTTTTTCGATAACCAAAATAAGATGTACAATATTAAAAAAAAAATCAGAATAAACCTCGGTTATATAAATTATCCATCCCATATGATATTACAAAACTCTAATTCAATATCAATATATAAGACTAGAGAAATTCATTATATCGAAGAGAAGTTCAAGACTCTTATAACTTCTCCATCCTGTAGTCATAGCGTTTGTCAAATCTACCTGTAATGTTAATTGGAGTGAGTGCTCCAACTTGCTCAATAAGTAGGGACTCATAGTAATCATCAAAATTGCATATAATATTCAAGGATATCATGCAATAACAACATGCACCAATGATATCTAACAAGAATATGGAAATCATATAAATTCAACACATAATCAAATGCAAAGCAAATGTTTTTGGACTATTAAACTGTGATCCCTATTTTACTTATAAAACTAGGGCCGATTACCCACCGACATAATTAATACGATTACTTGACCAACATATTGGCTGATATGCTCTCTAGCCCATCCATTAATGCCCAGTGGTTCTATCCCAAACCTTCTAATATATGTAATCCTTACAACCTATTGAATTAAGCAGGAATTATACATAGGCCGCGAAGGGAACCCATCTCCTATAAACCTATTCTAAAAACTAGGGGTTATAGCATGGTTACATTACACACCGTTTTCCATTTATTGAAATCCATCATAGTATACATAGTTCCCCCATTCCATTCCAACGACTACATGAGCTATATATACTAAATAGCAGGCAATATTGATAAATAAGCGAATCTGTACTTACTTCGATCTAAGTTTTTTCAAATTTCCCAAAATCCTTTAGTTTCCAGTCATCTCACGTTTCATCCATGTTCCTCAACTTATCACCAATCATTTGGGATCAACATAAGTTCAATACACTATGTTCAGAACCCCCAGACCAGTCCTTAAGTCTCCCAAAAATTATTCATAAAACACAGCACAGTTGTTGGTTTCAGGGGTTTGATAGCGCACTACATGACATGGATAACGCACTATCCATAAGTCAATCATCGTCCCCAGTACGCGTAACGCACTATGGATAGTGCCTAGTGCTATGCGCACCAGACTTAAAACAGCAGCATACCTTTGCTAATCCAAATCGATCCAAGCCACATCCAAACTCAACAATTACACTCGCAAATGATCTGAGAGGACCTCTAATGAGGTTATAAACCAATTCAAATAAATAACAACCTCGATTCAACAAGTTTTGATCATCACCACCGAATTGAACTTCAACAAACTTGAAAACCAAACTTACCAAAGTGATGATCCTAAGCTTGTAATCCATTTAAGCTCCTCAACTTTGTTGAATTCGGCTTCCGGAATGATCTCCCTAGATTCGAATCAAGCTCGAGTCTCCTCTTCTTTTCGAACGATCGAATTGTGAGGATAAGAATGAGTTTTTGTTTTTATATGTGGATTTCCTCGAAATTCGCGTTACATTATCTCGAGACCGATCGCATGGATGATGGGTTAAAGTGACACTCCTTAAAGTGACACAAACTATAACACATCTTATACTTACGCTTCATTCAAGATGATTCGATAATCCATATATTTTCAATATTCTTTTATTTTCCAATATATATTTATATATTTTAAAACATATAAATATATATATCTATCATGTATTATTCACCAATAAACTTACCGGACGTGCCTACAAATGTCCTTAAGCATGCACACTCGTGCCTCGACTCCCTCATCACACTTGGTGTCCTGGTAAACCATTGTTTATTGTGTGTTTTGCATTTCACAGGCTTGTGTATAATTTCCTTACTATTCCGCAACTTATATATAAATTGATTTAACAATTCAAACAAACACCATACATCATGCAAACGCACACCCACGCTAATCGAGGTATGCCAAACTTAACCACAAGCTGAGCTCGAGTTAATTAGGATTTGGATTAGTACTAATCACCAACTTAAAGTAATGGGTCATTACAGTCTCCCCAACTTAAAGCAATTTAATCCTCGAAATTAAAGTAATATGAAATTACCTGCAATTTTAAAGAGAAATGGAAAATTGTTTATCATACTTCTGCTCTCAAGTTAGTTCTTCATTTTTGTGAAATACCTATTTCACTATAACTAAAGAAATCTCATTGGTTCTCAGCTTTTTAAAATCTTACGATTAAGTAACCCACTTGATTGCTATTCGTAAGATGAGTCTTCCCGAAAATCACATTCACTCAAACCAATCCTTGGAATGAACTGAGTCTCCGTTTTATTAACATAGATTATGGAAGACGTTAATAACTCCGACTTAGCTGAGTAGGCAATTTTAACTTTTAAGTACTAGGATTAATCTGTTCCTACACTTTGAACAATTCAATACATCTTGAAACTAGCTTACCTTACAGTCCAAACCTATACAACTCCTTTCATATGTGAGATTTTCAACAGAACCTATTTGTCCTTTGAAAGCTCAAACCACCTATGATATTTATCAGCGTATCTCTTCTATTTTAATTGTGTCGTAGTCAAGTGATAGCTAATCTGCTACCTTTTCCTATGTATAGTTCTAAATTAATTCTGCCTCCAATGAACTCGCATCTCAACCCCTATCCAAACACTCAGGTGAATGACATGGTTGATCATACATAGTTTCAGAGGAGTATTCCATTCTAGCTTAACAGTTGTTTTTATAATTGAACTTAAATAGAGATATGTATCTCTACCAGTTATTATTAAGCTTCAAGACACAAGCTTAAAGTATATCCTCTAGCACCAAAATCAATTACTCCAGTTACCCATCAGTCTACCGATAGTATACCATACAGAGTTTAAGATTAGTTCCATAGCTGTCACAACAATTCACTTCATCCTCTGGATGTGAATCTCATATCTCTATCCAAAATAGTCGACATCGAAGCACTCTAAAATCTAACACTTTATGTATGTATATTTTGCATAAACAATCAAGAGGATTTCACATAGAAACTGGCAAGAAATGCGTAGACTTTATCAATTGTTAACTACAATTTTTATCGTATTGTGCTTACGCGAACTTAGAGATAAACTGGAAACAAAATCCATCGATCTATGTTCTCATTTCCATTCAGGAATAGGCAGCGAATACAATAAACCTTTGGTTTCCGTGCTCAGCCCTAACTTGCTGACATATCTCATATCTCTTTATTAGCCCTACAACATCATTTTTTTCATCCCGGGTTAACAATAAATAAAGGTGCCTCATTTCATGATATTCTTTACTGCTATCTGAATGAATATAGTAAAAAGATCTATGAGATTTCCATAGCACTTCCTACCTCACTTAACCTTGAACTAGAATCTATAATCTATCCCTGAACTGTAACGCACCATTATCAGAAATTGACTAATCATAATAATTTAGACTTGCTTTTAACCTCTGACGATCTATATAATATTGATTAGCTTTCCGACAACCAATCACCACTGAATCTTCTCCAATTTAGTTTGAATCTGAACTTAAAAGATCATATTAGTAGCTCCAAAATTAGCTTTCTCAGTTTATGACGTTTCAGATAAACTCATACAAATAATCATCACTGTCATTTCCTCATGAAGTATAAACTGAGAAGCTCTATTAATAACTACATTTCTTCATATATCTGAGTTGCAATTGTACATTGACAGTCTGATAACACTTTTCTGTATAGCTCTAAATTAAGTCATTACTTCTTATCCCACACTGTTTGACAACAAAGTAAGGCATACAAATTTTTAAGGAAAATACCTCAATTCTATATATAGCATGTTAAAATCAATACTAGAAAACTCACATAGTAAATATTTCTTCCAGTAACTCATAATTTTCAAGTCACAAGCTCGGAAACTATATTCTCTGGAAACCATAGTCAACTTCAGATATATTGTGTTAAGATTGAGAAAAGTCCAATCCAGCTATTATACATCTCTTCCCCCCTAAGAAGCAGATTTTCGAGTCCTTACCGAAATAATAATATTGGTTCTCCACAACTCTCAACTCTTTCGCACACATACATCTCGCTTACTTTTCTACAAGGATTTAAACTACAATAATAGCAAGAAATATCTAAACTATGTCAATTTTATAATTATACCAATAACCTTCAATTGTTACCATAAATTATGTTTTTTCATCACGAATTTCTTAGCATGAGCTGTCATTCTTATTAGGCAAGAATCCCTCCAGGTTATATTACTCAGCTTCCTCTTGTTGATATATCTCATATTTTTTTATAAAATTGACACTATCAATTTTCTTCATTTCAGGTCACCAACTAGTCATTTTCATCGCAATGAATTTTGAACCTCACCTGGATAAATGTATTAAAGAACTCAACGAGATTCTTACAACATTCTTGCTTCGCTTTTCTTTCAAGTTATAATAACTTTTCTTACATGCTCAATGTTTGATCTGAGATCATTCTTTTCATCATCAATAATTAGTAGTCAACCTTGACCTACTTAATAATCTCAATCAATCTCCTTTAATAATACATCACTCTTTTAATCATCATTAGCTCAACTCCAATATGAGCTCCAAAGAATAAACTTATAGCTAATGATCCAGACAACTCGGCTGATGATGTGACCGCGTAGAACTTCCATTTGGTCATCAGTAAATATCTCGCCTAAAAGATATTACCGAGCAATTTTTATTATAACTATAGCCTTTGTCCCTTTCTTTTCAAAGCATTGTCAACACAATCACCTTGATAAGCGATGTCATAGAGTGAATTCCTAATACTTAAGAAAGTTTTAAGGTAACTTTCTTATCTTTTATTTCTATCACTCTAACAATTTTCATTTTTCAAACTTCCACAGTTTGAAATTCATTTCTTACTCTTACACTAGTCCACTGGTATCATATTTTGAGGTTATCTTTTAAAGATTTCTCTATTGGGTTTTGGGGTTCGTACGTAAAGAAAATTACAAAACAATTTTTACAAAAATTTGAACAGGATCCGAATCTAATTCCATTAAAAATGTTTAAACCATGAAATTTTAATCATACCTCAGTCGCAATATACCTTTCTGAAGGTTGATCGATCTCTAAGGCGCTGCCAATGACGAACGTCTTCTACCAGCAGTCCACATACGAACGGCGGTCAAGATTTGAAGTGCTAGCTTCGAGAGAATACCAAACTTTTTGTTTCTCTCCAAAATAATCCAGAGCGTACCAGAAAACCCTAATTCGTTTCTGAAACGAAAATATAGTTTCGGCCCTTAATCTTTCATACGTGTGTTCTAACTTAAAGCGTCTATTTATACAACCCTTGTATATAGACGGTTAAGTAAATTACACATATACCCCTACTTAAAGAAGTATAAGTGTAATTACACCACAAGGACGTTTTAGTCATGAATTTTATCATATAAAATTCATTTTTCTAAACCATCTTAAAATCTCGCAAAACCATTCTTAATGTGCGACCCAATAGGCTCATACAATGTTGACAGTGCACCAAAATACATTTTGGTATACAAGTCATAAGCGGCCTCAAGCAAGACATTATGACTAACCAAGTTGTACGAATATCAAATCGATACAACCTAATCAATAGTGTATATAACATCCTTTTGTCATACGATATCCTTTTGATCAAACATAAGGCATGGAATTGTCATCCAACATGTTCAATCGTACTAGTCTTGATCTCTAAGTAGACCGAAAACATCCAAGTGACATTGATCAATATCAATTCACTTAGACTATGCCTTTTAACAGTCTAACACTTCGAGGGATCCACTGGATATCTCTCTTTATATGAGGGGAAAATTTTATCTTGATTTCACAACTTCATCATATTACTTACATAATAATCAATCACAACCTTTATAATCGTCTGGTTAAAGACAACGTTTGATTGTGTCAAATCACTGTGTTCCTAATGTTGAAGTCTCTGGTAATCTCAAGTCAGAGGACTGAAATAATGTACCTATCATGAGAAATAGCTATGACTTAATCCATGTGATGTTCTCATAGCGGGTCGATCCAGTACTTTGTTCCCTAACAAGTACCCGTGATCTTGATTCGTATCCCTATACGTATAATCATCGTATGATCATCAATCAAGACTCACACTAGTCTTAATTCATTATAGTTCTCAGTATAATGATCGACTATGGACATTTAGGATATTTCTTTAAATACTAATGGATCTTATTATATTGTAAACATGCAAATTAATTATAATTAACAGCAAATGAAATCCTCTATTTTATTAACTAAAAGTATTCATAAACACAGTTAATGGATTGACCTAAGGCACATGCCCAAACATCCTCTAAGATTCTTATTAATCTCAAAGAATGATTAAAAGATCCTTAATCACCTTTCTTCTTAATTTACAAGTGATTCTTTATTGTATTTGGTACAACTACCATTTTAGCTATCCTGAGATTATCAATTTCTAATAGTTCTAATCCCAATTTTGGAACTATATATGTAGAAGTAATAGCTACAATTTTGCTTTCTTGTGTCATAAAACATTCCTACCTAAATCAAAAGTCTTAGATTGAACCTCTAACTTCTTCCACAATTTAAGTATTGTCTAGCAAACATTGTAGTCCGACTATACTTCCATTTTCTTTCAAGGCATTCTTGCATTTACTTTCAATTTATAACCATTTTCACACTTGAGTTAATTGAATGAATTACGCAACAATATCAGAGATCCTTATAGCAATCGTTTGTAATATCCAGTTGTTTCAAGCTTACTTTCCCCTATTTATCCTTGTGTTGAATATAGGACAATCACATATTGTCTCAATCACAGTCAAATCCCTTGATTTACTATTAATATTCAACACTCTTACCATTTATTATCCTTTGAAACTTAGCACTAGCATTTGCAAAATTTTGGTTCAAACCAATTTACCATTACCAATTCCAATTATGTACGGTAATTGCTCGCGCATTCTCCAAGTATTTAAAGATCCCATTTTATTATTGATAACTCAATAACAACTTCATACTATAGGGTTTTCCTTCACTTGATAAATTTATTTTATAAATATAGCATGAGTCCTAATAAGTTCTAGTGGTTTTGACCATCCACTTAAAATGATCCAACACCCACCTGCAATCATCTTATAAAGATATATATCCTTAGCTCTGATCATTTCACTGTGAAAATTAAGTCTCAACTACCTCTTGAGAACTTTTGATTTCATTTACTTTCAGAAGGATTTGTCAATTATGTGTAATGAATACTCATTTCAACTACTACGCAGTAATCCTTAGATTCATTGACCACTCATTCTCCCTAATTTAGACTGTACTAGTCTAATAGATCAGACTAGGATATCTTACCAACTTACCGCTATATTCTGGATTTGATTATCGTTTATTGACAAACCACTTGTTATTCTCATATAGATTCACACCATGACTAGAATATGAACTTTTTAACAACTTATGAAGTATAACTGCAATAGTAGTTTCTTACGTTAGACTTTTATCATTAACCACTAATTTGTTTATTGAATAACTTTCATTACTTCCACACCAGTCTCAATACTAGTATTAAATCACCTCTCAAAGTGGTACGCCATCTTTGAGTTTCTTCAAAAGTCATTCAGTATTTCATTATTTTATAATTTTCATTCTCCTAATACACACCTCAAGGTCTTGATCCAATAGATACTTCTTCACCGACTATTATTTATCTAAAAATATCAGTAAGAACAAATACCATTGAAAATGTTACTCGGAGAAGAATTATATTTCATCTTTGTAACTTTTCTTATATCTTTCCTTTTTGTCTCCTCGAGGTTAAGATTCTCCGAAGCTCTTACCCCAACACTTTCTTATATCATGAGAAATGGATGGACTTCAATCTTCTTATTTCCGTTCAGGAAAAACATACCTTCATATCTACCACGTAGATATAGTATACACAATAAATAACATATCTCGGTCTTTTATCTTTTGGTTACCCCCCTAAAATCAAAATAAAAACCATTTATCAAATACTAAGCTTATTCATAACTCGAGACGACTCTTCGAGTCAATAAACTTAGGTTCTATTATTAAGGTAATCTGAGTACTTTAAAATTTAAAGTAGTCGTTTACTTATTTCGAACACCATTCAAAAGCGAATGTAAGATCATATCTTTGTCCATTATACCCAACTGTATCACTGTTACCACTTTATCCCCAAAGGTGATCAACCATAAACTCTGGTACCACATTGTATTAGAGTTATTCCTTGATTCTAATAAATCATTGCTAACCAAGGCTTTAAAACCTAAAGCTTTGATACCAAACTGTATCAGAGCTATTCCTTGATTCTAATAAATCATTATTCCAAGATTTATAAACCATGGCTAACCAAGGATTTAAAAACCATGGCTCTGATACCAAACTGTATCATCCCCTAACCTAATTAGGGCAATACACGGCTTGAAACCCTAATTAAGCCCAAATTACCCTTAGTAGACTTAACTAGAGCCAGTAGCCTTACCATCTACACCTGATAAGCACTACTGTATATCGATTATCGAAATAAAACAAATCATATACGCAGTAGAAATTTAAAACTTTTTTCGCTAACCAAAATAAGATATACACTATTAAAACAAAACTAGAATAAACCTCGATTATATAAATCACCCATCTCATGTGATATTACAAAATTGTAATTCAACACTAATATATAATACCAGAGACAGTCATTACATCGAAGAGAAGTTTAAGACTCATATAACTTCTCCATCCCGTAGTCGTAGCGTTTGTCGAATCTACCTGTAATGTTAATTGGGGTGAGCGCTCCAACTTGCTCAGTAAGTAGGGATTTACACTAATTATCAACATTCCATATAATATTTAAGGACATCATGCAATAACAACATGCACCAATGATATCTAATAAGAATATGGAAATCGTATAAATTCAATACATAATAAGATGCAAAGCAAATGTTTTTGGACTATTCCACTGTAATCCCCATTTTATTTATAAAACTAGTGTCGATTACCCACCGACACCATTAATACAATTGCTAGACTAATATATTAGCCAATATGCTCTCTAGCCCATCCATTAATGCCCAGTGGTTCTATCACAAACCCTCTAATGTGTATTTAATCTCTACAACCTATTGAATTGAGCAAGAGTTATATATAAGCCGGGAAGGGAACCTATCTCCTATAAACCTATTCTAAAAACTAGGAGTTATAGCATGGTTACGTTACACACCATTTTCTATTTATTGAAATCCATCATAGTATACATAGTTCCCCCATTCCATTCCAACAACTACATGAGCTATATATACTAAATAGCCAGGCAATATTGATAAATAAGCGAATCCGTACTTACTTCAGTCTAAGTCCTTGTCCAATTTCCCAAAATCCTTTAGTTTCCAGTCATCTCACGTTTCATTGGTGTTCCTCTACCTATCACATATCATTTTGGATCAATATAGGTTCAATACACTATGTTTAGAACCCCTAGACCAGTTCCTAAGTCCCCCAAAAATTATTCATAAAACACAGCATAATTGCTGGTTTAAGGGGTTTGATAGCGCCTTACATGACATAGATAGCGTGTTATCCATAAGTCGATCATCTTCCCCAATACGTGTATCACTCTATGAACAGTGCCTAGAGCGCTATGCACACCAGACCTACAACAACACCATACCTTTATTGATCCAAATCGATCAAAACCACATCCAAACTTAACAATTATACTCCTAAATGATCCGGGAGGACCTATAATGAGGTTATAAACCAATTCAAATCAACAGCAACCTCAATTCAATAATTTTTTATCATCACCACTGAATTGAACTTCAACGAACTTGAAAACCAAACATAAAGAGAAACGAAAGCTTCCATCTCCGAAGCAAAGTGATGATCACTAGCTTCTAATCCGTTTAAGCTCCTCAACTTTATCGAATTCGACTTCTGGAATGATCTCCCTCGATTCGAATCGAACCCGAGCCTCCTCTTCTTCTCGAACGATCGAATTGTGAGGATAAGAATGAGTTTTTATTTTTATATATGAATTTTTATCGAGAAACGAGTCACACTATCTCGAGAACGATTGCGTGGTTGATGCGTTAGAGTGACACTCCTTAAAGTGACACGAACGCTGACACATCTTGTACTTACGCTTCATTCAAAATGATCTGATAATCCATATATTTTAATATTCTTATATTTTCCAATATATATTTATATATTTAAAAACATATAATTGTATATCGCGTATTATTCACCAATAAACTTACCGAATGTGTGTACTAGTGTTCTTAAGCGCGCACACTCCTGCCACGACTCCCTCGTCACATTCGGTGTTCTGGTAAACCATTGTTTATTATGTATTTTTCATTTTATAGGCTTGTGTATAATTTCCTTATTATTCCACAACCTATATTTAAATTGATTTAAAAATTCAAACAAACACTAGACATCATGCAAATGCATGCACACGCTAATCGAGGTATGCCGAACTTAACCACGAGTAGAACTCGGGTTAATTAGGATTTGGATTAGTACTAATCACCAGCTTAAGGTAACGGGTCATTACAGCAAACTTATAAAATGAGAAGAAACAATAAGCCATAGCATGTAGAATACAAAGGACAATTTAGTTCAATTAACTGAAAATGAATAGCAAAATAGGAATTAAATGTAAGTAAATATCTCAATCAGTTTACTTACAATCCACGCAAATTTATAGCTAATTTGGCCTCCCGATACCTTAAAACACGTATTCGAAACCCCCGATACTTTTCTTTAGGTTCCTAACATAATTTAACATGTTTTTGGTATGTTTAGACCTTTAACTATGGTTTTGGACTAGTTTTAAATGTTTAATTTTTCATTTGGAAATTGTAGATTTTGTGACGTCAATGCACCAAGCACGGTGGGTGGAATGTCTAGCACGCTAATGAGTAAACCAGATTATTGCACTACACGTAAACATTTAGCGCGCTATGTGCAAGAAAACTTAAAATTCTGCACTTTGAATTCTGCGTTTTCTCCACACATGGCCATTTCCAACGCCTTGGGCTCTCTTGTACTACAACTCTAGAAACCCAAGACACTCATCACAACATAAGAACAACTACACTTCATATTTTCCATGAATTCATTAAATTAAACTAAATAACTAGTGTGAGTAGATTTACCTAGTTGATGAACACCTATCTTGATCAACTTCTTCTCTGAACCCATAAGATTTCATAACTCCCATGCTGATCTTCTCTAATTCTTCTTCTCCAACTTACTTAACTCATAAGTTTATGAAATGAGAATGAAATGGTTGCACGAGTTGATCAATTCAATCTTATATACATGTAGATAAGATTGATTATTAGTCATTGATCTTTATGTACATACGTATCCCGAGATTAATCTAATGGTCTATATATTGACATAATTCCACTAAATCTCCAATAACTACCTCTAACTAACACCAATTGAAAACTTGATTGGTCTCTTAATGTGTTAACATGTATCTCGATAAATATCAATGACTAATGTTTTACCATGCTAATTTAGGTTACATTTAATATTAAATCAACTATAGCCACATTAATACTACTATTTAAGCTACACTAAGCTTAAATTAACTTACCACACCACTCTCTACTTCAGTCCTACGCCAGCACGTATCTCGATAAACATTTCCACTCACGCCTCGATACCTTAATAAAATTAGAAATGACTTAATAACCTACACATATACAATACACTAGGCATATATCACAACAAAATCTAACATATACATCGGCCACATCGCCTCGGTTAGTGGACGTATCTCGATGCGAGTCCCATATCACGGGTCAATGATCCTGATTAAGGAATTAAACTAGGATTAGGAATTTAGGCTGTGACAATTTTGGTTTTGAAACAATATGTAATAAAATAGTTATTTGATGGGTAAATATTTAAAGTTGCAGTTATTTGGTTGTAAGACTATTGCCTTTTTTATTTTCGTAATTTATTTACAATTTGGAAATGCACTATTGAGTTTCGCACTTATTTTCCTTTAGAATGATTTTTTGGTAGATAGGTTTTGTTTGTCATTCTCTAGGTTAAGGCTTACTAAACCACTACTTAATTGGTTAAGTATTTTAAAGGGTTAAGTGGCGATTTAGTTTGATCAACCAGGGTTCATGAATTTGGATAGTCATACCCCATCACCCTCACCTTGACCCCATTACCCTTTAACCTTATCCATTTCTTGATTTTTAACTATTATCGAACACCTGTACTTTGTCGAAAGTGTTGTATGAGTGTTTTTTCATCAAACAAGGTCAAATCTGTTCTCATTGTGCACTGGAAGTTAGGAACTATCATCTGTGGTTTTCGATTACATTAGTCCGAGACATTTGAAGAGGTCTTGGTCGGTTCCCATCGAGACCTTATAAGAGGTCTTAGTCAGCTCCAACCAAGATTGAAACCTCTTTAAATGTTTTTGCCCTGTGTAATCGAAACCCACGGGCAACAAGACGAAAAAAATGCCAAAAAATTCTTGAAAATGTAAGAAAACTAGGTGGTTTTATTGTAAATGGCCTACTCATCTCGAGCTCGTCCATATTTTTGCTTAAACGACAAGATTGGAGCTTAAAACTAAACCCCCAATCAACAACCACAAACAAGGAATAGACATTAAAATAAAAATCTACTGATAAAATGGTATAGAAGGACTAAATGAAGAGTTTTAGACGTAATTTGGCCAAAGAGTTAATCACTGATTTAAGCAGTGGTTTAAGCTGAATTGGTCAAATGTAATCAAGAAACTCAGCTTCATCACCTCTGAAAGAGTGGCTGAAGTTGTATTTATATATAATTGCGAATGTTCTCAACCATACACGTGTAGAGTACCGATTGTAGCTCTTCTAAGAACCTATCTAACTCATCTGAATTAAATATGAAATTACACTTATAACCTCATTACAATGTAACACTCATACTTAGTTATTAATGTTTACATCCCCCTTTAAACGCAGGGGAAGTAAGGTAACCCCAAGTTTGGATTTCAAGGAATGCAATTGGGAAGAAGATAAAGCTTTTGTAAAGCAATCAGCCACCTGATCATTTGTAGGCACATGATGAACAAATAGCTTTCCTTGAAGAACTTCATCTCCAATATAATGAACATCGATCTCCACTTATTTAGTTCTAGCATGAAAAATAGGATTATGAGCCAAGGCAGCTGCACTCATATTGTCACACCAAACCATTGGCTTAGCAAGTAGGGGAAACTATAATTCAGTTAACAATGACAGTAACCAGGAGATGCCAATAGCCACCTAAGTTAAGGCTCTATATTATGCCTCAGTACTTGACCAAACAACAATTCCCTGCTTCTTCGACTATCGGGACACAAGATTAATATCAAAGTAAAGTGCATAACCAACTATGGACTTCATATCTTTAACAGATGAGGCCTAATCAGCATCAGCATTTCCTGTGAGAAGAAGTTTAGCTCCAGATTTAAATACAATCCAAATTCTGCAAACCATTTAAAGTATCTTAAAACCTTCTTTAAAGACTACCTATGAAAGGTAGTAGGAGATTGTTAGAATTGACTGAGTTTGTTAACAATGAATGCAATGTCAGGATGTGTATGAACAAGATATTGTAAGCCTCCCAAAATGCTATTGTATAATATAGGATCATTAAACAGAGGTGCAGAAGTAGAAGAAAAATATTTTCTTATAACTACAGTTTTATCAATTGGTTCAGTAGCACTCATACCAACCTTTTGTATAAGAGAATGAACATAACTGGTTTGAGTGAGATATAAACCTCATGCATCTCGATGAACTTCGAAACCTAAGAACATATTCAAGTTCCTAATATCTTTTAGTGCAAGCTTTTGATTAAGTTTGGTGATGAATTCTTCAACATGATTAGAATGTGCACCAATGATGATTTTATCATCTACTTAGGCTAAAACATGCATCATACTTCTATAATATCCAATAATGAAAAGGGAATTATTAGATTGTGAGTTATTAAAACCCCAAGATAACAACTGATTCTTAAGTCTATGAAAGCATGCTTTTGGAGCTTGTTTCAGACCATATAATGTTTTTTGTAGCTTACACCATAACAGATTGATTTGCATCTACATACCCTTCGGGTTGATGAGTATAGACTTCCTCATCTAATTTCCCATTTAAGAAAGCATTATTTATATCAATTTTTCTCAATTGCTATCCAAAAGAGACTGCTATAGAAAAAATGACCCTGATAGGAGATGCTTTCATCACAAGACTATAGGTCTCAGAGAAGTCGATGCCACAAACTTGCTTGAAAGCTTTTGCAACCAAACATAGCTTATATCGATTAATACTCCCATCAGAGTTCCTTTTGATAATAAAAGTCCACTTGTTGCTAACTACATTTTGATATGGTGAAGAAGGCATAAGAGTCCATGTGTCATTAGACATTAATGCCTGAAACTCCAAATCCATTGCTTCTTTCCAATAAGGAATTAAAAGTGCTTATGTAGTAGAATTAGGGATGAAATCTGGAGATAACACAAAAGAAACAAACATTTTCTTCTTATTAATACCAGATTGGCCTTTGCAATCATTAGATGGGTATTAGTGTGAACTAGAACAGTTGAAGAAATGGGAGCAATTGTTTCTAGTGACTGTGACATCAATTGTTCAGAATGTTCATGAAAAACAGCAGCTGACAAATCAGAAACTGATGGAACATGTCTTGCAGGTGGCTTAAGGCATACAGTAGACTTGATATAAGGAGTAGGGATAGAGATGACATGTCTTTGAGTAGAAGAAGGTACATGAATAATAGTTGATGTAGTAGGTAGAAAGAGTGACTTATAGGGAAATTCTTCTTCATTAAAGATAACATGCCGTGAAATGTATACTTTCCCCAGATTATTCATGCATAAGTAACCTTTATGTTGAGAGCTAAATCCCAGAAATATGCATTTTCTTACTTGAATTGATACTTAGTGTTATTATAAGATCCGGTAAATGGAAAGTGTTGGGGCATGTGCCCTAGGTCAATCCATTAACTGTCTTTATGAATACTTTTAGTTAATAAAATAGAGGATTTAATTTGTTGTTTATTATAATTAATTTGCACGTTTACATTATAATAAGATCCATGGGTATTTACAGAAATATCCTAAATGTCCCTAGTCGATCATTATACTGGGAACTATAATGAATTAAGACTAGTGTGAGTCTTGATTGATGATCATATGATGATTATACGTATAGGGATACGAATCAAGATCACGAGTACTTGTTAGGGAACAAAGTACTAGACCGACCCGCTATGAGAACATCACATGGATTAAGTCATAGTTATTTCTCATGATAGGTATATTTTTCAGTCCCCTGACTTGACACTATCAAACGTTGTCTTTAACCGGACGATTATAAAGTTTGTGATTGGTTACTGTGTGAGCAACGTGATGAAGTTGTGTAATCAAGATAGAATTTGTCCCTTTTATATAAAGAGAGATATCCAGTGGATCCCTCGATGTGTTATACTGTTAATTGGCCTAGTCTAAGTGAATTGATATTGATCAATGTCACTTGGATGTTTTCAGTCTACCTAGAGATCGAGACTAGTACGATTGACCATGTTGGAAGACAATTCCATTCCTTATGTTTGATCAAAAGGATATCGTGTGACAAAAGGATGTTATATACACTATTGATTAGGTTGTATCGATTTGATATTCGTATAACTTGGGTAGTCATAATGTCTTGCTAGAGGTCGCTTATGACTTGTATACCAAAATGTGTTTTGGTACACTGCCAACGTTGTATGAGCCTATTGGGTTGCACACTAAGAATGGTTTTGCGAGATTTTAAGATGGTTCAAAAAAATGAATTTTATATGATAAAATTCATGACGGAAACGTCCTTGTGGTGAATTACACTTATACTTCTTTAAATAGGGGTATATGTGTAATTTACTTAACCGTCTATATACAAGGGTTGTATAAATAGACGCTTTAAGTTAGAACACACGCATGAAAGATCAAAAAGGCCGAAACTCTATTTTCATTTTAGAAATGACTTAGGGTTTTTGGTATGCTCTGGATCGTTTTGGAGAGAAACAAAAAGATTTGGTATTCTCTTGAAGCTAGCACTTCGAATCTCGGCCGCCGTTCGTGTGTGGACTACTGGTAGAGGGTGTTCGTCGTTGGCAGCGCCTTAGAGATCGATCAACCTTCGGAAAGGTATATTGCAACTGAGGTATGATTAAGTTTTTCATGGTTTAAATGTTTTTAATGGAATTAGATTCGGATCCTATTGGGGTTTTTGTCAAAATTGTTTTGTAATTTTCGCTTTATATGAACCCCAAAACCCAACAGTGGTATTAGAGCCATCGAGTTCAATTCCATTAAACTCATTGCATGTTTTCTTCTGATATATACATGATATATGATTGAAAGCATGTTAATAGTTGATGTATATGTGATATACATAAGTTTCCTGTGAGATTTATTATCATGTTTTGTGTATATGATACATATATTCGTGATTTAATTGAAATTAGTTTCGTACATGCCAGTAACCATGTTAGGTTAATTCGAATAATTTTAATGAATTGAGTTTCGTGTTCTATGATCCATTACACCATTAGGTTCGATTGGGATAGTAGTTCATGATTCAATTACATGTTTGTGATTATTTGGATGAATACCGAAATTGCAAATAATTAATTTTCGAAATTATTTATTTATAAATAATTGATTTTCGAAATTATTTATTTATCTTGTTATATCTATTTTGTTATGAAGTTTCTATTTGATAAAGATAGATAACAAAATAGAATAGGAGATAAATATCCAGAATCTTGTTATTGGTGATATACTTGGATTCGAATATCTTAAATCCAAAATAAATAATTAATTTTCGAAATTATTTATTTATCTTGTTATATCTATTTTGTTATGAAGTTTATATTTGATAAAGATAGATAACAAATTAGAATAGGAGATAAATATCAAGAATCTTGTTATTGGTGATATACTAGGATTCAAATATCTTAAATCCAAAATAAATAATTAATTTTCGAAATTATTTATTTATCTTGTTATATCTATTTTGTTATGAAGTTTCTATTCGATAAAGATAGATAACAAATTAGAATAAGAGATAAATATCAAGAATCTTGTTATTGGTGATATAATAGGATTCAAATATCTTAAATCCAAAAATAAATAATTAATTTTCGAAATTATTTATTTATCTTGTTATATCTATTTTGTTATGAAGTTTATATTTGATAAAGATAGATAACAAATTAGATTAGGAGATATAAGCAAAATCGGTTTCGTTATCCCTATTGGATAGGAGATAAATATCAAGAATCTTGTTATTGGTGATATACTAGGATTCAAATATCTTAAATCCTAATTGGATTAGGATAAGATGATTAGTTAGATTTGGGCCCGGGTTAATTAAAATGTTTTAATTGACTTAATTTCGGATAAATTAGGGGGTTAATTTATGATAATAAAATCAGCGAAAATTATGATATTCTATAGCGAATTTTAATTTTTTGAATTGAGATTCGTCTTCTAAAAAAAAAAAAGGCGTGCCGCTCGTACCACTTGATTGACCAGTCAATGGATCACATACCATGATCGGCCAATGGACCGCCGTCTAACTAATCCTAGCCTATGGAAATTCTTTTGTTACTGAAAAGTAAAAAAAAAAAATTCCAAATTGTTTAGCGATTGAACAAATCAATAAAATATATGATATTTCATTATTTACATAAAATCACTAAAACTGAATAAAATCCCTCTATTAAATTTTAAGTCTCGTGCCATCCATTTTAAACACTTGTCAAGGCCTCGATCACACTAATATAGTTTCAGCCATAGTTGGGTGTACTGTGTTATCTTGGTGAGACAAGTTGGGTAAAAATTACCTTAATGTTTAAAATGGTCCGACTTAATAAAGCCATCAAAATAGTTTTGAGCTTTAGGCAAATGATGAGATAAAAACATGCTAAGACATAAGATGTCCCATATCTCATAAAATGATCTAAAAATTACATAAGATGTAATTGGTAATCATTACCTACCTAAATAATCTAGTTCTGTGTTTCATGCCATAGTCACATCACAGAATTATGTGAAATATGGATTTTAGTCCCCAAAATAAACGAGACGTTTCGGAGGGTTGTTAATTTAGTGGGAGTCTATTCCTCTATACTAAAATAAACTTTGCATAATCTTTATTGTAGATCAATGGCCTCTTCAAGTAACAATAATCCCCTGTCATTGCGATCCATCATTGAGAAGGATAAGCTATTTGAGACTAACTTTCTTGACTGGTTCAGAAACTTGAGAATTGTTCTTAAGCATGAACGCAAGTTGTATGTCCCGGATGCTCCAATCCCCGAGGACCCACCACCAATGCTACGAAAGTCGTGAAGGATGCGCATAATAAGCATGTCAACGATTCTACCGATGTTGCATGTATTATGCTTGACAACTATGGTTCCCGAACTTCGAAGGACATGGAACTAATGGAAGCCTACGACATGGCTATAACGCTGAAGGAAATGGTCCAATAGCAAGCTAGGCAAGAAAGGTTCGAGACAATCAAAAACCTACATTCTTGCAAGATGACAGAGGGTGCGTCAGTTAGTCCTCATGTTCTGAAGATGAAGGGCTATGTTGACAAGCTTGATAGACTCGAATTTCCCATAAGCCAAGAGTTGGCTACGGATTTGATCCTGAATTCGTTACCAGAAAGTTACTCACAATTTGTGATGAACTACAATATGAATAATATGGAGAAATCAATTTCAGAGTCGCATTTGATGCTCAAAACTGCTGAACAAAATATCAAGAAACCCTCTAGTAATATGTTGATGGTCTAAAAGGGAAAGGGAATGAAGAAGAAAGGCAAAGGCAAGGCTAGAGTTGCCAAGGCTGTTGCTGTACCTGTCGCAAAGCCTATAGAACAAGTCAAGACCCGGCTTGTTCCTGCTTCAAAACACCCAAAAGAAAAGGAAGAAAATTGTCATTTCAGTTATCAAACCTATCTTTAGGCATTGTCGTCTCGGACACATAAACGAGAAACGCATAACGAAGCTCCATAAAGATGGGCTTCTAGATTCATTTGATTTAGAAACATATGAAACATGCATATCTTGTTTACTAGGCAAGATGACTAAAAGTCCCTTTACTGGACACAGTGAAAGGGCAAGTGATTTATTGGGTCTAATACATACGGATGTATGCGGTCCTATAAACACAATGGCTAGAGGAGATTATCAGTACTTCATTACATTTAATGATGATTTCAGCAGATATGGTTATGTATATCTTATGAAACATAAAGCTAAATCGTTTGAGATGTTTCGAACGTTTCAAAATGAAGTGCGGAATCAACTTGGTAAAACTATCAAAACACTTTGATCAGATCGAGGTGGTGAATATTTAAGCCAAAAATTTGATGATCATCTTAGAAATTGTGGGATCGTCTCCCAATTGACTCCACCAGCAACTCCACAATGGAATGGAGTTTCTGAAAGGAGAAATCGAACCTTATTAGATATAGTTCGATCTATGATGAGTCATGCGGATCTTCCATTATCCTTTTGGGGTTATGCATTACAAACTGCAGCTTTCACTCTAAATCGAGTTCCTTCTAAAACGGTTGATAAAACACCATATGAGATATGGTACGGGAAGAGACCTAGTTTGTCTTTTCTTAAGATTTGGGGTTGTGAGGCTTACGTAAAGCAACAAGTCTCGGAAAAACTAGCACCTAAATCTGATAAGTGTTTATTTGTGGGGTATCCTAAGGAAACAAAAGGATATTACTTTTATAATCTCGCTGAGAACAAAGTGTTTGTTGCTCGGTATGGTGCCTTTATGGAAAAACAGTTTATTTCAGAAGACACTAGTGGGAGAGAAATAAATCTTGAAGAAGTTCAAGAATCACAGATAAACATTGAACCATTACTAGAAGTTCAACAACGTTCTGAACCAGTAAAGCTCCGCAAGTGACACAAGGCCCATGTAAATCTGGTAGGGTAAGACATCAGCCAGAGAGATTCGGATTTCTCATTACTAATAGTCATGATGTGTTGCTTATGGATCAAAATGAGCCCACCACTTATCAGGAGGCTATGTCTGGACCAGACTCAAATAAATGGCTAAGTGCCATGAACTCCGAGATGCAATCCATGTATGATAACCAAGTTTGGAACTTGGTTGATTTACCTGAAGGTGGTAAGACCATTGGATGTAAATGGGTTTTCAAGAAGAAAACTGACATGGATGGCAATGTGCATACTTTTAAAGCAAGACTTGTAGCAAAAGGTTTCAGGCAGACTGAAGGTGTTGATTATGATGAAACTTTTTTGTCAGTAGCCATGCTTAAATCCATAAGAATTTTAATTGCCATTGCTGCATATTATGACTATGAGATGTGACAAATGGATGTAGAAACAACATTTCTTAATGGAAAGTTGCTTAGGTCGTGTATATGACACAACCTGAAGGTTTCGTACATCCTGAGAATTCTAGGAAGGTATGAAAGCTTCAAAGATCCATTTATGGATTAAAGCAAGCTTCTCGGAGTTGGAATCTTCGTTTTGATGAAGCAATCAAGGATTTTGATTTTTTTAAGAACGAAAATGAGCCATGTGTATACAAGAAGGTCAGTGGGAGTGTAGTTTTTCTGGTACTATATGTTGATGATATATTACTCATTGGAAATGACATCCCAACATTGCAGAGTGTCAAGTCTTGGTTAAGGAAGTGTTTCTCAATGAAAGACTTAGGAGATGCAGCCTATATCCTAGGAATAAGGATCTATAGGGATAGATCTAAGAGGCTAATCGGTCTAAGTCAGAGTGCTTACATAGACAAGATGTTGAATAGGTTCAGTTTGCAAGACTCTAAAAGAGGATTGTTGCCAATGTCTCATGGCATAAGTCTCAGCAAGACTCAATGTCCTAAGACGAATGATGAGCGAGACCGTATGAATAAGATTCCATATGCATCGGCTATTGGATCTATCATGTATGCCATGTTATGCACTCGACTGATGTGTCATATGCTTTAGCACTACAAGCGATATCGATCGATCCTGGTGAGAGTCACTTTGGATAGCAAGAAAGAACATTCTTAAATACTTAAGAAGGACTAAGGAAATGTTCTTGGTCTATGGAGGTTTTGAAAATGATCTAGTTGTAAATGGTTACACGAGATGCAAGTTTTCAAACTGATATAGATGATTTTAGATCGCAACTGGATATGTGTTTATTTTGAATGGGGGTGCAGTAAGCGGAAAAGTTCGAAGCAAGAGATCGTGGCGATTCTACAACGTAAGCCGAGTATATTGCAAATGTCCGATGCAAAGAAGGAGGCGCTTTGGATCAAAAAGTTCATTTCTGAACTAGGTGTGGTTCCAAGTATTGCTAACCCTGTTTGTTTATATTGTGACAATAACGGGGCAATAGAACAGGCCAAGGAACCTAGAACACACCACAGATCCAACCATATACTCAGGCGTTTTCATCTCAGCAGAGAAATTATTGAGAGGGGAGACGTAAAGATTTTCAGAGTACCTACTAAAGACAACGTTGTGGATCCATTGACAAAAGCTCTTCCACAAGCAAAACACGATGGTCATGTTAGACCATTAGACATTTGATGAATATATGATTGGCCCTAGTGCAAGTGGGAGATGTTGGGGCATGCGCCCTAGGTCAATCCATTAACTGTTTTTATGAATACTTTTAGTTAATAAAATAGAGGATTTCATTTGCTGTTTATTATAATTAATTTGCATGTTTACATTATAATAAGATCCATGGGTATTTACAGAAATATCCTAAATGTCCCTTCTCGATCATTATACTGGGAACTATAATGAATTAAGACTAGTGTGAGTCTTGATTGATGATCATATGATGATTATACGTATAGGGATACGAATCAAGATCACGAGTACTTGTTAGGGAACAAAGTACTGGACCGACCCGCTATGAGAACATCACATGGATTAAGTCATAGTTGTTTCTCATGATAGGTATATTTTTCAGTCCCCTGACTTGAGATTATCAGAGACTTCAACATTAGGAACATAGTGATTTGACACTATAAAATGTTGTCTTTAACCGGACGATTATAAAGGTTGTGATTGGTTACTGTGTGAGCAATGTGAAGAAGTTGTGTAATCAAGATAGAATTTGTCCCTTTCATATAAAGAGAGATATCTATTGGATCCCTCGATGTGTTAGACTGTTAATTGGCCTAGTCTAAGTGAATTGATATTGATCAATGTCACTTAGATGTTTTCAGTCTACCTAGAGATCGAGACTAGTACGATTGAACATGTTGGATGACAATTCCATGCCTTATGTTTGATCAAAAGGATATCGTGTGACAAAAGGATGTTATGTACACTATCGATTAGGTTGTATCGATTTGATATTCGTACAACTTGGGTAGTCATAATGTCTTGCTAGAGGCCGCTTATGACTTGTATACCAAAATGTGTTTTGGTACACTGCCAATGTTGTATGAGCCTATTGGGTCGCACGCTAAGAATGGTTTTGCTAGATTTTAAGATGGTTTAGAAAAATGAATTTTATATGATAAAATTCATGACGGAAACGTTCTTGTGGTGTATTACACGTATACTTCTGTAAATATGGGTATATGTGTAATTTACTTAACCATCTATATGCAAGGGTTGTATAAATAGACGCTTTAAGTTAGAACACACGCACGAAAGATCAAAAAGGCCGAAACTCTATTTTCGTTTTAGAAATGACTTAGGGTTTTTGGTATGCTCTGGATCGTTTTGGAGAGAAACAAAAAGATTTGGTATTCTCTCGAAGCTAGCACTTCGAATCTCGGTCGCCGTTCGTGTGTGGACTATTGGTAGAAGGTGTTCGTCGTTGGCAGCGCCTTAGAGATCGATCAACCTTCATAAAGGTATATTGCAACTGAGGTATGATTAAGTTTTTCAAGGTTTAAATGTTTTTAATGGACTTAGATTCGGATCCTGTTGGGGTTTTTGTCAAAAATGTTTTGTAATTTCAGCTGCGTATGAACCCCAAAACCCAACAGAAAGTAAGTACATCTAAACACTTTGAGTATCACATAATCAAGCTGATTATGAAACAACTTTGTATATGGAGACACGCCGTAATGAACCCTTGTTGGTAGCCTATTGATAAAAAACACAACTGATGCACAGACATGCCACCAATAGTTATAAGGTGAATTAGCTTCAGCCAACAAAGTAAGACTAGTTTCTACAGTATGTATGTGTTTTCTTTCAATTCTACCATTCTACTTATGTGTGTAAGGATAAGGGCGTTGAAAGATGATGCTCTGGCTATCCAAAAAGATTGAAAATTTTAAATTCACCTCTCCAATCAGACTACAATCTCTTAATCTTTGTGGAAAATTAATTTTCTCCTTGAAGTTTAAACATCTGAAATGCTTTTAAGTGCTTCAAATTTAAAATTTAGCAGATATATCCATGTAAATCTGAAAAAATCATCAAGGAATGTGTTATAATAGTTGAAACCATTAAGATATGTAACAGGAGCAGGCCCCCAAAGATTTGTATGTATTAGTTCCAATACATGTGTATTGCAACTGTTTGAAATTGAAAATGGGAATGCTTGATGCTCGCCCAATGGTCATACGGAAAAAAAACTCAAACTAAGAAATAGGAATATGTAAATCTAATCTCAATATTTATTGAAAAGCATGATGTGAAGGATGTCCTAGCCTCTTATGCAACAGTGAATATGATGACTGATGTGCAAAGAAAGTTGATTTGCCAATTTGATCTGCACTAGCTCTTTTATTTGACTGAAAAGTTGAACTTCGAACATTAGGAAACAAATACAATCCATCTTTAAAGATCCCTTGTAGTAAAATCTTTTTAGTTAAAGAATCATTCACCAAACAATGTGAATTAGTAAACTCAACCATCACATTATTATCCTTAGCAAGCTGAGAGATATTTAGAATATTCTTTGTGATCTAAGGTATACATAAAGTATTGGAAGATTTGAGTTTAGAAGTAGCAGATGTTATATGAGCTAATCCTACACATGAAATTGATAATGAATTGTTATTGCCAACAATGAAAGAATCATTACCTGTGTAAGGAGAGCAGTTAGAAAGTTGGGACTGATAAAAAGTAACATGACTGGTACCTCCATTATTTGCATGCTAACTATGATCACCAATAGATTCATTGGAGGAGAAGCCATAATTTGGAGCACATCCACTAAAATTGTTCTAAGATCTAAATTGATGACTTTTTCCACCAATATTATTAAATTTTTGAGAACCCATATACTACATATTGGCCCTATAGTAACAAGCAACAGTTGTATGTCCTACTTTATTGCATATTTGACAAGTAGGCTTGTTGTTATTTGGAAATCGAAAACCTCCTCGATCCCTATCGTATATGCCTCCTCTTCCTCTAGTATTAGTGTTTCTACCACCATGTCCAGAAAAATATTTTCCGTTATTCCATGATAGTGAATATCCTTGTTTTGTTTCAGCTGAATTCTCTTGATTTAGTGACTGAATACTCAGAGAATTAATTCCTGCAATACTATATAATTCCTCCAGTTTTGTTTCAAATCTTAACACAAGTAGACTATAAATCTAGCCAAGTTAACACATCTTTATGTTCCAAAGCAACTATAATAGGCACATATTTAGTATCCAAACCAGTTAACATGCAAGATATCAACTCAGACACTGGATTTAGTGAACTAGCAGTGCCTACATTATTAAAAATATCATCCATTTCATATATCCTTTCCTAGTGGTTTGAATTACAGTCTTATTAAACTAAATATGTGCTTTGTTGTTTGATCCATATTGATCTAATATACAACGCCACAGTTCATGTGTTCTTCTCTTACTAGAGTTTTGAGAAGTATTAACATGATTTCAGATCTCAAGTTCTAAGGCATATAACAACCATCCATACAACATTTTATCACAATAAAACCATTCTTGAAATTCAGGATTAATATCTCCATTTTCAAGTATCTTAAGAGGATAAGAAACAGTTTAAAACAAAAATCTGTCAAATCCACAACCTTCCAACAAAGATACTGCAATTGATCTCCATAATGAGAAATTTATACTATTAAGTTTGGTCAAAACAATTTGGTACAAGGAATTACCAAAAGGACCAACAAGACGATGAACTATCGAAGATGAATCTATTGCTCCATAAAGAACTTGACGCCTTATAGAGCATTAAGATTCATCCACAGCAGCGCGTCACATTGAACTCTCAGGATCACTCATGGTGACAGACCTAATGGATCTCTGATACCATCTTAAATGAAATGATCAAATGTGATCAAGAAACTTAGCTTCGCCACCTCTAAAAAAGGGGTTGAGGTTGTATTTATATTCAACAGTGAATATTCTCAACCATACAAGTGTAGAGTATAGATTGTAGTTCTTCTAACAACCTAACTAACTGGTCTGAAGTAAATATGAAATTACACTTATAACCTCACTATGATGTAACACTCATACTTAGTGATTAACACTTGCAAGTGGTGATGGTTGGATTGAGAGAAATGGGAAAGAGTTGCATAGTTGTGGGTTTTAAAGGTGGGGTATGAGTGAATAAAACCTTTTATATGAAGGGCAATATGGTCATTTCGCACAGGGGTAAACTAAAAAAACAAAAAAAAAAAATCGACTGGGGCACGTTCAGTAGCAAATCGGAGTTCGTTAAGGGCCAGTCTTACGACTTGTGAGAGTAATGTATGAAGTTATAATCATTTTTTTTGTTACCAAAACATCTTTGGTGAGATGGTTAAGACAACATTTTCAAAAAGGCAAGGTTAAAGGTGGTCATGAGTTTGACTCCTACTTACTTACAAAAAGGTTTTTTTTTTTCAAGTTTTGATTAATTTTATTGATAATTTTGTGAAATCTTCCCAATTTTTTATTTTTATTTTTATTTTATTTTGGTGAATACAAGGCTCTAAGCCCCTAACGGGCCAGATCCTTCAAACTTTCGTATAACATAATGCATCTCACAAGTCCCAATATAATTTGATGCATTTGAGTTAGCCCGCAAGTGGGATTCACTTTTTATACCAATACTACATATATTGCTAGGATATATATGGGTGTTTCTACCATGGAACCCAATTACATAGTATTTATTGTGCATTTAATATATTTTTCATTAAATGCACTACATTAATCACCATTAGATTGAAAGTTCATAGTAATCCAATGGTGAAATATGTAGTACCTGTGACGGCCCCAGTTCCACAACCAAAATTGGGCCTCGCATGGCCCAGATTACGTGGACCCCGAGTCAATCCTCGCAACGTTAACGCAAGTCTAGTCAGCCTTCCTAACCATTTATCATTACTAGGCAGCAAAAGTTATCATTTATTGTGAGTTATTCAAATTTGTAAGTTGTTAAAGTTTATGCGGAAGCGATTTCAACTTAAATAAATCTAAATAACTATACACAAATTAGTTAAGACAACATAGAGTGTGGGAACCCCATATATACTCCATGTACATATCTAAAAAAACTCATCTATCCCATATGTCAAAAAAATATACATAAGTAATACAAAACCTACAAAAATGTGAGAGGGGAGGCCGCTCCAAAGTCCATATAGTAGATTTCCTAACACTGGCCCCTTCTCCTTACTCAATTATAGATTTGCACTCAGTTAAACACGTGAATAACGAGTCCGGGATAATCAAGCGCACTAATATTAACTAGCGTGCTAGATATCAAAAGTAGTGCACTAATGTTGAGATTAGCATGCTAATATCAAAAACTAGCACGCTAATCTTGATTAGCGTGCTAAATATTTAAAGTAGCGCGCTAAAGTGAGGAATTAGCACGTTAATATCAGAATTAGCGTGCTAATTGCCCAGCTAATACAAAAAATTGCAATTTTCAAAAGTTCCTTAAACACTCTAAATAGGTATAAGAATAAGTGTGTGGATCGAGGTAAGTAAACCAGCTAGGAAATGCACAGTGTTTCATTTTATGCTATTAAATATTGTTGTTCATTGCTTATTATCTATCCTTGGAATCCCATTCTAATTGGGTTGTGCGAGGGCAAGTGAGTCAATGGTGATCCTTGGAAATAGTGGTTGGCTGAGGTTACATACTAGAGTCATGACCTCGGGATGCACTGCACTGGACACTGATTTTGACGGGGTGTGAGTTCTTAGCGTGGTTGTTCCGGGAAGTCTCACTATGTCATAGGTATAGGGCTTGTGAGTGTACCAAGTCCTAGAACCCGAGTCTTGATGTTTTACCAAGACTCAATGACCTATTGGTCGGGACTACTTGCACTTCTCTGTTTGCATTCCTGGACACTCATGTATCGATTGCTTTTAATTTGTGTGCACATGTATCTTAAGGCTTGTCTAGTGGTCCACCTTCATTAAATAATTTCCCAAGTCACTTTTAAATGACTCTAATAGTTTACTCCCTTGACTTATAGATTAGTTTATACGTATTGCGATGTACATCATGTGGAAATTGATTTATTTCAATACTTTAGGCCCAATTAGTATATTTTTGTAAATACCTATGGATCTTATTATAATGTAAACATGCAAATTAATTATAATAAACAACAAATGAAATCCTATATTTTATTAACTAAAAGTATTCATAAAGACAGTTAATGGATTGACCTAAGGCACGTGCCCCAACAATAAGCATTTGAAGGTTATGAGAATTTTATACGGCCTTGATTTACTTAGATGAATTTGAGATACTCCATGATTTGGTATATGATAACATATGGTATTTATTGAAATTCGAATTATGTTTTCTTTTGTCATATTGTCTATATATTATTCTGCAAGTTGTTTAGGCATGCCAAACTGTAATTTGGGCTTGATTCATGTATTGGGCCTAAGTGGCGGTCTAGGCTGGACGATTCGACCCTAAGTGGGGGAAGGGTCGTTTCAGTTGGTATCAAAGCATAGGGATTAGAACTTTGGGAAGCGTTAGGATAGTGGAACCTAAGTTATTAGAGCCTTTAAGATTTAAAGGTCATGTTTAAGTTAGACGAATCAGTGGTATGGGACATTGGTTCAAAGTCAACTTAACATACATAAATGATGATACCTAGGATGGGATGGGATAAAAGAATATGACAAAAGATTTATTATATTGATTATTTGATGCCTTGTATATATGAATATATTGTTAGATTTATAGATAATTGTCTTCTTTATTAGTTTAAGTGTCTCTGATTGTTCCCGCGCACGAATAGGAACTTGAGTTCCACAATACGGGAATGACAATGAATGACGTAATGAAATCGAAAAAAATCTTTGGAGAGAGCCCTCACGCTCTTCAAATGATGTTTGCAACAACTACTGCCAAAAAAAGACCGACTATTATGAGAATGAATAAGCCTCGCTTTGGGATTACATGGAGATGCACCTATACATAATGGTAGAGTAGCAAATAATATAGTGAGACAAGAATCATGAGACTTGAAATGGTAGTGAGACGCCACGCTATATATGCAAAAGGGCGTGGTCACACTTTAGGGAAGCAATTCTGACTCTTAAAATTCTAATAAAACGATTAAAATTCATAATACACGTTTAAAAGAAGTTAATGATTCTAGCAAAGATGCCAATGAGTCTTAGTCATAAATAAATCAAGTTAAGATAGTTTGGCTATGAAACTAAACTAGAAAACTTAATTCGAGATACGGAGAACACGTGTACTCTTAAACGTCTAACTCTTGATTAAAGATATGAATCATCGATCTATAATTCGACTAAAAGGTCAACACTATAATTGACTTTCGTTATTTTATGTAATCTATTTTCCTTCCAAAAATCTCGACTATGTCAGATCATGATTTTTTCGTTGACCTAAGTTAATGTTTATCACACTTTCATGAAGTCTTAAGAAATAACTCTATTTGTTTTACAAGTTTTGAAAGCGTAAGCAAGTATAAAAGGAAATGACACATTTTCCTTAGTGTTCAAAAAAATGAAAGTGGAGTGAATAGACTTCTATGTATTTCAAAGAAAATATATCGTCCTAATTTTGTTTAAAATATATACTAAGTGATTTGTATCAGTGAAATGGGATGAACTCGACTTATGAGTTTTTAACTCGTCGTGATAATTTGAAAGGCTATTTAAATAAAATGAAGAATCTTGAAATGAGTTTTACAAATGTGGTTGAGATTTTTTTTTGGATGATTGCATTTAAGACAATTTAAACCTAATTTGGTTGTACGAAAGAGTTTCTACTGAATTCGAAGTTCGAATTAATGAAATGCGAAGTAACCGTTTGGACCTAAACTATCATCTAGTTAACATATATAAAAAACTTTATGTGGTGTAATAATCTATTTTTTTAATTGCATCGGCGAAATTGATTTAAAAAGGTGTTTACAGTCGAAACACAAGGATAGTTTTATATTTTTCCGTGAAAATAACTCTGCTTGATTATGATTTTTGATGAAAGCTCAAGACTTTAAAAAAAACTTCGTTTTCGATTTGACATATAGGAAATTGAATTATGTAACATAAACTTAAATCTGAACGAATATTCAATGGGTTGAATGTCGAAACTAAGAAATCTTAAAATGAGGATTAATACGAAATATAAGTACACGACATACCAATCAGTAAATGAGAATTTAAAGTGTACCTCAAAACAACTCAATGAGAAAACCTAATGAATATAAAATGTCAAACTAGTATACTCGAAGATAGGCGATTACTAAAATTGGAGATCCCAAGTCGAGGGCTATTTTTCGATGAAAATTGCTACGTGTGAAGATCACATTGCGAAGTAGAATTTGTAGATGTTGTAAGGACTCCGGATTCGAGATTAAGATATTACAAATTAAAGGCAATCGACACAAATAAATTGTCCTAATTTAATTAGAAGTGAGTTGACTCATAAACTTGGGGATACCAAAATATTGATATATAAATCGTTTTTGAAATGAATGTGAGGTACACAGTGATGGTATCGTAATTGAAAAGTAAGGAATGCCTCAAAACTAAATGCTTTATATGACCCAGAATTTGTAGAATTTGAAGGGTGTAGATCAATGTTAATGATGTCGTAATAAACTCGATGATAGATAAATCATTATAATTGGGGATACTTAGATAAAATAATATTGTTGGTATGATTATCTGGTAATGGACACGTGAATTAAGGACTATTGATGCAAAGTGGAACCTGAGGTAGTTGAATGAATAATGTTGAGGAAAAAAATTGTAACTAATGCCACCTAACCTAAGTCAACCATGAGTTGATTTTTAAAATTAGGGATCCTAAGATAGGATCGACATATGGGGAAACAAATAAGCTAATATGTGGTATGGAAAAAAATAATATTTATGAATACAAAAGAGAAAACATTAACTACGATAGTTTTTCGTAGCCACAGGATTTGCAAGAGGAGTACCCTTTCTAAGAACTTAATATTTCAAATTGAAATTGTGACAACATGAGAAATCGTGATAATTGCTTATAGAAAGTAACTTGAAATATCTTGGTAAGAGTGTCCATTACCATAAGAACATGAAACTACCAAACTAGATGTTTTGGAGAAAGATAAAAGATCAAACTTGACGATTAAAATTGGGGATCCTAAACTAGGATCGACTCCCAATAAAATTCATACAATGTAGCATGAACAATTAAGGTTGATGCCTTAACAAGTAACAAAAGCATAAGTAATTTATATGACATGGAAGGTTCGCCTAAGCATAAGGTAAATCTTAGTCGTGTAGAGAGAATTTACACCCACTAAGTTTGCTTGAGTACAAGTTTTAAATGAATGCATGTACATTGTAGGATATTTGATGAATCACTGGGCATGAACCTTATACATATTGGAAGTTAAAACCATTTGATAAATGATATTGACAATATAGAAGTCTAAAACCATAAATCTCTCGTGTTGATAAGGTAGACTTGAAAATTCATTCTAAGGAAAGTAAAGTTTGTGAACGTATATCATCTTGAAGTTGGGGTACCTCTGAATAAATTTTTAAATAACATGACGTGCAAATTTCGCTTGTCTAATTACTAAGTACACAACCAGGTACATAACTTTTGAAGTACCGAAAATAATGTGACAGTAGTAACATTCGCAAGTAACAAATTGAAATATTGAGGGTGAATTATGAACTTAGAATAATTGGATCATAGTGAATTACGATTCCTTAATGAAAAAACCTGAGGTATGGGTAATATGTTTTCAAGAAACAACATGAAAGTTAAACCATCATTGATTTATTAGTGAGAGAAGTTCTAAATGAACTATAAGAACTAAGAGTTGGCTCGATGGAACGATAAGAGACGATTGTGTAATAAATGTGAACCTCGACAACGTGAAAAGAATTTAAAATGGTCACCCAGGATCTCGAGAGTTGATTAGTATGAGGATACGATACGACAAGTCTCCATAAATTCGAGTAATTACAATAGGAGACTTTGGTATGAAACAAAAATTATGATGTAATAAAACACATACAAATAAGTATTGAAAGCCACTTAGGGATAGCGATGATGATGATGATTCCATAGCTTACCAAGGGTGAAAGCTCGATGTGTAAATAAACGGTTAAATATGACGGAGAAGTTACGAGGTGAACCGATGGTCAAAAGATGACTTGAATTATGAACCCACATAAATTAATGTCGATAAATGTGTAATAACAATGATGTTAAGGTATAATTCTAGAAAGGAATATCATGTATGCACATTTGTAGCCTTCGCAGATAAGTCGCAACGTCATGATAAGTCGTTCATGGATATGTGTAATCGAGATGGTGACAGAGATGATGTGTTAGTGTTCATATCATAGCAGATAGCTATCTTTGTTCATACTAATAGTTGGTGGTGGGTATTTGTTGCCAGATGGCATAAATGTTTTATGACACAGATAGACACTAGATCAGATCTCAGTATGGTTCTTTCTAAATGCTAGTTGGACGACTTGGGTGAATGTTGCGACTTCAGTGAGGATTATAAAGGAATGCCCCGAAATGCGTGATGATACAAGGATTTGACATGTAACTAAGATATAATGACTCTATTAAGACCCATATAAAGTCGACTTTATGAGTTTCGACTTGTGGGACAGAAATAATATTATTGAAAAGTCATATTCAAGAGTAAGATTCTATTTCACGAGGGTACAATCAGATTACACAGGGGTAGATTTGCATTAGTTAAAAAAATGGGTCATAAAAGAAATTGTTACGAACAAACACATAAGGCTACGCGGATTTGCATTAGTTAAAAAAATGGGTCGTAAAAGAAATCGTTAAGAATAGACATGTAAAGCAACGCATGTACTTCATTTATTTTTTTACTTTCGATGATGAAAGATCCTTAAAATTGAGGATGTTTTGATGACCCAAAATCCAATAAACTCTCCCTATAGGCAAACTTGTAATTATGTGATCCCTAATTCAAACAAGTTTAAAATAAAAACCATAACAATCCCTCATTAATCTTAAAACCCCAAATAAAAAGAGGTAGAACTAGATGGTGGAGATAATGGTGATGGAATGCTCCTAGATCCAAACAAGGTAATATATATATATATATATATATATATATATATATATATATATATATATATATATATATATATATATATATATATCCCTCTCTCTCTTTCTCTTTTTGGTGCAAAGTATACCCAAGGAAGGGAGAGACGGTGTCACCGCAACAGCCGTCGTTAAGCGTGGGTGGGGAACAAACGCTGCCATGACGTCCCACCACCATGGACTGAGAGGGAAGGGTGGCTCTAGCCACCATCCTTTCGGTGAAGCCTTCCCCTCCCGATCACGACTGGCCGAGGGTCCGGCAAGTCAAGCCGAGGGACCCCAGCGCCTTAATAGGGAGACAGGGGAGCTTGTGCTCCCCATCCCACGACCACTAGGGGGAGCTCTGACCTTTTGACCGAGTAACGAAACCCTTGACCAATTTGACCAACGGCCAACGAGTTTGACCTTTGACCAGTTTGACTAGTTTGACCCGGCAGTGGGTCCCACCCTTGACACGCTATGATGGACCTCGACGAACGTCTCGGTGACACTAATAATTGCGAGACTAACACTAGTGAGTCCCTAAATACATATAAAATAAAGAATAAATAACTTGTATTGAATTATGCTTTGATATGAAGTTATTGTTTAAATTATCTAGATTCGCAATGAGGCTCACATCGAGCCCCGTGCGTGCGAGGTCGGCCAAGAGAGTCTAACTCGACGAGTCGAGGTAAATGGGAGCTTCGGTCATTTATTAAATTTGGCTTGCTACTAGAATATTTAGATTTCATGATTTAAATTAAAGGACTTGGGATGGGGTTATTACCTACCTTTTTTGACTTCATGTAAGGCCTCTTAGGGAGCCATAGTCATATGGGGGAACTAAGTCACCTTACATGTTTAAGGGACTCTTGGGGAGCCGTAGTAACGAGGTGGAACCAAGTCAGCCATTTCTGCAAAGGCCTTTTGGGGAGTCGTAAATGCACTATGGAACCAAGTCACACGGGCCTCTTGAGGAGCCTTGGACACACGGTGGAATCAAGTCACCCACGCATATTTATTATATTATGATGATTGGTCAACAAGGGGGTAATAACAAATGAGACAATGGACTTGCATTTATATCTATTACATTATATGTATCTCTTTTGGAACCTCTTTGCATTCAAAAGTTTATTTTCTTATGTTTTACAACCCTTGAGACTCCATATATCTGCTTAAGTTGTTCTATAAATATAAAATGCTTATTCTTTATGGAAATTGATGTCATGCTATAGATTTCAATCTTAACTTGATTTTAAATGCATGACACCTTTTTTTTGTGTTATAGGTATTAGTTGCATGTTTAATATTTGAGCGTAGTTTTTCTCTTATTTGGCTCTGTTGGTTTTTAGCTCACCCCGTTTACATCTCAAGTATCCACATCGGTGCTAAATTCAAGAAAAGGGAGAGGTGATAACTCCTTGCAGCGTGAGCGTTGTATATTATATCTAATATTTGTTTTGAAAACTATTATATTAATAATGGTTGCAACCTAGACAAATCTATTGGGTAGTTGAACTTTCTTTAGTTAGTTTGATACATTCATAAGCATTTGAAATTTATGAGAGTTTTAGACGTTTTGATTTACTTAGATGAATTTGAGATACTCCATGATTTGGTATATGATGATATATGGTATTTATTGAAATTCAAATTTCGCATTTTTTGCCATATTGTCTATATGTTATTCCGTCGGTTGTTTAGGCGTGCCAGACCATAATTTGATCCTAATTCATGTATTGGGCCTAAGTGGTGGTATGGGCCTGACGACTTGACCCTAAGTCGGGGAAGGGTCGTTTCATACAGTTTTCCCATCTGATTAGAATTTCGTCCTCGAAATTGAAGCAATTCACAAGAAAAAAACTTACGAAAACTTAGAGGAGATAGGGAAAGTACTCATGCGTATATGACTCAAGCTCCCACGTCAGCTCCTCATTTTCGTAATGCTACCACTTGACAATGATAGGACCTCTTTCTTCCTCAAAATCTTCACTTTACGATCAAGAATCTGAATAGGCTGCTCATCATAAGTATTGTCCTCCCTCAAGACTATCTAGCTCAAATCCTCTGCCGGTCGTCTACCCTTTTTCAACCTATCTAGTCGAAGCATCAAAACATGAAATACAGGGTGAATCTTAGATAAATGAGTTGGCAACTCCAACTCGTAGGCAACCTTGCATATCCATTTCTTCACTCTGAAAGGACCAATGAACCTCGACGCAAGCTTTCCTTTAATCCTAAATCTTTTGTGACCTCTGATCGGCGAAATTCCCAAATAGACATAGTTTCCGACATCATACTCTAGCTTGTCGTGATACATGTCATAATATTTTTTCTACCTCTCATGTGCCCTTCAGTCTCAATCTGACCAATCGTGTCTTTTCTGTGTGATCCATTACAATATCAGGCCCAATGACTACCATATCCTCATACTCCACCCAACAAGATGGAGATTTGCACGGTCTACCGTAGAGTGCCTTAAACGGTGTCATACCAATGCTGGCCTGATAACTGTTATTGTAAGCAAACTCACACAAATGAAGATACTCTTCCCATGATCTTCCATACTCTAACACACACATCCTCGACATATCCTAGAGAACCTGAATCAATCTTTTCGGTTGTCCATCAGTTTGTGGATGATAGGCTATACTAAGGTCCAACCGCATGCCAAACTGTGCCTGCATGCTTCGCTAATTCTGAGATATAAACGGAGGCTCTCTATCAGACACAATCGATAATGGAACACCATGTAGTCACACAATCTCTCGTTCGTACAATCTCACCAACCTATCAACACGATAGTGGTAGAGATCAGTAAAAAATGTGCAGACTTTGTTAACCTGTCCACAATCACCCAGATATTGTCTTGTCTACGCTGAGATCGAGGTAAGCCACTGGCAAAGTCTATGGCAATATGCTCCCACTTCTATCAAGGAATGGGAAGTGGTTGTAATAACCCACCGGGCCTTCAATGCTCAACCTTAACTCGCTGGCATACTTCACATGCTTGAACGTAATCAGAAACATCGGTCTTCATCCCAAGACACCAGAAAAGATGACATACATCAGCATACATCTTGGTCTGACATAGATGAACTGTAAAACATGAGCGGTGAGCCTCATCAAATATCTCATCACTCAACCACTGATGGAATCCATAGTCGACCTCTAAATCTCAGGCACGAGTCTGTCAACTGACTTCAATCTAGATGATCCAGACTTTAAGCAAATTCCAAGAACCTCTGGTACTACTAATCTTCTTACCGACCTTCATGGACACTCTAAAGTGACAATGTATGGGTCCTCATTTGCCCACAAGTCAACACTCTAGTACCAGTTGAGATATCAACAGAATACATCGACTCGACCTCCTCGAGTAAACCATACTCGTGTATCATGTGGCAAGTAACAACCTCTGAGTCGGCCCCTCTACGACTCAACGCGTCTGCAACAACATTGGACTTCCCCGGGTGGTACTCCAATGAGAAATCATAGTCCTCGAGGAACTCAAGCCAACGCCTCTGTCGCATGTTCAACTCTTTCTGAGTGAAAAGGTACTTCAACCTATTGTGGTCGGTAAACAACACAAACTTCTCTCCATAGAGATAATGATGCCAAATCTTTAATGCAAAGACTAATGCCACTAACTCCAAGCTATATGTAAGGTATTTCTTCTTGTGAATCTTCAGTTGTCGGGATGCCTAGGCAATCACTCTACTATCCTGCATCAAAACAAAGCCACAACCGACCTTAGAAGTATCGGTGTTCACCTCAAAACCCTTCCCTGACTCAGTTAGTACCAAAATTGGTGCAGTAGTCAATCTTTCCTTCAAAGTCTTAAAGGCTTGCTCACAGCTGTCGTTCCACTGAAAACTCGTATCCTTCTTTGTCAATTGCATCATTGGTGTTGCAATCTTCAAGAAGTTTGGAATAAAACGCCTGTAATAGTCTGTCAACCCTAAGAAACTGCGAACATATGTCACTGACCGCGCTGTAGGCCGATCTATCACAGCTCTGACCTTAGCGGGGTCCACTAACACTCCGCTGGCTTCGACGATGTGCCCAAGAAATCTAACCTCTGTAAGAAATAATTCACATTTACTGAATTTTGCATACAGTCTATGCATCCTCAAAGTCTGCAAAATCATTTTGAGGTGCTCCTCGTGTTCTTCACGAATCCTAGAGTAGATAAGGATGTCTTCGACGAACACAATGATGAACATGTCCAAGTACTCTCTCAACACTCGATGTCTGAGATCCATGAACATCGTCAGGGCGTTAGTCGGCCCAAAAGGCATAACTGTAAACTAATACTACCAGTATCGAGTGTGAAAAGTAGTTTTCTCCCTATCCTCTGCTCCAATCCTCAGTTAATGGTATCCAAATCTCAAATCAATATTTGTGAACCATTTTCCTCCAATCAATTGGTCAAACAAGTCGTCAATGCGAGGAAGTGGATAATTGTTCTTCACTGTCACCCTGTTGAGATGTTTGTAATCAATGCATAATCTCAGACTGTCATCTTTCTTCTTAACAAACAAGACTGACGCACCTCAAAGTGACAAACTCAGGTGAATGAACCATAACTCCAACAACTCATCAAGTTGTCTTCTTAGTTCCTCTAACTCCTTCGGAGCCATCCTGTACGGTGGAATATATATAGGTTTGGTTCCTGAGACCAAATCAATGATGAATTCAATCTCCTTAGGCAGTGGTAGTCCTGGTAACTCTACAGGAAAAACATCTAGGAACTTGCACACAATAGTTTCCTCATCCAACCTAGTCTCGACTCTCTTCGCCGTACTCAAAACACTAGTGAATGTCTCGACCTCTACATTGGAAGTGCCTCTAGTAATAGGTAAACTAGTCTAAGTTCACTGAAAACCGAACTCGGGATATCCGAGAATCTGAGACGTGAGTTTCTTGCTGAAACAATGGATCTATGGATGATGAGCACTCGACTAATCCATGCCCAATAATGCGTCAAAATCTAGGAACTCTGACACTCTCAAATTTATCGGTAGTACATGACCCTCTATCTCTACCGAAGAATCAACACACAACAAGTTCAGGAATATTTTGTCTCCAACAGTTGTAAGAAGGATCAAAGGTCTCTCTAGTCTAATGGGTTTCAAACCTAGCTCATCTACCATGCGACCATAAATAAAAGATATTGTAGAACCATAATCTAACATGGTGTACATAAAGCGACTGCAAATATAGATCATACCATCAATCAGGGTACAGGTAGCATCTGAATCTAACGCGACACAAGCATGAACCTACTCCTGGCTTTGTTGTGGCTGACTTTTGCTCAGTTATGGACATGAACTGACAAAATGACCTGGCTATCCACACTTCCAACATGTACGCTGAGATCCTGATCCTAATCCAGATGGCACACTTTATCCTCGTCCATTCCTCTGCACCCGACCACTACCTTTGCCCCTACCACTGTCCTTAGCCCTCTGATATTGATGTCGCCGAGAGCCTGATGGTGCCGGAAGCTGTGGTATGCCGATACAACTCTGTATTGGAGCATACGGTGTTGGCGCGGTACGCGTTGTAAGAGGTGGAGATGCAATAGATCCCACACTTTGAGCTCGATCCCTCGACCTCCACTGTCTAGGTCTCTTCCTCCTCCCGTCACCTCCAGTCTGACATCTGACTGTACTGGTGGTAGAGCTGCGACTACTGTACCAGTACGCGTGCTCAGAAACGTTTCACTGGCCAAACTCCTCTCATAAGCCTTTTGTAAGGTTCCTGGAGTTGGGGTCACCACCATAGACCTGATCTCACTCTACATGTGATTCATGAAGTAGTAGGCCTTTAGTGTTTATATCAGTTATGCCTTTGGCATAGGCCATCAACCGCAAATATCGGCCCAAATATTGCATCACTATCTCGTCAGCAGCCTGTTGGATGTTCTGAAACTCGGTCCTCTTCATGTTCCTAACCAAATGAGGGAAATACTTTTAATTAAACTCTCCTTGAACTCAACCTAATCCTTGGGCTTCCCCTTCATAGCCACCATGCTACGCCACCAAACATTAGCCTCTCCGAACAGCGAAGCTGATGAGATGTTTGGCTTTATATGATCCGGTGTAGCAAAGACATTGTGGATCTTCTCGTGAATCCTCATAAATTTCTCGGCTGCTCCGAGATCTGTACCCCGTGAAACTTCTCAAGTGATGTCTCTGAAACTTGCGAGACTGCCTCACCTCAACTGTCACTCGAGTACTCACATCAGTGGGCATGCTCGAGGTATCATCTACCAGTGTCTCAAAATTAGATGATACCCTCTCAACCTAAACTTATACCCCCTCACCAGTCACCGGTGTGGTCGTCGTTGTAGGAGTTGTAACAGCGACTTGTATTATCGATGCACTCCCGCCCCGAGTAGCTAGTGCTACAACTGCAGATGTAAAAGGCGGTAGTGTAGCCTGGGCCCTCAATAGTCGAAGAATCTCCTGAATTTGTTGGCCATGCGAAGTGGCCAGTTAGTACATCTCATCCAACCTCTCATAAACGTCACTTGGACTGGTATCGATGATCTCGGGCTGATCAGCTATCGCAATCTGCAAAAAATAAAATTTCTTGATCACGGTCTAGCTATCGATAGTAATAATATACAACACATCAAATAGCTCATATAGTCTAATTTTAATTTCCCCTACTCTCCTCACTTCCCAATTAAAACTTAAGTCGGGATCAAAGGGTTCCACTCTAAGTTCCAACCTTATCCTAACTCTATTATTGATTTGTGTCTTATGTTAGTTATGGGTTGTTCTTGAGTTAGACATAAAGACTTAGGCTTTGATACTAACTGTGACGGCCCCAGTTCCACAACCTAAATTGGGCCTCACTCGGCCTAGACTTACGTGGACCCCGAGTCAATCCTCGTGACGTGAATGCAAGCCTAATCGACCTTCCTAACTGTTTGTCATTACAAGGCAGCAAAAATTATCGTTTATTATGAGTTATTCAAATTTGTAAGTTGTCGAAGTTTATACATAAGTGATTTCAACTTAAACAAATCTAAACAACTCTACACAAATAAGTTAGGACAGCTTAGAGTGTGGGAACCTCGTATATATTCCTTGTAAATATCTCACAAAACCCATATATCTCATGTGTTAAAAACAATATACATACGTAATACAAAACCTACAAAAATATGAGAGGGAAGGCCGCTTCAAATTCCTCACAGTAGATCTCTTAACACTGGCCCCTTCCCCTTATTCGATTGCGGATCTGCACTCAATTAAACACGAGAATAACGAGTCCAGGTAAGTAACGCTAGTAGGATACTAAACAACGTTTCAAAATAAATAAACCATTCTATATTCATGCAGATAGAAAGAAAGGTATAAGAACGCATGAATAAATAAAAGACTGTACACAAATTAAAAGCAATCGATACATAAGTTTCCAGGAATGCAAAAAAATAGGTGCAAGTAGTCCCAACCAATAGGTCGTTGAGTCTTGCAAAACATCAAGACTCGAGTTCTAGGACTCGGTACACTCACAAGCCCTAAACCCATGAGATAGTGAGACTTTCTAGAACAACCACGCTAAGAACTCACACCTTGTCAAAATCAGTATCCAGTGTTGTGCATCCTAAGGTCATGACTCTGGTATGTTACCTCATCCAGCTACTCCTTCCAAGGATCATCGTTGACTCACTTGCCCTCGGACAACTCAATTAGACTGTAATTCCAATTATAGATAACAAGCAATGAACAACAATATTCAATAGCATAAAATGAAATACTGTGCATTTCATAGCTTGTTTACTTACCTCGATCCACACGTTTATTCCTAGCCTATCCAATCTCCTAACACTCCGAAAACGCATTCCCGCCCCCTCCAAGAAATCCTATTAGGTTCCTGATATCATGTTATAGGTTTTTGAATATGTTAGGACCTTTTCTTAGGGTATTACACCTATTTAAAGTTCTTAAGGAACTTTTGAAAACTGCAAATTTTTATACTGTCTGGGCAATTAGCACGCTAATTCTGATACTAGCGTGCTAATTCCTCACTTTAGCGCTACTTTTGATATCTAGCGCACTAGTCAATATTAGCGCGCTAGATTATCTACCTAGCGTGCTATGTGCGGTATAATCTAGGATTCTGCATTTCAAATTCTGGATTTCCTCTACACATAGGCCTTATTAATGCCTTGGTACCCCTCATATACCCTACTAGAGGTCCCTAACATCAACAACAACTCAAAATTACAACTCTTAACATCAAATACGTGAATTAACAACTTAACCAAGCTATGTTAATGGAGTGGAGAACTTATCTCATATATGAACTTGATAAGTCGGTATTTATAGGTATTTAGTAGTCTTTTTAGTATATTTAATTATTGAAAGTATTTTAAATATATATTTAATTATATTTTTTGGTCATTTTTAGGTGAAACAGAGTGAACGGTTGAATTCGTAGTGAAAAATACTCAAAATGGAGTATTTACTTGCACTGATCAGATACCAGACAGTATGCTTCAAAATACGCGTTGCGCGGTGGGTCGAATAGCGGACAGGGTGTTCCAGCCAATCAAAGCATGCCACGTCAGCGAAAAATCATCTGGACCAATCAGACGCTGACAAGTGGAGGTCAAAGAAAAAGCACGTCGGCACAATGATTTCCACCAATCTACCGCAGCCACGCCACCCTGATGAGGCACCGCCACCAATCACGATCCGCCATGTGTTGCCACGACATCAGAGAGACACACCGCCTTATTTCTCCACGTTTCAGGTTCCATCGATCGGCCTCCTGATCCGTACCCACACAAACTCCCAAATTTTTGCTAGAGTCGCGCGATTTTCCCCTTGCCAGCGCACGCACACGTGGCGCTCTCCCATTCGTCCAACGCGTCATTAATACGTGGTTTGGCAAATCACGTGAAGACACGTGTCGGTGACTCACCCCATACACAATCGAACGCACAGATTTTCGGCGAATGGCGCGGCGACAAATCAGAGGCGGTTACAGGCGGTTGCCTATCATAGCGCGACAAGTGGCGCGGGGAGGAAAAATAGCCAATCGGCTATTTACACATAGCAGAGTCCGATTTTTATCTAAAAACACCCCTAGGATGCTCCTCGACGCACGAGTCACGTACCTAACCCCTAAAATCAGTATTAGAGTACAATTTGGACTATTTATATATATTAGGAACCTAGGTATTATTTAGAAACAATTAATTAGTATTTTTAGAGATCAATTATTCATTTTTAGTAGTGATTTTTGAAGATGATGTCCGGCTAATCAATTTCTTGCCTAAGTCGAAGGGGAAGCAACTCGGAATTATGGATTCAAAGCATATTATGTGAGATCATTTATTTTATTAATTAATTAATTTAATTTCTCTTATTTCATTGTTGTTGATTTTTAATTATTATGATTTAGATCTAGGGTATGTATATGGCCAATGCATGCTTTTAGGTGGACAATCTACTGTTATTTGGAATATTAGTATCCGTGTAATTGTGTTTTTAGACCAATAAAGTAACAAACATTCACCCGTTTGCCGTAAAACCCTTTCGGTGCTTGAATGTACAACAATTGAATCTAGGTTAAATCGGTAGCGGTTGCGACCTGGTTATTTAGGATTAGTGTTCCCATATATCTATATTACTGCGGTTAGTGTGTTAAACTTGATTGGCGGATGTCTAGGGTTATACATTAATTAGGGAAGTAGTTAGTGGCGGACGTCCTGGCTATCGAGATTAGGGGAATTAGGAATTTCTGGCGGATGTCGATTTTCTATAGCTAATCTAGGAGAATCTAAATTAATAACTTTTTGGGAAAGATTGAAGACCATAATTGCTATTGAATCTTGATTTTGATTTGTGGAACTGGAGATTTAGGTGTTATTTAAGTGTTAATTAATTGTTTTAGAAATTAGTTTAGTTGTTTTATTTATTTAGTTTAGATAGATTAGTTAGTTAAATTAATATTTATTTTAAAACCCCCGATTTTTTTTTGTTGTTTTAACCTAAGAAAGACAACCAGTCTCTGTGAGATCGTCCATTTGCCACTATTCTACAAAATAGTTAGTTTAGAAAACTTTACTTTATTAACGTGTTCGGCACGCGTCAGAACTCCTAGCTTGATCTCCTTCACCAACCCACTGATTTCGCCGACCTAAGCTTGTTGATCTTGTCCTTGTTCACTCCAATAGTGCACTATCTCTTCTCTCCTTCTTTGCCAACGATGAGATAAGAAACTTAGATGATAAGTTTTAAATTTTGCTTATATATATGTGGATATGATTGAGCCTTGGCCTTCATCATGTGTGAATACGTATCTCGAGGCTTGTTTAGTGGTCCGCCTTCATTCAATAATTTTCCAAGTCACTCTTAAATGACTCCAATAGTTTAATCCTTTGACTTGTAGATTAGTTGATACGTATCGCAATGTACATCACGTGGGAATTGATTTATTTCAATACCTTAGGCCCAATTAATTTCACATTAATGCAACCACATTAAAGCTAGTATAAAACCACACTTAGCTCACAATAGACTTACCCTCATAAGCCGCTACCTCGGTCCTACGTCGACACGCAACTCAAGCTACATCACCGCTCGCCTCGACACCAATATGCCCCGCGTGTACCTTACCCGCACATTTCCTAAATTAATTAGTTTAGTTGGTTCAATCTTTTGTATAATACATAATACAAACATCAAACAAAAATAGCATACCTCGGTGTCGACTCCTGAGGTTCGAACATACGTATCACAACAAGTGGGTCTCATGTACGACCCTAAAATGACATGCGGCACGAGTTAGATTTTAGGTCGTTATAGTACCCATGACATGGGTATATATTTGAGCTCCATTGTAGAAGTTCCTTATATATATAGTGATTCTACTATAGTGATGGGAAAAATCACCGTACATGATGATTTTTATTTTTGACCGTTAAATTTCAATTCAATAAATAATACAACTTCTTGATACTTATGCACAAATTGAAGTGTCATTAATGTAGCTATCAAATTGACCATTTGATTTAAATTCAATGGTCAAAAATAAAAATCACCATTAATGGTTATTTAAAAAAATCACCATAGTAAGATTTTCTATATATATATATGATCTTCAATGTTCTTAAAAAAAATGTATATGATCTTTGATAATTAGGTGGAGAGATGCACAACATATATAATAACTTATAAGATTATTTTTTATTATAATTGTATCAGCATTTAAAAATGAATATCCTTTTCTAGGGGCCAAGCTAAAAAAAGAAAAAAAAGAAAATTGAATTATAGATACATAGAAGACACTCCACAAGACTTGAAGTCTAATTATTGAAGGGTAGGCCCATCAGATAATTATTCAAAATTTCAAGATAGGTGGACCTGATATGATGTAGAAGGACACAAAGACACAATGCATAGTTAATATTTAGCACTATGACCACGTCTTCTCTTTTGACCTCTATGATACATACATTTTGCATATAACTCACTCATCTGACCCACAAAAGAAAAGCTCTTTTATTTTGCATTTCATCATTGTTGTTTCTTTCCTTTTTTCTAATAATAATTACGAGCAAAACTTTTTTAAGCCTCTCTTTACTTTAATTCGAGTAGTTTGACTAATCTCGTGAGAGTTAATCAGATGCATCAACTCAACTTCATATAAAACTCAAAAGAAACAAAAAAAAAAAAAAAATATTATATTATTGTTAAGAATTAAACTCATAATCTCTGTCTCAATCAAAGTTAAAATGTTCATTTTTGACAACTACACTACGCGACACCTACCGTCTTGGGCCTTTTCTATTTTTCTTCTCTTTATCATGAGCTTTGCTTTACCAAACAACTTCAACAAGGGATCATTTGTCTATCTTTTCATTTGGTCAATGAGATTTCGACGCGTTTGCACCCTTTGATGACAACAAAGTTGATGTCTCAACTTTACTGATACTCTTTTTCCGAAAAAAAAAAAAAAACTCCTCCCGTCCCCCCTCATCCATCCTCCTTCACATCAAATTTAATTCTTCCAACTACCACACTCTATTCCCTCGATGCTCCTCAAGATTAAGGAGACCCATCAATGTGCCAAGTGGCGCAATAACACTATTTGAGACCTCTCATGATGTACAGTCACACTTTCACGTTGTTTGTGTTTGAGATGTGTGCGTGCATATCTTAATGCAGATTTGACGAACCTTAGGTTAGGATATAAGTCAAAAAATAAGGTAAATTATAAATTTCCTCTTTAGGTTTACCATAATATGTATGTCTTTGTTTTTGAAGAAATAATTATGTACTTTAGTCCCGCTGTTTTAAAAATATATAGCCACTTTAGTTTTTCTTTTTTAGCATTTTGTCAAATGACTATTTATAAGGACTTTTTTTAAAGCATATAAGGACTTTTTAGAGTAATAAAAATCATATATAATAATAATAGAGATTAAAATGCATATTTCTCAAAAACAAAAAAAAGACTTAATCGAACCAATAATCGATTGATCTGACTAATAAGGGGTTCGATTCCTCTTTAGCAAGGTCTTGAGTTCGAGAATTGCGAATGAAAAAAATCGATCAGTTGAGAAAGTCGTCCCTTGTATGGGGCTCAATAATGCCTAAACACGTGAATTAATCGGTGTGATTAGTATTGGATACTACATACACAAAAAGTACTAAATTAAAAGGATTGGAGTACATATTTTTCATAGTGCATTTTTCAAAGAGATTAAAGTGCTAGTTATTGTATACTTTAGGGGCAATTTGTAAATCACATACAACGTCATTGTAACAATTCTCATATTTCGCAACAAAGTGAGCGTGAGTGCCATCATTTTCTTAATGAAGAAAAATGAATAGATGGTTGGGTTGAAGATAATTATTGAGCATATGTTAATGATGTGATAAGGACATAAGGCTAGGGGAAAGGAAAATGAAATGTACGAGGGTTTTTGTCCCCACATAACGCATCCTTTTCAGATCATTATTGTTGGATTCTTGTAAGGTTTAATCTTTTGTTTAATTATTGTTTTCTTTTGAAGTAAAATTTTAATTAATTATTAATTATAAGCTTTATCTTTGTTTTTATATTTTAAAGGAACATCTATGAAATTGTTTTTAATGGTGATCAACGAAAAAATGTTTTTTTTTTTTTTTGGAGGAACAAACAAATGTTATTAGAACGCTTTTTATGTGGTCCATTGGGGTTGTAGTTTAAAATTATTTGATTAACATAAATATATGATCTTATAAAAAAAACATAATATATATGGTGAAATCAAGACGAGTTTAGCTGGCTGTGGGCCCGACGGAACAAGTCAAAGTTGACGTTGGACGGACAGATATAGGATACTTTAGTATGTAATTTTTTTTTTTAATAATTGTTAAGCCCACTTTTTTTTTTCAAATAAACATGTATTGATGTATTGGCAAAACAATTTATTACAAATAGATATTGCATGAGCAATGAAGTTCGAAACCAACTTCATAACACGCTTACTAATGTACTGCCCCAACTCTAAGAAAATACAATAACCGTCGGACAAGAAAACCACCTCAACAATAGAGACAACGACACTAATAATGGAGATAACATTCGCATTAGGCGAAACAAGACGTTAACTAAACAAGAAAGTAGTCAACTAAAAAAATAAAACAAAAGTTTTAAGTTTTTTTCTCCTTGTTAATAAGTTTTGTTATTCATTATGTGATTCTAGTGGTGTTTGTGTATTGTAATGAGTTTCAACATTGTAGAGAGCAGTCCCTAATTGTCAAACTATTTCAATTTCACAATCGCATTCACAACCAAACTAATGGCAGTTTGTTGAAACAAATAGGGTTATAAATTAATGAACTTGATTATATGTCTTGTCTTATATTAAGCCACGAATGATTAATGAAATTTTGATTTCTCTCCAAAAAAAATAAAAATAAACAAAAATTAGTAAAATACTATCCAATCTCTGGCGGAAATGACAAACGTTAAAAGGAGAGGAGACACCCAACACACTGAAGTCGGCAACTGTGACGCATCTTGGCCAGATCTGGCAAACCACCGGCACCTCAAGTGCGCCATCCTTCTTGGGCATAGTCGAGAAAACATATAAAAAGATAGGAAAAAAAATGGAGATATATGGAGAAACTACCGGAGTGTCCAAATGGCAAGAAGCGCTGATATATGATCAACTCACAAAAACATCCTCTTGAATCTTCGTCACGCTAGCTTCCATTTTCCCCTAACAACAAAAAAATACAAAAAACAAAGCAAAAGGGAGAAATAGGAGAGGATGAAAAGAATATAAGGGATGGACAACCAAAAGGGAGATCGGAAAACATAGGGGCTACCAACAATAACCGCGTCCGTCAGAGCGAGCGACGCAGTCGCCGAAAGCCCCACACACAACAACTCTAAAAGGCTCAGTGACGGAAGATAAGAAACCCTAAAAGTCTTAACCAATATGTTGGCCTGTGGTTTTATTGTCAAAGACTTTGACACTATTTGCCGAACACTTATCTTTCTTTACATAAGTCTTAACCAATATGGAGCTAGCTATATTTCGGTCTACACATTTTTAACAATCTCCATCTTAGAAGAAAATCCATTCAAGATGCTTTCTCCTAGTTAGTTGAATCATCAGCTCTAATACCTTGTTAGCCCGCTCATGTTACTAACTCAGAATGTTTAAGTTAATGCTCTATCAGCCTCTGCAAACAATAATATGTGTAAGTTGATAATCCAAAAAATTTTAAAACATAAATAAGATAAATCAGGGGAAGACTTTGCTTTATCAAAAATCAAAAGGTCCACGATCATTGGGCTAATTTTAAACGAGGCCAGTGGATGCAAGGCCCGAATCTTTGCTGACCAGACCAGACACTGGAAAATGAGGGTTTTTTTTTCCAAGGAGAATCTTGCACTTTTGCTTTGTAAAATTGATTTTTTTTTGTTTTTTTTTTTTAGAGAATACTCCCCTCATGCCCTCTAGGAATGCAAATGAGTAGGATAATACCCACGGGTGATGAAGATTTATCGATCCTAATGGAGGTTTGAAAATTTTAAATGGAGATAGATGTGAAAATGAGTACAAAATCTCATATTCACACGTATATGGATACGAGTATGGGTAATAAAATATCTCACGGGGGTTCCCACGGATAATCCCCATGTGTAATCTTCATGGGGATACCCATGCTCATTTGCATATGGGGATCTTTATATATCAATTTATACATCATATGATATTTATTATTTATATGTATACCATATGATATTTATGTATAGATATTACATAATATTACATAGTTTTCACTCGAAACACTTATATATATATATATATATATATTGTGAATTGAGTTGGAACTTGCTAAAAACTAGAGAAGGAAAATAGAAGACTAAGAATTTCTACTACTACAAACTACTACTACAAAGGAGAAGAGAAGAAATGAGATAGTTGGAATGAGAAGTTTTCATTCAACTTGGTGTGTGAATCACAATGGGGTTAGCACCCTTTATATAGGTCATTTGGTGATAATGATAATTGTACTTATACAATGTGTATAAGTTATACATACACCACAAGTCATATAACTCATCACAAGTAACATAGACAATACATGAAAGAGTTGGTGTACATTGGAGAGGATTACAAGTTACATGACAATACATGGATAAGTGATTATACATTGGAGTTGAATACAAGTTATGTAGAGTGTACAAGTTACATTCAATGTAAAAGTCATGCTTGATGTTAAAATTCAATGTGAGAGTCATGCCTGACAATGTGACCATTCATAAGCATGGTTAAAAGGTCATCCAATTTACAACACTCCCCCTTGGATGACACTTGCTGAGAGAATATGCCTCGTTAAAACATGTACTAGAAAAACCCTGAGGGAAAAAATCTAGTACAGGAAAAAGAGTACAATGTTCTCGTCAATCTTGATTTGCAGTATAATATTATTGATTTCCTCATTAAAAACTTTGCTAGGAAAACTCAGTGGGACAAAACCAAAGCTAAGGAAAAGAGTGCAACACATTGATACACTTTGAAAGAATATATTTATGACTCATTAAAAACCTTTGCAAAGAAAACTCAGTGGGATAAAACTATAGCAAAGGGAAAAAAAGTGCAATACACTAACTAATAACTCATTTTGATTCTCCCCCTCATGTTCACATGGGTGAGACATTTTGTACATTTTGTTTCACATGGACATCGTTTGCTATATCAATCATTTAATGCTGAAGCATATGATTGTCACTCTTTTGTATATAATACTTGCATCAAGTAATTGATTCATAAATTTGTTACTACTGAATGATCCTTTGAACTTTGATTTCATATTCATTTATACATAGATCATAATAAAACAAATTTAATGCAATTTGATGTGTTTCAAGCAATTTCATGTCATTCCTTTTGAATTGGCTTATATCTCCCCCTAATGGTGGGAAAACTGCTTCATCAAAGTGACAATTAGCAAAACTTGCTATAAATAATTTCCCTATTAGGGACTCAAGACATCTTATAATATGATTAATAGAGAGTAAATCAATATACGTCTCCTATTGATTTGCCTTAAGATAATCTCCAGTTGAAAAATATTCAGTTCGATAAAGGATGTCCGTGCGAATTTACGATATTTTCGCATTATTGATGATTATGGATAATCAAATAGATATTTTCACATTATGAATGTCATTTGATTTATGATGACATTCGTTTTAATGTGTCTTATATATTTCAGAAATTAAAGCCGTGAATATTATACTCAGATTAAATCATATAGATAAATTTTCTATTATTCTGAGTAGGCTTCTTCTGAACAAGACATTAACAATAAAATTGTTGTATTAGATATTGCCTGAACATTAGCCTCCGCTAAGTTCAAATTCGAGAAATATTCATTTTTGTACATGTATGTAGCACGATACATAAGATATAAAACTCATCGCCCATATTTAGGTCACGATTTAAACACATCTCGATGTGCTTGTTTTATCGAGCCATTTTCAATGATAAAATTCATAATATTTTGCCTTTGATTTTAAAGGCATGATAGAGGTCACAAAAATATTCGAGTGTAAATATGACAATATTTAGGCAAAATAGCCTTTCATATATGACCAAAAAAATGTCACAATTATGAGCACTCATTGTCAATAATTATTTGCCATTTGTAGTGGTGCACCACTTTTGTTTCAACTTTTGGTGGAATTGTCAATACGACCTTTACCTGATATTTTCACCTTTTCCACGTCCATAAATTTATTATTGCAATCATGATCGTTATATGCAACATATGCTTCTTAATTTGAAACTAAACTAATTAGACGGGAGCGATATTATATTTATAATATCTCATTATTTTACTCAGCTACCATGAAACAAGAAATCAATCCTTAATATTTATTGGATTGACGTGCGCACTCGATATTTGTTGCAGCAATAAATTAATCGAGGCGGGCCACGTGACCTTATTTTTATTGTCTCATCAGTCATATTTCCACATAGCCTCAATATAGAGGTAATTAAAATTGTGGAATTATAATTAATATTTGACTGATTAAATTTTGTAGCATGAGACCCAACTGCTCATTTTGAGCTTTTGGAGCATTACCATTTTGGTATGTATATGTATAACTCCATAAGGTGAAAAGATATATAAAGTGAAATATTCACTTTTCAAATCTCTAAAAAGAAATTGGCGAATGATTATGTATGATATACAGTTTTGCATATATGCTTTATTCACAAATTGTAGTATTTAATTGTCATGACAATAAATTCTTGTCAATAATATAATAAAGCAACAATTCCAACTATAGTTGACTAATATTTTGAAAGTAAATGTAATATAAAATAATTTTACCTTTTTATGTAAAAAGCATAACATATGATTAAATATATGTTCATAACTTGATTCATTAATAAACAAAATGTATTATTCGTATGAGTTGGTGGGACAACCTCCAGGTTGGGTGGTGAGACAAAGTCTACTTAATACCATGCCTCCTCGAACAGAATAACCCGTCTCCCTTTCAATGTTTAGCTTTACTGGGGACAAGGCTTACCCACTATCAACTCAAACTTATAGCATTATTTGTATTATAAAATCAAGAATATAACAATAACTAGTTGTTTGTAGTTTTAAGAGAAAAAATATATGTCACACATTGACTTTTGATTTCTGATGTAGAAGATCGTACGAAACGCAACTACAGAGCATACTTTCGCAATCGGTGACGTTATAATGTATAGTATATATAAGTGATGCATGTAATAAAAGGAAGCAACCATGATAATATAGAAATAAATTGAACTTATTTAAATAACAAAAGTTATACCTTCCTAGCTTTGTCTCCTTAACAAGCCTTCTTGAAGTTCAAGATCTCCTTAATGCTAGAGCAAGCTCGTGCTGATAACGTGTTGTGAATTGAGTTGGAACTTGCTAAGAACTAGAGAAGGAAAATAGAAGACTAAGAACTTCTACTACTACAAACTACTACTACAAAGGAGAAGAGAAGAAATGAGATAGTTGGAATGAGAAGTTTTCATTCAACTTGGTGTGTGAATTACAATGGGGTTAGCACCCTTTATATAGGTCATTTGGTGATGATGATAATTGTACTTATACAATGTGTATAAGTTATACATACACCACGAGTCATAGAACTCATCACAAGTAACATAGACAATACATGAAAGAGTTGGTGTACATTGGAGAGGATTACAAGTTACATGACAATACATGGATAAGTGATTATACATTGGAGTTGAATACAAGTTATGTAGAGTGTACAAGTTACATTCAATGTAGAAGTCATGCTTGATGTTATAATTCAATTTGAGAGTCAAGCTTGACAATGTGACCATTCATAAGCTTGGTTAAAGGGTCATCCAATTTACAACAATATATATATATATATATAACAAAAAACCTCTCAATGAGATTTATAATTTTAATTTATTTAGTTAATTAATAGATATATGTTTTGTTTTGAATTGTTTGCAACTATATTTATATTTTAGAATTTTAGGATCAAAAGTACTAAAAAAATTGATGAATTGGTGGTTTTAAGAAATAATAATTTTAAGGAATATTTTGAATTTGAGCTTTTTGATTTGCATATGCCAATGATTTTATAGAAACTTAATAAGTGTTAGCACTTAGTACTTAGAATTTTTATTGCATGATATGTGGATTTTTTTGTTGGAATTTCAATAATTGTATTGTTATGTATGTATATTTGACACTTTATTTGTCACAACTCTTTTTTTTCTTTTTTTAAGAATTCTCGCGAAGATCCCAATGGAAATGGAATGGGGAAAAAAACTTTTCCATGGAGATTCTCTGTCCCCGCAAAAATATCCATGATAATCCTCAAGGAGATTCCAATGGAGAAATATCCATGATAATCCTCAAGGAGATTCCAATGGAGGATGAAATGAGTAAAATATTTTTTCCATAAAGATTTTCTATGCCCACATGGATTTAATGGGAATGAAGATAGGTATGAGAAGTCATCCTCAAATGGGTATGAGTATGAGTATGGGTGATAAGTTTTTTAGTAGGTATGAGTATGAGAATGAGATTCATATTCCCTGCCCTTCTCATTTACATCCATAGGCGATCCATATTTTCCATTTTAGAAATTTTCATAGAAAAAGTGTTTTTTTTTCTTTTTTCAGTGAAATTCTCGCCAAATAGTGTTCAGGAGGACAGATATTTAACCTATTACTTTTCCAATAAAATCTTAGATTTTCGGCCTAATTGTGCATTTTGATGAGGGTTTTAGTCAATTGTCACATTAGTAAACGAATACACATGCATTTCGGAGAGTACTTCTATTTTTTCTTAAAAAAAAAAATTTAAGAGTTCCCAAAATTTTAAGGAAAAAAGCTTGATTTTGTAATTTGACAAACCAAGTACACAAACAACCACATTAAATTGAGTTGATAGGAAATGTTCAATTAATTCATGTAGGTAAGGTAACCCTGATTCCCAGAATGATTTGAGAGCTTTAATTTGTTGTTATAGACCATTTCCAACCACAATACTTTATTTTATAGTTATGTAATATCAAATCTTATTTCTGCTCCAACCACATATTCTATTTCATATTTGCATTGTTATTTATTTGTATTAATCTTAATAAAGTATTTAATCAGTATAAAATTAAGAAAAAAAAAAGCACATTCATATTTTTTGAAAAAGAAATAATTATTGATAATTTAAAAAAAAAATAAAAAAAATAAGAAAGGTAAGGAACGCTATTTTAGAGTTGGGTGAATAGTGGAACTCCAATTCTAAATTAGAGGGGGAATAAAGTATGGTTGGAGTTGTTTCAACTCTATTTTAGAGTTTGAACTCTAAAATAGAGTACCATTGGGGTTGTTTTAATAAATTTTTGAAATTCAAAAGAAAATGTAAGTCAAATATTGGTTCTTTAAATTGCGTTTGAATTAGGCCCCTGGACTTTGATTAAGATATGTTCTTTTTTATAGTAGTTTTTTGCTCTTATTGAACATTCATCCAATTAAACTATTTTTGAATAGGACTTTTTTTTAAGGATTTGTAACATAGATAGATCTACCAAAAAAAAGGGTAACAAAGATGCTCAGCTCTCAGTTGTTCATAATTCGAACCTTTAGAAAGATGGTGCTACTTTTAGTGACTTTGGATTTAGATTTCTAGTGGACCTTTTTTATCAAGGTTTGTCAATTCTTCTATTTTCATAAGCTTGTTTAACGAAATATTCTGTATTTTGAGTGTTGTTCGACCGTTATCCAATTCCTTATTCTTATTTTATAACCAATTTTCAACAAAAGTCACGATGCTGAATGCTTCCTTACAACCGTCCCATACACTTAACATTGCGTGCGCACACATATCAAAGGGTTCTATAACAAACTTTTGCTAGACTTTAGGATGTGTTTTTTTAGCCCGGCTACAGGCACCCACCTTTTATAAGGGCACTCAAATTTTGCATGCACCCAAATTCAAATTTCAATTTATGAAGGCACCCCAACATTTTTACCAAAACACTTTGATATTGTCCAATCGAACCTCTTTCGTGGGATTTGGTTGACAACTGTTGACTTAAAGGCTCGGTTGGTACAGACCGACTCTAATTAAAGGTTCAGTAGGCTTTGACCGAATCTCCAACTAGAGGTTCGGTGGGCTCTGGCCGACTTTTCAACTAAAGTTTCAGACCTGCGAGACCGAACCACTTGATGACGCTCTACAAATCACAAGAAGAGAGTGTGGAAGGATGATGAAGGGGTGTGCAAAATGAGAGGAAAAGGGTGGTGGGGTTCACTAACCGCAGTGAGGGCATAAGGGTCATTTTGTAGTAGAATTGACTTTTTTAAGTTTGACTTTTTCACTAAGGTGCCATAAGTAAACGGTGGGGTGCGTATAGCTGGGTTTTTTTTTTAATCAAATTTGTTGCATTGATATTCCTAACACCTATAAATGACAGAATGTTCTATTACAACAAGAGTAATAGAAAATACATACTTTGAAGCTTGGAACAACATCCTCACTAAAGGAGGGCAACAACCCACACAGGGGGAAAACAATCTCCTAAAAAAACGACAACAACCCTATGTAGGGGGCAGCAAACCTATAAAGAGGACAAAAAACCCTTAAATTTCTAAAACAAGACAAAGGAATACAACATGATTATTGGTGCTCCCACCACTTGAAAGGCACATGCCACCAAGACGCCGCTTGCTTGCATTATCTGCTATAGCATAAAGCCGATCATCGACGTTCGCCAACGAAGGTTTCGAAAATCAGCAAAGTTGTCTCACTACCACTCCTCCATCCGGCTCAGAAATTCAGGTAAAAAAGGTTCATCAGTCGCGACGACATAAAAAACCTACCAGCGACCGACCATTATCGAATTGGCTGGCAAAAAGATATGGGAAGAAGGAAAAATAAGAAGAGGGAAGTGGAAAGGAGGCCACTGGGGAAGATAGGGAAAATAAGGGAGAAAAAAAAAAAAAAATGGGGATGTGTGTGTGTGTGTGTGTGAAGGGGTATAAAAGGGGTGATCAATGTTGGTGGTGGTGTATGGAAAAGATGAGATTATTTGTATGTGGCATCCGCGAGAGGGTGAGATAGGCGAGGTGAGAAGATAAATGGAGAGGAAGAAGATAAGGAGAAGATTTGGATTCTTAAGATAGAATGAGAGGGAGGCCGCATATGCCTTTAAGAGGGGGAGAGGGGGAGGGGGGGGGGCGGCGAAGGCATCACCGACCCTCCAACAGGCAGATCTGGTTTGACCCATTTGATTTCCTATCTATTTTCTACAGTTAATTTAATTAGAAATTGGCTAAACATACCCCATTTGTTGTTTAATGGATCCTAATGCTAATTTTCATTTTTGCCCTTCTGCATAATAACATTTTTGCCCCTCCATATAAAGGGGATTTTCTTCCCGTATACCCCGCTCACCTTGCTCACCCATGCCCCAGCCAGTCACTCAACTGACTCTCCTATCTCAAATCACCCTTCAAACTCCGACTAAACTCGAACGAAAATCCAAGCGAAATCATATCTATTCTACACCACGAGTGCATTTCCAACGTCTTTTCGTGACGATTTTTGAATTTTGTTACTTTTTTTTCATTATTTTTAAGTCATTTTTTTGTATTGGGTTTTTTTTCGCTATTTTAAGTCATTTTTTTGTATTGTTGTTGTTGTTGTTGTTGTTGTTGTTGTTGTTGTTGTTGTTGTTGTTGTTGTTGGGTTTAAGGCTTTAATTTGGAGCTTGAATCTTGCATCTTAGGCACAGTATGTCGATAGAATCGAGAACATCTAGTGATTCCGAGAAAAACTCATTATTTTTCGTCATTTCATGCATTTTTTAGGAGTTTTGATTTATTTTATTTTTCTTGTCGCTCGTGGGTTTCAGACACACAGTGCCTGTAACGACCCGAAAATTCAACTCGTGCTACGTGTAATTTTAGGGTCGTATGTGGGACCCACTTGCCGAAATACGTATGCGTATACGCCGAGAATTCGGGGAGCCGAAACACGAACGGGGACGCGCCTTAAATCGCGTGCCGACGCGGGACCGAGATATGTGGTTATAGTGGATTTATGTGTACAGTGGATACGCTTCGTGATGCGTGTAACACGAGTGTTGAAATTTTGAAAGCGAGGCGGGTTGGTGCCTCGAGATACGCGCTACTCGGTTTTCGAAGACACTTTTGATTTGAAATAAAAAAAGAGAGAAAATGTATATATATATATATATATATATATATCAATAACAAGGAATATGGGGAATAGCATCCAACAAGCACAAATAGGCAATAAATGATAGAAAAGTAAACCCTCGATGACTTTCAGAAGGAATCTTACGTACACAATAACAAGGAATATGAATCAACGATAGAAAAGTAAACCCTCGGTGACATTCAGAAGGAATCTTACGTACTGTACTTCCCATCTTCCTTTTTGTGATGGGCGAGTGCAGACCCTGCTAGTAGGGGCAAGGACATTTTGGACGACTTTATCTGACTGCCTACGGTCAAGGACCTACTAGTACGTGCTATTTTGATATTTTGCTTGATTTTCGGAAATGGGAGACTAAATAGATATTGTACTCGTATATATTATTGTTTAATATTGTCGCATATATACGGAGTACTTTCCCCGGGTTTTCCACAATAGGAATTGCTCTATTAAATGATGTTTATACGATGATAAATTTAATTGTTTTATTTGGTTTTAAATTAAGACTTTCGTTGTTGAAAGTTTAATGAACACGCATATCGAGGAGTCGTGTTAACACGCATATCGAGGAGTCGTGTTGTGGAAAATGGCGTCAGTGGCACGTGCGACCCAGTGGGTCAAGGATCGGACGGGACCTCTGGGCCAGCGCCTCCCCACGTGGCGACCTCGGGAATTGGGGCCGTTACAGTGCCAATACCTCTAAAGAGGTCTCGACCGATTCACTTTGTCTCCCACCGACATTGAGACCTCAACCTCTTCATAATCTTCACGGGAGGCGACTAAAAGCTCTTCAAAGGTCTCAATTAGAGGTCTCGAAGGGACTTAGCCGAAACCTTTAAAGACGTCTCGGCTATGTGTATCCAAAATCCGCGAGTGACACTTTATCACATCTAGGGCACGGCGAGACCAGATCCAACCTTGTTTGATGAAAAAAAACTCTTACGACATTTTTAACCTAGTATACAAGTGCTTTACAATGGCTAAACCTGAGAAATAAAGAGGATTGAAGGGTGTTGGTATGAGTGTGAGGGTGAAGGTTATGAGGTTTCAATGTTCGTAAAAGAAATTTCAAAAAAATTGAGGTATTTTCAGTGAAAAATTTAAAATCGAGATACAAAGCAACGAAGTTCGTTAAGCAACAAGTGGGGTCTGTTTCGCCACTTCCTTTAGTTATATTAACCCCATTTCACATTCTTTTGAGAGTTTTAACCATAGGACATAGTCCATTACCAAGATATGCAAAACATGTATCGAAGTGTTTTTTTTTTTTTACATATTGTTAAGGTGTCAAAGTACATTGAATAACTAACAGAGCAGTGCGTAATTGAGTTCTCCCCGAGAGACATACATTCCTTTAATTATTATTTTTAAAAAAAATTGTTTGGAAATTGTAATGGGAAAGATAGAAAATAAGAGTTGTCTACGTTCCATGTTTGTATTTCCCACCTTTTAAAAAATTTTGTGATTGTAACAAAAATAAATAAATAAATAAATGTTTCACGATCATCACGAAGGGTGTGTTTGATAGCAAAAAAAATCTTCAATGAGAAAAAACTTTTTTTAGCAAATCTTCTTGAGAGAATTTTATAAAGAAAACTGTCTCATAATTGTTTGATTGCACGAGAAAGAATTTTCTTTTATGGTTCTATCCGAGATTTTTTCCTTGATTAGTACATTTAGGGGTAAAATTTATCAATCCAACACACCCACCAAAATATTTTCAAAACTAACACACTTTTGGTCACGTCACTGCCATATCACGCGGGAGGTTGCACGGTGAAAGGAAAACGTGACCTTGGGTCATTTTTTTTTTAGTAATATGGAGAGAAGTCGTGATCTCGGGTCACGATTTCACTTCAATGGAAATCGTGACCCGAGGTCACGATTTCCACAGATGTACGTATTTTTTAAAAGGGAAACCGGGAAATCGTGACCTCGGGTCACGATTTCCACTGAACTTATACCCTAACAGATCGAACGAACAGATCGAACTCCACTCTTCCTTCCTTCAACTCCACCGGACCGAATGAACTCTACTCTTCCTTCAACTCCACCGGACCGCACCGCACGACCCCAGATCGGCTCCATTGGTGCAGATCTTCTCTCCATCTCCAACTCCAGATCGTCTCCACTGTTGTGTTGGAGGAACTGTATCAATCAATCTGTGTATATAACTCTGTAAGATCAACTTGTTTGGGGATTTTGTTTGTTTAGGCTTCTTGTGGTTCATGTACTGTTGGTTGTTATTTTTTTTTTCTCTGGGCATGTTATTATTTATTTGTATCCTAGGTTGTTTTTTTTTTTTTTTTGCCAATTACTTGATGTTAATTCTATCTGATTTTTTTTGTATTTATTTTGCCAATTACTTGATGTTATTTCTATCCGGAATTAAATTTTTTTTTTGCCAATTACTTGATGATAATTCTATCCGTTTGTTTTTTTTTTTTTTGCCAATTAATTAATGATTCAAAATTAAATCATACACCGTATGTTTAAGATTTTGAAATTAAAGTTCATTCACTTATGATGACTAACAAAAAGAAGGAATCAAGTCCACATGTATATATTTGAATATTTGTACACAAGATAAAATCTCTTAATCAGCATTTCAATTATGCAAATTAATCATGTTATACAACAGTACCATATATCTATACTATAACCAACAAAAGACAGTTCACATATTGTTCATACATATTTATTAGAGTACAATGTAGTCCAATCTAAGTCCAGATTTTAGGGGGCACTTGAATCATTATAATTTTCTTATTATGACAAATAATATTAATTGTCCACATTATTGTGAATTGTGTAATGTTGGAGTCCCTCATAATTAACTGAATGTGATATGTGATACACTGATAAATACATTATATAGTCGAATTTTAGTCCTTGTCAAGTGATATCGCGGCTTGTGTCACGTGCAATTCGGGACAACACGTCGCGCCACCCTCCACATTTATAACCAAAAATGTCTTGTCTTTAGAGGTTTTTACATATATTTGTGCTAAGTGAGTGTATTAATTATCATTTTTATTGATTAACAATGATATTATATATATATATATATATATATATATATAGATTCAATAATGGTTGATCGAAGAGTAACTTTGGTGTGCTATATGAATGGTGTCATGGTTGATGGACCATCAGGGATTTCGTATACGAAACCGCCTATTCGACACCTTAGATCGAAGATGGGTTTAGGGTACGAGGAACTTGTGAGTTTTATCTGTAATTCATTGGAGATAGACAATGAATTACAGAGATTAAACATGACATATCGATATCCTGCGTACATTGGAAGTGGAACGGCCAACTATGTCCCTTTGCGAATAGATGATGAAGCGACTTTGAAAGATGCTTGGGAGATCGTGGCAGAATTTCCACCACCAAATTGCATGGAGCTATATTTAGATTTAGTTCCGAGGCAATCGTATAATAGTTCTAATTGTAATATAGTGTTAGATTCTGGAGCTGGACTTGGTACTCAACCAATTTTTGAACATAATCATTGTGCATCGCCTTTGATGACCGCAAACCCGAAATGGACGAGGATGATCGTTCCCGTGATGATATGAATACTGAGGAAGATGACGACTATTGTGGTAGTGACGGAGATACTAGTGAAGAGAGTAGTGATGATGATGTAGACGATGAAGGGGTTAATGCTCATCATGTTGATGATGGCATGATTCGATACACATTAAATCGAGTCATAGCCGATGATGGCTCATTATCTTGCCCTCTAATTTCGAACGAATATGGGAACGATCATTTTTTCGATGATGAGGTTGCTGGAATTGATGGTGTGCCCGTGGGTGTAGGTGAATTTGTCGTACCTTCATCAGTATTTATGGAATTGAGTAGTGAGGCAATGCAACCCATCCATGAGAATGCAATGATCCCTTCTAGGTCTTTATGGAATGAGGCATCAGAATTTGAGAAAGGCATGCGGTTCATGTGTAAAGTAGATATCCAGCATGTCGTGAAATTGTATAGCATCAAAGGACATAGGCGATTTGTCGTGACTCATTCTACACCTAATGTATGGATTGTCCGTTGTAAGAAATATTTAGAATGATGTACTTGGAGGTTGCGGTGTTCGAGAAGAAAATCCCATGGAATGTTTGAGATCAGTAAATATGCAGGACTACATACATGTATCTATGCTAAACTGTCCAAGGATCATGCACATTTTGACTCCACCGTTATATGCCGTGAAGTAGAAAATGTGGTGAGAAGAGATCCGTCCATCTCGGTTCCAGTGCTTCATCAGATTATCAAGGACAAATTCAGTTATGATGTTCATTATAAAAAATTTTGGTTAGGGAAGAAGAAAGCAATTGCTAAAGTCTTTGGAGATTGGGAAGAATCGTATAAAATGTTGCCGCGGTGGATGGCCGCTCTTCAAGAAAGCAATCCAGGGACACGTGTGGAATGGAGGCATGGCGAGCCCAATGCCAACAATGAGGTTGTATTCAAATGGGTTTTTTGGGCATTTGCACCTTCTATTACAGGTTTTAGACATTGCAGACCAATGATACAAATTGATGGCGCATTCTTGTATGGAAAATACAAACAAAAACTCGTAATAGCCATTGTTGTTGATAGTAATAGTCATGTATTTCCTTTAGCATTTGCCATTATTGATGAGGAAAGTCAAGACAACCGGGGATGGTTTATGTCTTGTTTGCGACATCATGTGACTGATAGGGATAGTATAAGTGTCATTTCTGATCGACACCCTGGTATATTGTTGGCAATGAACAATCCTCAAAATGGATGGACCCATGAAAGAGCTCAACACAGATTTTGTCTCCGTCACATATGTACTAATTTCAACATGAGATTCGGGAGCAAAGAATTAAAGGATATGGTGTACTTAGCGGGTGCACAACATCAACCACGAAAATTTAAGGCATCCATGAAACAACTTCAACAAATGAATCCCGAATGTCTTGCGTGGTTTAATGACCTAGATCGAGCACAATGGACAAACGCATACGACAATGGGTATGACTACAAATCTCGCGGGTATTACGTTTGATTTATTACGTTTGTTACTATTACTTACTTAATGTGTTTGATTTATTACGTTTAGAAGGTAACACATATATGGTTTTTTTTTGTCACAAATGTAGAATGCTTTAACGGGGTCCTTAAAGGTGCGCGATTTTACCCCATCGCCGCTTTAGTGCAACTTACATTTTATCGGGTCATGGCGTACTTTAACAAAAGACGCGACGAAATAGGTGCAGCCCTAGGAAGGGGCGAAATGTACACAAGGTACGCACTGAATAAGTTGTCACATTGGGGAAAGGCGGCTGGAGGGCACAATGTGACATTAGTAAATCGTGAGAATTGTACATTTGAAGTCATCACTGCACCACGTGGCTATTATTTTAGAAAATGGTCTAACAAGCAAGTGGTGAAATTGGAGGCCCGTAGATGCACTTGTATGAAGTGGCAGTATTTTGGCATTCCATGTTCCCATGTTCAAGCAGTTTGTGCCAGTGTTGCCATAGATCACTGTCAGTACATCGAGTACAGATTGTCTGTGTACAGTCAATGTTATGCTGCAAATTTCCAACCCATTCCTCACGAAGATTATTGGCCTAACGTCAGAGTTCCACACACGTTGATGCCTGATCCATATCGAAAGCGAGTAAACATAGGTCGTCCTCAAACAAGACGTCTACACACTTAGATGGATTGGAGAGGCAATCAGAAACAACCACGGCATACGCAGAGAGAGAAGGAATGGGGAGAAACCTCAACAACGCTGCGATGTAGTAAGTGTAAGCAGGATGGACATAATAGACGCACTTGCAGTCGTCGTCAGCAAGGAAAACCGTCTAATGCTTCATAGTGAAAGATTCTTTCAAGTCTTATGTTTCGCACCCACTTATATTTTCCTTGTATTTGATCACTTTCTTATGAATATATGGTACATGAACTTACTTTCAATTAAACAATGTTTTCATATTATTCGCACACTTTTGTTTTAACTTGAGTCGAAATTGTGATTTTTTTTTTGGTCAGATTCTTCGAATTTGTGATACCATGTTGAGATAGGACTAAAGTATTGAAAAAAAAAAGGTTATACATTGAACATGTCGAGATCTCTAAATTTCAACTAAACAAATTTGGGTACATGTGGGGGGGATTTTGTTCGTATAAAAAAAATTTATAACAAATATTGAAACAAAAAATCCTTAAGGCCTTCCATCGTTGAAGGTGCACAAAATATAAATCCAATGTTAGTGTTGTGGGCCTTTCCTCCATAACATGAAATCACAGCATCATAAGAACCTGCTGGTGTTATCAGTCTTCCTTATTGTTGTTTCTAGGCCAATGCACTCTCTTATCTTTGTAATGAAATGATTTTCTTTAGCATTGGACTGATGTCAATAATTTGAAGAATGTAATTGGACATTTTATAACTTAAGTTAGCATAGACTCATCAAAAGACATTTTATAACTTAAGAATGTAAATTGACATTTTATAACTTAAGAATGTAAATGGACATTTGTATAACTTAAGTTAGCATAGAAATATAAGGAAATGTGTGTATGTTATTAGTAACCTCAAGAAGAAAAAGGATGCGGCCTCAGAAAAAACATACCCAATGAAACATAAAGGAATAACATACCCAATGAAACATAAAGGAAACGTAAAGAATGCAGGGTACTAAATCTACAGAATAAATAAATAAACATGGAAGTTACCTGAGGAATAACATACCCAATGAAACATAAAGGAACTGTCAAAATATTCAAGTACATTTTGTAGTACTGCAAGAAATAAACAACTTTGTCATTTGAGAGAGACAAACATTTCAAATAAAATATAGCAACGGATTGATGGAAAGAGAAGCATATTCAGGTATTTAATTTAGCCTTCAAATTTTCAACTATGCTAGAGCAAGTTGAACCAGATGAGTTAGAGCTCAACATGCAAAGCCACCTAAAGTTTCTTTCTTGAACCAGCATGTCCAAGTTATAATTCAGTGTTAAACAAATGCAGTCACTTACCTTAGCTAGAGCTGTTGGACATGAAAAATTAATGTCAAAAAACTAGAGTGAGTGGCACATCAATGTCATCAAATAAATCAAAATTTGAAGAGTGACTTGTTTTCTTCTTCTTCTTCTTCTTTTTTATTAGTTAAAGGATAATATATAAAAGCCATATCTTCTTCTTCTTATTTTTTCGTACACTTTTGTTTTAACTACTTTGACGTTCTTGAATGGAATGTATCTTCTTTACCATTGTTTCTTCATTGGTTTATGGAATTAATGACAACATTGATAATGATTTGGGGTTCAAGCGCGATATGGATCCTGGCCCTATAGATGATTCGGTGTTGACTATGCAAGCTTTACATAGATCTATTCGCGTTTGGAATGGACCGGTAGTACTTCTTTTCGCATGTTTCTCTAATTTTGTAGCTGCGTAGCTACATTTTAACTAATGTAACTTAAATCTCGTTTCCTATAGGAGCCTAGTATATTGACTATCATGCGTAATTCAGCTGCACTACATCGATCAGTCCCACTGGATCAACGAATAGTTGGGCATCTTCAGGAATCTGAGTTTTATGGAACGACGCGAATAGGTTTCATATCAATTGATTGGCATCTCATTACTGCCCTTGTAGAGAGGTGGCGGCTAGAAACGCACACGTTTCACTTCTCAGTTGGCGAGATGTATATTACCCTACGAGGTGTATAAATCATCTTAGGGTTACCTGTCGATGGATTACCAATCACTAGTCGTGTCGAGCAGGATTACGATGCCTTATGTATGACACAACTAGGCTTCCCATTCCCTGAAAACAATAGGACTGGAGGACGGATCCAAATTCGCCAACTATCAAGATGGTTTCCAAACCTTCCAAATAATGTTGATGATGTAGAAGTGCAACGGTACGCAAGAGCGTACATCTTACAACTTCTTGGAGGAACATTATTTGCGGACAAGTCTAACAATCTAGTTCACACCACGTATTTGCGATTTTTGGAGGATTTCGAGGCGACAAGATAGTACAGTTGGGGTAGTGCAACTCTGGCCCACCTATATAGACAGTTATGTCTTGCAGGCGACATTGATGGAGCAAAGATTGCAGGTCCGGTCATCTTATTGCAATTATGGGCATGGGATAGGTTGTCGTTTCTTGCACCAATAATGGAAAACGTTCTTCGAGACGACATCATACAAAACAAAGAATTATTTACACCTCCTCCATTTAGTCATAGGTAATTAGTATTTTCTCTCCTAATAATTTCAATTTCTTCTCATTTATCTACATGTTCAGTCATGCATGCTTTGTGTTATTTTTATCATTTGTAAAGGTGGAGACATGCGTTGGAGACCACGGGAACATCAATGCACGTGCTGACAAAATACAGAGAAATGATTGACATGCAAGCACCCGATGAAGTAAGAAATATACAGAATTATTTTTTCCACCTAGTGCTTATGTCGACATCATGGAAAATGGGGATTTGTATTCATTTCAAGTTGTTTTTTATGACTACAGGTAATATGGGAACCGTATCCTGAGACAGTGATAAGGGACCTGCCTGTGTATTGTAGCAGTGGTCGTGCTATTTGGCAAACGAGGGCACTTTTGTTTTTCTTCTGTGTTGTCGAAATGTATCATCCCGATAGAGTCATGCGACAATTCGGTTTGAGACAAAGGATACCACCTTTACATAGCACAAGCATGCAGCTACATAAGATTGACTTGAGAGGGAAAATGGATAAGGATTGGAGTGCAAAAGATAGTGCTTATGTCTGCATGTGGAACGAACGTGCCTCCAATATTGCAACTGATGATATATTAGAGGAGCCAATGGACTTTTACAACCCGTATATGCTATGGTATCGTCGCATTACAAGACGATTCATGTCTCGTCGTAGAGCTATTGCTGAGGCCTTGGTAAGTATAATTTCATTTTTTTCAGTCATGAAGTCTTTTAAATAGTTTTTTTCCTTGTACTTTCGCATAAAACTTCTTAAATATTTTACATGTAGGCACATGGAATTACTTCAATTCATCAGTTGACACTGGGTGATGATGTGTTTATTGCACGTATTAGAGATGTAGCTGCATCAACTTTGACTGCGGTACATGCAGATTATCGGATGCATAATATGCCTACTTCATTTCAAGCTTCTCATCAATCTTCCCATGATGATACACCTTCGAGGCATGACACTCCAGTGTATACTCCATCAGTGCCTCTCAACGAGTTTGTGACTCCACATACTCCATCAGTTCCTCCCAACATGACATTCGAGGCTATGGAAGCCTTTCCATTTGACAGGGCACCTATATCTTCACGTCATTTTCATGCAAGTCCAATAATGATGAATTTCTCTAGGGGTACAAGTACTCATGATGGCGGAATGCGTGATCTCGATGATATTCAACGAGAAGATGCTCAAAATCCTGCTGATGTGGGTCATTCGGATATCCCACTTGCTTTAAATCGTAATGTCCGAGTCGTAAAGAGAACACGGTGTGTGACTGGAAGTCATTATTTGGGGTCTGACTAAGACTTTTTCTTAACTGTTATAAGACATTTTTTCCTTTTTCATTTTTGCTTTGTAGTTGATCACCTACCAATTTCATCATTTATAGCAATTCAACTTGCAAGTTCTTCATTTTTGATTGGTTTTAACTATTTTTTCCTTGATGTGTTGAACCTCAACAATTGAAACTTTGTGTATGATATTATTGGAAACAACAGCTCCATTTAACCTTGCACTCCCATATTTACTATTTCTCGATGTTCTATACCTTCAAAGCATTTGAAAGCTTCCTTGTTGAGATGGAGGAGAATTTAGTTACCATAGCCTGCATAATATATTCAGATAGATCAGAGTAGGAAGCATCAAATCATACAACTGATGTACAACGCAAAGCCTTTAGAAGTGATTGGAAGTTCTTATACTTCTCTAGTCGTCATCTGCATTAAGTTTTTAGTGTTTAAGCAGCGTAACCTACTTGGCAACAAGACACATAGCGGACTCGAACACTACCAATTGGGCATCTACAACTTCTAGACTCCTTAACGGCTTCATTGTTCTTTAGAATTCCAATCATGCGAGGCAAAGTTTTATGTGTTACAGCATATTACAATGCGCTTCAAATAGATTTTTTTGGTTTAGGTAATTAGTGTAATCCATTTATTTTCCTCCATGGACTACACGTTTTTCAATAAACAGGGTGAATTCAAACACGCAGATGTAGTAATCTTCTATCTAATATTGTTAGAAATGACACCATCTCAAGACATCCCTTCATTACATGGAAATACAAAAGCAGTACTCGGGTGTGAAATTTGATTTCCAAACTTCAGTTACTATCAAATAAATTAAACAAGGAGATATTGAACTTCTCCGCAAATTGGCAATATCAAAAGTTAAATCTTTTTCAACTAAAACTTTCAATTCATGGTCGAAATGAACAAATAAGGCCAAAATCAACAACAATGTTGCAAACAAGGCCAACCTTTGAAGCTCCATAAGAAAGCTTTGAAGGAGGTCTTCTCTGCCAACATTTAAAAAAAATTAACTTCACCTGCAAAACGTGACTTGCAGTCATGTTTTCCAGCCAGGGGAAGTCGTGACTGCAACTCACGACTTCCTCTTGCTGGAAAACGTGATTTCAAGTCACATTTTCCAGTGACCAAACCAACCAACAAGGTGATGTGGCAGTGACGTGGCGAGAAGTGTGTTACTTTTGAAAATGTTTTGGAGGGTGTGTTGGGTTGATATATTTTTTTCCGTAAATGTACTAATCAAGCAAAAACTCCGTTCTATCCGTGTGCACATCTAAATCATCGTCGATGTCGGGCAGCTCGGCGATGATGTTGGTGACGAAGCCGGAGACGAAGAGATGAAGAAATAATGTATATTGATCGAAAGAGTAGCAGATGTCAAGTTTGTTTGGGTAGAAGAAATGATCAGTTCGTGAGAGAGATGGAGAGATTTTTAATTTTCCACACTAAAAGATGAGAAAATAAATGAAGAAAATAGGGGAATGTGATTTTTTTTCTCAGTGCAATTACAAAGCTATCAAACAATGGAAAAAACGGTTACACAAAAAAAAGTAGACAATTTTATATGGTTTTTTTCATTTTTTTGTTATCAAACACGCCCAAAATGTTAAATTCTAAGATAGGGAAAAGTATGGTATCGATTTTTTTAAAAATTTTATTTCCTTTCCTACTTTTTCCCCTTGAACTTATGTTACTTACAATCAAACCCTTAAATTGTTTGACACTTTAACCCAAAAAAAAAAAAAAACCTTTAATTTTTTTTTGGATGTAATAACCTTTAAATTGGTGATAAAGTAAACCTTTGAATTAAATTTCAGTTAAATCAGTACATTTTAGATAAAAAGATCATTGCTATACCTTCATACAAACCAAAAGATACTCTTCTCGAGGTTTCCTTAAGGAGTCCCGCTATACACATCCTAGTATTTCATAAGTACAACTTGATTTTGAGACCAGAGAAAATTTCAATTTCAATTTATGAAGGCATCCCAACATTTTTACCAAAATACTCCTTTGTCCCAACCAAAAACCTAACTCCAAAAACTTTGATCAACACATCTATTTTAGATTCGGCGACACATGACCAAGACTTATCTTTTAAGTTTGATTTTGTCCAATTGAACATCTTTAGCGAAATTTGGTTGACAACTATCGATCGGCTCTCCAATTAAAGGTTTAGCGGGCTCTAATCGACTCCAACTACAAATTTGGACTTGCGAGACTGAACTATAAGAAAGGAGTGTGTGGAAATATTATGGTGGGGTGCACGAAACGAGAGAAAAAGCTGTGCATTAAACGCAATGAAGAGCACAAAGGTCATTTTACATTAAAAATGTCTTTTTTAAAAAATTTGTCTTTTCTCGTTGAGGTGTCCTTATGGAAGGCTAGGGTGGGTAAAACGGAGCTCCAAATTAAATAAGTTAGTTTGAGAAATATTAAGAATAAGAATCCTAGTGTTTTTATACACTTTTAGCACGCCATTTGGGCATGCGCTCGATGCGAGTCCTTAAATACACATCTGGTTTCATGTGCACACACATAGATGCACAATCAAGAGTGACGATCAAGCACGTGCTCAAATAATGTGCCAAAAGTGAGTCAAAATAATACTTTTTTAAGAATAATCCCACATTCACTATTCAAGTTAGTAATCTATAATGAGAGATGTTTCAAAAAAAAAAAAAGCAGCGAGATAGTGTACCAACTTATTACTTGCGTGAATAGTACTATCCTATAAACTCTTCTAAAAAGGTTCAACTTCCCGCTCATTTACACCAAGAATCTTCCACTATCCGTTTAAATTCCGTATTCTTCAATAAATAAATATATATATATATATATATATATATATATATATATATATATATATATAAAAGCACGAATCGGTAATGAAATTTATCTATTTGCCCGTACTTTTTTTTATCTCCAAATCAACATTTTCTTTTGTATACAAATCAAACTCTAACTCTTTATCAATCCACTACACGTTTTTTTTTCTTTATCTCCAAATCAATCATGAATTCATTCTCATCAATCCAATACACTTTTTTTGAGGAAGTAATGTTCTAGCATGATTAGTTTGTTTTTCCATTCACATCTTATCTCAATCACAGTAGAAAATATTGATAAGCTAAAAAATGAACTTGTATTTTTAATTTTTAAATTTTAATTACAATTTTAAATTTTGTTAATAAACTCTTAGAAATTAATTCCCGCGAGCGAAGCGAGCGGGGGAATCGTGCGTAGCACGTCTTGAAACTAGTATATATAAAAGCACGAATACCAAATTTATTTTTGAATGGTAATGAAATTTACTTCTTTGCCCATATATATCTATCATATTTACTTCTTTCCCCATATATATCTATCATATTTACTTCTTTCCCCATATATATCTATGATATATATAAAATCAACTATATATCTATCTATATACGCCACATCTTCAACATCTTGAACACTGCCTCTTCAAATCGATCAACAACTCAGCGACTCTCCTACCTCTTCAAATTGATCAACAACTCAACTGATCAACGACTTTCCTTCCTTTTCAAAGCATTCATTCTCTGCTTTCCTTCATCGACTCATTTGTCGCTTTCCTTTGCTCTTCGATTCAAATGTGAGTTAATCCGCATTTCTTCTCCAATATTTTTTTTTTTCGGAGAGGTTTGATTTAAAGGTGAGTTAATCATTTGGTCTATATGGTTCAATTTGATTCATGGTTTTTGAAAAAAATTTGGGTCTAATCCACCCTTGATTCAATGTTGAATTTAACACAAAAAAACCCTCTTTCATCTAGTCTATATGGTTCAATTTGATTCATGATTTTTGAAACAATACCTTTGAAGCTAATATGATCAACCCCTCGTTCATTGTATGGTTATTAGAATTTATGGGATACATATATGTTTGACTATTTGTAGTGAGTGATTTCTTGAAGACACTAAGCCGAAACTGAATTGGGCTTTAAGATCTTGAATACTAGGTGTTTGTTGAAATACCAAAATAATCTTCATCTTCTTCCTTTATATAAGAAATATATAGATGTTTGATTTGTCTGTCTTTTTACAAGTTGAAATTAAAAAATTGCACATTAGCATACTTGGAAAAAAAAGGACGTGAAGTAATTTGAATCTTTGTTTGTTGAACTTGTTGTGTTGTTGGCAACAAATTAATCTCTTGGTTCATTAATTCCTACACAAATGAATGTAAAATTCTTTTGCTCATTTGAGATAAATGAAAGCCTCCAATAAAAGCATGTAGGAGATGGAAAGTAAGCAATGAAACTCTTGTGTCTTTTTATCTATATCGAACTTGCGATCGATATTTTTTAATTTTTTTGCTAAATTATGTCTTTTATGTCTTGTTGAACAAGCTCTTCGCAGTAATCTTTGTGATACATAATTTATGGTGTAGAATTCTTTTGAGAGGTCACAACCACAATACATGCTAATCCTATTATAACTTGGAACTGAAGTTGAACTAAAAACACAAATTGTCTCCAAATTATATTTTCAATAATTGTGGTTTATCATATTATAATTTGATATCGATGAGCAAAGCCTATTGCATTTGCTCGATTATGAAACATTATGATATATGTTCGACACTCTCGTATGCATACACTATTTGATTGCAGTTTTCAACCGACCGGTTACTTTCTATATGTGCAGAAATACCGTCTTAATTCATAGTTAAGATGAAATAATGGACCATCCTAGTTTTACAATTATGCTTGTCAACCATCTTAATTTTACAATTATGATCGACACATTCTTCTTTGGTTTTATGTTACAATTAATTTCCTCAAAGTAGGTCTTGACAATAAAGCGAATAAATGAATAATAAAATAAGAATAATATGTAACATCAATTGAAGTATAATGATAGAGCCCCTTATTGAGGCAGTTGTCATCCCTCTTTCCATTTTTTCTAGATTATTCTCGAGGTATCCTGGGATTTGCCATGCCAATTTTGGATTTGAGGAATGTAGGACTACAATAATTTGCAAGAGTTTTAAAGCTTTTCCATTCCTAGAGTTTTCATCAATCTTTTCACCCGATTTATATTTTAAAAATGTGTTCGTAAACAATTCTTCTTAGTAATCTGACTTCGAAAAACTCGTGATAAATCTTTTTTAATAGGTAATATGAACTCGAACTTGTAATTTGCTCTTTATATAGACCTACTTCTATTTGGTGAAGTTTTAAATATCTAATTAAGTTTTAATGTATTTAAGTTTTAAATGTCTAATTAAGGTAAAGTTACACATAAGAAGTTTAATCCTCCAATAGGTGGCTTAAACTACTTGCATTTGGTGGCGGTAGTTATAACTTAACATCAGAAAATTGAAAGAGTTTCTTCTAGATTTAGTTAACTCATAAACAATAATTCTATAATCTTTTGTTTTGATAAGAAGCCAACTTAATTAGATACAACATACTTGACTACAAAATGAGTCAACCCCCAACCTTTCCTTTGACATATGTATCAATATTAATTCATCTAATTAGATATGTTTTGCATAACTCTCTAATCTTTCCTTCTTGTTTTCCGTTTTATTCATCAAACAAGTCCAATTTGTAAAGTTGGTCATCTTTCAAATTTTAGGCTACTGTTTCTTTTTTATTTTCTAGAACAAATAATTAAACATTATAAAAATTAACAAGACATATTTGCGAGTTGATCAAAAGTTTATTGTATAGTTATATTTTTTTTCAAAAGAAAAAATTTGCGAGTTGTGTGCTAATCTTTTGGAAGACTAGGGAGGACTAACAGTCAAAAGTCATTAACCTTAGGGTTAAATATTGATGTATAGTTCTATTTTTTTTCAAAAAAAAATAATATTTAGATGAGAGGTTCATGTCGTCAGTATATTTCATATAATGTTTAACAATGTTTATAGTATATGTGTCCACAATTGTGAATTCAATTTTGTTACGTCTTTTGCTACATTTCGTTCATATGGATCCTTTTTTTTCCTTTCTATTTTTTTTCTTTGCTAAATGATGCTTCTTGAATTGCACTTTTACTTCTTAAGTATTCAAATTATGTATGTTTGGATTTTATATTACATAATTTGTTCAAACTCATACATATTATTTAAATTAAATTTTATATTGAGTTGCATATTAAATTAACATTATTTATTTTTTTAATTACTACTCTAATGTTTGTTTCATTAGATTGTAGTTTAACAATCTCATATAAAAATTCATTAAGTAGAACCATTTTACATTGCATTAGCTGATTAGCGAGTTACCATGATTAAAAATTTAGGAGTTATCAACAATAGTGAATACGCTGTAAGAAAAGCAATAAATACTAATCATATGGAAGTAAATGCTATGAAGCAAAATGAATTATTTTAATTAATAATTTAGAAATTAAGTTCCCTTTATTTCTTTTTTATTAGGTCACCGAAATGCAAAACCACGTTATGTCGCTATGGTTTTGAGCATGTTGCAAGTTCAGCAGATGTGTTATCATCTCTAAACTCTTATCGAAATTGTAGTGCGAAGAGGTTTTTCATGAATCTAATAGTTTATGTTGTTCAAACGGTCAAGTAACACTCGATCCTAATGTTGTCCCTGAATAAATGTTCGACCTATTCACTTAAAACACTAAAGATACAAGTGAGTTTTTTATGTACATCCGTACTTATAACACCAATTTTGGTTTTACATCTTTTGGTGTAAAATGCGAGAGAGAGTGTCAAAAGTAATGTGGGTGTATATACGTTTAGAGTGCAATGTCAAATTCATCATTTTATAAATAATTCACTTCATGACAAGGAGTATCCATCTTTTTTGCAACTGTACTTTTATGATACTGATAATGAAGTGCAAAATCGAATGCATTGCTCTGATAAGATGAAATATACAATTTTAGCAAGGTTAATTAGTATGCTTGCGAAAAATTCATATGCAAGTCTTTTCCGCACTTTACAAAATAAGGAAGATTTAGAAGATCAAGTTGTTTAATTAGTTTCAAGTGTTAGTTGCATTCTACTTATTGTTTTTCATGTTTTCTATTAATTGTAGTAGTGGTTCTTTTCAATTTTGGTTAATTAACTAGAAATTAATTCGATGAATTGTGTGTAGCATGTCTTGAAACTAGTATATATATATATATATAAATGATTTTCCTATCTTCTAGAAAGATGGATATTTAAAATATTATTTTTGACTGCAACACCTACCGAAAAGATTTAGAGTTACACTCTTTAGTTCCCCCGATGAGGAACACTTTCGTCTACACGAAAGTTAATATTTCTATTTACTGAAAATTTGGCTAAAACTTTCAAAAATTTGCCACTTCTATGCACTTTCCCTCAACCAAATACGACCTAAGGCTGTAAATCTCAAGTTGGTTAGTTGCTTCTATTCTTGAAAAATGAAGGAGGTCTTGGTGAAGTTGCTTATTGGCAACTGACGTAAAACTTTCATCACTCGGAAATCAAATATATTCAACAAGATAAAAATAGATAGAAGCTAACTTAAAATGCATTAATTAAAAAAGATTTAAATAATCTGAAAAGCACACCATCAATTGCATTAAATCGAGCGTCATGCAAAAGTTTGATCCATGTATCCAATCAAGCGCAATAAAAAAAGTTTGATTCATGCAACCGACTGCACCTAATTTAAGATTCTACAACTAATTTAGGATTGGAGCTATATACTAGAAGTAGTTGCTTCTATTCAGAAAAGCTCAACTAAGTGAAATTTTATTTCACACTTCAATACGACCACATGACCATGCCCTACAATTGATGGACTTATTAGTGCTGGGACATATATGAAAAGGGAGTGTCCTTATCAAGGGCAAGGGATGGGCTAGAGCAATTCAATACATTTGCCATGTTTGACAGTGGACCTGCTTCCACGTTAACAATGGGGGCACCTCAAGATTTCAAGAGCCTCAGGCCATGAGCAAAGCATGTCCACAACTCATCCATTCTATCTGAAACTTTATTGGCCAATGAAATGAAGCACATCACAGTGCCTTGACTCTTATCCATTTCTAATAACTTGTAATACACAATTTGTTCACATGGCCATCTCTTTTTAATTCAGATATTGAAATAAGAAGGTTTTACATATAAGAAATGTGCCCAAAAACACAATAAATGACAGATTGTATTCGGTCTTCTTGAACAAGAAAGGCAACTCTATTGATAAGTAGTTACTGAACTTTCAGACTAGATGATGCCTTCACATTTTATGCATGAGATAAGAAACTAATACCAGATCATGTGATGCCTTCACATTTTATGCATGAGATAAGAAACTAATACCAGATCATGCTTAACAACAACAACAACAACAACAACATAGCGCTAAACACCAACAATCAATTATAGACGAAAAAATCGGAAAACGCATTATCAAGAAATGTTACATTTCATTTGAATTTTGATCTTTCAAGGATATCATGAGTTCTATAATCACCCATGTTAGTTAAATGAGAAAACGGCGCATTCTTACCCTTCTAATAGGATAATGTGATCCTTAAGAGTGATCTATGACTGAAATAGTTCATCTGTAATCTCAGTTTACAGCTGCCTCAATTGCCTACTTTTGAGTCTAAATTTTCCATAAAGACTAAAATTATGATTCTAGCGTACAAAGAAACTTAGAAATTCATCAATCGATTATTATGGAAATAGATGCAGGCATTCTGGCTATTACAATGCCCTAGAATACAAACAGATCAAAAGCAGAAGGGAAAGCCGGTGAAACATTCCCTTGTACAAATATTGACACAAGTAAACAACATAAGCAAAAACATACTTAGATTGCCATCTGATTTAATTTTTAACTTACCCAAGCTCCTCCAACTAATATGGTTGCAAGGATCACGTTGCTTGGTCTTTTACCATGACCGAATAGGGAGTCCACGATCTCATTCTTTTCCATCTGCAGCTCGAAGAGAACCTAGTTGGACAGGTGCCTGCGTTCCAACTACTTTGGAGGACCCATAAACTGAGAGATCAACACCTTGAGACTTTTCCTTCTCAATTTGTCCCTTGATCCAAAAGTATGTGAACCTAAGGCCATCCTGGAAACATCGAAGAAAGAGGATTGATATTAGCAACAAGAATATTGACAAGGTTAAATTTAGATGAATCCAAAACCAAGTCAAGTCAAGAGGTATACCTTCAATCTCATTGTTGGTGCCCATCCAAGCTTCTCTTTGATCAGGGTGTTGTCCGAGTTCCTGCCACGAACACCCTCTGGGCCAGGAATATGATGGATAGGGAGCTTCTTGTCCTCAAAACTGAGAACAATTTCAGCCATCTCATTCATGCTCACCATTTCATCACTTCCAATATTAACAGGCTCCCGAAAGTCTGATTTCGTCAACCTGAATATTCAAGAGTTTTGTTCAAAGACTCATAAACAATACGCAAATAGAAGAAAGCTCCATAATAGATAAAAGATGAGCATCCTATTCTCTTCAAAGCATGAAATTTTTTTGATAAGTATTTACTCAGGACAGTATACCACTGTCCACCGAAAAGACTAAACAATTACCTCAGCACACCTTCAACACACTCGTCAATGAATGTGAAGGATCTGGTCTGCAATCCATCTCCCCACATCTCAAACTTATCGGTGGATGTGATGGCTTTTCTGCAGAATGCAGCAGGGGCCTTCTCTCTTCCACCTACATCAACCAAGATATGCAACAAACAAAATTAAACCAATTTGGAATGAAATACGTGCAATTTAAAACCATTTGCCTAAACACAAGCTTACCTTTCCATGTTCCAAAAGGGCCGTAAATATTGTGGAAGCGACCAATGCGGCACTCAATTCCGAAGTCCTGAGTGTAGTGCTTGCATAGTTCTTCTGTGGCAAGCTTTTCCAGGCCATAAGCATCTTGAGGCTACAATAACCATAACACAAACATGGATTACAGCCCAATATCAAAATAAATGCAGGTGGACCAAAACAATTTTGATTAGTAAATTTCATTAGTGCAAACCTCAGCAGGCCACGCATCAGACTCTGCCAAGCTAACATTAGTGTCCAACTGCTTGAATTCAGGATAGATGCATGCACTGGAGGCATAGAAGAACCTGAACAAAAGTAATTAAGTACACATACAAATTCACATAGCGCCACATGATGCATCAAAAATCAATGACTAATCAGTAAAGCAGAAAACTACGAATTTAAGTAACAATAAATATCTCGAATAAAAAATTGTATGATGCTAAAAGCATCTCCAACTGAAAGCTAAAACAGGATAAATAATAGGAATATAAAATAAATGGTATCATTGTTGGAGAATATTTGGTGTTAGATGTGACATCTGACAACATCATTTTGGTATAAAAAATGGTGATCTTCATTGGAGATGGACCAAAAGAATTTCACCGTTCATTTTCATCATATATATAACTCTACACAACAAATAATAAACAATAAAAAAGGAGATATTTTCAAGTTCTCAAGTTTATTTCATTTTTTTCTCCATGAAAATGTGACTTAAAAGATTCCACGATCAATTTCCAAACCAAACAAGATAAGAAACTTGAGGAAGCTAAAACGCATATGTAAAGACATCGTAAAAACAAACCTCTTAACTCCATTAATCCTGGCAGCCTCCAGCATGTTGAAGCTAATCATGGTGTTGTTATACATGATGACTGAATGATTGGATTGAATGAAACCCATTCCTCCCATATCAGCAGCGAGGTTGAAAACATGTTCAACCCCAGTGGTGACCTTCAAGCAGTTATCCATAACCCTAAGATCAACAAGGTGAAATTCATGACAGAACATGTCCTCTGTCATGTGTTCATTCTTCTTCCAATCAGAAGCAATGATATAGTGTCCCTCGCTCTTCAATCGTCGAGCAATGTGGGAAGCGATGAACCCACCAGCACCGGTGATTGAGATCCGGAGCTTCTCTGAGGGCCAGTAAGGCTCCCTCTCCAATTCTGCATAGGTGTATTCGCCATACTTGGTTCCATCATTGCTCCCCATTCTGTACCACCACATTTATATAATAATTGAGAAAACCAATGAGCAAATGTTTTAGGAAATACAACTGATTCTGCAGAACATCTAATACTAATAGAAGATAACCCAAGTAAAATCAAATGGGATCACTTGAATAAGGACATTGTAGGGGACCATGTTGATCAACAAACAAAATTCAAAAAGGAAACATTGCTTTGCATTGAGGATGCTTAGGTAAAGCAACAACAAAATGAACATATTTCTTATCAATGTTGGGGCGGTAAAGCAACAAAAATTGCATAAAATGAATGTAGCAGAAATAAGAATGCTTAGGTGGATGTGTGGTAAAACTCGTAAAGATAGAATAAAAAATATAGAAATTGAAAGACAAGTAGGATGCACCAATTGATACAAAGATTAGGGAATGACGGTTGTGGTGGTTTGGTCATCTACAAAGACGGCCTACAAATGCCCCCACTAGAAAACTTGACTCAATAGAAACTGTAGAAATTCGACGAGATAGGGGTAGAACAAAATTAACATGGGATGCATTAATTAAGAGGGATTTGAATGATTTGGAAAGCTCACCATCAATTGCACTTAATCGAGCACAATGAAAAAGTCTGATCCATGTAGTCAAACCCAATTAATTTGGGACTAAAGCTATGTTGTTGTTGTTGTTGTTTTGCATTGCTACTTTCCCAAATCCCAACATCAAATCGTCGTAAAAAATCAAGAATCCTACAAAGTATCTCCAACACTTTACACTAAAAGGGTGCAACACCATTTGGAGTAAAAAGTACACGAGATATTATTCCTATCTTCAACCCAGTTCCCAACTACACTATTCTCCACACCATATGGTATATTCTTATGACTCATATTAGTATATTACTCTTCATTTTCTTCATTTTGTATAATCTTATTAAGAAGAGTTTGATCCATTTAGCCGACCCCAACTAATTTGGGATTGAGGTAAACATATTGTTCTTGTTGTATATAATCTCATTCACTTTCTTTAAAAGATTTTTTTTTTTATGCACAACTCAACTTATTTTAAATATTTACCCAACAACATATTTAATCCCAACTAATTTGGGATTGAGGCTTTAATTGTTTAATAAATATTTATTTTTGAAAATTGTTTAATAAATATTTAAATAACTAAAATTATGATTTTATACAACATAGGAATGAAAAAACAGAGAAAATAAAACACTAAATATGGAAACTCAAAACGCTACAGAGAAAAACAGGCTCTCTAAACAGATCTTAGACCAAAGACCACAAAAAATCTAAACAAAAACAACAAACCAGAGAAATCGAGCTTTACCATCTGAATTAACAAGGCCACACAAAGCAATCAAACAAGCAACGAAAAGGGTAGAGAGGAAACACCATAAAACAGCAAAAATCAAACGATCCGGATGTAAAAATCATCCATTTTTGGACCAAGAACATGAACTGCACCATTGAAACAACAAGTACTCACCAGAACCAACACCATTTACAAATCAAACGAAAACCCACGAACCCCACAATCCAGACAACCAAATCCGACCACACAAATCCCCAAAAACCCACTACACAACAAGAATTCCCATATTGCACATACCTGCTTAGCCTCTGAAGCTCCAGACCCGGAACTCTAGCAAATCAACAGAGCAGCAGTGGAAGATTGAACAATCAGTGGTTTAACACTTGGTTGCTCTCCCTCATATATAGAGCACTCATGGCCCCTCAAAAATGCAACTTTCTTAGGGAAGGAAAATAATTGCACTTATCATTGCCGTTGATGTGTTCCTCGAGATCGTGTTTTTAAGATCTCTGCATTTGTATTCCTCGAGTCCTAAAGAAACGATAAGATTTTTTATTTTTGGTTTAGGTCTAAAGTACCTAATAGCTGGACCGTTCGATTGTTGCAGGTGTGCATCGAGTCAGGCATTGTATAAATTTGGAGAGCTCTATTAATGTTTTCATTTTAATCCACTTTGAATTGTGTGAACTAATTGTTGTCAAAAACTTTTGTTAATTTTGCTGGAATTCGTGTTTTGGACAATTATTGAATGGAGGACGCCGTCCATCATTGACTGGACATCTTTATAAACGAGGGTTTTGTTGGACAAAAGAGGTACTGTTTTTTTCTTTTTTTTTTGGGGTGACGAGAGGCTATATAACAATAGAAAAATAATTTTTTTTGGCATTTTGTTTTTTATTTACATTTACTACACAATCATATAGATTTCTTTAAAATTTGTAAAGTTCACACATCTCAAATCTATGTCATCGTGTAGTAAATATGTCTCATAAAATGTTAGATTATCATCTTTCATAACAATAATATATCAAAATATGAAACTATTGACTCCAAGAGCTATTCATGTGTGCCTCAGAATGCGGGTATATATAGATTTCGATGCATAACAAATGAATCGATGTTACATGAAAAGCACTTATGTGTCAATGTATCTTATGGTGTGACATTATTGTTATCATTTTAGTATTTTCCTACAATATTATTTTGTTTTGATTATATCATTAGTTCATAACAACTTTGATTACAATGATAAGGTTAATGGAAACCAAGTCTAGAACATTAGGCATTACCATCGTCATGATAATGTGACTGCTGCTGCTGGTGACATTTATACGAATTAAATTAAGACTTTTAAGGTTCGTCTTCTGCTATTCTTACTTGAACAAGTCGACAACATCATCGTGATAAAATTAATTAGTTCAAAAAACATCTCCAACTAAATATATAAATAAATAAAGAATGATAAAATAATACACTTTGAGCGCACAGTTTATTTTTTACCTATTTATGACTCTTTTTTTTGTCTCCAAAGGTATGGACCCTACATCTGACGAAACACCATAAATGACTAAAAAATAAAATATGCACCAAAAGTGTGTTATTTAATCATTTTTCTAAATAAATTCCTCTCCATTATCAATCGGGACTAAGGATGCAAATTGGTAAGGTAGGGGATGGGGACCTCATTCTCACATCCGTACCCACAAAAAAAATTTATCACCCATACTCATACTCATGCCCATACCCATCTGAGGATAAATTCTCATACCAATCCTCATACCCATCAAATCCATGTGAGTTTGTGAAATCCCTATAGGTAAAATATTTTACCCATTTCATTCTGCATGAGGATTTTTCGTGAGGATTTTTGCGAGGATGAGGAGTCCCCGTAGTTTAATCCTCATTGAAGATCTCTGTAGGGATTCTAAAAAAAGAACTGTAACAAATAAGGTGTCAAATATACATACATAACAACAGAATTGTTGAAATTCTACAAAAATAAAAAAAAAATCAACATATCATGCCATAAAGATTCTAACTACTGAATGCTAACAATTATAATTAAGTTTCTACAAAATTATTGGCATATGCAAAATTCAAAATATTTATTAAAGTCACTATCTCTTAAAACCACCAAGTCATCAACATTTTTTAGAACTTTAATCCTAAAATTCTAAAATATAAATATAGTTGCAAACAATTCAAAACAAAACATATAGTTATTAATTAACCATATAAATTTAAATTATAAATCTCATTAAGAGGTTTTTTGTTATATATATATATATATATAATGTATAAGTGTTTCAAAGTGAAAACTATGTAATATTATGTAATATTTATATATGAATATCATATGGTATATAATAATAATAATAATAATAATAATAATAATAATAATAATAATAATAATAATAATAATAATAAATATCATATTGTGTGTAAATTGTTATATGAGGATCCCTATGGGTAGATGTGTATCCCCGTGGAGATTACCCATGGGTATCCCCGTGGGGATTACACGTGGGGATCTCCGTGGGGATATTTTATTAACCGTATTCGTACCCATACTCGTGTGGGTATGAGATTTTGTATCCATCCTCACACCCATCCCCATTTAAAATCCTTATACCCGTATCCATTATGATAAATCCCATAACTCGTGGGTATTTTCTTACCTATTTGCATCCCTAATAAGGACATAAAACACACAACTTTATAGTTGAAACTAGGGGAGATATCAACTGAGCTATAACTCATCCTTTTTTGTCACAAGAGCTTGACTACATTTTTAGATGAGTCCTTTTTGACTTCGTTTGGGTACGTCGATTTGACATGCACTCATTGAGAGTCCATTAGATGCACATCGAGTTGTGTGTACACATCAATGTATCAATCACAGTCAAATGCGTGCCAAATTGACGTACCCAAATGAAGTCAAAATATCATTTTTCTTTTTAGATTGTCTTGGTCACTAATAACACTATAAGGTACACGAAATCAAATCTACAACATTGCACAATTGATAACAACGTGGCAATGCGTTTTGAGCTGAAACTCGTATGATTTGAGATTTGTCTTTTTTAGTAATGAACTTGACAACACCGCGATAAAAGCAACAAATTCAAGAAGTACCTCGAATTAGCCAGACGAATAATTCTTTCCCAACATAACATAATAAACTTTTTTTTTTTAGAATGGACATATATAAGATATATAACATTTAATTAATTGATAGTGTTTTCAAAACAAAAAAATTAATTGATAGCATTCAATCATGTTTGTTTTTATGCATATATTTAATTTGATTACCTAGTTACCATCTTCTTTTTTTTGGCAGGGTCTTAGTTATCATCTTTGAATACTAATTGATAGACGTACGTTTTTAAATAGGGTTGCACATCATTGTAATGAAGCACCACCCTTTTGACTAAATAATAAAAAGAAAAACGAGGGATTGCAGTGAAATTAAAGGATTACAGTCAAACAATTGCAACGCTATAATACTTCATGTTAACAAAAGACAGATTCTTGATTCTCACCTAAAAAAAGTCACATTAATTCTTGAAGCAGATTTAGGGTTTTTTCAAAAAGTGGGGTGGATTTAGTTTGTATTTCACAAAATAGTGAGGTTTACTTTTAAATTCCAAAAGTAAGGTATTGATGATGAGGTGGCATGCATGTTGGTGAGGTGGAAGACATTTGTATTGATAGCTCCTTTTGAAAATAAGATATCTATACAAAATTATACACTCTATGAATGACTCATTTTGAGAATGAGCTATCTATACAAAAAAATTTACTCTATGAACAACACGAGCATATGGAGATGGACGACCCGCGTCACTCGCGTAACTCGAGGTAGACAACCAATGTCAACAACACGCACACATATCAACGTGGACAACTTATGGAAACATCACCCATGTATGCTGGGTGGAGATTTCATGCAAATGCCAGACACGTCTGTCAAGGTGGGCTACTCATGTAACCTCATGTAACCTCATGCAACTCATGCAAATGTCACACACATGTCTCGAGGTGGTAAAGCCAATGCAAAAGTTACACACGTATCTCCTGGTTGACAACACATGGAGACGCTACGCACGTATATCGAGGTGGGCAAGCCATGCATCTTCGTGCAAACCATTCAAACGTCACACACATATCTCGAGGTGTCGAAAACTCAAAAGGCGCTATCTGTGTACCCCGAGTCTACGTGGCAAGTACACACAAATAGCGCATTCGGAAAATGCGCTATTTGTGTGTTCTTGCCACGTCGACATCCACGTGGGATGTCCACGTAAGCCACAAAAATCTCCCCCAACTAATAGCGTCTTTTCAAAAGGCGATAAACCCTATTATTTGAATTAAAAAAAAAACACACTCATGTTCCACATTTAAAATAAAATATGTTGTACTTTTGTAATTTTTTCGCAGATTTAATTCTTTTTGGTAGTGTAGAGCATATTTTGAATTTGCTATCTAATACGGCTATGACAAGCCTAGTTAAAGATTTTGTAAGCCTAATGAACCTTTAGTGATATCAAAATATTCATGTCGATTCTTCAACCTCGTTTAGATCATTTGGATAATTTCTTAGGAACTTTGATTTTTTTTCGAAGTACACATCCCAAGATGTTTGTGTAACGGGCTAAATTTAATTCACCGTTATTAATGACGTGTTTGCAGATATGGTTGACAGCTCAGATGCTCGTGGGACCCGCAGTTAGGCTTGTGTGCGCCTGAAGCTAGGTAAATAGTACTTTTGTGTCCTGAATTGATTAATTTGTGATGTTTATATTGAAATTGTGTAAATAGCATCGCAATGCGTGTTAGTATATTACATTTGACGTGTGAGACTATGCGTTAAGTAATCGCCTCGATATGCGTGTCGACGCGGGTATCAGGTAGTCTAACCGACTTAACATTAGGTCAGGAGGAATAATACACAAAAAATGAATAAAACAGGTTAAATAATTAATATGGAAAGTATAATTGGTAGTTAGGGACATGGTAGTACGCGTGGGTCGCGGTTCGGGATGCGAAATCAAGCGTCGGACCGTCCGAAAATGGATATTTTGTGTTATGAACAAGAGCAAGTAAGTTAGCAAAGTCACAATTAGAGTCACTAGTGGTTAGAAATGTAGCAAATAAGGTCCATGTGATGGCCTTGAGATATGTAAATGTGTGGTGATGCAAGGTCCACTATATATGTCACTTTGACTATTTTCCACCACATTTTCTCTCTCATCACCATCTTATTCGAGATTGAAAGAGCAAAATCAGGGTTTTGGTAAATTCTTCTTGGTGATTTGTGGAGCTTAGAGGGGTGAAAACATCAAATTCAATGTGAAAATCACTTACACCTTCACTTCTTTTATCTTTTGGTCATAACTTTGTAGATGTTGGTGAGGTTTGGAGGTTGTTGAGCTATTGTTTAGCTAAGTTTCTAGTGTTTTGACGTGGTCTTGTTAGTGTTGTGGTTGTTGTTGGGTTGTTAGGTGAGAAGAAACCCAAAAATTTTAGCAGTTTTGTTGTCTAGAGAGCGATTAGCACTCTAATTGCAGAATCTAGCGTGCTAATGACAATTAGCGTCTAGGCTGGAAAATTAGCGCGCCAATGTTCATCTGGGCTATGAATGTAGAACTATCCGGGCATCTAGCACGTTAATGCCCAGACCTAGCGTACGAATAAACCCTTGTTTTGACATAATGTGTGTGAATTGACTTAAACCACATACAAATGACTTAATATCAATTATACATGGAAATAGGTCAGTACGGGCGGTAATTTGGTATATCCGGGACTAGGTAGAGTCGGACCGGGGGTTTGTGACGGTACACGCAGTGCGGTGTGAGGTGTGTAGTATCCCAACTGAAATTTCTTGAGCAGTATTTATTTTTGCTTTTGAATTCATTTTATGTCCTTCATTACTCTATTCCTGGTATGTGTATAATGAACGGACGTTGAGGCTCTCTCCCCATGCCATTTCTGTCTGTACGTCCACTAGGGCATAACATGTGTACCATCTCGGTGAATAGGGCTACTCGAGAGAGTGATGGGCACGTGTGGGTGCGTCGTAGGTTCCACGTCGACCACCTGCACTACAAAAAAAAGGCAAATTAGAAACGGAATTAGAAACGGAAATAAGTTCCGTTTCTAAATCAGAAACGGAATTAGAAACGGAATAAGTTCCGTTTCTAAATTAAAAAGTTAGCGACGGAATTGAGACGGAAACATTCAGAGACGGATTTGAGACGGATCGAGACGGAATTAGAGACGGAATTAGAGACGGAATTAAATTCCGTCTCTGAAAAATGGTGCCACCATTCCCGCCAAAAATTGCGTTTCTTATGACCGTTCATCAAATCTCGGGATTTGTGTACACTAAGGCCGCCAAAAAATTGATTGTCCAAATTAAAAAAAAAAACCGTCTCTCTCAACTCTCTTTCTCTCTTCTCTGCTTGCGCTCTTGTCTCTCTCTCTCAACATCGACCTCTCCATCCCCTGCGTCGCCTCTCCGATGGACACCGTCTCGGAGTCCTCCATGGCCGCCTCGGCCTCGGAGGCATCGCCATCGTCCACTACAACAACACCCCGTTCGACCAGTACTCCATTATCCGCTCCGCCAAGTCCCGCCGCATCCCCTTCGCATCCGACACCATCTTCAAATCTCCCTCGGATTTCATCGATTCCGGTGACGATTTCGCCTCCTCCCCCTGCGTTTTCGTCCCCCAAAACGAGGACTCCGAGTCCGAGCTTCTAGGGCTTGTTTCGAGGTCGTATTGGGGTTAGGGTTTGGGATTGTATGGAGGCGGCGGCGGCGGCGGGGTCTTCGCGGTACGATTTTGATAAAGCGGCGAGCTTTCTGGCGCGAAACGTGGTGGATTAGGCGCCGTTGGTGAGCGGGGAGGATGGGGAGGTGGTGGATGTGTTCAGTGCGAAAGATGTGGAGAGGATTCGGGGGTTTCCGAAGCTGGGGCTGCCGTCGTTGGGGGCCGATGGGGATTTCATGGTGGGCGCGACGATGGGGACGAGGTTCGTCTTGGCCTTCTGAAAGCAAGGTAATCAATTTCAGTCATGTTTCGATCTCGATTTTGATTTATGGTAGTTATTGCTAAGGATGCAATTTTGTTGTTTCGGATCTGAATTGTGAGGGTCCGAGTTGATAAACTATTGATTTTGATGTTGTTCTTGTCTTGATTGGAGAAATTCATCGCAGAATTAGCTGGTTTGATCTGGAGATGGACAATTTTGTTGTATTTTTTCTAATGTGGATTTGGATGTGGTTGTTGCATTGTGTGCGCTCGTTTGATTTTTAGCTTGTTGATTGACTAGTGTTTGTTTGAAGAATTGTTTGTGATTCCAAACCTTTAATACGTATGTAAAAGTTGAAGTACATAAAATTACTCCTCGATAAGCCTCCTCGAATCTGAGTGAGAGAAGTGTGCATCTCGGCGAGTGCCACTTCGCTTCGTGTGACGAGGCTTGTTTGGCTTATCGATGGCTTGACCTTACAATGTCTGCTCGCAACTAAATCTATTGGAAGAATATCGAGTGAGTTTCGGTGTTGTGAAATCAAACTAGTGCAGTCACCGAGATTGAATCTCAAGGAAATAAACTCAAACAATTCCTATTATCCTTATTTTCAATCCGCTAACAAAGTTAGTCTTTTCAGGTTTGAAGAAACCTCGACGTCCAAAGCATGTCCTCCGTTGGATCGATAATAAGATTAGTCGATTGCGGTTTGGATCCATGCGATGTTGAGGAGATATCTAAATCGAATCAAGTGGATCAGCCCTCTGAGAAAAACTTTGTAAGTTTCAAGTATGTATGTTGCATCTTCAACCTATTCTATGTATTTTTTTTGTTTTTGAAGTGAAATAGGAATTTTATTAATCTATCAATGGCTCGATATATGACTAGATATAGAATCAATTGACCTAATTAAAGTATGTTAACTCGATAAAGACAGACAGACTCCTTTAATTTGTCTAGGTGAGTTTTTTATTAAAAACCGAATCTTGTAAGGAAAAAGTCTTTTTGTTCTCAATAATTTTGTTAATTTACAATTACACATTGGGTAAACTTTCACGATGGATCAAACAAATTGATATCATGTTCCTGCACTGTTGTCTAACTTGTCTTTCTTCATGTTACATGTGAAAATGAGTTCTCACTTTTTATTTCTTTAGTGCTCAAATAAACTCAATTTGTAATGGGAGCATTGTACTAAAAGCATACAAGTTGCAGCTTCCTCTGGGAAAACTATAGTACTATATAACAATATTTGTTGCACTAGTTTCAAAATAGGGAAATAAAAGAAAAGAGGAGGCGTGAAGGGCATGAGGCTTTAATGGTGTGTTGCAGAAATAAAACAGATTAGATTCCTTTTGAACTAGAAAGAACCAATCGAACATCCAAATTTGACTATGGTTTTTTTATTCTTTTTGATTTATTGATTAATCATTAAAACGTACCATACAGAAAGAATTCAGAGAGGAAAATACTAAACGTTGAAATTTCTCTACAAATGGTCATTAAGTTTTTTTAGACTTTATTGCTCTGTTATTTAATTCTATTTCTTTTGATTGGTTTGGCATGTATGTATGACATTCCCATGGTAGTTGTTTGAAAGATTTAATGGCTGCTTGGCTCCATTTGTTTCTCCCTTGTATGAATACTATTTTTCGTTTAGTTTTGGTCCTTTAACGTTAGCGATATGCTTACTGTTGTTAAACTCTTTCCTGCTGAAGTTTTTTAGTTCCTCTTGCAGTTGGATGAAATAATGAATAAGGTGGCCGAAATGAGTGGCAAAGGTGCAAAAGAGGTTAAAGTGGTTATCTCTCCTTATGGGATTTGTCCACTAGGAGCCCACATTGATCATCAGGTGACTTTTTTTTAATTTTTAATTGAATCTTCTTATGACCCAAATTGATCATTTTATGGATTCTTTGTTTGATGCATAATGGATTTTCATAGTTTATGAGCGACATTCCCACATTCCTATTCTCTTAAATATCCACATTCCGAAGATCACAGATTTTGGTATTAGTGCCTATTTAGAGAATTCAAAGGGCAATGGTATGTTAGATGTTTCTCTTTGGTTATTTTTTAGACTAACTATTGATGTGAATTTGAATCATTCTTTTTCCTTTTAGGGACTTGAAAATGGTTCTATTTATCGCACTTTTCTCACTTGTTTTTCCTTCTCATTCTTTTTGCGGTTGTTGGGATCCGGTTCATGGCTTGTAGGTATGCGTTCATATCTAGAAGCAACCTCTCAACAGCGGAACAAGACTCGATACATTGAACCATTCCCAAACATAGTAATGATTGGGTACCATTCATTGAGTAAGTTTAACACTGATTCTTTCTGTTTGTTTCCTTTAGCTTGTTGATTTTTATGGTTTTATTAATTTCGGTTTCACCCTTTAGTTTGCATGGATGACTCACCGCTAGAAATTAACTTTCTAATAGCATCTATATGATTGCACTTCTCACTGCTAGAAATTAACTTTATGCGGAATGATTCTAGTTGTTTGATATGAGAAGGAACCAAATCGGACCTTCTAAGCTTTTTTTCACAGCCTGCAATATAAAGTTTTCAAACTTAAAAAAGTTGTAGAACATATTTTTGTTGTGTGCATATCTGTGTGTTTAAAATAGGTTAATGAAAGTCATTCCTATTTTTCACAGCCTGCAATGTAAAGTTTTTCTTTGTATTGAGTTCCTTCATTCTCTTTTTTGACTTGGACCAAAGAATTGCGTTTATCTACCTATATTCTTAGATCTTTTCGTAGAACCAAACGGAATGAGTTTTCACTAGTGAAAGTAGCGAAATCTTATAATTCTTGGATAGAGCATTTATTCGTCTTGAAGCATGGTTCCAATGGTTCAATACCACTCAAGCACTTGTGCTTGCGATGATACGTAGTTCTCCCATAATGATGAATTTCTTTTTCTTTATTACCTTATTTATGTTGTGTTTGGCTCATACACTTGTGCTTGCGATGATACGTAGTTCTCCCATAATATTGTTTATATTCCTGTTATTGTTTGTATAATTTAGTGATTTTTTTCTTTTTGATTTTTTTCAGGTGATTTGTACGAAGTCAAATATTATTTGAAGCACAATCAACTTTATATAATCTCGGAACACTTCTTTTTTTATTTTATTTTTTTCATTTAGAACAATTTTTGCTTTTACTTTTGTAGAAAGATACGATATATAAACTTTTTAGATTGTTTTTGTTGTTTCGTGTACACTACATTGAGAAAAGATAATGTTAAGGATATGTTAAGTTTATATAAATTGTGCAATATCAATATATTATTTAGCTATGATTTTTATTATATATTGGCAGGTTAAATGTGCTTGGATTGAGACCTATATATATGATCCGTTGCTAATTAGAGACTTTAAAAACTAAACAAAAATGAAAATTAGAGACGGAAATAGCAACGGAATCCAGAGATTTCGTTGCTATTTCCGTCTCTAATTTTCGAGGAACAGTTTAATGAATCAGAAACGGATCAAATTCCGTCTCTGATCCGTCTCAATTAGCAACGGATCAGAGACAGAAATAATCAGAAACGGAATTTATTCCGTCTCTAATCAGAAACGGAATTTATTCCGTTTCTGATCCGTCTCTAAATCAGAAACGAAATCGAATTTCCGTTTCTAATTGAATTAGCAACGACGTTTTTAGAGACGGAATTGATTCCGTCTCTGTTCCGTTTCTGACTGCAATTAGAGACGGAATTTTTGCAAATCAGAGACGGAAAATTCCGTTTCTGATTTGCTTTTTTTTTGTAGTGTTGGCGGATCTAAATACTGGCTTTGCTTGAGTGCTACTAGTCGGCAGTAGTTTGTTGGGAGTCTGAAGTACGGTGCTACTCTGACCCTAGTGGCTAGGAATACTCACTCTAGACTCGTCATTGTTCTATTTGTGACGGCTGAGTGTAGATTATAGTATGAGATGGGGCAACAACAAGCTATCAGAATACATAGACGTTTAGTCAGGCTTGTACGTTTGTATATTCTTATTTTGTTTTATTTTGTGATTTGGGATTTTTGTGAGACACTAGGACTTTGTACTGTTGATATTTAGATACATTGAGGTACATATAATATATGGGTTTTCCACACTAGGATCAGAGTTAATTGCATGACTTCCACTATGATTTATTTGGGTTGAAAATGATCGTTACATATGATTTGAGTTCAGTAACAACTTAAACTATAAATCGTTGTCCTTTGTGGTTAATAATGATTAAATAGTGGATGAGTTGGCATGTAGGACACGGCTGGCGCTAGTAGGCTAGGTTGCAGGCCCGCATCGGCCTTCGTAGCAGTTCACTTGGCAAGTGGGCCGTTACATTTTGGCATCAGAGCGAGGTTAGTGAACCTCGAGGACTTAGAAGTTAACTTTGATACAATTATCTTTGTGGTCCCGCTTGAGGATGAACTTGATGAATAAACTGTAGATGTGGAAACCCAAAGGAATTATTTAGAGTCCTAGTTGGGAAGAGAGATGAGCTGGGTAGAAATCAGGGATATACTTGTTATATTTTGAGTGTATTATATATATGATACACGTATAATGATATTGAGGTTGATTGGGTGCACGTTCTTCGATGCAGATACCAATAGATAGACAACCATCAGATACCTAGCTTGAGGTCAGAGATACGAGTGATAAAACGAGACCAACCCTGATGTTGGAGTTGTTGGCAGATACGATGGATGATCGGTTCGCGATACTAATGGATATGTTGAGAGCTCAGGAGGTTACTGTTCCTCCAACTACCATGGTGGCTACATCGACGACTACGCATGCAGTCATAGCCTACTTCCACTAAGATTCAAGTGCAAGCAGTCGTATCAAAGACAAAGATTGCTACAGCAGCCGCGGGACCAATAGAGGCTGCTGTGGTGGTTACACCTGCTACGACCGAGCAGCCAACAGTGGCGTCGACTTACGAGAGCCAGATAACATTAGAGGCTAAGAAGATGAGGGACTTCCTTAAGTTCTCTCTAGGGTATTTTTATGACCCAAAAGTAGTCGGGAGGTGGCTATTATCCCATGAGCAGCTACACGACTTGCTGCGAGTTAAGGAGATCGATCAGCCGCACTTATCGAGCTTCTGTTTGATAGCCGATGCGGATCTGGTGGACTAATTATATGACGACTCATCCTGCCGTGTCTATGTAGGCAGAGTTCCGGACAATGTTTATGGATGAGTATGTACCGATGGAGGTTAGGGTTCGCTCGAGGGAGGAATTTCTGTCTCTAGTGCAGGGTGACATGTTAGTCATGGTCTACATGGAGTGGTTCCGATATTTGTTGTCTTACTCCATAGACATAGCAGGTACCGAACGACTGAAGATAGATTATTTTGTTCGGGGTCTGGATGAGAGGATAGTAAGCACAGTGGTATCTAGCGGAGCTCGAACACTGACTGAGGTCTACGACAGGTGTCTCGCACATGCGACCTACATGGTTTATAGAGCTAGTCGACAAGTTATTTGGGCTGTGCTGCAGGGTTAGTAGAGTCAGCCAGTATTGGGATCTCGTTCTGATCAGAGGCTGAAGAGACAGAGGGATCAGGACCGGTAGAGACAGAGCCAGAGACCTCATAGAGGAGATTGTCACACTGGTTAGGGTAACATAGGTGAATGAGATCGTCGTGAGGACAATGAGCGATGTGATGATCGTCAGATGGATATTCTACGTCTTCTACACCCCGTTAAGCAGTCTAGGCAGCAGAGGTAGGACAGAGGTATGAGAGGCCTGAGTCGAGGCCAAAGTCAAACGCCGAGTTAGCGGAGTTTTGGTAGATCAGAGACTCACACATTTTACCTTTGCGATTAGGTGGGGCATATTGTGGCAGGTTTTACTAGACCAGCACCAGTACTACCACAGAAAGAGTAGGTCAGAGATATGACCCACACTATAGCATATGGGGTTGCTTAGTTGGACAGAGAGGCGACCAGACAGCTCGTTGATGGTATGTTATCTGTCTGTGGTTTTCCTATGCATGTTATGATGGATTCTGGTAGTACTTTTTCTTTTATTACTAGACGCATGGATTCTTGATGCATGTTATGATTTTAGATACACGTCTTGTTGTTAGCACGACAGCTGGGGATAAGATTTACCCTAACCGGATATGCCAAAAATGTATTGTGGAGATCGAGGGACATTAGTTATCGACTGAGTTTAGAGTGTTAGAGTATTTGGAGTTCGACGTGATGTTCGGGATTGATTGGTTATCATCCTATCACACACAGATCGACTATTTAAGCAAGACTATGACGTTTGACATTGAGGGATTCCACGGTTTACATTTGTCGGGGTTACGTCTGCATTACCTATCACGCGAGGTAGATTAGCTACATCACAGGAGATGGAGGCGCACACGACTATAGTTAAGCCGGAACGTAAAAGTATTCTGAAAGTTGAGGATGACCCTATCGTCTCTGAGTTTCCAGACGTGTTTCCGGATGATTTGCCTGGTTTGCCACCACTGAGAGCTCTGGAGTTTATTATCGAGCTGATTTTGGGGACTCAACCACTCTACAGCAGACCGCATCGGATGTCAGCATTGGAGCACGAGGAGTCGGGGACCCGGTTAGAGGAATTACTGCAGAATGGTTTCATTCACCCTAGCATGTCGCCTTGGGGACTCCAGTTCTATTAGTAAAAAAGAAGGACGGCTCGATGCGTATGTATATTGACTACCGAAAGCTGAATCAAACGAAGATTCAGAATTGTTACCCACTTTCGAGGATTGACAACCCATTCGATCAGTTGGCTGGGGCCAAGTTCTTCTCGAAGATCGATTTATGATCATGATACCATTAGTTGCGAATACGGGAGGAAGATATGGAGAAGACTGTGTTTAGTACGCGTTACGGCCTGTTTGAGTTTACATTCATGTTGTTTGGGCTGACTAACGCACCGACGATCTTCATGGATTTGATGCACAAGGTGTTGAGGCCATACCTTGATCGATATGTCATTGTATTCATCGATGGCATTTTGATTTACAGTAAGACTCGTGTAGAGTATGAGAAACATCTCAGAGATGTATTGTCGACACTAAGAGAGCACAGACTATATGCGAAATTCAGCAAGTGTGCATTTTAGTTGAGTGAGGTGAAGTTCTTGGGCCATGTCATTAGTGGTCAGGGAATATCAGTTGATGATGATAAGATTCGAGCGATTATTGACTGGAAGAAACCCGAGTCTGTATCTGACATCCAGAGTTTCTAGGGTTTGGGAGGATATTACATGCGCTTTGTGTAGGGCTTCTCAATGATTGCATCACCATTGACGAGGCTGACAAAGAAGGATGTTAGATTTGAAGAGCCACAAGAATGTGAGGATGTTTTCTCGGAGCTGAAGAGGAAGTTGACTTCGACAACAATTTTGGATTTACCGGTGGTAGGTAAAGGTTTTTTAGTTTATACTGATGCATTAGGCGCTAGGTTGGGTGGCGTGTTGATGCAGGATGGACACCCAATAGCTTATTTATCTCGACAATTGAGACCTTACGAGGTGAACTATCCGGTGCACGACTTGGAGCTTGCGGTGTGTTTGCACTAAAAGCCTGGAGGCATTACCTGTATGGTAAGAGGTTCGTGTTGTTCACAGACCACCAGAGCTTAAGATGTTTGTTCACTCAGAGGGAGCTGAACATGCGACATCGGCGATGGCTCGAGCTACTGAAGGACTATGGCTTCGCCATTTAATATCATCCAAGTAAGGCGAATGTTGTAGCTGATGCACTGAGCGGGAGCAACGTGGAGAGCCAAACAGTACTGCAACATATGACACATGAGCACGGGTTGCTTGAGGCAGTTTCGGTGTCGTGTTTGATAGAGGCTATTTCCAAGCTATAGATTTACTGTTAGATGCGAGTTCCTATAACGTCTCTAGAGCTAGTTGTTGATTTGCAAAGAGATGATGACCGATATGCGCGGATCAGTGGCCCAGCTCAGGATCCGAGGTGCACAGAGTGGTCTAAGGGGTCAAACGGGTGCTTGAGACACATGGGTCGTTTGTGGATACCAGGGGTATCGGAGCTCAGGGACAACATTCTCGAGGACGCACACCGGTCACAATATACAGTCCATCCTGGTCGGACCAAGATGTATCACGATCTGTGGAGATTGTTATGGTGGTCAATGATGAAAGCTGACGTGGGTAGATACGTCCAGAGTTGTCATATATGCCAACAGGTGAGCACAGGAGATCGACTGGGTTACTACAACCGCAGCCCATTCCTTAGTGGAAGTGGGAACACGTAACTATGGACTTCATCAATGGCCAATCTCAAATGACGAGGAGACACGATGCAATTTGGGTGGTTATTAAAATCTGATAAAGTCAGCACACTTTATATTGATTGCCATGAGATATTCGGTTACACAGCTGAGCACTATCTTCTAGAGAGAGATTGTCAGATTGCACGGTGTACTGGTCCCCATTGTTTCCGACAGAGATCCATGGTTTACATCGAGACTTTATGAGAGTATGTGTGAACAGTTTGGTGCACGTTTGTAGTTCAGTACTGTGTGCCATCCTCAAACTAATGGGCAGTCAGAACGATTAATTCAAATTCTCGATGATATGGTCAGAGCGTGTATTCTACAGTTTGGTGGACCATGTGAAGAGTACTTACCTTTGTGTGAGTTTGTCTACAACAACAACTATTAAGCGAGCATCGGGATGCCACCGTTTGAGGCGCTTTATGGTAGGCCCTGCAGGTCACCGGCATGTTGGGCGGCACCGGAAGATGCAATGGCTATAGGACCTGAAATTGTTGTTGAACATATGAAAAAGGTAAGACAAATCATGTAGAGACTTCAAGCTACACAGGATAGGTAAAAGAAATATGCGGACAAAATACCTTGAGGGTCTGAGCTACGAGGTTGGGGACTTGGTGTGTTTGAAAGTTTCGCCCTAAAAAGGTCATCAGAGGTTCGACATTAAAGAGAAACCAGTACCAAGATATATTGGGCCGTTCAGATTTGAGCAACGCGTCTGCAGAATGGCATACTGATTGGAGTTGTCACCGCTGTTGGCAGGGGTAACCCAGTGTTTCATATTTCCATGTTAAGGTTGGCTAAGTTAGGATCGAGACATATGGTTAATATACGTCAGATTGAGGTGTGATTTGACATGTCATACGAGGAATAGCCTGTGGAAATCATGGATAGGAGGACTCAGATTTTGAGAAATAAGGAGATCCCGAAGGTTTAAGTTAGATGGCAGCATTACGAGACCGAGGGACTCACCTAGGAGCTTGAGTCTACTATGCGACTACGGTATCCCCACTTATTTGTCGGTAAGTATTTTTAGTTTAATTTAAATTTTGGGATAAAATTTCATCTAATTAGGAAGAACTATAACAGCCTGAATTTAATTCGCCGTTATTAATGACGTGTTTGCAGACGTGGCTGACAGCTCAGACGCTCGTGGGACCCGTAGTTAGGCTTGTACACGTCTGAAACTAGGTAAATAGTACTTTTGTAAGTTGAATTGATTAATTTGCGAAGTTTATCTTGAAATAGGGTAAATGGCATCGCAATGTGTGTTAGTATATTACATTTTACGTGCGAGACCGCGTGTTAAGTAGACGTCTTGATATGAGTGTCGACATGGGTACCGGGTAGTCTAACCGACTTAACATTAGCCCGGGGGAATAACACACACAAAATGAATCAAATTAGTTAAATATTTAATATGGAAAGTCTAATTGGAGGTTAGGGACATGGTAGTACGCGTGGCTCGCGGTTCGAGATGTGAAACCCAGCGTCGGATCGTCCGAAAATGGACTTTTTGTGCTACGAACAAGAGCAAGTGAGTTAATAGAGCACAATTGGAGTCACTAGTGGTTAGAAATGTAGCAAATAAGGTCCATGTGATGGTCTTGGGATGTGTAAATGAGTCGTGATGCAAGGTCCACTATATATAAGTCACTTTGACTATTTTCCACCACATTTTCTCTCTCATCATCATCTTATCCGAGATTGAAAGAGCAAAACCATGGTTTAAGTGAATTCTTCTTGGTGATTTGTGGAGCTTAGAGGGGTGAAAATATCAAATCCAATGTGAAAATCACTTACACCTTCACTTCCTCTATCTTTTGGTCATAATTTTGTAGATGTTGGTGAGGTTTGAAGGTTGTTGGGTTGTTGTTTAGCTAAGTTTCTAATGTTTTGACGTGGTGTTATTGGTGTCGTGGTTGTTGTTGGGTTGTTGGGTGAGAAGAAAACCCATAAATTTCAGCAGTTTTGCTGTCCGGAGCGCGATTAGCGCTAATTGCAGAATTTAGTGCGCTAGGCTTGAAAATTGGCGCGCTAATGTTCATCTGGGCTAAGAACGTATAACTGTTTGGGCATCTAGCGCGCTAATGCCCAGACCTAGCGCGCTAATAAACCCTTGTTTTGACATAATGTGTGTGAATTGATTTAAACCATATACAAATGACTCAATATCAATTATCCATGAAAATAGGTCAGTATGGGCGGTAATTTGGGATATCCAGGACTAGGCAAAGACGAATCGGGGGTTAGTGACGGTTCATGGATTGCGATGTGAGGTGTGTATAATGGACGGACGTTGAGGCTCTCCATCCATGCCACATTTGTGTGTACGTCCACTAGGCCATAGCACGTGTGCCATCTCAGTGAATAGGGCTACCCGAGATAGTGATGGGTACGTGTGGGTGTGTCGTAGGTTCCACACCGACCACCTAACGGATCCAGATACTGGCCTTGCTTGAGTGCTACTAGCCGACAGTAGTCTGTTGGGAGTCCGAAATGTGGCACTAGTCTGACCATATGGGCTAGGTACACGCGCTTTGCACTTTCACTATTACATATGCATGCGATGAGCACAGTTGCCTGTTTATATTTCTCCATGTTTATTTAATAGTTTTCTTTAAATCCCAGTATTTATTTTCAGTATTTCTCACTTAATTTCCTTTGGAATACTCGTTCTGGACTCGTCATCTATCTTTTTGTGATGGCTGAGTGCAGATCCTAGTACGAGCCGGGGCAAGAGCAAGCTACCGGAATACAGAGACGTTTAGCCAGACTTTTACGTTTGTAAATTCTTATTTTGTTTTATTTTGGGATATGAGATTTTTGTGAGACACTAGGACTTTGTACTGTTGATATTTGGATACATCGATGTATATATAATATACGTGTTTTCCACACTAGGTATCAAAGTTAATTGCATGACTTTTGCTGTGATTTATTTGGGTTGAAAATGATCATAATAGATGACTTGAGTTTAGTAACAACTTAAACAGTAAATTGTTGTCCTTTATGGTTAATAATGATTAATTGGGCGATGAATTGGCATATGGGATACAGCTGGCCCTGGTTGGCCAGGTTGTAGGCCCATTTAGCAAGTGGGTCGTTACAATTTGATTTCCAAAAAGCGCACTTCCCAAAAAAATTGCGGTGTGCAATTGTATGCAAATTGTGTGCTTAGGGTGGATATTCCGAGGTGCGTAAGGACAACTCCCCAAGTCCAATATGACTACCCTGCATGTTATGCACGGGGAACTGTTGTGTTTGCTTACTTCAAAGTCACACCCATTTCACACATGGCCCACACGCCACATCATCCTGTGTGACTTTGGGCGTGACTTGCAGCGTGATTGTAGCATTTTCCATTTCATATATTGGAATAGGGAAAATAGGAGGCACCTCTCTTTCTCTTTCTTTCTTTCTCTCTCTCAAAACCTTATAACTATTTTTTTGATTTCTATGGTTTTTTACACCAATGTAAACTAATTAATTTTAAACCACCATCGATTTTCTCTTTTGATCAAAAGTGGTTACAACATCACTTTGGCTTTCTTATTTAAAATAAACAATGAATTAATCTATTTTAGATTGGAGGTGTTTCATCCCCATTGCGGTGTTAGATGTAACGGCCCGGACCTCTTAGAGGGAACCCCGGTACCGTCGAAGCTATCCAGCCCTCTTAGAGGTTCTCGCACGAAGTACTTAGGCTCATGGAGTTGTGTACCACTGAGCTGTCTTGGCTTAGTGGTACACAACTCCATGAGCCTAAGTACTTGTGTCTCTAGGGGCTCAGGTTCGAGTTGTGGGAGGGGAGAATATCTAGACCGCTTCGTGCGAGAACCTCTAAGAGGGCTGGATAGCTTCGACGATACCGGGGTTCCCTCTAAGAGGTCCGGGCCGTTACAAAAAGAGGCACCTTTTTGTTGGGGCACACGGGATGGTAACCTCTAAGAGGTTCGGGCCGTTACATTAGATGTTTAGGTTTTCTTCTCTCGTTGGGTGTTTTGTTTTTCTTATATAATTAGAATTTTTTTACTATGGATCGAGTTGTATATGACAACCCCAAACCCTAATCAGGGAATCGCCCGACACTAATCCACTATTAAGCAATAATTTCAGCCACGTAGGACCTAATAACACATTGTCAGCTTTTACTAAATAGTTTCCTCGAACTTCATGTTCATGATAAGTATTACCAGCTATCTCGTTATTCGTGTTTTAAGAGTTAATTAAAATTTCTAATATTGGCGAAGACTTGTTAAATGCAGCGAAATTTAAGCCAAACGCATAGACGTGGAAATCAGAAAATATAGATCGTGTGTATATTATAATAGAGCAATAACTATCATACATGTATCAAAAGTTGGGAATTGGTCTCTCAACCCACAAACCTAAAAGTATAAAATTCATAAATAGTAAATACCTCAATAAAACCTACAAAAGTACCTAGCTCACATTATTCCAAGCTCAAAGATAGTTATCCAGTTTCTCCTTACCTTTACTAGTGGTAGGCTTTGCAATTGTTACCAAAAGTAACAATTCCAGCGAGTAAATCTTGAGATCACTTATTCACATTTTGAATATAGGAAGACAGCTAATTTGTTCTTGAGTAATAGACATCAAGTAATTAAATGGATACTGTGGCGGCCCTGTGCCCCGAGGCTGCCAAACGCGTAGCTATAAGGGTCTCGCCGCCCTGCTGACATCCGTGCCACGTCAATGTTCTCGAAGTGTGTGCTAATTCGTCTTATTTCTTTGTTGTAATTTGTCAATTACTTGAGATATACATTAAGTTACAAGTATGGCTTACGTCTTTTAGAGTTGCAAGTAGGTAACCAGTAAATTTACAACGGAAGTCTTAAAGTACATAAACATGGATTTTCATTGAATTTTAACTTTTGTAGAGCATTAGTCGTATTGTAGAATTCCCTGAATAGAGTACACTTTATATCAGGTGACATAAGTAAATATATACAGGTACATGTGTCTCATAAGTCTTTCATAAGCCCAAAATATATAATAAAGTATGTAAATACAAATACGTACTATTAGTGTGCCGAACCGTAGGTGAGCTCATATAGATAGTCGCCTAGAACCCCCTTACCCTTACTCGTAGAAAGATCTACACTCAGCCATCACAACAAAACAGATGACGGGTTCGGTGAGTAAAATCCCAAGGAAACTCACTGAGTACTCATATGATAAAGTAAAAGAAATCTAATATACACTGTTAAATAATTAAACATGTGGAATGTAAATAGATAACTATGTATGGATCATCGCTTGTATAAATAACAATAAAGTGCAAATGTGTATGCCCATCCCGGTCAGGCTAGACCACACTTCAGATTTCCTCCCTAGGATTCCACCAGTGGGCGCACCTAACTGGCCCATTACCTGGTCCTCTCGGTGGCCGACGTAGACCCACGATGCAACGACATATGTACCGACAAAGTAGCTCGGGTTGTCATTCATTGAGGACTCCTGATACACATGCTATGGTCTAAAGTGCCATAGACACACAACGGAATACCCGACCAGAGTAAACTCACCCAAGTGTTCAAACAGTGACATAAACAAAGATGGATCGAAGTAAATAAGGAATTGAACATGAATACATTGAACAAGATAGAGTAAAGCAGTAATGAAAGCAAGTAAATACTCTAGTGATGTTCCATTGGGTTTTTACGAACTTTAATACGCGCTCCCGAAGCCTAAAAACACCCCCATCCGACCTTATCATTCCCCCCGACTATCATACTATAGTCCATGAGTTCTTTGAGGTCAATTATGGTTGTTTTAGATTAGTTATAGATGCATTAAAATTATCCAATTTCTTTTAACTTTTCTCGAGGTCTGATATCAACTATAGCGACCTTATGCCCCGAGGCCGCCGGGTGAGCTGCTACGTGGGTTCCCCAGCTTTATCGATGTCATCGCCACGTCATCGCTTCTCGATAGCCATGCTAACTAGTTAATAAGTGATTATATCAATTCAATTATTAGTTAGCATTTCATTTCTCATTTACATAGTTTCAAGTAAGCAATTAATAATTTACAGCGAAAGTCTTAAACATAGCATAACCATAGATTTTTAGTAACTTTCAATTCATATAGAGCATTAGTCCTACTATGGAAAACCCGAAATCAAGTACATTGTATATCAAGTGACAACGTACTGTGAAAAGTAAATATATACATCTACCATGTCTGTCAAGTCTCTTATCCCAAAAGTAACACAAAATATTAAAATGGATATGTACTAGTAAGTTCTGGATTATAGGCAATCAGAGATAATCGCTTAAGACCTCCTTGCTTTTATTGGTACTAGCATATGCACTCAGTCATCACAACAAAACAAAAGTCGAGTCTAGTGAGTAAGATCCCAAAAACAAAACAACCGAGCATTCAATAATAAATAGGCCAAGAATAATGTTAGATAAACATGCAGAAATATATAGGAAAATGTAAGAAAATCGCATGCATTAATAACACCAATAAAATTCAAATAATTATTTGAACACGCTGAACATGTGCACATATTTCGTCAATCTGGATGATCTTAGCGGCCTGTACCATACTAGCTCACATCCAAACTACTAGCGGAGGATTGGTCCATATCACAACCCGCTGAACAAGTGCACCGATGAGATCAAAAGCTTGGGTCTCCATTCACCGAGGGCGCAAGTGACACGTGCTGTGGTCTAGTATACTAGAGCCCGTACAACATAACATCCGAATAAACCCAAACAATAAACGAAACTATCGACCCTTAGTCCAAACCAAAGCAATGATGGACCATGGATAACGAATAAAAAATAATACAAGATAGCATAATTGAAACAACTAAATACTCAATATGTGTTTCCTAAGGGATTTACGCACCTTAAGTCGCACTTCAAAGCCCCGAAAACACTTTGGTTTGACCCTGCTATACTCTCGACTACTGTACCATAGTCCCCAAGTCTCCTGGGATCCTTTTCCAGTGTTTTAGAGTGACTTAAGGTGTTTAAATTAAGTTTAGAGATCTATTTCTCAAAATGACCTTAAAGACTAAATAAAGTTTCAACTTTCAATTTTGGATCATTTGTTGCAATGCCAATTAGACCTTTATAAATTCCAAATCATCAAAAGCGCTTCATAGGAAAGTTCTTTCTCTATTTCTTAGCTTTCCAAAAAGGTTTGATTTGCAAAACTTCGATTTAAAACGAAAGAGAAATCGAACTTCTATAAAAAAATAACTCAAATTATAATCAAATCCGACCATCAATCTTGTAAAAATTATTTCTCCTGATTTACAATTTCAAAAATTGTAATATTCAGTCACGAGGTAGGTAACATACCAAAAAACAACATACTAAAAGATAAACTCATTTCAATAAGAATTGAGAGAGTTATATCTTGTCAAAACTCATTTTAAAAATCTCATATTAGCACTTCAACTCCTTAATTGCAAAACATTTTTGAGTTAGAAGGAATTTGAATCTTGATATTTCTCTTAGACTAAAGTTGCAAATATCTGAATAACCTTTTCAACGACATATGAACCGCCCCATTTGGAGTTCATATAAGAGAGTTATGCTCAATTTACAGAAGTTAGGTCAAGAAGTTTGCTAAAAACTGACATAAATACATCAAGAACTCAAGAAACCCCAATTTCTTGCAAATTTTTTTTTGAAACCATTACTGATCATCAAAATCAGTTTGAAACACTGATTTAGACAAGAAAAATAGTAGCTTAATCTTTGAAATTCATTTTTGCATAAAACCACCAAAACTTGAGTTCTCATGTACGTATTTTTGATAAATTTGAGCAAGTAAAAAGTTGGTTTTTGTACCTAGATGATGAGCTCTTGAATTTGATCTTTCTGTCTTGATTCTTCTAATAGATAATCTCCATTCCTCCTTGTTCTTACTCAAATTTTCTGCGCTCCATCCCAAGAACAAAGTTTGCTATTGTTGAATGAAGAAGTTTCACACTAACTTAGCTATATATAGGTAATCTTATAATCAATTGTGTTAACGTATCTCGAGGTCAATCTAATGGTCCTTGTTAACTCCTACTCCACTAATTTCCATTTTTGACACAAATTCCCAACTTAAATCTCCTAGGATCCCATTTTAGTTCGAATCTCGAGGTAAATCTATGACATCAATTTTTCCATCCAACTATGGGCATTTGTAATCAATTGATTCAATTAATTTAACTTAGGCACTTTAATACATATGTAGGCTATTTAAGGTCTTTAATTAGTGTACTACCATTTCCTCTAGTACCCCATTACTCGGCACCTAATGCCCCACGTCTCGGCACGCATCTTGAAGAGCGTCAATCCTTGATGTACCCGATTATTATGACTTAGCATAAAGTTTAATTATCTATTTTATGCAATATTCACCCTTGTTTTAGTCATTATATTTAAGCTAGCATTATAAGATTTAGTGTACCCACACTACGCCTACTCGGTACCCGCATCGATACGCTTTACAAGGCATTTACTCGTCACACAGTCTTACACAGTATGAAAATATAAATACACATTTGAAATTAGTTATGAAATATATAATAATTAACATCAGAATTAAGCGACCAATGGACACAAATAATGATTTAACCTCATTTAGACGTGTTCTAGCCTATCCGGAGCGTCTACATGGGTCTGACCTGGCGTTTGAGTTTAAAAATAAGCTAATAACGACATCAATAAATATTGGGCCATTACAATTCTTCCCAACTAGGAAAAACTTCATCTCTAAATTTAAGGCAAACAATATCTCGTATCGCAGGACTATTTAAGAACTCTAACGACCTAAGTGAACTTGGTGTTGGATTCCTCTTCTTCCAGAATCTCAGATGGAACTTATCTCATCTGTTTTGCAACTCAATAGTAGTGGAACCACTGACGATACTATTACTAGTCTCTTTTATGGAAAATAAGCTATAATGGAATAACAGACAACACCATCGCTTGTCATTTCATGAAGAGGAAGAAGATATGACGAAACTACAAATAACACCACTCTCTCTTCTGTTCCTCCATTTTTCTCATCATTTAGAGGGTTAATGTGGGCGGAACTACTGGCAACGCCACACGTTCTTGGTCATGATCAACGTTATCGATGTGTTAGTAGTATGATAAGTTGTAATTCTCCTACTATGTTTTCAAAAACGCACAATAAATCGTTAACTAAATAACTCATTAAGGCATAAGATAACATACCCTCAACACGCTGTTTAGTCATCTCTTTGTCTGACTGAGCAATCACATGAGCTTTCTCTTTTGCCTAAGTTGACTCTGGTGTTGGTGAAGCTTTTTAGTAATTGACGCTGATGTAACCTCTCAGTCCACACCTGAAGCATACGCATCTATCCGACCTCCCTACCTGTCTATCCTTAAATCTTTGACCCTGACCTCGGTCTCTTCAACCCATGTTACGGCCTCCCTGATTTTGATCATATCAGTATGGTTGTGTCTAATGTCTATGCTGCTCTTCAGATGTGTGTATCATGGCATGAGCTTCATTCATCTGTCGGTCGTCATATCCGTACTGATCTGATTGATAGTTGTCTCGGTGGTCCTGGTCATCCTTACTGTCCCAGTCATCTCTGTGGTCCATCTCAGATTCGTGTCTCGAGTAGTACTATAGCGGTGGCCTGAATAGATGTATGTGGTATCATCGGGGTGAAGACTACCTGAGTAGTATTAGTCGATATTGTAGGCACTATGGGAGCTACTGCTACTACGATGGCTCATGCGGCCTGCCTTGAGTAACTTTAGAATCCCTGCCAACTGAGCTTCATAAGTCGCGAGTCATTCATTAAAACTCGGTGTAGTAATAGTAGTGGTGACCCTAACCAGATCGTTAGTCTGACCAATCTTTACTAGTATAAAGGGGTTTTCGTCAATAGCGATCCTATCGATAAACGTGCGCTCGATCAACCTTAGTATACATATGCTTATAATATATAATATACAGTAAAAACATAACATGTATATCACCTATAACTGTACCTGCTTCACATTACTTCCCAACTAGGGTTCTAAGGAAAGTATATCGGGTTTCCACATCTAAGGCTTTGTTCATTAAGTTTTATGCTCTTTTATTAATTCTCGAGATTCTTTGAACCATGCTTTGATACAAACTGTGGTGTTGGTATTAGGTTAAAGAACAAATTACGCCTCATCCCCTAAGCTCCACCGACCTCTATCTGATACTGACTGTCCTAGTCGTGTTTTCACTAATTTTACCTGAATCCTTACCATGACACAATGAAGGTATTTATGTAGTGCTTTATAGAGCACCTGACTATAACTAGGCAGTATAATATGATTCAATGAAACTGTGACTATGGCCATCATGAGTAATTCTCATTCATGTATAAGTTACGTATGGTCTCATCCTGCCTTTCAACGATGTATACTTAGTAAGGTTGCTTGATATATAGTGTACTTGATTATGGGTTTTTCACAGTAGGACCGATGCTCTATATGACTTTAAAGTTATTAAAAATCTATAATTATGCTATGTTTAAGACTTATGTTGTAAATTATTGTCTGCTTACTCGAAACTATGTAAATGACAAATGAAATGATAACTAATAATTGAAAAATTGAATTAACATAATAACTAATTAACGAGTTAGCACAACTATTGAGAAGTGCCGACATGGTGATGATGTCGGTAGGGCTGTAGGATTTGCGTAGCAGCTCACCCGGTGTCTTTCGGGCGCGGGGCCGCTACATATACAAAGTGGTAGTTAAGAATACCATAAATAAAAGTATATGAAAGAAGTTATCGAGCTTAACTAGTAAGTAAATGAGTGCAAAAAAGCGAAACTAAAATGCAACAAGAGTGATACTAAGCTTGATCACGTTGGAGTAACTAGACTTAATGATAGAGGTCCTTCTATCCACAAGAGGGAACATACCCCGAGTTAACGGGGTCCTTCAGGCTACATGAAGGACATATGATAAGCCATATCTGTTGGGTTTTGGGGTTCATACGCAGCGGAGATTACAAAACAATTTTGACAAAAAACCCCAATAGGACTCGAATCTAATTCCATTAAAAACATTTAAACCATGAAAAGCTTAATCATACCTCAGTCGCAGTATACCTTTCTGAAGGTTGATCGATCTCTAAGGCGCTGCCAACGACGAACGCCCTCTACCAGTAGTCCACGCACGAACGGCGGCCGAGATTCGAAGGGCTAGCTTCGAGAGAATACCAAACCTTTTGTTTCTCTCCAAAACGATCCAGAGCATACCAAAAACCCTAAGTCGTTTCTAAAACGAAAATAGAGTTTCGACCTTTTGATCTTTCGTACGTGTATTGTAACTTAAAGCGTCTATTTATACAACCCTTGTATATAGACGGTTAAGTAAATTACACATATACCCTTACTTAAAGAAGTATAAGTGTAATACACCACAATGACGTTTCTGTAATGAATTTTATCATATAAAATTCATTTTTCTGAACCATCTTAAAATCTCGCAGAACCATTCTTAGTGTGCGACCCAATAGGCTCATACACCGTTGGCAGTGTACCAAAACACATTTTGGTATACAAGTCATAAGCAGCCTCTAGCAAGACATTATGACTACCCAAGTTGTACGAATATCAAATCGATACAACCTAATCAATAGTGTATATAACATGCTTTTGTCACACGATATCCTTTTGATCAAACATAAGGCATGGAATTGACATCCAACAGGTTTAATCGTACTAGTCTCGATCTTTAGGTAGACTGAAAACATCCAAGTGACATTGATCAATATCAATTCACTTGGACTAGGCCTTTTAATAGTCTAACACATCGAGGGATCCACTGGATATCTCTCTTTATATGAGAGGGACAAATTCTATCTTGATTACACAACTTCATCACATTGCTCACACAGTAACCAATCACGACCTTTATAATCGTCTGGTTAAATACAACGTTTGATTATGTCAAATCACTGTGTTCCTAATGTTGAAGTCTCCTGTAATCTCAAGTCAGAGGACTACAAAATATACCTATCATGAGAAACAACTATGACTTAATCCATGTGATGTCCTCATAGCGGGTCGATCCAGTACTTTGTTCCCTAACAAATACTCGTGATCTTGATTCGTATCCCTATACGTATAATCATCATATAATCATCAATCAAGACTCACACTAGTCTTAATTCATTATAGTTCCCGGTATAATGATCGACTAGGGACATTTAGGATATTTCTGTAAATACCCATAGATCTTATTATAATGTAAACATGCAAATTAATTATAATAAACAGCAAACGAAATCCTCTATTTTATTAACTAAAAGTATTCATAAAGACAGTTAATGGATTGACCTAGGACACATGCCCCAACATCTCCCACTTGCACTAGGGCCAATCATGCATGCATCTAATGCCTAATGATCTAACATGACCATCATGTTTTGCTTGTGGAAGAGCTTTTGTCAATGGATCCGCAACGTTGTCTTCAGTAGGTACTATGCAAATCTTTACGTCTCCCCTATCAATAATTTCTTCGATGAGATGAAAACGTATGAGTATATGTTTGGATCTGTGGTGTGATCTAGGTTCCTTAGCCTGTGATTCATGAACTTCTTCAAGATTTATTTCTCTCCTACTAGTGTCTTTTGAAATAAACTGTTTTTCCATAAAGGCACCATACCGAGCAACAAACACTTTGTTCTCAGCGGGATTATAAAAGTAATATTCTTTTGTTTCCTTAGGATACCCCACAAATAAACACTTGTTAGATTTAGGCGCTAGTTTTTCTGAGACTTGTCGCTTTATGTAAGCCTCACAACCCCAAATCTTAAGAAAAGACAAACTAGGTCTCTTCTCGTGCCATATCTCATATGGTGTTTTATCAACCGCTTTAGAAGGAACTCAATTTAGAGTGAAAGCTGCAGTTTGTAATGCATAACCCCAAAAGGATAATGGAAGATCTGCATGAATCATCATAGATCGAACCATATCAAATAAGGTTCGCTTTCTCCTTTCAGAGACTCCATTCCATTGTGGAGTTGCTGGTGGAGTCAATTGGGAGACAATCCCACAATTTCTAAGATGATCATCAAATTCTTGGCTTAAATACTCACCACCTCGATCCGATCGAAGTGTTTTGATAGTTTTACCAAGTTGAGTCTGCACTTCATTTTGAAACGTTCGAAACATCTCAAATGATTCAGCTTTATGTTTCATTAGATATACATAACCATATCTGCTAAAATCATCGGTAAATGTAATGAAGTACTGATAACCTCCTCTAGCCATTGTGTTTATAGGACCGCATACATCAGTATGTATTAGACCCAATAAATCACTTGCTCTTTCACTCTGTCCAGTAAAGGAATTTTAGTCATCTTGCCTAGTAAACAAGATACGCACGTTTCATATGTTTCTAAATCAAATGAATCGAGAAGCACATCTTTATGGAGCTTCGTTATGCGTTTCTCGTTTATGTGCCCGAGACGACAATGCCAAAGATAGGTTTGATTCAAATCATTTGACTTGAATCTCTTTGTATTTACGTTAAAGACTGGAGTATCAGTGGACCTTTTCATGCTTAGAATATAAAGACAATCACACAAATCAACATTTGCATAAAATATACCTTTACGAGAAATGGAACATCTATTATTCGCAATAATAAAATCAAAACCATCCATATCCAAGCATGAAACAGAAATAATGTTTCTGCTCAAGGCAGGCACAAAATAACAATTATTTAAAGTTAAAATAAGTCCACTAGGTAAGACTAAGTCATATGATCCAACAGCCAGGACAACAACTCTTGCTCCATTCCCTACTCGGAGGATGACTTCTCCTTTCTTCAACTTTCTACTTCTGGTGAGTCCCTGCACATTTATACAAATGTGAGATCCACATCCAGTATCTAATATCCATGAATCATGAGTAGATAAATTAATCTCAATAACATAAATACCTATAGTGGTAGTCGCACTACCCTTTTTCTTCCTTATATCTTCCAAATAGAGTTTGCAATTTCTGAACCAATGTCCAGGTGCATGGCAGAAATGACAATTTCCTTCCTTTTCTTTTGGGATTTTTGAAGCAGGAACAGGCTGGGGCCTGACTTGTTCCACAGGCTTTGCGACAGGTGCAGCAACAGCCTTGCCTTTGCCTTTCTTCTTCATTCCCTTTTACCTTTTGGACCATCAACACATTACTAGAGGGTTTCTTGATATTTTGTTCATCAGTTTTGAGCATCAAATGCAACTCTGAAATTGATTTCTCCATATTATTAATATTGTAGTTCATCACAAATTGTGAGTAACTCTCTTGTAATGAATTCAGGATCAAATCTGTAGCCAACTCTTGGCTTATGGGAAATCCGAGTCCATCAAGCTGGTCAACATAGCCCTTCATCTTCAAAACATGAGGACTAACTAACGCACCCTCAGTCATCTTGCAAGAATGTAGGTTTTTGACCGTCTCAAACCTTTCTTGCCTAGCTTGTTGTTGGAACATTTCCTTCAGCGTTACAACCATGTCGTAGGCTTCCATTAGTTTCATGTCCTTCTGAAGTTCAGGAACCATAGTTGCCAGCATAATACATGCAACATAAGTAGAATCGTTGACATGCTTATTATGCGCATCCTTCACAGCTTTCGTAGCATTGGCTGGTGGGTCCTCAGGGATTGGAGCATCCAGGACATACAACTTGTGTTCATGCTTAAGAACAATTCTCAAGTTTCTGAACCAGTCAAGAAAGTTACTCCCAGATAGCTTATCCTTCTCAAGGATGGATCGCAGTGACAGGGGATTATTGTTACTTGAAGAGGCCATTGATCTACAATAAAGATTATGCAAAGTTTATTTTAGTATAGAGGAATAGACTCCCACTAAATTAACAACTCTCCTAAAACATACTGTTTATTTGTGGGACTAAAATCCATATTTCACCTAATTCTATGACAGCTATGACATGAAACACATAACTAGATTATTTAGGTAGGTAACAGTTACCAATTACATCTTATGTAGTTTTTAGATCCTTTTATGAGATATGGGACATCTTATGTCTTAGCATGTTTTTATCTCATCATTTGCCTAAAGCTCAAAACTATTTTGATGGCTTTATTAAGTCGGACCATTTTAAACATTAAGGTAACTCTTACCCAACTCATCTCACCAAGATAACACAATACACCCAACTATAGCTGAAACTATATTAGTGTGATCGAAGCCTTGACAAGTTTTTAAAATGGATGGCACGAGACTTAAAATTTAATAGAGGGATTTTATTCAGTTTTAGTGATTTTATGTAAACAATGAAATATCATATATTTTATTGATTTGTTCAATCACTAAACAATTTGGAAATTTTTTTTTTATACTTTTCACTAACAAAAGAATTTCCGTACGCTAGGATTAGTTAGACGGCGGTCCCGCTGGCCGGTCAGCATAATTTTCACTGATTTTATTATCATAAATTAACCCCTTAATTTATCCAAAAATTAAGTCAATTAAAACATTTTAATTAACCGGGCCCACATCTAACTAATCATCTTATCCTAATCCAATTAGGATTTAAGATATTTGAATCCTAGTATATCACCAATAACAAGATTCTTGATATTTATCTCCTATCCAATAGGGATAACGAAACGGATTTTGCTTATATCTCCTAATCTAATTTGTTATCTATCTTTATCAAATATAAACTTCATAACAAAATAGATATAACAAGATAAATAAATAATTTCAAAAATTAATTATTTATTTTGGATTTAAGATATTCGAATCCTAGTATATCACCAATAACAAGATTCTTGATATTTATCTCCTATTCTAATTTGTTATCTATCTTTATCAAATAGAAACTTCATAACAAAATAGATATAACAAGATAAATAAATAATTTTGAAAATTAATTATTTATAAATAAATAATTTCGAAAATTAATTATTTGCAATTTCGGTCTTCATCCAAATAATCACAAACATGTAATTGAATAATGAACTACTATCCCAATCGAACCTAATGGTGTCACGGATCATAGAACACGAAACTCAATTCATTAAAATTATTCGAATTAACCTAACATGGTTACTAGCATGTACGAAACTAATTTCAATTAAATCACGAATATATGTATCATATACACAAAACATGATAATAAATCTCACAGAAAACTTATGTATGTCACATATACATCAACTATTAACATGCATTCAATCATATATCATGTATATATCAGAAGAAAACATGCAATGAATTTAATGGAATCGAACTCGATGGCTCTGATACCACTGTTGGGTTTTGGGGTTCATACGCAGCGGAGATTACAAAACAATTTTGACAAAAAACCCCGATAGGATCCGAATCTAATTCCATTAAAAACGTTTAAACCATGAAAAGCTTAATCATACCTCAGTCGCAATATACCTTTCTGAAGGTTGATCGATCTCTAAGGCGCTGCCAACGATGAACGCCCTCTACCAGTAGTCCGCACACGAACGGCGGCCGAGATTCGAAGTGCTAGCTTCGAGAGAATACCAAACCTTTTGTTTCTTTCCAAAACGATCCAGAGCATACCAAAAACCCTAAGTCGTTTCTAAAACGAAAATAGAGTTTCGGCCTTTTGATCTTTCGTACGTGTATTGTAACTTAAAGCGTCTATTCATACAACCCTTGTATATAGACGGTTAAGTAAATTACACATATACCCTTACTTAAAGAAGTATAAGTGTAATACACCACAAGGACGTTTCTGTAATGAATTTTATAATATAAAATTCATTTTTCTGAACCATCTTAAAATCTCGTAGAACCATTCTTAGTGTGCGACCCAATAGGCTCATACAACGTTGGCAGTGTACCAAAACACATTTTGGTATACAAGTCATAAGCGGCCTCTAGCAAGACATTATGACTACCCAAGTTGTACGAATATCAAATCGATACAACCTAATAAATAGTGTATATAACATGCTTTTGTCACACGATATCCTTTTGATCAAACATAAGGCATGGAATTGTCATCCAACATGTTTAATCGTACTAGTCTCGATCTTTAGATAGACTGAAAACATCCAAGTGACATTGGTCAATATCAATTCACTTAGACTAGGCCTTTTAACAGTCTAACACATCGAGGGATCCACTAGATATCTCTCTTTATATGAGAGGGACATATTCTATCTTGATTACACAACTTCATCACATTGCTCACACAGTAACCAATCACAACCTTTATAATCGTCCGGTTAAAGACAACGTTTGATTGTGTCAAATCACTGTGTTCCTAATGTTGAAGTCTCTGGTAATCTCAAGTCAGAGGACTAGAAAATATACATATCATGAGAAACAACTATGACTTAATCCATGTGATGTCCTCATAGCGGGTCGATCCAGTACTTTGTTCCCTAACAAATACTCGTGATCTTGATTCGTATCCCTATACGTATAATCATCATATGATCATCAATCAAGACTCACACTAGTCTTAATTCATTATAGTTCCCAGTATAATGATCGACTAGGGACATTTAGGATATTTCTGTAAATACCCATGGATCTTATTATAATGTAAACATGCAAATTAATTATAATAAATAGCAAATGAAATCCTCTATTTTATTAACTAAAAGTATTCATAAAGACAGTTAATGGATTGACCTAGGGCACATGCCCCAACAATATCTCCATAGAAGCTCTTCGATATTTTTGAGAGAACATAGCCATATGGAAATCCCCAAGTCTAATAAGGGACCATCGTGATGTGCGATGGGTCATAACCCTACCTATAAAGGTGTGACTAGAACATAGCTCCACATGTGTTCATCGAACGTATTTGGTATATTCACCCTACATGAACCTAATCCCTTTTAGATCATAACAAATGCACAAATCACATTTAATGATAAGAACACCAACCAAATACTATGAAGGATTGCAATTCGATAACATGATAGGAGAGATAATTCATCGATAACAATAAGAATCAACAAGATGATCAATTAAGCATATCATTATTTTCAAGAACAAAACCATCCAAGAATTTCAAACAAATAGCATGAAAAAGAAAATGAATAATTTAGAAAGACATTTCGTTCCATAACTCAAATCAACGAGAAGAGAACAACTATGATGATTGCATAAGTAAATCACTCAAAATAGTTCAAATGTATGTTTTAAAAGAAATTTAAAAGAAGGAAATAGAAATAAATGTTCTCCATGTTTACTTACACAATTCACGCAGTTTTTTAGGTTAATCGAATCACATTTCGCCTCGAATCACGTGTATCATACCCGATGTCGACTTTTAACCTTCCTAACGAAAAATGCAAAAAATGTTGTAATTGCACTAGGTTATGCGCTAGCTACAGAGGTTAGCTTGTGCGCTACGTGATTAGGAGCCCAAAAACATTGCACTTAAAATCCTTGGGTTCCTCCTTGGGAATTCATTCTCCATCGACCTGAACCCTTGGTCATGCCTCACAAAGGTCCCAAACAACCTCATTTGTGACAAAAATAAGGATGCACTTCATATAAATCATCCGTTTATTGAGGATTTGAAAGTAAATCTATTTTATGAACAAAAATAGTTCTTTGGTTCTTAAGAACTCACGAAACTTCGAAAACCCATATCACATTCAAATCTTGGTAAATATTTGATAAAAAATAGAGGAAATTGAGTTGAATAAAAAATGATTATTATTCCTAGTTTATTTCAAAAATAAGGACCCAATTAAATCATAATTCAAAACTTATAGTTCATCAAAATCCATTTTTTTGTCTCAAACGAACTGAAACTTTAAAAATTCATAACTAACTTAATTCTTAAGGAAAATCAAAAGTAAATAGAGCAACTTGAGGGGAATCTTGCAAGGAATTCGAATATGAAGTTCGGTTTCAAAAATCACTACTAATTAGGTTTAGAAAATCAAAATTACAAATTCATCAAAAGAACCCAAATTTGTTCAATAATTCATAGTTTCGATAAAAAAACTCTTAGGAACAAGTTCAATCTTTGGAATTCAATTCAATTGTGATGTTTTGAAATGGAAAAGTCAAAAATTTATAAAAATCAATTTATACATTTTACTCATGCCATGATTAACCAAAAGAAAGTGGAGAAATTCACCTAGAGTTTGAACTAAAGCTTCTAGCTTAAGAAAATTAGGACATAAGCTTTACAATCCTTTCTTTATCCCTTTAAATTGTAGATTTTCCAGAAACTTTAGTTTCTCCTGCCCTTTCCCCTCTCTCTTCAACTTGATCTTCACCTCTTATCTTTGCTAAACTTCTCATCTCTATAACAATCGAGGGACCTAATTTTAAATACCATTTTCCATACATCTCCACTAATAACTAACTAACTTGCATTATATTCTACCTTTACCCTTTATCATACCCACTCATATCAAGTTAGTGTACATCTCTATGCCTATCAAGGGCTTTTATTCAATGCATAAAATCTCACTCACACTTCACTATAAGGCATTATTTAATCTCCTAGGATTCCTCTAAATGTGTGTCTCGAAGTCGATCCAAAGCTCATTTTAATTTGTTTTGTGCTTAGGTCTAGATTAAATCAATTTGGCTTTGGTTTTATTAAGCTCTTAATAGCTTATGATAAGTAGTTTATCATCTCAGGCAAGATAAGTTTTGTAATTTTCACTTAGCCAATATCTCAAAAATTACTACCCGTATCCCAGCGTTGCATGTATCCCGAGGCAACGCTTCACTCGTCAAGTTAACAAAGAAAAATTAAATGAAATTCAACTATAATGTACACACATACATTCACTAGGCATTCACCATGCAAAAAACAAACATACATCTCGACCTCAGTACCGAGTGTCGGGCTGTATACATGGCCTTCAGGTGCCACGCTACAGGTCGGTGATCTTGATTTCAGGACAAACTCACTATTAGTGATTTGAGTTGTTACATGGTATATGTGTAGTATTGCATTCCAACAATTTGTAAGAGAGAAATTCTTGATTGTCACAATATTTATATCAGACCTGTGATGTCCCTAGTTCACCACAAAGTGGGCTTCCGCCCGACCTAAGCCTATGTAGACTCCCGATCAACCCCTACAGAGCCAACGTAATCTTAGTTAGCCTCTTTTACCATTTCATTTACAGTTTAATCACTTATTAGAGTTAATAATAAGTTTAACATGTCTTAAGGAACTTCACAGTAGAAAATAAAAAAATTATAGCAACAATAATTTAACTTAACATGACAAAAAAAATTAAAGCAACAATAATTTAACCTAACATGACAATGAGACAACCCTTTATGTGGAAACCCTGCGAGGTAGATCTCATGCATATCAGGTAGCAAAATTGAGGGAAATATCATATCAATGTACCAAAGTGTTCACTTAAACCACTAACCAGTTTTAAATATAAACAAAACATAACTATAAACATAAAACATACCCACTAGTAGCAAAAGTAGAAACCGTTTCTTAAAGAAACTCAGAGGAAGTCGCCAAGTATCAGATCATTGCTCTTATTACTAGAGGGACCTGCAATTGTCACCAAAATAGAGATAATCCCAGTGAATAAAACTAGAGGAGTCTTAATAGTATTTCAAATGTCAAATAAATGGTTAACTGAATAATCATGCAAGAATTACCACGAACTAATAAATAAACCATGATTTCTAATTTAACAGAGATATCAAAGAAAAGTTGAGTGTCGAGTACACAAAAGAAAGGCATCTAAATGCTCCAAGTCCATCAAGTGTGATAAAGTACCACAACTTGACTTTCAAGATGGTTGGTGAACTTAGCTAAGTCGCTTGAATGACAGTTTTGATCAGTTTCATCAATTGTAGCAGCCGCAACCACTTCTACCAGCTTAACTTTCCAACAATTCGTGTAGTCACCATGGAGGAAAAGATCACAGAGCATTTCCACCACACCCGTAATTACCATGTTGCCGACTTAGATCTTAGGCCACTCATTACGGAATCCAAAGAATGCATAATAAGTAATTTAACAAAGATAACATGATTCGGATAAGAAAATGAACAAACCATGCATAAATATATATCATATGGATGACAATATAACGCAAGGATATCAATTTATCAAGGATGATATAAATGGATATTCAATTCAATCGATTCACAAGGGATACAACTCAACAAGAGGTAATTAACCAATAAATGCACAAATGAAATCATATTAAGGCTCCCACTGGTTTACTTACATAAAAACACTCTAAAATTCTAATTATCATGGCTCCCACGTGCATCCAATTCGTATTCGATACCCGACTCTACTCCTCTAGGTCCCTAGTATTCATTTAGGTTAATTTTAGGTGCGTTAGAACCAATTGAATTTGATTTAGTAAAGTTAAGTCTCAAATAGTCCAATTACGAATTATTAAATTTCTTAACCTTGAGCATGTACTAGAAGTCCAAAATTATGACTTCATATCCCAAGTGCCAAATCTACTATAATAACGAAGTCGAGACGAGACAACCCCAAAAACTCCCTTTTCTCTTTATTGTAAATATTTTTCAAAATATTTATTTTACATATATAGAGTATACATTTATTTTTTTGTTTATGTATAAATGTATACTTGATTGTATATATTATTTGTTTTCTTTATAATTATAATATATATATATATATATTTATTAGACTGGCATCCATCAAAGTCGCCTCATGACGCGTTGGCCATCGGCACCGTGGAGTGGTTCGGCCAACACCAAAATGGTGTTGGTCACAACATCATAAATGGTGTTGGCAACACCATAATCATGAACGGTGTTGGACGAATCCAACACCTTTATTTACTATTTTTATTTTTTATTTTTCTTTTTTCTTAAAATCTCTCCTACAATACTTTTCTCTTAACACAATGTCAACCCCACCCTCTCACATAAGGCCCTATTAACAATATCATGGTGTATGATTTTAAAATTTATAACTTCTATCTACAACTATTTGAAGTGAAAGAAATGTAAAGATTGGGAGGGGATCTAACCTTGACTTAGTGGGAACTATGATTTTGATGCCACAACTTATTAGTTATTTTCTTACCCAAGCTTGAGTTCTTCCTCTTAACACTCTTCTCCTCCGCTAAGGGCACCCCACCATTTAATGAGGGCACCCAACTTATTTGTAAAAACTTCAGCAAAACTGGAAAAGACCATTTTGCCCCTGTATATATATAATGGTTCAAACCCCACAAACCATTTCGACAAAGAGTTAGGGCACCCCACCAGCAAGCTTGAACCACAAAGCCACGACCACATTGCGTTTGGCGAAGAGCTGATCGATTCTTGCTCGTCCGACAGCGAGGTAACAATGTTTGACAACCATATTCGGGTTTTTTAGACCTGTTTAGTTGTGTATAACAATGAAAATGATGATTTGTTTGTCAACGTAGGGTTTGGTAATTTCTTCAAATTCGAAGTTGTTTCCAGGGTATAATGGAGGATTGTAATGCTTCGGTGCCACAGGAGGTCGTCCTTGAGGTAATTTTGCAATTTTTTTGTGTTTTTTTTGCGGTTATCCGAAGTATCTGTCTGGGTGCGCGATTGTTTCGGCCTCGCAGGACCGAGATGTATGATAACGTCTCGGTCGCAGAGGACCGAGAGGTTTCACGTAGGTCACGGTCTGGAACGACCGAGGGTACTGGTAACTCTCGGTCTCACGTAAACGAGACTATGAAGAAAGTTTCAGAACTGTACAACCGAGAACCTATTTTTTTGGGTTTTTTTGTGATTGTGCTGTACATTTTGGTTGATTATAATGTTACACTGTTTGTATTGCAGGTAATGTCGTTATCTTGTAATTTTCCAGACTACAAGGACACTTTTACGCCTTCTAAGCCATTCCCCTCTCGAGAAGCGGCAATTTCATGGCTTCAACTGATTGGTGGCGAGAACAAGTTTGTGTTAGTAACGAAGCGCTCGGATGCCGGGGGCATTAAGCGAAGGGGAATGGTGAAAATTGCCTGTGACAGGTCTGGGACATATAGGGGACTGGCTCAGAGAGTTGAGAAGGGGAAAGCGGCAAAAATTTTAAAGAAATCAAGGAATGATGAAAAGGCGAGGACTCACACTAGTACGAAGAAATATGGATGCCCTTTCCAAATTAACGTCAAGGAGAATGCTGACTCCTTATGGTATGTCACTGTGATTTGTGGGAGGCACAATCACGACACCGCGGGAAGATTGGATAAGAGGGAGGAGGAAGTTGAGGATGCGGGGGGGAGGAGTGAAAGTGAGCAGCTCAGGGAGATTAGTCCACCTTCGTCTTTTGTGGAGTGCGAGCGGGAAGTTGAGGATGCGGGTGTGAGGACACCGGGGTCTCCAACCGGAGGCACCCCGTGTCGGAGGCACCCCAATCTCCAATCGGATTTGAGTCCTCCAACTCCACAAAAGCTTCTAGGCGAGAAAAATGCAAAGTTCCACAAATGCGTCGTGCCGGTCGACGCACGCAAAAAGTGGATCTAACATGGCTTATAGTCATTGCTTAGAACCAGATTGGTTGCCACATGTTGATGCCATTATCGATGTGGTTTCCGATGGGAACTGTGGATATAGGTGTATAGCCTCTGGGCTTGGACTTGCCGACATAGACGGGTGGAGGATTGTGCGTAGACGGATGTATGATGAGATTATCGGGTATGAATACCTATGGCGGGAAGTGCTTGGCTCGAGTTTCGAGCTCATCAAGAATGCGGTGCATTGCCCGAGAGAATCAAGAGGGGGCATCTTTCAAAGAATGGTTGACACTTCCAGACATGGGATTGTTAGTATCCACCGCATTCAATGTCATTCTCGTCAACCTCTAGCATGGGAGTGCCTCCACATTCCTACCTCTACGTAGTACTCCAACGTCGTCATTGCACAACAGACTTATCATTGCAATGGCGAATGAAAGGAATATCCATTGGGTTAGGGTAAGTTCTATGATTTTTTTGTGAATTGGTTTGTTTCCCCTTAATCGGGTTTGTGACAATATCTTCTATGTTCTACTTGTTCACTTTGACAGTGCGGTTGTGTGTGAATGCACCGCATTGCCACCCTTATATCAATCGTGGGATCGGTACGTTAGAGGACGGCGCCAAAGGTTGGCGAGATGGATTCGTTTTTCGAGACATCGCGCCCATTGCAACTCGCGATCATGAAGCCACCATACCTGTTGTAGATTTAGATACACCGTAGGTTAAAGCTTGTACCTAGACGGCTAAACATTTATAAATTTTGCCAATTCGTCTGAATGTTCTATGTATATGCAAATGTTATGATGTGTTTTTATTGGTGTTGTGTTTTGATTGTTTTGAATGTTACGGAGATTTATAATTAATTAAGGTTCGGTGCAAATTTTCGTCTTTGGATTTTCAATCTTCTATTGTTACTTTGACGACTACGGAGATTTTTTGAAACTGTAATGTTCAAATTCATCCATTCCTGATGTCGCGGTCAAACAGGTTCGTGAAACAACCCATATTTTCGGTCACCCATGACCGACAAGTATTCCAATATATCGGCTGTGCATGACCGAGTCCTATTTCAATTTCTCGGTTGTACACCACCGAGTCTGGATTGACCATTTCAATTCGTCTGACTCTCGTCCTATGACGACCGAGCCTACTGAGACCCTCTCGGAAGTGTACAACCGATACTCAGTATACTCTTCCGGTCTTCGTGGCCGAGACTGCGACTTCCCAAAAAAATTAGCTTATGTCTCGGCCTTGGCCGAGACGGTTGACACAGTCTCTGGCCTGTGTGGCCGAGAACCACGATTTCCTAATTTTTTAACATTTGAGAAAATAGCCACACACACATTACATCTACTCTACCAAATGTAACTTAATTCGACGATCTTCAGCCGAGCCCTAATTTGGAGCCGAAATCGGCTCACACACCGGACCCTACAAAATGCAGAAACCTAGAACAACGAAGGAGAAACACACGGCGAGGGACGGAGAACACGATTTCGGGGATTCCTCTCACTGGTCGGTTCAAAACAAATGAATTCGTCCACTAGGAGTTCGGTGAACGAGGGTGGTGGTGGTGGTGGGGGTGGTGGGGTGCCCAGGGGTTTGCACGAGGGTGGTGGGGTGAGATGGTTTTTTGCATGAGGGGCATTTTCGATATTTTGGGTTTAATTTTTGGGTGCCCAAGGTAAATCGATTTGTGCCCACATTAACTGGGTGCCTTCATTAAATGGTGGGGTGCCCTTAGCGGCCCTCTTAATCTTTTAGCTTTTCTTCTATCATTCCTTAGCTTTCTTTTCCCTCTCCAGCGTTCTCTCTCTTCGCAAATTCAAAATATTATAAAAGCTATCCACCACTCATTTGTCCTCATTTATCTATTCATTTTATATCCTAAATAACACACACCACACACACTTGGATGACTTAGATTAATTAAAGTTCTCAAGCACATATATCAAGATCAACCTAAGGTGACCGCATTAGCACAATTTTTTTTTTTGACTTAACTTAGGCTTTTGATGTCAACTTATTACAACCTAAGTCATTAAATAGTTCATGTCACTAAATGCCCATTTAAGTAAAGTCTCACTAATATATCTATTCACCCGCTTACTCGTAGTGCACAAGCATCTCGAGGTGAAACTTACTCGCACTATCGAAAATAAAATTTCATCATGCAATGCGAATTTACATATTTAGTGCACGTCCTCAAATAAACGCAAATCATTTTTAGGGTCGTTACAAGACTTTTCTCCATTAGGGCATTTTTTCGCCCGCGGTTATTCTAAAATCTCTAATAATCTAGTCAGCATCTAACTGCTTGATTAATTTCATTTAAAACATTAAATCTTTGTAATCCTTGAGATATGTGTTTATCCTCAAGTTAAATTCGAAGTCTAAATCTTCAAACATAAAGCAATTTAAAAAATCATTCTATTAAGATTTCCATATTTTATAAAAATTCTGCCAGAGTTTCCCTTAAAATTGGGTTGTCGATACCAAAAATCTGATAAAAAAGTTTTTCGGAGAAGGCCAAGAAGGACTCACATCTCCACAATAGTTCATAATATAATATCAAAATGAATTAAGAGATCAATTTCGCATCAAGTCCATAAGTCTCAACCTTAAATTCAAAAAAAAAAAAAATTTATAACAATTTCAACTAACTTACTTGGGGTAATTTTTTAACTTTGAAAACCTGAATATTTGTCATATTGACCAAACAACAACTTTTAGAACTCATTTCTTAATTTCCATAAACTCCAAGAACATTAAAATTAGATTACAAATGAAGAAGTTTTGAGTTTCCAATATAGCCTATTGATAAGCCAAACTTTATTAATTTAAACTAACAAAAACTTCTTCAAATCAATATTTTCGCAATTAAGTCCTCAAAACATGACACCAAACACTAGGAAATCACTTAATACTAAATTCAGAATATTTCCACAGCCTGTGGAGTCAATTTGGATAAAAACAATAAACAATTCATCCAAAATCCCATTGTAAATCAAGTTCGACTATGAAAAAATATTCAAAATAGCTCTCAACTAAATTGCATCAACTCAATTCAATGATACCCTACCACATAAGTGGGATTTATCTCAAATTAGAACAAATCAATTCAATACACAAATTCACAACAATTCCTACAAACTTCCATTAGTGAGAATTCAAATCTAATTTAGAGAAATGTTAAGAATTGAGAATTTACCAAAATTTGAGTTAAATACCTCATTTTTGGGGCAGAAAGTTGGCTCAAACTAACCTTCTTCCGACGTTCTATTGATTTTCATAGAGAGATTGAAAGAAAATTAGACGTAAGGAGGTTGCAGAGCGAAAGAGTGAGTTGAGAGAGTTTAAAAAATGAAAAGCATTTCATTCTGGTCGAACCATTTTGATTGTTTTTCAAATGTATATATAAATCCTCAGCTGACTGCTTCAGCTGCTTAATTTATTTTTATTTATTAATTTTTAAAATCTCTATTTTGATGCGTTTTGACTTTCAGTGCTCATTTTGAAACTAGATTTTCATCAAACTGAACGAGACTCTTGACAAACAGTCTAACTTCATAAAACGTCCGTGACACTTATTTTGGTAACATTAAATTTCTAAAAATTATAAATTTGTCTATAACATAAAATCTTATGGACCAACTCTCTTGTCATACTTAACTAAACTTGCATCATGAACTCATTTTCAATCTCGACTAATGTCGAATGATACGTAACTCAAGGAAAGTTGTTGCTAATTCGTTGTCATATGCTACCCCAATCTCGACTTGCATGCAGACTGAGGCAAAAAGTCTCACATGATATTTAACACTTGATTTACTAGTTTTCAAGTAACTAATAATCTTTATTTTCATTTGTGCTCTTGATACACGTACTTGCAGCCCGATTATAACAAAAAGTGAGGGTACACCTCCACACACTCCAATAGTTTAAGACAACGGTATACGATTTTAATTTACTTACTTCGTGACTAAATACCATATTATACACACACTAGGCATTCACCAACCAAAATTAATATTGACTTAGTGATTTATCATTTTCACTGATCCAACTCTTAATCCCCTTTGCATGTTGTGATTAAGACCCACTAATCTTGTAATAGACTCTTAATACAACTTTGTTGAAATCAAGGATTTCACAATCTAAACATTGTAGTCGTAATGTTTTAATGCTAGTCATAGTAGTTAATTAAATATTCTTTTGAACGATTAAGATTAGTGAGACAATATACTTTCATTATGGCAATTGATTCTCTATCATGTTTTGTTCCTTAATGAGTTAGCTATGATATTTACGAAAATCTTATTTTACTTAAAAAAATTATAATGTAACCACCGAGTTTCTTAAATCGGTAAATTACCATTAGATATTTACCATAATATATGTATTTGGTGTGCTATCTTGGTTGTATTATGTGCTACATAATGAAGATGGGAGGATAATAAAACCTTAAAGTGAGACTAAACCTTTTCAATCTCGATAAATGAAAAATATCAAATTGTAAGGGCAAAATGGTAAAATCACTTCATCAATGAATAATTTATTAAAGGAATATAATGAGACCTATTGATATGTCTCGAGATGGGTTATAGGAATCAAGAGACAAAAAATAATGTGGTTGAAATGATAAGATCAAGGAGTATTGTTTGATGTGGAAAAGAGGATAAAATTAGAAGTACTTGTTTCCACATAATGAGAGAAATTGACTAAAATAAAGAGTTAACTTTCCATTTTAGTAAAAATTGACGCATATTCAAAGTGATGAGGTAACCCTACATCCACTTCGAAATGTGTGGTGGAGAGTCTCTAATATAAAAACTTAATTAGTAAAATATGTGTTGGCATTACAATAACAATAGATGAACCTCGAGATACGAGATTGAGTATGATGACCCATGAATGAAATAAATAAAAGAGAATAAAATGAATGCTTTTAAATGAGTATGTTTGGGGGTGGAGATCAATGTTCTCATACCCGCCCAAACTGCGTGGTCTAGTGTGGTTTTTTTTAAATTGCAATTTGGATATGGTTTAAAAAACTTGAAAACCGCGATTCTACAATTTGGTGGTGGTTTTCATCTATGAAAAATCAAGGTTCACCAAATCGCCGAACCATCCCCAAACTTGGAATTTAGTTGAAGTTTTTTAATGTTGTTTTAAATTTGAGAATGAAGTAAGACTCATAATTTTGATTGAGTTAATCTATTTCATTGTATTTTTGGTAGTCATGTATGGACACTATATGTTTTGTTGCATGTTTTGTTAATAGACATGTATTGAATGTGTGGCATCTTTATTTTTTATTTTTTAAATGTGTCTCAGAAAAATTAGTTGTGGTTTTGAGGGTTCACAGTTTGGTGGTGGTTTGCAAAACGACCAAACCATGAACCCCCAGTTTGGTCGCACTTCGATAGTTTTAACCACTAAATAGCAGTTTGCCCACCCATAACTATAAGGGGTTAGTGCATCCTATTTCAAAACACAAACAAAAATGGGATGAGAGACTATGGATTAAAGAAGAAGAAGCCAACACCATCATCACCATTAGTCTTAGAGACATCCATCCAAGCTTGGAAAACCCTCACCCCATCTTTCGTTTTGTAAATCACAATAAGAATTGTATTCTTGATGTTAAAGAAAGGATCTCAAAGGGGTTTCTTGCGATTTCTTTGATTTTCATGGTTCTATGTGGTTTCAAATGAATTATAGAGATGTTTTTCATGACTTACAATATTATTTGAGAATTCTTTAAAAATTCAAAGAAAGTTCTACTCGTCTTGCTATTTTGAAAACAAATTTATGTTGTTTAGATGGAGAACATGGGTTTTAGTGGAAAACATGCATGGTTTTGAATGGATTTGGTGGTTAAAGGTGAACTTTTGTGTTTTACTTGCTGTTTTGGAGCGCCTCTAACTCATTCTTGTGGCTTCCAAATGAGATTTGTGGTTTCAATGCTTACTTCTTACGAGAATTTCATAAACTTGATTACTAGTCAAATTAAGGATTTTCGAATTTTAATTGGAATTTAGAAATCCAAGGTGTGAACCACGCGTTATGGATCGGATATCATAAATTAAATATTATTTTTATGTCACGTGCCTAGTTGATGTAATATACTATATTTGACACGGAATAGAGTCAAGTTGAGGTCGAAACGCAGTGTCCATGTGTTTCAGAGAGCGTTAATATTTTTTTATTTTCGACGAAATCGGGACTTTCTAGGGTTAATTTGAGCTTAAAATATAAGAGATAAACATAACAAATAAAATAAAAATAAAAATGACCAATAAGGGTAGTAGGGATTGTTAAGGATATAAGTGAGGGGTAAAAGGGTCTTTTGGCCAAAAGAAATTGTTTCACTTAATTTGAAATCAAATGGGTTTAAGAACCCTTAATCAGTGCCTTCTTCTTCCTCTCTATCCTTACCTTCTTCGATTTCTCCTCTTCCTTAACTCATTGCTCTCTCTTATTGCTCTCGATTTCATATCTCTCTCTCTCTCTTTCTTTCTCTCGATTGCTCTACTTCACCGTCGTGATGACTATTTCTCAAGCCTTTTCCCTCATGGCCTCTATCTCATGATAGTGATTTGCTCTCTCACACTTTCTCTCTCTTTATACTTTACTCTGCTGCTCTTTCTCTCGGCTAATACATCAATATACACTTATTCTTAACAAGAAATCTAAAAGTAAATTTCAAACCGTAAAGTTCCATAAAAACTATTTTTATAATCCTCAATGTTCATTTAGATTGAGTATATTATCCTCAAAATTTCCATAAAAAATTTATGACAGCACATCCTCTGTTTTAAAGCCTACATAAAAAAATTCCAACCTTCAAAAATCTTCAACAAAACCTGCTCAGCTTTGGTGGAAATACCGAATGACTCACAATCCACCTATAACAATATATATTGCAACAATTAAATTATATATTTATTCTAACTCGATTTAAAGTATCAAAATTCTTAAACTAGCATTGTCTTAACTCCAAAATGATCTCAATTCATCCCAAACCGTTCAAGCCATTCCAAAGAAGATCTTAATCACACTCGAACCCAAAAATGTATTTATACAATATAATATATTAAAAAAAACTAATACATATATAGAGAAAAAAAAGCAAGTCACAAATAGTTGGAAACCTTCCCATTCCCCTTGTCGCTGCTAGAACCTGTAATTATCCAATTTAAAATTTTGATAATGTCAGATAAGTAAATCCCACACTTTCCAGTACACTTGCAATAATCAAATGCATCGTATTTCAAGAATTTAAACGAATAATAACATCGCAAAGAATCATAAATATGCAAATATGCGATCCATCCCATTTATGTTTACCAGACATAATCAGATGACGTTTTTCAAAATTGGTGGGTACACAGTAATAAAGATTTATGAGTTTGAGAGGAAGTCACTCGGAAAGCCACACCCTCGACTATCTGTGGAGTATGATCCTGACCAACATCATATAAACAACTGATCCTAAATAAGTGTCTACAACGATCTGTGACTCTAGTCACAGAGCACGACGGTGTTCATCTTATCACACATATAGCCAATGAACATAATGGGACCCCCAAAGGCCTCATTCCTCTCGTGGTCGTGAATGCATGATCAATAAATATACAGCGTTAAACTGTGCATGCAATTATATTCAAGAAATATTTATACAATGTAAAGGTTATTATGGGATTTACTTAACCTTACAAACGTGATATCACAACTCCACTATGCTCAGTGTCAGTAAATTAGTCTATACAGGGTTCCAATTGCGGTCCTACAATTCATTTATACGTCCTATATGTTTTTATAATAATTTTATAATTTTTCCAATTAGTTGCAGTTTAATTGACACAATTGCATCCCGAAACCACTAAAATACTTTCAAAATAAATTCTCTGATACTCGAATTTCATTTTTGACTCAAATTATTGTTTGACATCAAAAATTACTTTTTCTAGGCTTAAATGATTTTTTTTCAATTTATTATATTTTAATTGGCCCTCCTGGACCCGAGAACCTCGAAATCCCTCCAAATCAACTCATCGGATGTTCAGATCCTAATTTTGACTTCAAATTGTAACTCAGAATCAAAATTAACCTAGAGTAGGTTTTAAAACAAATTTTCAAATTTCAGGCATTTTCAGCTATCATAACACTCATTACGAGAAAAAACCCGGATATAAATCCTCGAGAAAATATCAAATTCTTCATTTTCATATAAATCCTCAATTTCCATTAACTTGATCAAAAATCCAATTTTTGAATTTTAAAAATTTCTTTCCAAAATTCTAGCTTTTTCTTTTATTTTTCTTTTTTTTTTAAAAAAAATTAACACCTGAACCGGACTCGGTTTGGTCTGATTTGGGGCCAAGCCTCCCCCTTTCTTTTTCCTTACTTGCTCTCTATTTCATAATGGAAATAAGTTTTTTTTATTCTTTTTCATTTGAGGGTAGAGGAGCTAACGACCTTCCCCTCCCCCTCCCCCTCCCCCTTCCCCTAACCTTTTTCTTTCTCATTCTCTGGTCTTCTCCTCCATCAACGCTTTGCTGGGTTTTTTTTTTCTTTGAATCAACCTTCACTTCCTCACCTCTCTTCTTCATCTCGAAGTTTCAATCACACCTTTATTGTTTCTTAAACCAAAAATCCCATACCCTATTGATCTTACATACGGTCTCCTTAAAACAAAATTTACAGTTAAAAAAATCAAAACTTAATTACCTCACCTTCTATCCATCATCACGGTCACCAACATCAACCCACGACAGCCACCCATAACAATGATTTATAGTGATGGGGAGAGATGGATTGGCATTAAGGATGAGAGAAATAGAGAGATGAAAGAATCCATAGAGAAGAGAGAGAATTTGTGACGGGAAAAGAAGAAGATGAGAGGAAATGATGAAGTGTTGAAAATAAATATTAGATTTCCTCGATATTCGCATTGCACGAATCTCGAGGCAGACTCATTGGTTCCTTTATCTTTTATTTTTTTGAGATACGTGTTACGTATCTTGAGGTCGATCTTAGGGTTATTATCGAGATAATCACCGCTAACCACCTTTAACAAAACTAATTGTTTTGGTCTCCACGAGATACGTATCACGAACCTCAAGGTAGATCAAATGATTTTATAAATAGCCACTCAATCACATCCATGCAACACTTGATTCTCCTCGAGATTAAGTTGCACGCATCTCGAGGCATGGATACCCCTTTTAGCATCCAACGTTCAACCTTTTTTCTTCTCGATGCTCACGATACGCGTTTCTCGAGACAAATCCAATGCTTACTTTTATTTGATTTAAACTATAAGATTGATTTATATATATATATATATATATGTAAATATATAAACACCTATGTATTTTCATGGCTATAAATTCGCCACGCGCACCAACGACCAACCTCGGGCACGCACACTATTATACATCCAACGCGTGTCACCCTCGACCATGCGTGTCACTAGGCGCCCACTAGTTTATTAATTATTTTATTCAATTTTGTGATTATCTCTTCAATTTGTATACAAGTAATGTTTTGAAAAATGCCCCAAAATTACAAAAATTTTAAAAAAACTCCCTAGCACGTTCCGGAACTCATGGACACCACATATACATTTCAACTTGACATCAAATAAGTACACGACACATAAAAAAATAATATTAAATTTATGATCTTCGATTCGTAACGCGTGGGTCCCACCTCGGATACCTAAATCTCAAATTGATCGGATACCTAAATATCAAATTTATTTAGAAAATACTTAATTGGCCACTTAATATAGTTTATAAAATTCATGGACGTTACACCGTGGATAGGGTTAGGACACATCGGGGTAGACAAAATAGTTATTTTTGCATGATGGTTGTTATATTGCGGTGTTTAAATTGTTAATTCTCATATTGCATCGCATGTGTGTACGAGAATGTTGTTATCGAGTGAGATTATGTGCCGAGAGTTTACCTCCAAAAGCGTGTTGATGTAAGTATTGGGTAAGTAAAGCACAAGAACATTAAGGTTTGATAGTGCCAAAGTAGAATAATATGACTATAATCAAGGTGAATGTGACATTAAATGAATATAAACTATAGGTAAGGTCGAATTAATCAGATATACCAGTTATTGGAGTGCCCGAGATGCATGACGGGAAGCGGGGCACTAGGTGCTGGGTAATTTGGTATTATGGGAAGTGGTAGTAAACCAATTTAAGACCTTAAATAGGTTACATATGTATAAAAAGTTCATAAGTTAAGTTAATTAAATCAATTGATTACAAATGCCTATGGTTGGATGGAAAAGTTGATGTCATAGATTTGCCTCGAGGTTCGCACTAGAATGGAATCCTAAGAGATTTAAGTTGAGGATTTCTGTCAACAAGGTGGAAGTTAGTGAAGTAGGAGTTAACAAGGACCATTAGATTGACCTCAAGACACATGAACACAATTGTTTCTAACATAATCTATATATAACAAATTTAGTGGGAAATCTCTTCATGCAAAAAGAACAAAGTTTGTTCTTGAGTTGAAGTGCTGGACAACATGAACTAGGAGGAAATGGAGGTCATCTTCTAGAGGAATCAAACTAGGAAGATCAAATCCAAGAGTTCATCATCTATGTATAAATACCCAATCTGTACTTGCTTAAAATTTATGAAATGTGTACATGGAAACTGAAGTTTTGGGGGCTTTGTGTAAAATGAATTTCAAAGATTAAGTTACTATTTTTCTTTTTCTAAATTAGTGTTTAAACTGATTTTGATGATCAATAATGGTTTCAAATTAGTTTTGGCAAGAAATTGTGGTTTCTTGAATTCTTGATGTTTGTATGTTAGTTCTTAGCAAATCTCTCGACCTAACCTCTGTAAATTGAGCATAACTCTCTCATACCAACCCCAAATGGGGCAAATCATACAACATTGGAAAGCTTATGTAAAGATCTATAACTTTTGAAACCGGAGAAGATTCTAACTTCAAACTCATTCTAGCTCAAAAATGCTCCACAAGTAGGCTGTTGAAATGCTAATACGAGATTTTTAAAATGAACTTTGATAAGACATAACTCTCTCAATTCTTATCGGAATGAGCTCATCTTTTAGTATGTTATTGCTAGATATGTTAGCTGCCTTGTAACAAAAAATCATGAGTTTTAGAGGTATAAATTTGGAGAAATGATTTTTATAATATTACTTGTCGGATTTGATTCCAATTTGGGCTATTTTAGGAAATAAAACTCTAAACTTAATTTAAACATCTTAAGTTAGTCTAAAACACTAGAAATGGATCCTAAAGGACTTGGAGGCTATGGTACGGTAGTTTGGAGCCTAGCGGGGTCGGACTCGGGAGTTCAGGGGAAGTCAAAGCGTGTATTGAAACCCACGAGAATGCTTCACAGAGTTCAGTTCGCTTTTCATATTTATTTTTTCGGTTGCCGATTGTTTTACTTATCTTATGTATTTTACGAGTGTTGACTATTTTATTTTGCTATTAGATTTAGCTGCAAACTATATTTTGTTATCATGATTTATTGTTGTCTTGTTCATGTTGAATAATTATGATTTATGCAGGCATTTTGGGATTATTTGAAGTTCGATCGAGTTAGTTCATCAAGGTTTTACTATGAAGATTGGTTGAGTTGGTTCACCAGGGTTATGTTATGTTATTGTTGTGTGACAGAATGATTTAGTAGTTGAATGGTTTACTGGGCTCTAGAAGACATGGTATATGAATGACTGATTTACCCAGTTGAGTGGTTCACCGGAGCTATCTATGTTTACATTTCTGCTTACTTATACAACTGTTGTTATGATTTCTGATTATCTACCTGCTGCTTTGGGTTTTGTATTGCTTTACATTTATGGGAATATGCCTTTCTGTTGCCAAATAGCATTCTTGCATGTCTCATAGTTTTATTTGATTTTGTGCTAAATATTATGTGGACTTCTCTTATGATTTTACTTAATGGAATCATCACTATATTTGTTGGGTGACCGGGTGTAGATCCTACTACGAGTAACAAAAAAGGGGAATCTTAGGCAACTATCTCTTTCTGCTGACGGTCTTGGATATACTCGTAGGTGTTTATATTTTGATATATTTCGCTTTGTTAAGGGTGTAAGGGGACTAGGAGAGACACTGTATATGTATATACCTATTTTTTTCTTGTTGCCTTATATACAGTGTGTACTTTATTTTTGGGTTTTCGACCGATAATATGCATAAAATACTCATAGATTTTTAAACTGTAAAGTGATAATGAGACCTAATAGGTTAACTAACTAGCTAAAAAAACTCATTAGTAATTATATGAAGAATAAATTGCTAAGCTAGTGTTACTTGGAAACATGTAAATAACCAGTTAGGTCACAGGGCGTCATATATAAGCAAGCCATGAAGTGGTAAGGCTTAGTGACATATGATGTGACATGGTGGTGCCGAGGATTATCTCGAGATATGGGTCGCCACAAGGGATGTGGTTGCTATAATTGTTGTGATATTGTTATTGTTGGTTTAGTGGCGTTGTTGTGGTTTAGGGGCTTAAGATGAATTGATGATGATGATGAACTATTGCTTTGATGTTTGTTGCTAGGTATTGGTTATTTGATCGGTTAAAAAGGATAGTTATTGCAACAAGGATGGATTGATATATGATGTTGTGAGGTTGTTGATATTGTTGGTGATAGATGTTGTGGTGGTTTCAATTCCACTTGAGGTAAGTTTTATTGGTGTTATTTATATAAATTGATTAAGGAAATAAAATGACATGATCTTATAAGTTGAATGACCTTATACCTTGATAAATTGAGTTCAAATGGACTATTTGGAATCACTAGATGAAGTGGTTAAGATCCTATTTGGAATCTAATAAATGGTTTATAATTAATTTAGAGGTTAAACACATGGAAAAGGGTTATGAAGAGTATTTGAGAACTTTAAAAAGAAGTCGGAGTTTATAGTGGTTTGAACGTCGTTGTGAGATTGAAGTGGTTTCGTGATGGGCCTGGTTCTCACAAACTAGGCCCCGTCTGACACTAGACTTACGTGGACCCCCCAAGTTAACCCTCGCGAAGTCAACACAAATTTAGTCAGCCTTTTTTCTCATTATTACTAGTTATTCAGTAATTTTAAATTGAGTTATTAGTTTTGAAAGTTTTAAAATTTAAAGCAGCAAAATTTAACTTGCAATTTAAATAACTTGTAAATACATCAATTCAGGAAAACCTATGATGTGGAAACCCAGTAAACATGATCTGATGTATATATATGGTGACCAAAAAGTGCAAGGAAGTCTTATACATGCATCACAAAACATCACTCAGCCTATTAACCAGTTTTTTTAAAAGTATAGCATATACATACATCAAAATATGAAAAAGAAACCTACGTAGTAACAAGGGGAAAGTCGGCTCTGAGGGAAGCTTAGAGGATGTTACCGATCATTGGCTCTTTACCTTTATTACTCAAAGGACCTTCCATTGTCGATAGAACAGAGACAATTCTAGTGTGTAAATCCAGAGGAGTCTCCATAGTACTTCAGATATCAATAAAGCATAGTCCATAAATTATATGCGGATAATGAAATAACATAGGAAAAACAGTAAGTGCATGATAGAAAACTAAATAAATAAACGACGAGAAACGAGTGACAGAATAAAAAAATAGACGTTTAAATGGTCTTATCGCTCTTCAAATTGTGGGCTCGCAGCTCTTCCAAAAACAGCTTGAAGTAAATCCCAACTAGTCTCAAATCATGGGCCCACGACCACTTCTAAGAATAACTTGATAGTAATTCTTATACTGTGGGTTAACAATTTGAGTCAAGCTGTGGGCACTAGACCACTTCTGAAAATAGCTTGGTCCTACACTAACGGACTTTGACCACTTCAGTTCTTCCCAATGGACACTACGCGATTCGACCGCATAGATTCTAGGTCACTCGATAGTACAAACTGATTCCAAGAAAGGTAATTACATCAAAAACATACTCAATGAGGAAACAAAATCAAATGAGGAAAGAACTACTATTGATGCCCATGCTTGTTTAGTTAACTCAAATGCGACAAAATCGACTAACAACGGTTCCCAAACGCCTCATAATGTGCACAATTCTCAATCAGTGATGCTTAAGTCCTTATACCTAATTTCATATTTTATACGTGTTAGAACGCGTCCAAAATCAAAATCTCAATTTTTTTTGGATTATTGCCACGTTAACCTTATATCAAGTCGGACCACATTGATCTAGTCTTGGCTTGACCAATTTTCTCCAACTTGATTTATATTCCCCTTTTCCAATCTAATTTATTTATTATTTTTATTTTATATATATAATTTATCTCATTTTTGGTTATTTGTAAAATTATAGTATTATTTGTTTTTATATTTACATATTTTTATTTATTTATTTATTTTTATTTTTTCCTTTTTTTGGACTGTGTCGCGATTCGACGCAGTTGTGCTGGCCACCTGCACCTTGGTGTGCTGGTTCGACCACCCTCAAAAGGGTGGCCACCATTACCACCTCGGTATTGGTTCGACCGCTTTGTCGACGCCCCGTCGACACTTTGCGAACACATTGTCGACCCCCCTCGATACCTCATTGAAATCACATAGAAATTCAAAAAAACTATCAATGTCAGTAAATAAAACTAAATCAATAACCAACTCACCTTATGCTTCACTTTTTCTTCTTGTCCTTTTTCTTCTTTGTTTTCCTAACAAAAGAACATCACATACACCCACACCCATTGACCTCTCTCTCTACCTTATCTGCTTCCAGTTGCCACACTCCTTACCATGCTCACTCCACCAACTCTCAATCCAACGGTCTTAAGCTTGCCTCCACTTAACGTTTTTTTTTATTTTATTTATCAGTTTAAATTGGGTCAATTTACCCTTTTTAACTCACTTTAGGTCCTAATTCAAACTTAGGCTCTAATATTGACTTAAGTACAATTGAGTAATTTTAATTTAATTTATTATTGAATTATTGAGATTTAGACACAAATAATAGCATTTATTGCATCTACTTAACGAACTTAGGCCATATAAAGTAAATTAAGGTATTTAAATCTTGACTTTAACTAATTCATTGTATTCGTCTAAGTGTCCACCAAATTAGCAACCTACTCAATGAACGTGCACATACATATCTCGAGGCAAAATCCACCCGCACAATTTAGAATAAAATATAAAAATTGTTTTCACTAGTATACGTAGATAATACACGCAATCATCCGCAAGTAAAATATTTGGGTCTTTAATGTCTTCCCAACTAATAAGAGTTTTGCCCTCAAAATTAAATTAACCTATGGCAAATCCTTACCATAAATTTAAAATAGAAAAAAGGAAGTGTTCATTTTTATGTCCCTCCACTTTTCCTCGCATGAAATCATCAAAATGTGACTTGATGGTTATAGACACTCTCCAAATTTTGGGCCTATGAAAACTTCAGACAGTTTAGAGTGGTCTCATCAAACTACAGATTTAACAAAGTCGCTTCAAGTAGTTCAAATTTTAATTTATGAACTGTGGACTCTTGTAAAGTCACTTCCAACAGCTCAACTTCCTAATTCATCAAACTGTTTGTCGTAGCCACTTTTAACAGCCTGATTTATCTAATTCAACTATGGAATTAACCAATTCCTTTTTAAACAGTTCATAGTACATTTGTCAAACTGTGGACATTTGCCGCTTCTTACAGCTTAACTTTTCAATTCTGAATTGCGGATCTACCTAGATCGCTTTAAACTTCTTAATGTATTAATGAGGATGTCAATGATTTTTAATCATAGGTGACATACATTAATACATTATAACAACTAGTAATCACATAGCAAAATGTTACTATCGTGACTCGTACATTAACCCTATGAGTACCTTCCCGCCATTTGCATCTAAAATGCAAGTCTACAAACTTACACCACTCAGGGTAATTTAAGATTTAAGTTAGTTCTCATAACTATTGATGATAAATCTCAGTTGACCGGTTTCATTCATATTGAATGGAGACAACTAAGCTTTCATCAGGACCACATCAATACTAAGGCAGTAAGAAGTGTTCGACAAGTTTGCGACCATGACCATTATGAATACTAGGGGTTCATGTATCATATGATAAATTACAAAATCTCCAAGCCCTACCTCTCTTTAGGTGTGTTCAAGGTAAGGTTTGACATCAAATGATGTCATAATTTTCAAAAAACTATCACGGGAAGAGATAAGGAACGACGATTCTCCCTCCACAGCTTGTGACCCTATCCTTCCCAAACCCCTCGACCCCCTAAAGTCTCTGGTGGCGAACGACACTTTTAGGAGGGACCTCCTGGTGGATAATTGTGCGAAGAAGATTAGGGAGGGCATGGATTTAAAGTTTTTCACCAATGTTTTTACTGTGGACGAGAACAACCGTGTCTCAGTGGTTTGTCCAGAGACTGTTACCATTGAAGGTTGCTGAAAGTTGGTTGAATAGCCTCATTGGCTATTTTGTTGGCAAGAGACCGCCATACAAGGCTGTGGTTGCCTCTCTAGAAAAAATCTGGGATCTAAAGGGTTCTATGCAAGTGTATGTGTTGAGTCATGATTTTTTTGTCTTTAAATTCCCTTTAAAAGAGGGTAGGCAAGATGTTCTTGAAGGGGAGCCATGGTATGTAGCTAAATCACCTCTCATTCTTTGACCATGGTCCACCAGGATTGATCTTTAGAAGCTAGACTTCACTCTCTCACATATTTGGGTTAGTCTCCCTACTCTCCCACTTCAATATTGGATTAAAGAAGGTTTGATTCATATTGGAAGTGCATTTGATAGATTTCTTTTCATGGACAAATAAGCTGACATGGTCTCGAGGTTGGCTTATGCAAGACTATTTGTTGAGGTTAAGGCCTCTTATGTGTAACTACCCGCTCTAGTTAATCCTGATTAGCTGACAAATTACAGATTAAGATCCTAAGCTTAGACCCACGTGGACGCCGCAGAAAAGTACAGGGCACGCCAAATGAGGTAAAATTGTTATTTTTTGTGTGTGAGTTTTTATTTATTTTACTATCATTAAATAATTCGAGTCGCATTATTTGACATTTTATTGGTCGCATTGTACGCGTGTAGTGACTAGAGGGTGTGAATTCGCGGTGTGCGCGTAACGCGGGTGTATGGGATAGCTTGGGATTTAGCTGTCACATCACACATCCCATCACATCACACATTACATCACTATATCAAACTCATCACTCATTATTACTCCCTTTCCTCTCCAAATGATTAAAAAAACTTCTTTCTCTTTTAAATCGGGTAGAGAGAGAAAGAAAATGAGAGAGAGATAAATGGAGAGGACGTTGGGAGGAGAGAGAGAGATGGAGAAAGAGAGAAAGAGAGAGAATGTGGCGACGGGAGGTCGGGGACGGCTCGCGGCGGAGCTCACCACCGGCGCCGGTGGACTCCGGCAGCGGTTACGACGCGCTCCAGCAGCGACGACGCTCGCAAAGACCTCCATTGATCAATGTAAGTAGTTAATGTTGTTGTTGAATTTTGAGGAGTATAGGATCTTTAATGGTGATGTAGTTGTATTGTTGTTGTTGTTAGGTTGTTGATGGTGTTGTTGTTGTTGAAATTGTTGTTGTTATTGTGTTAAAAAAAGGAGGAATGAGAACGCCTCTGTGACGATTTGGAGGGGAAAGAAGAAGAAGAAGAAGAAGAAGAAGAAGAAGCCTAGATGGGCCTACTGGCCAGGCCCACGCCACTTGAGCGTGCGGACAACCCGGGCCTTTGGTGGGCGAAACGAGCCCGAACACAGGTGGCCCTGGTTGGGTCGAACCGTGCCCAACCGAATCGGGCCCGGTTTGGGCCCAATCCACCCTAAATTAATTTTAAGTAATTAAATCTTTTAAAAATATAAATAAAATACATTTTGAAATCGAATAAATATCATAAAAAATAGGAAAAATAGCTAGAAAATTATGGAAAAATCCAAAAAAAAAATAATAAAAAAATACTAAAATGGGAAAAATATAAAAATGTAGTTTTAAGGACATTTGGGGCATCAGCACCCCGGTATAACTCGAAATGTGTGCCGAAATTAAACTTTTTGAAGCAAAATCTCAAGTTTTTGGTCTTACATTATAAATTCATTTAATGAGACTCTAAAATAATAAAAATTGTATAATTGGACACCAGGGACTTAGGCTACCATAGTCAGGTGTCGAGTATGTATCTCGAGGCGAGTGCGGGATGTTTCGAAGGCATTTTGCGATTTGTTTGAGGTAAGTAAACTCACGAGAAGATTAGTTAAAATTCTTTTATGGCAATTACTTTATTTCGCATTTCAATTATTCCATTGTGCTTTCTATTGCTGTTCATTTACTGTTCATCCACTCCCACCAGTGTATGTGTGTTTGTCGACGGGGTCTGACATGGCACAGACTCGCACCCCAGGGCTAGCTACCCTGCGTTGTTCGAGTAATTGGCCATGTTAGGCCTACGTAGTGAGTATTCTCCACGAGACCTGTAGGTTGAGAGATGTTTGACGAAGACTTAAGGCTACGTCATGGGCTCATCTCGAGAGATGTTTGTATGGAGTTCTACCGTTCATGGGTTCCTCTCATTCGACCGTGAGATGTTTGGCGAGGTGGTTTTCATGGGTTCCTCTCGGTTTAGCTAAGACGATTCCCGGATGTCGATCAGGGTTCTCTGCCACGCTACACTCGTGTCCAAATTCGACTTCTCTACGAATTATTTTCATGCAAATTTCCTTATTCTTGTCCTTTATTTAAATTGCATAAATTTTAGCCGTTTTATTGGATTTCGTGAATATTAGCTAACGTTCTCTGGGATTTACTCGCCTGAGATTTGTCATTATTTTTGTAACAAATAGCAGATCTTGCGACGAGCCGAGGCAAGGGCGTCTTAGGTGACTACGTCTAAGTTAGGAGAGCTCGTCACTTTTTGCGTAGGTGGCTGTATGTATCTATTTACGTTTTTTATGAAAGTTTTTGGAAGGACTTGTATACCCGATACATGTATATGCTCACCTTTTGTACTTTTGTCGCTCTTGATATACATGGTATCTAATGTCGGGTTTTCACACTATATGGTTATTTATACTATGCAAACTTTTTATTTCTACCGTTTTTGCATGCTTCAAAGACTTCCGCTTGATGTTTAATTTATAATAATTTAATAAATCATGAACAACTTACTTAGTCAACTTAATGTAAATATTCATAAAAATATCCATAAATACTAAGTTAAGGCAAATAAGATACGTGCAAAGGTTTAGGTCGCGGGCAGTTAAAAGTAAGTATGCGGTGACTTGACATGCTTGGAGACGTGTTTGGCGACGTGGCGTTGCCCAGTTTGCCTCAGAGTTTGGGGCCATTACATTATGCCTTTTCATATTCAATATTTATCGTAGAAGAAAAGGATGGCTTCAAATTTGATCAAAGGGTGGAGTATGATTGGAAGCCCTTTAAACATTTTTTCGTAATGGTTATTGCCATACTAGTTGCAAAAACAATTATCCAGAAGCAAGAATGTGTAAAGGTCGATAAATAGAAAAAGATGGAAAAGAAGCCCAATAATGGTGTGAATTTGTCTCTGCAAAATATTAGGCAAATCAAAAGGACTGGGACCTCTCGATCACTACATTGTACCCCTTCGAAGCTGATCGATGACCCACCTAATTCCCATAATAGGTTTGTTGCTTTTGTGGTAGAGGGTGTAAGTGACTCTGATTGTACATTGAAAAATGGAGAGCCCCTAATTGGCGAGGCTGACAAGCAAGAGGAAGTGGTTGATGATTATTTCACAACTAAAGAAAAAGATCTAGTATCTTCAAAAGGTACTTCTAAACCTTGTCAAGATTCGGGCAACAATGTAGAGCCTTTTGAAAAGGCTAATGAGATAAAAAAATTACTAGAAGTGTCAGATCCTTCAAAAAGCCCCCTAAATAGTAAAAAAATAAAGAGGGCTTTTCAACTTCTTGTTCATCTTGAGAAGTCCAATCCAATTGTAACTTAATTCCTTGTGATTCTCTTAAGTTTATTCAACATTATGATATTATCGAAGTGATAGAAACTCAAGAGGAACAACTAGGCATCTCCTCTCAATCGCACAAGCATCATAACAACTCTATATTTAATTCGAGCGCTAGCGATTAACATCAATAAGAGTCGAATGTGCTAAGGACTGGCAAGAAACAAAGCAAAAAAGAAAGGTAAAAAGCTAAGTCATATCTTAACTCGAAGATCAATCAGAGATAAGGAAGTTGATGGGGGAATGGCCACCTCTTCCCATTAATCTTGAATAATGTTTTCTCTCCTCCATTGGAATATTAGGGGCTAAATTCTTTGAAAAAAATCAAAGAGGTGAAAAATATGATTGGTGAAAACAGTATTTCAATTTGCTCTCTAGTTGAGACGAAGTTTAAAGATATTCATGTTGATGGATGTTGTCATCGAATAGCTCCTATTTGGGCTCATACTGTCGTCAAAGCTAACAATAACACAACCAGAAATTTGTTATTATGAGATTCTAATCATTTTCATTTGACAGTGGAAAGTACTACTGATCAAACTATTTTTTGCAAAGTTCTAAATTTGCAGGACAATCCTACTTGGTGCCTTGTTGGTGTCTATTATACTTTCAACTCTTCTACATTAAGAAGGAGACTTTAGGAAGATCAACAAACCTCTTTGGGAACTAATGCACGGTGGGCATGTATTAATGACTTCAATGTGGTTCGTAATGCTTCTGAGAAATTTGGGGGGCCTTCTTATTGATCAAGGTGTTGTATTTGAATTTAATTCGTGTATTCATAATATTAGATTAGCCGAGATTAATTGGAGGGGACCAAAATATACTTGGTCTAATATGCAATCTGGAGGAGCCGTATTCCATGTAAACTTGTTAGAGCTCCTGCAAGCACATTATAGTTGGATCTTTTCACATCTAGTAAGGCTCAAATTTTTCCTCTAGGGATCTTTGATCATTCTCCACTTCTCTTATGCATTCCCAACTTATCAATTTTGGTCTAAAACCTTTTCGGTTCTTCAATTATTGGGTTGATCAACCAGAGTTAGAACAAATTGTTAAGATTAATTGGACCACAGAAGTGGTGGGCACTCGCATGTTTGTCTTAGTGAGCAAGCTAGCTTATGTGATAAAAACTTTAAGGATTGGAATTCTAAGTCATTTGGAGATATTCAACAAAGAGTCATGTTGAAAAATGACTTTCTTATGTTCAATCTTTATTGGGTTCACCTAGTGATGCTAGTGCTCTTATTCATTGGGATCTTCCAAAGATTTTCACTACTCGATATAAGTTGCTTTCGCTCCCTATAACTAAATCGAAGATTAAAGATGTTCTTTTCAAAATGACCCAGACAGGGCCCTTGTGCTTGATGGGGTTACTAGTTATTTTTTGTGAAGAATGGGAAACTATGAAGGTTGATTTTGTGGAGGTTGTTAAGGAGTTTTTTGTGAAAGCTAAGCTTTTAAGGCAGCTCAATGGAGCTTTTATTTGCTTAGACCCTAAATTTAAGGGTGCCAATAAAGTGGAACAGTTTCACCCTATTTCTCTATGCAACACCTTTTATAGATGTATCTCCAAAATCGTTACTAACAGACTTAAGAGTATGATTTCTTCTCTTATCTTATATGAGTAGACAACTTTCATTCTGGGTTGAAGTATTATGGATAATATTCTTTTTTTTCATGAAATTGCTAGAGGTTTTCATCGCAAAAAGTTTCTCGAAACGCTATTTAGAAGGTGGATTTTCATAAAGCATTTGACTCATTAAGTTGGGACTTCATTTGTAATTCCTTATATGCTTAAAACTTCCCAACTAAGTTTGTTTAGCTAGTCATAGAATGTCACTCTACCATATCTTTTATTGCTCTTATTGATGGGTCTCCTATTGGTTTCTTTAGAAGTGGACGGGGCCTTCACCAAGGGGATCCTCTCTCCCCCTATATCTTTTGTTTAGTGATGCAATCTCTTTCTACGATGCTCCACAATCAAATCTCCAGAAAAACTATCGCTCTCCCCTTGAAGCTAAACATTTTACATATTTTTTATGTTAATGATTTAATGCTCTTTGTTAAGCCTGATGCTCAATTAATGGCGACTTTTAAGGAAAAACTCTTTTCCTTTAGAGATGCCTCTGGTTTCAAAGTTAATGTTCTCAATTCTAGTCTATTTTTGCTAACACTCACCTATCATTGCAGGAAAATATTGCAAGTCTCCTTGGTTGTCCAATTGCCACTTTAACTGTATGTTATCTAGGGCTTCCACTTATTTCTTCTTGCCTCAAAATTAGAGATTGTGACCCTATTATTAAGGCACTCAATAGTAAATTGGCATTTTGGAAAGGAAGGTTCTTGAATTATGCTGGTAGAGCTATTCTCATTAATTCAGTACTTCGGAGTTGTCATATGTATTGGTCGGGCATATTCCACCTTCCTAAATGGGTTGTTCACTAAATCAAAAGTTTCTTCAGTCGATTTCTTAAAGGGGGTCATATCGAAAGGCGAAAAATTGCATGGTTTAGTTGGGAGCAAGCATGCATGTAAGGCAAAGAAAGAAGGTGGGCTTGGTATTCGAAGGTGATCACTTGTCATGCGTGCCAAATATAACCTGCAAATCGAGTTACCAACCACAAGGGTGTAATAGTGGTAAATACGGGGTTGAATCTACAAGACTTGAGTTTACTCCAAGTTAACTAAAAATGGGGAGTTTTCAGAAAATTCAATAAAATAATTAATTAAACTAACAAAAATAAAAAGTTCTCAAAAATTAATATCAATAATGAAAAATCACCTAAATCTCCAGTTCCACAAATCAGAATCAAGATTTAATAGCATTCAATGATCCTCAATCTTTCCCCAATAAATTATTAATTTAATTCTCCTAGATTAGCCATGGAAAATCGACATCCGCCAGAAATTCATAATTCCTCTAATTTCGATAGTTAGGACATCCGCCACTAACTATTTTCCTAATTAATGTATAACCCTAGACATCCGCCAATCAGGTTTAACACACTAACCGCAGTAATATAGATCTATGAGAACACTAATTCTAGATAACCGGATCACAACCGCTACCATTTAACCTAGATTCAATTGTTGCAAATTCAAGAACCGAAAGGTTTTTACGGCAAACGGGTGAATGTTTGTTACTTTATTGGTCTAAAAACACAATTATACGGATATTAATATTCCAAATAACAGTGGATTGTCCATCTAAAAGCATGCACTGGCCATATACATACCATAGATCTAAATCATAATCACTAAATCAACAACAATGAAATATGAGAAATTAAATTACTTAAATAATCAAAATAAAAGATCTCACATAATATGCTATGAATCCATGATCCCGACTTGCTTCCCCTTCGACTTAGGCAAGAAATTGATTAGCCGGACATCATCTTCAAAAATCTATACAAAAAACTAATAATTGATCTCTAAAAAAAATACTAATTAATTGTTCTCTAATAATACCTAGGTTCCTAATATATAAAAATAGTCCAAATTATACTTCGATACTAATTTTAGGGGTTAGGTACGTGACTCGTGCGTCGATGAGCATCGTAGGGGTGTTTTTAGATCAAAAATCTGAGTCTACCAAGTGTAAAAACGTGATTCGCTGTATTTTAACCACCGCCTGTCACCGCCACTTATGTGTCGCCGCGTAATTCGCCAAAATCTACTGTCTGTTATGTGTGCTGAGTCATCGCCACGTGGCCTCGTGTGATTGGCGGAAACACGTCGCTAATACGCGTTGGACCAATGGGAGAGCGCCACGTGGTACCCACGTGGCTCGGACGAAAATTGCGCGATTATCACCAAAATTCTGGGAGTTTGTGCATAAATGCATCTCGAGGCAGATCGACAAAGGCTGTGCGAGAAGAAGGAATGCGTTGTGTGTGACATGGCTTCTCTGGTGACGTGGCAACGCGTGATTGGTGTCGCTGGCTTTGTGTTGTTGACGCGGCGACACTGTACACCAACAGACGCGTGACACGTGGCACCCACTGTGTTCGAACTGCTGACGTGGCACGTTGTGATTGGCTGGAATATACTATTTGCTATTCGACCCACCGCGTAACACGTATTTCGAGGCAAACTGTCCGGCATCCGATCACTGCAAGTAAGTACTCCATTTTGAGTATTTTTTCGCCATGAATTTAACCGCGCACTCCGTTTCACCTAAAAATGAACAAAAAATATAATTAAATATATATTTTAAATACTTTCAATAATTAAATATACTAAAATAGACTATTAAATACCTATAAATATCGACTTATCAAATACCCCCAAACTTAAGACTTTGCACGTCCCGAGCAAAGGTGTAAATGACAACACAAACTAAATTAGACTCCAAATATAATAACGCACTGACTCAACTAATCCTATAACCGACCCAAATTCATGGAGTTCCTTTGATTTACATCGTCACCAAATTAACAAGTAACTCAAAAAATTTCAGAGTTATGATATGTCAAGTCTCGCAAGTCAAACTCAATTAAGATCTCACTTTCAAAACATAGAATCGGTCAAAACAAAGGCCATCAACTAATTCACAAGTTTTATTGGTCTATACATTTAAGCATACAAGTTCAAAATCTTACTTAATATAGTGAAAACACTCGAACTAAATCTTTTATTTGAGGAGTTTTACAACTTCCATCTTTATTCAATATTATTTTCTCTATTTTTCATCAACCTTTTTTTTTCAAGTAGTACGATCCCTTCTCCATTTCCTGTGGACCGCTTTTCTCACTTTTTCCCACCACAAGATTCCGTGCTCCATTTCCTGCGGAAACCTGTGGGACTCTTTTTTTTATTTTGTTATTTTTATTAGAAAAACTCATGTTAGTACTTCTTACTTTCACTATAACCAAGCAAATCCCCCGATGTGGGTTAAAATAATATAACTTGCATAAATTTGACCGTTTACTTATTTTCGTTATCTAGCACTAAGTTTAACCATCATCTAAGTCTCTAATCATGAAATCATTAAAATGCTGAGCTACGAACTTGATTAAATGTTTCTCCTAATTTTCTCTAAGTTTAAAGTTAAAAAGACAACTGTAATTTACTCATCCACAACCAAATGCATGAACAAAGTTTCGGGTGACTCTCAAATAAATAAAACATACTAAATATATACATGAAAGTGTATCAATTCCTAATGAAATGAGAAAAGAATATGAATGGACAAGAAATGAAAGAAATGGAAGAAATGATATAAAACACCACCATTACCATTCAATATCCGCATATAACCGCATAATAAAAAAAAAATTAAACTATCTCACCTGCGGTCTTTCGCAAAAAAAATCCATCCAAAATAATCCACAATCCCTAAAACACCCCCAAACTTATTCCGAACCTTGTCCTCAAAGTTCAAAACAAGTCAAGAGGTTCACACATATAAAACAAACAAGATGGTGAAAGAATATGATAAAAATAAAAGGAAGGAAATGATACAAATTCATGCAAAATAATAAAAAATATGAAAATAAATAAACTAAATAATACTTATCAAAGTTTGGGCTGCCTCCCAATAGCGCTTTTGGTTAAAGTCGTCGGCTCGACTTGCTCGGAGTCTGTCAATCAATATAGACTGGCGTTGCAAGTGAGACGACCTCCACATCAAGGCTCGGGAAGTCTTCATAGAAGATCTTCAATTTGTGGCCGTTCACCTTAAATACATTACCAGTCTCCATACTCTGAATCTCCACTGCTCCGTGATCATACACCGCAGTCACACTATATGGTCCTGTCCACCTCGATCTCAGCTTACCTGCAAAAATCTTCTGACATGACTGAAATAAAAGCACTTTCTGACCAACACGAAAATATTTCCTAGAGAGATTGTTATCATGGAACGCTTTTGTTTTTTCTTTATAAATCCGCGCATTTTCATACGCTTCGTTCCTGATTTCCTCCAACTCTTGGAGATTGAGCTTTCTCTCTTTTCCCGCTTCATCGAGCTTCATATTAAACTGTTTCACTGCCCAGTAGGATTTATGCTCAAGCTCGACTGGCAGGTGGCAAGCTTTACCAAACACAAGGCGATTTGGGGACATCCCAATTGGTGTTTTAAACGCCGTTCGGTACGCCCAAACCGCATCATCAAGACGTGCACTCCAATCTTTACGAGTAGGATTCACCGTCTTTTCTAAGATGGTTTTGATCTCTCTATTAGAGACCTCTGCCTGGCCACTCGTTTGGGGATGATATGCTATAGATGTTCGATGTCTGACATTATACATCCTCAGAAGACTTTCAACCATATGGTTACAGAAGTGAGTGCCTCTATCACTGATCGGGGCACGTGGGGTACCAAATGTTATGAAAATCCTCGATTTAAGAAATTCACATACCACTTAAGAGTCATTAGTGCGTGTATCCTTAGCTTCCACCCACTTAGACACGTAGTCCACTGCCAAGAGTATGTAAACATTACCAAATGACACTGGAAACGGTCCCATAAAGTCTATACCCCGAACGTCAAATATCTCGCAAATATGAATCGGGGTAAGTGGCATTTGGTCTCGATGACTAAGATTACCAGTTTTTTGACAGTTAGGGCAAGTCTTGGTAAACATGTATGAATAATGGAAAATGGTGGGCCAGTAAAACCCACTCTCAAGAACTTTCCTAGCTATCCGCTGAGGACCGAAGTGGCCTCCGCAGGCGTAAGTATGACAAAAAGCCAATATGGAATGACTCTCGGTCTGATGAACACAACGCCTAATAACCTGATCGGAGCAATATTTCCATAAGTACGGGTCATCCCATACATAATACTTAGCATCACTCCTTATTTTGTTATTCTGAGCCTTCGAAAGGTGAGGAGATAACGCACCCGAAGTGATATAGTTCACCAAATCGGCGTACCAGGGGAGATCTTCTATAACTGCATAAATGTGCTCGTCGGGGAAATCATCCATAAGAGGGGTAGGACTATCACCATTATTAATTCCGCTGAGATGATCTGCGACTAGATTCTCAGCACCACTTTTATCTTTGATCGTGATGTCAAACTCCTGAAGTAGGAGTATCCATCTAATGAGCCTAGGTTTGGCATCATTTTTACTCATCAGGTACTTCAAGGTAGCGTGATCAGAGTAAATGATAACCTTGGTTCCCAAAAGGTAAGGCCGAAACTTCTCAAGTGCGAAGATAACAGCGAGGAGCTCCTTCTCAATAGTGGTGTAGTTCATCTGAGCCGCGTCTAGAGTACGAGAAACATAGTACATGACATGTGAAGCTCTCCCGACTCTTTGTCCTAAGACTGCACCCACTGCATAATCACTAGCATCACACATAATTTCAAATGGAAGCTTCCAATCAGGGGCCTGAATCGCTGGTATGCTAGTAAGTGAGTCTTTCAGTGCATTAAATGCACTCTTACATGCCTTATCAAACTCAAAAGGTATGTCTTTTTGAAGTAGACGGCATAGAGATTGTGTTATTTTTGAAAAGTCCTTGATGAAACGACGGTAAAAACCAACGTGTCCAAGGAAAGATCTAATCTGTCGCACATTTGTAGGGTAGGAAAGTTTCTTAATAACATCAATTTTAGCTTGGTCTACCTCTACGCCTCTGGCTGAGACAATGTGTCCCAATATAAGACCTTGGTCCACCATAAAATGACACTTTTCATAGTTTAGAACCAAATTCTTCTTGATACACCTACTGAGAACTTTTGTTAGATTGTTGAGACAACTATCGAATGAATCACCGTAAACGGTATAGTCATCCATGAAGACCTCAATGAAATTCTAAACAAAAGCTGAAAAGATACTCACCATGCACCTTTGAAAGGTGGCACAAAGGCATGCGCCGATAGGCAAAAGTGCCAAACGGACATGTGAAAGTCGTCTTTTCCTGGTCTTCAGTTGCTACCGGTATCTAATGAAAATCGGAATAACCGTCAAGACAGCAGTAATGAGAACGACCAGCGAGTCTTTCCAACATCTGATCAATGAACGGTAGGGGGAAGTGATCCTTCCTAGTGGAAGCACTTAATTTCCTGTAGTCAATGCATACCCGCCATCCATTTTGAATACGGGTTGGAACCAACTCACCATGTGAATTGGTGACTACTGTGACTCCCGTTTTCTTAGGAACCACCTGGATAGGGCTTACCCATTTGCTATCAGAGATGGGGTAAATTTGTAGGGCTTTGGGGTTCATACGCAGCGGAGATTACAAAACAATTTTGACAAAAACCCCAATAGGATCCGAATCTAATTCCATTAAAAACGTTTAAACCATGAAAAACTTAATCATACCTCAATCGCAATATACCTTTCTGAAGGTTGATCGATCTCTAAGGCGCTGCCAACGACGAACGCCCTCTACCGGTAGTCCACACACGAACGGCGGCCGTGATTTGAAGTGCTAGCTTCGAGAGAATACCGAACCTTTTTCTTTATCTCCAAAACGATCCAGAGCATACCAAAAAAACCCTAAGTCGTTTCTTAAACGAAAAAATAGTTTTGGCCTTTTTTCTTTCGTATGTGTATTGTAACTTAAAGCGTCTATTTATACAACCCTTGTATATAGACAGTTAAGTAAATTACATATATACCCTCGCTTAAAGAAGTATAAGTGTAATACACCACAAGGACGTTTCTGTCATGAATTTTATCACATAAAATTCGTTTTTCTGAATTATCTTAAAATCTCGCAAAACCATTCTTAGTGTGCGACCCAATAGGCTCATAGAACGTTGGCAGTGTACCAAAACACATTTTGGTATACAAGTCATAAGTAGTCTCTAGCAAGACATTATGACTACCCAAGTTGTACGAATATCAAATCGATACAACCTAATCAATAGTGTATATAACATCCTTTTGTCACACAATATCCTGTTGATCAAACATAAGGCATGGAATTATCATCCAACATGTTCAATCGTACTAGTCTCGATCTCTAGGTAGACCGAAAACATCCAAGTGACATTGATCAATATCAATTCATTTAGACTAGGCCTTTTAACAGTCTAACACATCGAGGATCCACTAGATATCTCTCTTTATGTGAGAGGGACAAATTCTATCTTGATTACACAACTTCATCACATTGCTCACACAAGTAACCAATCACAACCTTTATAATCGTCCTAGGTTAAAGACAACGTTTGATCGTGTCAAATCACTGTGTTCCTAATGTTGAAGTCTCTCGGTAATCTCAAGTCGAGAGGACTGGAATATATACCTATCATGAGAAACAACTATGACTTAATCCATGTGATGTTCTCATAGCCGGTCCGTCCAGTACTTTGTTCCCTAATAAGTACTCGTGACCTTGATTCGTATCCCTATACGTATAATCATCATATGATCATCAATCAAGACTCACAAGATAGTCTTAATTCATTATAGTTCCCGAAGATAATGATCGACTAGGGACATTTAGGATATTTATGTAAATACCCATGGATCTTATTATAATGTAAACATGCAAATTAATTATAATAAACAACAAAATGAAATCCTCTATTTTATTAACTAAAAGTATTCATAAAGACAGTTAATGGATTGACCTAGGGCACATGCCCCATCATCTCCCACTTGCACTAGGGCCAATCATACATGCATCTAATGCCTAATGATCTAACATGACCATCATGTTTTGCTTGTGGAAGAGTTTTTGTCAATGGATCCGCAACGTTGTCTTCAATAGGTACTCTGCAAATCTTTACGTCTCCCCTCTCAATAATTTCTTTGATGAGATGAAAACGCCTGAGTATATGTTTGGATCTGTGGTGTGATCTAGGTTCCTTGGCCTGTGCTATTGCCCCGTTATTGTCACAATACAAACAAACAGGGTTAGCAATACTCGGAACCACACCTAGTTCAAAAATGAACTTTTTGATCCAAATCGCCTCCTTTCTTTGCATCGGACGCCGCAATATACTCGAAACTTTCATTGTAGAATCTGCCACGATCTCTTGCTTCGAACTTTTCCACTTTTTCGCACCCCCATTCAAAGTAAATACATATCCGATTTGCGATCTAAAATCATCTATATCGCTTTGAAAACTTGCATCTCAGTGTAACCATTTACAACTAGATCATTTTCAAAACCTCCATAGACCAAGAACACTTCCTTAGTCCTTCTTAAGTACTTAAGGATGTTCTTTACTTGCTATCCAAAGTGACTCTCACCTGGATCGGACGATATCTCTTGCTTGTAGTGCTCAAAGCATATGATACATCGAGTCGAGTGCATAACATGACATACATGATAGATCCAATAGGCCGATGCATATGGAATCTTATTCATACGGTCTCGCTCACCATTTGTCTTAGTACATTGAGTCTTCTTGAGACTTATCCCATGAGACATTGGCAACAATCCTCTTTTAGAGTCTTGCAAAGCGAACCTATTCAACACCTTGTCTATGTAAGCACTCTGACTTAGACCGATTAGCCTCTTAGATCTATCCCTATAGATCTTTATCCCTAGAATATAGGTTGCATCTCCTAAGTCTTTCATTGAGAAACACTTCCCTAACCAAGACTTGACATTCCGCAATGTTGGGATGTCATTTCCAATGAGTAATATATCATCAACATACGATACCGAGAAAAAAACAACTACACTCCCACCGACCTTCTTGTATACACAAGGCTCATCTTCGTTCTTAATAAAACAAAAATCCTTGATTGCTTCATCAAAACGAAGATTCCAACTCCGAGAAGCTTGCTTTAATCCATAAATGGATCTTTGAAGCTTGCATACCTTCCTAGAATTCTCAGGATGTACAAAACCTTCAGGTTGTGTCATATACACGTCCTCAAGTAGCTTTCCATTAAGAAATGTTGTTTTTACATCCATTTGCCATATTTCATAGTCATAATATGCAAAGCAATGACAATTAAAATTCTTATGGATTTAAGCATGGCTATTGTGAAAAAGTTTCATCATAATCAACACCTTGAGTCCGCTGAAACCTTTTGCTACTAGTCTTGCTTTGAAAGTATGCACTTTGTCATCCATATCGTTTTCTTCTTGAAAACCCATTTACATCCAATGGTCTTACCACCTTCAGTAAATCAACCAAGTTCCAAACTTGGTTATCATACATGGATTGCATCTCGAGTTCATGGCACTTAGCCATTTATCGAGTCTGGTCCAGACATAGCCTCCCGATAAGTGGTGGGCTCATTTTGGTCTATAAGCAACACATCACGACTATCGGTAATGAGAAATCCAAATCTCTCTCGGCTCATGTCTTACCCTACTAGATTTACGTGGGCCTTGTGTCACTTGTGGAGGTTCAACTGGTTCGGAACGTTGTTGAACTTCCGATAAGCGGTTCGTGTTTACCTGTGATTCTTGAACTTCTTCAAGATTTATTTCTCTCCCACTAGTGTCTTTTGAAATAAACTGTTTTTCCATAAAGGCATCATACCGAGCAACAAACACTTTGTTCTCAGCGGGATTATAAAAGTAATATCCTTTTGTTTCCTTAGGATACCCCACAAATAAACACTTGTCAGATTTAGGTGCTAGTTTTTTTCTAGACTTGTCGCTTTATGTAAGCCTCACAACCCCAAATCTTAAGAAAAGACAAACTAGGTCTTTTCCCGTACCATATCTCATATGATGTTTTATCAACCGCTTTAAAGGAACTCGATTTAGAGTGAAAGGCTGCGAGCTTTGTAATGCATAACCCCAAAAGGATAATGGAAGATCTGCATGACTCATCATAGATCGAACCATATCTAATAAGGTTCGATTTCTCCTTTCGAAACTCCATTCCATTGTGGAGTTGCTTTGGTGGAGTCAATTGGGAGACAATCCCATAATTTCTAAGATGATCATCAAATTCTTGGCTTAAATATTCACCACCTCGATCTGATCGAAGTGTTTTGATAGTTTTACCAAGTTGATTACGCACTTCATTTTGAAACGTTCAAAACATCTCAAATGATTCACTTTATGTTTCATAAGATATACATAATCATATCTCTTTGAAATCATCATTAAATGTAATGAAGTATCGATAACCTCCTCTAGCAATTGCGTTTATAGGACCGCATACATCGGTATGTATTAGACCCAAGAAATCACTTGCCCTTTCACTTGTGTCCAAGAAAGGGACTTTTAATCATCTTGCACGGTAAACAAGATACGCACGTTTCATATGTTTCTAAATCAAATGAATCTAGAAGTCCATCTTTATGGAGCTTCGTTATGCGTTTCTCGTTTATGTGTCCGAGACGACAATGCCAAAGATAGGTTTGATTACGAAATGACAATTTTCTTCCTTTTCTTTTGGGTGTTTTGAAGCGAGAACAGTAGCCGGTCTTAACTTGTTCCATAGGCTTTGCGACAGTGCGGCAACGAATGTTTCTTGGCAACTCTAGCCTTGCCTTTGCCTTTCTTTTTCATTCCCTTTCCCTTTTGGACCATCAACACATTACTAGAGCGTTTCTTGATATTTTGTTCAGCAGTTTTGAGCATCAAATGCAACCCTGAAATTGATTTCTCCATATTATTCATAATGTAGTTCATCACAAATTGTGAGTAACTCTCTGGTAATGAATTCAAGATCAAATCTGTAGCCAACTCTTGGCTTATGGGGAATCCGAGTCTATCAAGCTGGTCAACATAGCCCTTCATCTTAAGAACGTGAGGACTAACTGACGCACCCTCAGTCATCTTGCAAGAATGTAGGTTTTTGACTGTCTCGAACCTTTCTTGCCTAGCTTGCTGTTGGAACATTTCCTTCAGCGTTATAGCCATGTCGTAGGCTTCCATTAGTTCCATGTCCTTCCGAAGTTCGGGAACCATAGTTGCCGACATAATACATGCAACATCGGTAGAATCGTTGACATGCTTACTATGCGCATCCTTCACACTTTCGTAGCATTGGTGGTGGGTCCTCGGGGATTGGAGCATCCAGGGACATACAACTTGCGTTCATGCTTAAGAACAATTCTTAAGTTTCGAACCATCAAGAAAGTTAGTCCCCGATAGCTTATCCTTCTCAAGGATGGATCGCGTGACGAGGGGATTATTGTTACTTGAAGAGGCCATTGATCTACAATAAAGATTATGCAAAGTTTATTTTAGTATAGAGGAATAGACTCCCACTAAATTAACAACCCTCATAAAACATAGTGTTTATTTAGGGGACTAAAATCCATATTTCACCTAATTCTATGACGGCTATGGCATGAAACACGAACTAGATTATTTAGGTAGGTAACGATTACCAATTACATCTTATGTAATTTTTAGATCCTTTTATGAGATACGGGACATCTTATGTCTTAGCATGTTTTTATCTCATCATTTGCCTAAAGCTCAAAACTATTTTGATGGCTTTATTAAGTCAGACCATTTTAAACATTTAGGTAACTCTTACCCAACTTGTCTCACTAAGATAACACAATACACCCACTATATGGCTGAAACTATATTAGTGTGATCGAGGCCTTGACAAGTGTTTAAAATGGATGGCGTGAGACTTAAAATTTAATAGAGGGATTTTACTCAGTTTTAGTGATTTTTATGTAAACAATGAAATATCATATATTTTATTGATTTGTTCAATCACTAAACAATTTTGAAATTTTTATACTATTCACTAATAAAAGAATTTCCGTGCGATAGGATTAGTTAGGCAGCGGTCCATTGCCGTCAATCAATGCGAAGTACGGGTAAAGCGCCAAATACTTTTTTTTTAGAAGACGAATCTCAATTCCGAAAATTGAAATTTGCTATAGAAAATCATATTTTTCGCTGATTTTACTATACTAAATTTACCCCAATTAAGTCAATTAAAATATTTTTAATTAACCCGGACCCACATCTAACTAATCATCTTATCCTAATCCAATTAGGACTAATCTTATCCTAATCCAATTAGGACTTATCTTATCCTAATCCAATTAGGACTAATCTTATCCAAATCCAATTAGGACTTATCTTATCCTAATCCAATTAGGACTAATCTTATCCTAATCCTATTATATCACCAATAACAAGATTCTTGATATTTATCTCATATTCTAATTTGTTATCTATCTTTATAAAATAGAAACTTCATAACAAAATAGATATAACAAGATAAATAAATAATTTTGAAAATTAATTATTTTCAAATAAATAATTTCGAAAATTAATTATTTTCAAATAAATAATTTCGAAAATTAATTATTTTCAAATAAATAATTTCGAAAATTAATTATTTGCAATTTCGGTCTTCATCCAAATAATCACAAACATGTAATTGAATCATGAACTACTATCCCAATCGAACCTAATGGTATCATGGATCATAGAACACGAAACTCAATTCATTAAAATTATTCAAATTAACCTAACATGGTTACTAGCATGTACGAAACAAATTTCAATTAAATCACGAATATATGTATCATATACACAAAACATGATAATAAATCTCATAGAAAACTTATGTATATCACATATACATCAACTATTAACATGCTTTCAATCATATATCATGTATATATCAGAAGAAAACATGCAATGAATTTAATGGAATCGAACTCAATGGCTCTGATACCACTGTAGGGTTTTGGGGTTCATACGCAGCGGAGATTACAAAACAATTTTGACAAAAACCCCAACAGGACTCGAATCTAATTCCATTAAAAACGTTTAAACCATGAAAAACTTAATCATACCTCAATCGCAATATACCTTTCTGAAGGTTGATCGATCTCTAAGGCGCTGCCAAGACGAACGCCCTCTACCAGTAGTCCACACACGAACGGCGGCCGTGATTTGAAGTGCTAGCTTCGAGAGAATACCAAACCTTTTTCTTTCTCTCCAAAACGATCCAGAGCATACCAAAAAAACCCTAAGTCGTTTCTTAAACGAAAAAAGAGTTTTGGCCTTTTTTCTTTCGTATGTGTATTGTAACTTAAAGCGTCTATTTATACAACCCTTGTATATAGACAGTTAAGTAAATTACATATATACCCTCACTTAAAGAAGTATAAGTGTAATACACCACAAGGACGTTTCTGTCATGAATTTTATCACATAAAATTCATTTTTCTGAATTATCTTAAAATCTCGCAAAACCATTCTTAGTGTGCGACTCAATAGGCTCATACAACGTTGGCAGTGTACCAAAACACATTTTGGTATACAAGTCATAAGTAGTCTTTAGCAAGACATTATGACTACCCAAGTTGTACGAATATCAAATCGATACAACCTAATCAATAGTGTATATAACATCCTTTTGTCACACAATATCCTGTTGATCAAACATAAGGCATGGAATTATCATCCAACATGTTCAATCGTACTAGTCTCGATCTCTAGGTAGACCGAAAACATCCAAGTGACATTGATCAATATCAATTCATTTAGACTAGGCCTTTTAACAGTCTAACACATCGAGGGATCCACTAGATATCTCTCTTTATGTGAGAGGGACAAATTCTATCTTGATTACACAACTTCATCACATTGCTCACACAGTAACCAATCACAACCTTTATAATCGTCCGGTTAAAGACAACGTTTGATTGTGTCAAATCACTGTGTTCCTAATGTTGAAGTCTCTGGTAATCTCAAGTCGAGGACTGGAATATATACCTATCATGAGAAACAACTATGACTTAATCCATGTGATGTTCTCATAGCCTCGGTCCAAGATACTTTGTTCCCTAACAAGTACTCGTGATCTTGATTCGTATCCCTATACGTATAATCATCATATGATCATCAATCAAGACTCACAGTAGTCTTAATTCATTATAGTTCCCAGTATAATGATCGACTAGGGACATTTAGGATATTTATGTAAATACCCATGGATCTTATTATAATGTAAACATGCAAATTAATTATAATAAACAGCAAATGAAATCCTCTATTTTATTAACTAAAAGTATTCATAAAGACAGTTAATGGATTGACCTAGGGCACATGCCCCATCAAAATCACACCAGCATCAAGGAGCTTCAGTCTCTCCTCTTCACTACATTCATCATTAGCGGATTGAGCCTCCTCTGGGCTTCTCTCGTGGGTTTCGACCATTCTTCCATATATATATGATGCATTCAAGTGGAAGGGCTCAAACCTTTGATATCCGCTATGGTCTACCTCCCGGAGTACTCGAAGGAGCCTCTCTTCCTCCAAATGTGTAAGTTTGGCTGAGATGATCACAGGGAGTGTGTCATTCTCACCCAAAAACATGTACTTTAAGTGCTCAGGTAATGGTTTCAGCTCAAGTGTGGGAGTTTTAACCAATGAGGGAGAAAGTTCGGAGTTAGAAGTAGGTAACTCCAAATAATAGACATTTGGAGGCAGGGGTTGGATTGAGTCCAACTCAAAAACAACATCTTCAACATCAGTGTCGAAGGTCAGATCACTCTCGTGGATTTGAGTAGTGTCGAGATGATTCTCTAACACTACTTTAACTTCATCATCGCCACTCGTGAGCAAGGTCTGCTCAACGAGTGGATCCACACAGTCCATGTTACACACCACAGAAGACACATCGCTGGGGTATCGCATCGAATTGTAGATGTTAAACTTGATGACTTCACCATCGAACTCCATAGTAAGAGATACATCATCAACATCTATCTTCGTCTTTGCCGTTTTCAAAAACGGACGTCCTAGGAGTACTGATGAAGCATTGGGGAATGGCTCATCTTTCGTATCGACCACATAGAAGTCAGCAGGAAACACAAACTTGTTCACTCGAACTAGAACGTCCTCGAGAACACCGACAGGTCTGACAACGGAACGGTCTGCTAACTGAATGACAATACCAGTCTCCTCCAATGGGCCTGCACGCAAGGCCTCATAAATAGACAATGGCATAACATTAATGGAAGCGCCAAGGTCGCACATACCTCTCTGAATGCTTACATCACCTATAATACAAGGTACTGAGAACATCCCAGGATCCTTGCATTTAAGAGGCAACTTCTTTTGTAGGATAGCCGTGACAGTTTCTCCCATTTGGACTTTTTCGTTGCCTTTCAGTTTCCCTTTATTAGTGCATAGTTCCTTAAGAAACTTTGCATACCTAGGGACTTGCTTCAGAGCGTCGATGAGTGAAATATTGATTTCCACTCACCGAAAGGTCTCGAGAATTTCTTTCTCTTCCTCCTTTTTCTTATATAGGATGAGTCGTTGTGGAAAATGAGGTTTGACCTTAAATGTGAGTGATGCTTCCTTTTGAGTAGTTACCATTTGTTTAGGGATAGACGGAGTCACTACTACCTCATGTTCTTCCTTATTTGCCTGGTCTTGGGCATTAGATGACCTATTGTCCCGTTTGGGTCCCTACAGCTCTGCACCACTACCGAGTGTAACTGCGTTAGCACTCGCGTTAGGATTCAGGTACGGTTGCGAAGGCAACTTTCCCTTATCTTCGAGACGTCCAATCTGTTATGCATGTTGGTCCACTTGAACTTGAATAGTTCGGACCGTCGATTTGAGTTCGATGAAGGATTTCTCGGTGTTAGCCCTGAATTGGTTCAGGTCGTTCATAATTTGGCTTTGTTGGCTCATAAGGGCTTTAATTATATCCTTAATTGAAGAGGAATTATTGGAGGGTGCAGGCAACGGTTGACCTTTGGGGATGAAGGTCTGATAATTCTGATTCTGAGACCCGTAACTGAAATTTGGGTTGTTCCTAGCCAAAGCATGATTATAGGTATTCCCGAATGGGACTCGAGATGGCCCTTGGAATTGATTACCCATGGCATTGGCCTGTTGATCATCATCAAAGAGTGTAGGACATTCATCAGTTGCATGATTTGTGGCAGCACATAAGCCACAAGCTTTGGCCTCCACTTTACCGGATGAGAGGAGACGTTCCATCAGAGAGGCTAGTTGGTCAATTCTCTGGTCAGTGAAACTCGAGACGTTGCCTGTAGTCAGACTTCGGTAAGCAGTAGCATCGAGATCACCATAAAGGCATGACTGTTGTGCGATGTCCTCATACAATTGCTTCATTTGGGCTGGAGTTTTGTCACGAATGTGACCCCCACACGCATTATCAATTATGCGTCGTTCCATGTGTGACATGCCAACATAGAAGAATCGAGCTATGGCCTTCTCAGATTGATCATGTTGCGGGCAACTAGCAATCAATCGCTTATAGCGATCCCAATATGCGCCGAATGATTCGCCCGACCTCATTTTGAAGCTGCAAATTTCCTTGATGAGCTTAGCAACTCTATCCTCAGGAAAATACTCATTCAAAAACGCGGTTGCCATATCATTCCAGGAATTAATGCAGCCATGCGGAAGGTAGAAAATTCGTTCCTTGGCTTTGTCTTTAAGACAGAACGGAAAAGATCTGAGCTTAATTGTTTCCTCGTCCGCATTGGAGGGTTTCATTGACTTGCAGATAGTATGAAACTCCTTTAGGAAAGTGATAGGTTCTTCATTCTCGCCACCATGGAAGGATGGTAGGAGATGAATGAACCCATACCTCAACTCAAAGTCTCCGGCATTAACCGGATAGTTGATGCAGAGGGGTTGTTGCGCCAAAAGAGCTTGAAGCTCATAATTGGCGTGACCCGTGGTGATTTGGCGATTTGCAGCCATGTCCAAAAGATTTTGGCCTTCCTGTTGCCTAAGTTGGGTCTCTCTAATCCACCTATGAAAAGCTCTCTCTGGTTCAGGGTCGAAAGGTAATAATGAACCAGTCGATTTTGACCGAGTGAGGTGTGGTAGCATAAAACCAAAATAAATAAATAAAATAATAATAATAATAATAATAAAGAAAAAAAGAAACCTAAACTTAAAGTAAATAAAAATTAATTAACTAAACTAATAAAAATAAATTAATTAAACTAAGCTAAAAATAAAAAAGACAATTAATTACTAATCTAACTAACAAAATAAATTAATTAATTAAACTAATGTTAAAATAATTAATATAACTAACTAATACCTAAACTCAGAGTAAAGACTAAGTCCCCCGCAACGGCGCCAAAATTTGATCACGTGTCGTGCGTGCCAAATATAACCCGCAAATCGAATTACCAACCACAAGGGTGTAGTAGTGGTAAATACGTGGTCGAATCCACAAGACTTGAGTTTACTCCAAGTTAACTAAAAATGGGGGGCTTTCAGAAAATTCAATAAAATAATTAATTAAACTAACAAAAATAAAAAGTTCTCAAAAATTAATATCGATAATGAAAAATCACATAAATCTCCAGTTCCACAAATCAGAATCAAGATTCAATAGCATTCAATTGTCCTCAATCTTTCCCCGATAAATTATTATTTTAATTCTCCTAGATTAGCAATGAAAAATAGACATCCGCCAGAAATTTCTAATTCCTCTAATTCCGATAGTCAGGACATCCGCCACTAACTATTTCCCTAATTAATGTATAACCCTAGACATCCGTCAATCAGGTTTAACACACTAACTGCAGTAATATAGATCTATGAGAACACTAATCCTAGATAACCGGATCACAACCGCTACCAATTTAACCTAGATTCAATTGTTGCACATTCAAGAACCGAAAGGTTTTTTACGGCAAACATGTGAATGTTTGTTATCTTATTGGTCTAAAAGCGCAATTATACGGATACTAATATTCCAAATAACAGTAGATTGTCCATCTAAAAGCATGCACTGACCATATACATACCATATATCTAAATCATAATCATTAAATCAACAACAATGAAATAGGAGAAATTAAATTAATTAATTAATAAAATAAATGATCTCACGTAATATGCTATGAATCCATGATCCCGATTTGCTTCCCCTTCGACTTAGGCAAGAAATTGATTAGCCGGACATCATCTTCAAAAATCTATACTAAAAACTAATAATTGATCTCTAAAAAAAATACTAATTAATTGTTCTCTAATAATACCTAGGTTCCTAATATATAAAAATAGTCCAAATTGTACTTCGATACTAATTTTAGGGGTTAGGTACGTGACTCGTGCGTCGAGGAGCATTGTAGGGGTGTTTTTAGATCAAAAATCCGAATCTGCCACGTGTAAAAACGTGATTCACTGTCTTTTAACGCCGCGCTGACGTGTCAGCATCTCATTGGCCACCGCCTGTCACCGACGCTTATGTGTCGCAGCGTAATTTGCCCAAATCTGCAGTCTGTTGTGTGTGCTGAGTCATCGACACGTGGCCTCGTGTGGTTGGCGGAAACACGTCGCTATTACGCGCTGGACCAATGGGAGTACGCCACGTGGTACCCACGTGAATCTAACGAAAATCGCGCGATTATCACCGAAATTCTGGGAGTTTGTGCGCGTATGCATCTCGAGGCAGATCAACGAAGGCTGTGCGAGAAGAAGGAATGTGCTGTGTGACGTGGCTTCGCTGGTGATGTGGCAACATGTGGCATCCACTGTGTTCGAACCGCTGACGTGGCACGTTGTGATTGGCTGGAACATACTATTTGCTATTTGACCCACCGCGCAACGCGTATTTCGAGGCAAACTGTCCAGCATCCGATCACTGCAAGTAAGTACTCCATTTTAAGTATTTTTCTGCCACGAATTCAATCGCGCACTCCGTTTCACCTAAAAATGAACAAAAAATATAATTAAATATATATTTTAAATACTTTCAATTATTAAATATACTAAAATAGACTATTAAATACCTATAAATACCGACTTATCAGAAGGGTGCAAGATATTAATATAGCATGAGCCTTTAAACTCATTTGGTGGCTTGTTAGCGACAAGCAATCGCTTTGGGTTAAATGGGTGAACACGTTATACTTGCATGTATCTTCTATATGGTTTGCTAAATCACCTTATGAATGTTCATGGGTGATGAAGAAAATATTCAAAGTTTGTGAAAGTGTTGAGCCGCATATTACCCATTTAGTTGGGTAGGGACTACACACCCAAGTTTTTTGGTAGATACTTGAAATCCCGGAGGTCCTTTGATAAAGTTCTTGTCTGGGCCAGTTAGTTCATGCTTTGACTTAAACATGCTTATAGGTCGAGATACACATCTTACTAAACAACTTTGCATTGATTTGGGGTTGGATAACATATGGAGAGATTTCATTGATCTTCCCAAACTTCAAGAAAACCTACCTGATCGAGTAATACGGAAGCCCACAAAGAATGGGATTTTTAGCTTTAAGTTAGCTTAGAATATAGCTTGTGTGCACCATGCAGTGGTCCCTTCGCACCATTTATTATGGTTTAAGGATAGCATTCCAAATTATAGCCTCGCTGCTTAGGGAATTATCATCAACAAATTACTCGTAACATTAAATTGTTTTGTTTAGGATTGATAGAATGTAACGGTCTAGTTTTAATTACGTTGTTAATATGTCATATTTTCAAATGTGGACGTCAGCTCAACATCCACTACAAGAAAAATGTGGAATAGCATCAAAACATTGCAACAGATTGAATCTGTTGCTAAACAACAACAAATCAACAACAATTTTGCATCAGATAGAGAGTTAGACTCGGTTGACCAAAAAACAACAAATCAGTGACAGATTTGTGACAACAATTGTGACAAATTTTTTTTTGTCATTGATGTGTTGCTGATTTCTCCCGCCAATATTTTCCCGCCCATTTTGTGACAGATCTGCGACGGATCATCGCTACGAGAACCTAGTTTGTCACGATCTGTAGCTAAATCTGTGACAGATCTGCTACTGATCGCGACATATTTAATTATGTTGCTTGATCTCTGTCGCTAACCAACAACAGATTCAATTACATTGTTGTTATTAACGACAAATCGACAACAGTATGTCAAGACAACAAAAAATGCATTGGCGATCTGTCGCTAATTAGCGACAAATTAGCAACAAACAAATCAAGAACATACTACTCTTTGTTTGTTTTGATATGTCACTAAATTTTAAATGGTTTTTTCAAACCAGGGGCTCTCCTTTTTGGATAAAAAAATCCAATATATTGTTTAATTTTAAGGTAATGTAGTAAGTTAACAAAAATCCCTTTTATATTGGTGTTTTATGTTGCAAATTGCACTTAGAACAAAAACTTGCGAATTGATTAATTAACAGTTTCCATTAAGTGCAGAACCATTGATAATTAAATAGGCGGTTTCCTAAAATCATGGATTCTATTTTTACTTGAAAAGAACACCTTTACATAAATAAAATAAAAACCACGTTTTAAAAATTTTGGAACCCAAAAATTATTTTTTTCAAGATCTATATCTATATGTATACTATATCTATATATCTATCTATCTATTCAATATTAATGGCCAAATTGCTTAATTTCCTAATGTGCCCCTACTTTCAATTTTGTCATAACTAGGCTAGAGCAACAAAAAAAAATTGCTTTGAAGCTACTTTAGGAAAACCCCATTTTTAATTAAAAGATAAATCTCGATTGTACATGAAAAATTAAATTAATTAGCTAATCGATTAATCTTATTAAGATTAGTTTTGTATATAGTTAGCCAGATTAAGCCCAAACAGACATAATTAAGGGCATTGTCGAAATTTGTACCACCAAACATATATAATGAAATTAATTGAATTGTCAAACTATACATGCATTTCGAAATATCAACATCATCAAAACAGCCCACATGTGTTTATTTATATTTAATCTTCACGGTCCTTAAGGGGTGTAGCGTGCATAGTGGCAAAAAAAATGAGCATCCATAATCTAATTATTGAGGCGGAGACATCAAGTTTAATTCTTACAACTATATTTTCTTGGTTTCTTTCGAACCATGGAGTTGGGACAGCCGATCGACTTCCATTAGATTGGATGAGCCAAATTAAAAAAAATGGCTAAAAACCAATTCGGAAGCCCTTATATGTAGTTACATCAAAATATATATATGCTTTGTCTTTTCTTTTCCTTGGACTCCGGAATGATCGTAAACGCATGGTCACCTTAATTAGCTAGGCAATGTAGTTGAAATTAAAATTTTTAGTTGAAATTTAATTTTTTTTCATGAGATGTTGAAATTAAATTGAAAACATATATACATATAGATTTAATTTAAATTTTCTATTAATATTAGAAGTTTGGATAGATTTAGTTTTTTTTTTTTTTTTTTTCGATTTCGATAATTAAAGCACCAAGGTGGTGGAGCTACAGTGACGTATTGCCAAAATCTCATGAAGTTGAATGAATAGTGTCACATCATTTTGGTGTGGCACTATTCACATATCATATTACTATTAATTATTTTTTATTATTTTTTGTTTTGGTAATTTTTTTTAAATTATCTTTCTAATTTTATTATTTTGAGATTGCAAATCGAATTGAATAAAAAAATGATAAAAAGTTAATAGCGTAAACACAGTGTTGAATAGCAACAAATCAAGAATAGATCATGTCGGTGTCCACGTAGGTGATCAAAGAATTTTTGATCTGTTGTTTGAACAACAACAAAACGAAAGAACAAATGCTACGTAGGTCGTCCACGTAGGCTAATCGACAACAGATTTAGATATGTCGTTGAACAAAGAACAAACTAGCAACAAACCATTTAAAAATCAATTTCTAAATGGTTTTTACAAACCATTTCCACCCTCCAAACCCATTTTTACCTCCCTCCAAACCCATTTTTACCTCCCTCCAAACCCATTTCCATTTTCATCGCTGAGCCGCCGCCACCACCGCCGGAGACCCGCGCCGCCGTAGCCGAAGACCCGCCACACCGCCATTGCCGCACCGTCTCTTCACCGTCGCCGCAGAGGTTGCTCGTGAGCCGTGCGTGGCCGCGCTCAGGCCGATCCGCCGCCCTCTCGCCACCGAGATCCGCCGCCCCTCCTCGCCACCGATCCGCCGTCGCCGCCGCCCATTGGTTGGACGCCGCCGAGCCGCCGCTAGCCGAACCCGCGTCGCCGCCGGTTTGACCCCCGGCCGCCGCACGCACCCTTCTCCCCTGCTGGTCGGTCCCTCGCCGCCTCTGTCGGTCCCGCGCCGCCGCCGATGCTGATCCCGCAGCCGCCGGCCCTCGGAGTTGCGCCCTCTTCCGCGGTCCTTGCGCGCGCCCTCCGCGATCCTTGCGCCGCCATCCGCTGGTCGAATCCCGTCGTCGCAGCTCGAAGGATATCCCCGCCGCCGCCCTCATCGCCTCATCGCCTCCGCAATCTTCGTCGCCGTTGTTTGGGCCCGCTCTCCGCCCGCTCGGCCAGACTCTTCCGCCGCTGGTCGCACAAGCTTTATCTGCGGTTTGCATTTTCTTGAGAAGCTATATTGTTATTTTAAATTATTTATGTTTTTGCTGAAATTTATATATCTATGTTGTTAACATAGCAACAAATCAACGTCAATTTTTTGTAGTTAAATAGCAACAAATCAACGTCAAAACACTATGTCGCTAACAAATCAACGTAAAAACTAATTCTAACTAACTTGTATATGCATTGGAATTAACACATATTTATATTAAAAAAATATCACAGGAAAATTAAATGAAAAAATAGAAAAGAAAAGGTAAAAGTTAAATTAAAAGGTTCCATACCTAGCTAACAACATAACCTTGTATGGAACCAACAAGATATCTCTTTTATGCCAACTAAGTAATAGCTCCGTAGGACCATAGATTCGTCATGGAAGGAGATTTTTTATAATAAAAGATTGATTAAATTAGAGTAACATTCTACACATACGAATAAAGAAATGGACCTAATTGATCTTCAACATATATATAATCTAAAAGCTAACTATGCTTTATCTAAATATAAGGCACTATAATCACATCTAAGTAGTCCTTCTCAGGTAGATTTGTGTTGGGAAGATCACTGTCTATTCCTTAACGCTATTTTTAGTTTATTGGATTTGGACTGTACATTAGTAATACAGTTAACTTGTTGTTGTTGTTGTATTTAAAATTTTATAAGTTTATATAAATGATTAAGAACATACAAATTTAAAAATAATCTAGCTATCAATATTATTGTTGCATTGATGACCAATCAACATTTTTAGTATGTGCATGCAATCTAGCTAGAACAAAAGCAAGAATAAATTAAGTCCCCAGTTGATGTTTAATTATTATCATGGTATGGTACATTTAATTTATTTATTTATTTATTTAAGCTTTTATAATTGGGAGTGAGGCTATCTTGTTGTTGTTGTTGTTGTTGTTGTATTTAAAATTTTATAAGTTTATATAAATGATTAAGAACATACAAATTTTAAAATAATCTAGCTATCAATATTATTGTTGCATTGATGACCAATCAACATTTTTAGTATGTGCATGCAATCTAGCTAGAACAAAAGCAAGAATCCCCAGTTGATCTTTAATTGTTATCATGGTATGTTACATTACATTTATTTATTTTTTTATTTAAGCTTTTATAATTGGGAGTGAGGCTATCTTCTTCTTCTTGTTGTTGTTGTATTTAAAATTTTATAAGTTTATATAAATGATTAAGAACATACAAATTTAAAAATTTTATTACAAGAACAAAGGAAAATAAAACAATTATTCCTTTCCATTTTTTCAAACTATTTTACAACACTTTAGCAATTGTACGAAAAAAAACAAGTGACAAAATATGTGAACAAAGTGTTAAAAGAAAGAATAAACTTAATATATGATAGAATCTCATATTTGTTACTTCTTTTATGACTTCAACTTCAAGGTTTCAATCTTGATGTGGTTTCGTGAATTTCCAGCCTGTGTGTTAATCTTGAGCTATTAGTGACATAGACCTGATACTCTTGTATTCTTGGCTGAAATAATTGTTGGAACATAAATTTCGATTATATCAGAAATAGCTTTTAGTCAAGCAATGAGCATAAGAGCATCCACAATGGTTGAACTCATTTTAAAGCACAACACAATTTACAAAAAATAAATTTTTGTAAATAAAAACAAAGACTAACAACAAAAAAACTTAATAAATATTTTTATTTGATTTTCACGGCCCCACTTACATTAGGGCCTATGAAGTATTGAACGCGCCACACATTACATGCCCACGATGGACATGTAATTAATAATGGCCATTGTGGATGCTCTAAGAAAAGGTGGTCAAAATAAAAATTGTTCGTTATAAATATGACATCAATCCCTTCTTCATATATATAGTCGTTACAATAGAAAATTATTCATAAGCTACTAGCTTAATTATTATTATAACAACAACAACAACAATAACAATAACAACAAACTTGAATCTTTTTTTTTTTAGGAAACTAAGAAACTGCTTTGAAGCCCTTACAATTTTTTGGTATTAGCGGGATACTTTGCTCGTTGGCGAAAAAATTAGAAGGATCCACCTCACTCTTCACTTCCACTAGTTTCTCAAAGTTGCTTTTGAAGTACTTCTCACCCCAAATCCTAGCTTCAGAGTATGTCGTGTTCCCATTAATCTTGTTTTGTCCCAAATCAAGATCTCTATTATTGAGATACGCAGCTCTCGAAGATTTAGAAACGTAAGGACTCATGAAGCTGTAAAATCCTCTGCTTCTTTTTATGCACATTTGAGATGTTCTTGTCCTTCCGTCTTGATTGCCATCCCAAGCCATATATGTAATGACATACATATTTCCATATCTATGTGGGAAAGCTATCTCTTTCTCTGAAATATATGTTACATTACATTTATTTATTTTTTAATTTAAGCTTTTATAATTGGGAGTGAGGCTATCTTCTTCTTGTTGTTGTTGTTGTTGTATTTAAAATTTTATAAGTTTATATAAATGATTAAGAACATACAAATTTAAAAATTTTATTACAACAACAAAGGAAAATAAAACAATTATTCCTTTCCATTTTTTCAAACTATTTTACAACACTTTAGGATCGAGAAATACATGGCTCTATGAAATACTTATTAATTTATAAAAATATGCATAAATTATTGAATCTTGAATGTAACTATGAAATTTACATGATTCTTGAAGGTAGTTAGAGGTTATTTAAGAGTATTAATTGGATTATTTTCTGAATATATAGTTAATTTGTAGGATTTATATATGTTAAATTTATTTAAGAGTTGATTAGATTTTTTCCCATGCTCGGTTGATAAAACTTAGGATCGAGATGTCTACTAATCGAGAATGGATGTATATTCGTATTGAAAATGGCTTCACTCGACGAGAGTTCATAAACGGCGTGAACGAGTTCATCACATACGCGAAGACGCACTGCAGGACATTCGCAGCTGAGCGAAAAATTAGATGTCCATGCAACCATACGAAGTGTCGTAATCGTTCATATTATGATGTTGACACCGTAGAACTTCATATTCTTCGTCGGGGCTTTGTTCTGGGATATCAGGAAGAAGATAATATGTACACTCAAAATGTGCTTGACGAACCTAGCAATACGACGATAGTTGATGACCACGAAGGGACACAGACGGTCAATTATTGTACATCGTATCATGAAATGGTGCACAACTTGGCTGGTCCGAGTTTTAGTTGGAGCCATGCGGAACGACCAACTCCTGGAGCGGAAAATTTGTATGCTATGTTGGACGCAGCAAGTCAGCCGCTATAGCAGGGGTGCGAGAAGATGACGAAAATTGTCGGCAGTCGCGAGACTCCTAAAATTAAAAGCAGAACATCACATTTCTGAAAAGGCGTTCGATGAAATTCTTCAATTTTGTAAAGATGCATTGCCGAGTAACAATTGTTTAGTCGATAGCTTTTACGACACGAAACGACTAATGCAAGGAATGGGGCTACCAGTCCAGCAAATTGATTGTTGCAAGTCAATGTGCATGATTTACTGGGTCGATGATTCAGAGTTGAGGACGTGTAAGTTTTGCGGTGAGTCAAGGTACGAATAAACTAGAAATGATGGACGAAGTGGCGTGCCGCGGGCTCAGAAAAAAATGTATTACTTCCCCCTAGCACCTCGATTACAACGTTTATTCGCGTCAGAAGCGACTGCGAGACATATGCGTTGGCATGGGGAACACGTTTCAGATGGCATTGTCATGCAACATTGCTTTGATTCTACTGCATGGAAACATTTCAATGATGTGCACATCGAATTCAGCGCCGAAATTCGTAATGTTCGTTTAGGTTTGTGTACGGATGGTTTCCAACCATTTGGCCAATCCGGAAAACAATACTCATCGTGGCCTGTAATTCTCACTCCTTACAACTTACCCCCCTCAATGTGCATGAAGAAGGAGTTCATGTTTTTAACTGTCATCGTACCGGGGCCGATAAATCCTTCAAATCATATTGACGTTCCTACAACCTTTGATAAAAGAGTTGCAAGATTTGTGGCATGATGGGGTACTTACCTATGACATTTCCACCAAGACCAACTTCCAACTTCGAGCTGCACTAATGTGGACTGTTAGCGACTACCCTGCATATGGTATGTTGTCTGGTTGGAGCACACACGGAATGAGAGCTTGTCCTTATTGTATGGATGACACAGATGCATTCCAATTAAAACATGGTGGAAAAACCTCTTGGTTTGATTGCCATCGTCGGTTCCTACCGCGTGGGTCTAGCTTAAGAAGTGATAAGAACGGATTCAAACGCGATACAACTTGTCGAAAAGGACCACCGAGATTAAAGTCAGGGGAAGAAATTCTGGCTGAAATTGAAGCTTTGGGACTGATGAAAGTAACCGAAATCAAAGTTGTTCATGTGAACAAAGAGATTGCCAAGTATTCAGGGTGGAGGAAACGAAGCATATTTTGGGACTTACCATATTGGAAAACAAATCTCATTAGGCACAATTTGGATGTCATGCACATTGAAAAAAATGTTTTCGACAACATTTTTAATACAATTATGAGTGTCCCCGGGAAGAGTAAGGACAATGCCAAGTCGAGACTAGATGTAAAAGATATTTGCAACCGACCTTTCCTCGAATATGACCCTGCGTCCAATTCATATCCCAAAGCGTCTTATACACTCGATAAACGTAAGAAAGAAGTATTGTGTGATTGGGTTAGACAGTTACGCTTCCCTGATGGGTATGCTTCAAATATTAGTCGATGCGTCGACCCGCACAAATTGAGGATGTTTGGGATGAAAAGTCGTGACTGTCATGTGTTCATGCAGAGGTTGATTCCTATTGCCTTTCGTGAGCTACTAGAGGAAAAAGTGTGGATTGCAATTAGCGAGTTAAGTTTATTTTTCCGAGACTTGACTGCTAGGAACCTTAATATGGCGCAAATCAAGTTGTTGCACTCTAACATTCCCAAAATATTATGCAAGTTGGAGCAAATTTTCCCACCGAGTTTTTTTGACTCAATGGAGCATCTTCCCGTACACTTGGCATACGAGGCACATGTCGCCGGACCAGTACAGTTCCGGTGGATGTATCCATTCGAACGGTAATTTTTTTACTGTATGAAATACGTAACATCTTAGCTATGTTATATTGGTAATTGCTACCTAATTTGTAGACATAATGTCCCAATGTTTCTTCTCATCATATAGGTATCTCAAGCATTTGAAAAATAATGTTAGAAATAAGGCGAAAGTTGAAGGGTCGATATGTAATGCTTACTTAGTTGAAGAATCAACTTCTTTTTGTTCCTTCTACTTCGAGGATCATATTAGTACTGTGCACGAAAGAATCCAACGAAATGATGCTGGTGGAGTAGGGCCGAGTGTTGGTAACAATGGGGCATTCTAGATTTTCCTTCATCCGGGGCAAGCGCTAGGCAAAGCAAGGAAACGGTTCCTCACGTCGGAGGAGTATGTTGCAGCTCATCAATATGTGTTACTAAATTGCCCTAAGTCGTTAGTTCATAAGGTATTAACAATCAGTGTCGTTTTAGATTGACATGTTTTCTATGCAGTGTATAATCTCATATCATTTGTCGTAGCATTTTCAAGTCAATCGTTCGTTTTGAAGAACCGAACATCACCGATGAAGCTATTGAGATCAAACTGGAGCAACAATTTGCAGACTGGTTCTTGCGGTATGTACGTAATTGTTTATATATGCATACGTCCCTTTACCTTTCTTGGTTGATTATAATATTGTAAATTTGCGTCTATTAGGCTGAACAAAACGATGTGCCAGAGGCGATTCGTCGAATTTCTCAAGGACCAATGCGTTCGTGTACGAGTTATCCTGGATACATCATTAATGGATATAAGTTTGACACACTTTCATATGGTACGAACAAAACAACCCAAAACAGCGGTGTATGCGTCAAAGGTGGGAACGATACTGATTATTATGGTGTACTCCGAGACGTTATTCGAATTGATTACCATGATGGGTCGCTTCGAACAATGTTGTTTAAGTGTGATTGGTTTGATCCTACACAAAATGGTACACGAATTCTTCGTAAGCTGGGGTTGGTAGAAGTTCATAAAAACCGTCGCTTCAATAGGTACGAGCCTTTCATTTTGGCAATGCAAGCACATCAAGTTTATTATCTTCCTTACCCTTCTATCGGAAGAGGGTTACGAAGTGATTGGTTAGCTATATGCAAACTTCAACCAAAGTTCGTAGATGAAAGTAATGTGATTAGTTCAGAAATGACAACCTCGGACAATGCATTTCAAGCGGATCAAAATGAGAATACGAACATCGTGGAAGTAGATGTTCATCCTTTTGCATCGGCAGCTATTAATCAGACAAGTGAAATTGTGTCTGACAACGATGAATTTGAGACTAATGCGGACGATGAAGAAGAAGATGAGTTCACATCGTCATCAGACATTGGTAGCGAAAATGAGTTTGAGTGATTGGTGTGAGTCTTTAGTCCAATAGATCTATCTACTTTCTTGAAATATGATGTTCACGTTATATAAAATGTATCTCTTTAAATGTTTATATTATGACTCAACTGAATTATTTGTTTATGCAATAGATATATATACCATTTATATGGCGAGACGTAGGGGGCGTGGTAATCCAGAGGATGAGGACGTGGAGGACATCAATAGACATCCAGAGGAGACTAGCACCACTGGACGAGGCACCCTATCGCACCAGGCTACACCTACCCATCCGGATGGTCGTTACTCGTTACATTATACCCACGGATGGTCACAGGTGACTCGTCCATACCCAACTTATGCCCCCGGACCATCGTCATCACATTATACCTCCTCATCGCCTCCCGCTCATCCATATCCATATCCACATGGCACACCATCTCCTCCGGTTCATACCCTCCCACCTCAGCTTGGTTTCATTCCATCCTCATCCCATCACTCTACACCATCACCTCCAGCAGATGTATACCCACATGACCATAGTATCAGGCTGTCTTCATCACATCACGCCACACCATCACCTTTCGGTCATCCCGCACATTCTCCTGGAGTTGGCGACGAGCACACTTCTACATCTCGTCGGCCCCCAGCACCACATCGTCATTCATTCGCGAGGTCATCCAGTAGCAGGTTGCGGTCATCGATACCACAACCGCTTGAGGAGATCCCGATTTTTCGGACCTCAAACGACCCTGCGGATGGCGAAAACCCTCTTATTTATCTCAATTCTGAGCAAGGCTTGTACGTTAGTCTCCACAACATATCTACATCCAATATATAGAAATAGATGAATTTTTCCTATACTAACTTAAATGACGAAATGATAGGTTACACCCTTCTTCCGTGGCGGCAAAGAAGATGAGTTTAGTTTTTAAGAGCGGATATTTGAAAGAAGGATGGAAATGGGAATATGTCCCACAAGCCCAACGAGATATATACTGGCTGCGTTGGAAGGTCAGTAACTTCACCTCAACCTTTTGGTCTTCAATAGCGATGGAACAAGTATATGAGCATATAAATTATGATGTCTTCATAATACTTCATCTGTAGGTGTTCTTCACTTGGGACTTGCCAATGTCTTTTGCGATATATGATGCTTGGTGTCGGAGGGCAGCCATCCGATACACGGGCAATATATATCTCATAGCGAAGAAAAGAATAACACCCGTGTACTTAACAGAAGAGGTGTTCGACCATTACAAGCGAATGCGAGCAACAGATGAAGTATTCAAGAAAAAATCTGAGCAGATAAGCAGCAATAGAAAGTCCAAGGTGAGAGGGCCGGGCACTGGTATTTCGCAGCATAACGCTGGAAGTATATCCGCTAGACAGCATGCTGATACGTTGGTACGTATATATATAGAAATAGTATATTTTTGCGTGAACCGATATAACTATTAATCTTGTAACAATGTTGTAGGAGAAGAAGCTTCAACGTCGTCCCACATGGAAGGAAATGTTTCGACACCTCCACACCCATGGTCATGACAGACAATCATTCGTAGATCAGAGATCCGCGAAGATTGATGTAAGTAATATGAATGCATATATGTAACTAGTTCAAGACAGCACATGTAGCCCATCAATTTTAAAGAAACCAATAGAGTTAACTAAAATATCATACTTTTTTATGCAGGCTGAACTCACTCGGAGATTAGAGGAGATTTCCACCCAGACCCCCGACACATCGATTGACGAGGATGCCGTTTATCTTGAGGTGGTGCCAGAGGTCAAGGGACGTGTATACGGCTTAGGATCCCAAGGTTATCATCGCAGCATATCTTCAGGGGGAGCAAGCTCATCTCAAGGACCGGCGTACGGATTGCATGAGTTGGAAGAGCTCCAGTGGGACCACCAAAGGTTGCAAGAAACATTGCTGAAGGAGCGAATGGAAATACAAGAACAAATGCAGAGAGACAAGATGGAAGGCCAGGAAGAAACTCGAGAGATGCAGGACCGGTTAGCACGTATGGAGACATTGTTGATGCAGCACCTTGGCATTAGGCCCCACGTGCCTCCGACACCGCAAACTCCACCATCACAAGGAACAGAGCGTTCTGGACCTCAGAGTGATGACCACCCTGGTCATTTGACGACTGAGATAACACCTTCTCAATCTGGGCACCCGCATGATCACCGATCTGGGCATTTGATCTCTCCACATAGAAGGATGTCTGAGGATCAACGTCATCTTTTGGATGATCATGATGAGTTTATGGAGCAACTTATGCCGCCTCCGCGACCACCGCCACGACAAGAGTGATTGTATGTCCTATCTTGTTCAATGGTAAACTGTTATTATCGAGTAATGTATATCTAAACATTTTTTCCCTTCTAATGTAGGCGATGTGATTACTTCATTTTGCAGGTACGTGCAACGGTCACGTTTGATATGTGTGTTGCATAAGGAGGCAAACTTACCTCACCATTTGGGTTGCAAGTTTCAGATAATCCTTTGGTATGTGCATTACATACATAGTTTAATATTCGCATTATTGTTTAATATTGTAAGATTAGTTTGTTATATATGTTTTCCATAAACTATTGTACGTACCTTAAAGAAATGTGCATGACATAAATAGTTTAATATTGGCATCGAGAAGCACAAAGAATATGCCAAAGCCCAATGCACCCTACAATCTGCTAGCTCTCCCCGCAACTAATATTTTAGGTGTGGCATTGACTCCAAACCGCTAATTAGAAAAGGGCCTACAACTCCCAAATCATGATAAGTATGAGAAAAGGTTTACTAATTTTTTATTTTCGTTTTATTTTTTTTTATTTTTTTTTGTCAATGTGCCATTCCAGAATTTCAAAATTCGTGTTTGTTATATGCACACAAAATTATCTAGTATTATATTTTAGGTAGCTAGTCACTATTTTTAATGTTTGTATTGGATTAGAAGTAGAAGTTCTAATTATTATAAGATTTCTTTAAATATGTTTTTGTTTAGACGTATATTATATATGTTGATTAAGTTGAAAAATAGAAAATCGAATTATTCTTTTTTTATATTTTGTGTGTGCTGAATTTTGATGAGAATCCAAAAGGGCTTTATTGCAGATTCTCTTCTTGCAGAGTTTTTTTTTTTTTTTAATTCTTCTTCCTATTTTTCATGGTTCAAAAAACCAAGGAGCTGCATTTGTTGAAGATTAGTAAATTGTTTGTAGATTAATCAACACTTCGATCGAAATTGTTCGCAAGTAGTTCCATTATTTAAATTTATCATAGACCTTTGACCATTGCAACTAAAGTCAAAAGCCATTCATATTGAAATTATATTCACATACTGTGATGTTATTGATATATTTATTCTTTACCTAGTGTTTTTCATTCCCTTGCTTAAAATCATTGTAACTTTCTAATATTAAAATTATATTGTTTGTCCTTTTTTTATTTCTATTAAAATATATCATTTGCTTGATTTTAGTTAAGGCTTCTTGTTGTTGTTCTTGTTGTTATTTGATATATTTATTCTTTTTTTATTTCTATTAAACGCTTGGATATTATTATCAAAATAAAATAATTTCTTAATTCTTTATTTTATTACATATAATTTTTTTCATTTGTATTTGAATATTTTGATTTCATTTCGAATATTCTTCAAATTATTTCTTTTCATTTTCAGGATTTTCATGGGACAAGCACTCCTACCCCCATACATTGTATAGTGCATATTTTGTATCGGTGCACAATTGGGTAAGGGTGTGAGATTTACATAGATATATATGTAAATTAATTTGTGTTGCTATCTTAATTTGTGTATTATTTTGTATTTTGTTGGATATTGTTCATCTAGTAGTATATAGTATACTACTAGTTGATTATGAAATGTTAATCTCCACATTTTGTACATATTTTTTGTCAAATTTTGATAATATACAAATAATATTTCGATTTTAGTTTTAATTGCGTGGGAATTTTTTTTTTTTCAAATTTTATCTTTGCAGGGATTTACTATTTATTTTTGCATGATTTACTATTTACAAGTGAACTCGTAATTTATTTAAAAAAATCCATTCCAAATCAAGAACGGACCAAGTCTAGTGTTGTTTTGCCCGATCAACAAAAAAAGCGTCATTCTTGATCTGTCATTGCTTTTGCAACAGATCAAGAATAGACATACGATTTCTTGGCTTGTAGCAAATCAAGAATGATCGTAATGTTCTGTTGATTTGCGATTTGCACGATCAACATAAAGAGATATGTTGCTTGATTTGTCGTGATTTGCAACAGATTAGCAACGAGACAACTTTTTTTGTTGATCAAAAATCAAGCAATAGACACGATCTGTTCTTGATTTGCAACAGATTAGCAACAAACTCCTTTTTTAATCTGCAACGGATTTATTTCTATTCTTGTTCAAAGAACCGATTTCTACCACAATTCGTTTCTTTGAACAACAACAACCAAAATCTGTTGCTAACTTCAATCTGCAACAAAGAGTTTAGCAACACCTCTAATCTGTTGCTGATCTGTTGCGGAGTCCCTTAGCAACAAATCCGTACCAATTCAACAACAGATTAGTTTGTTGTTGTTTGCTTTTTTTCTTGTAGTGATCTTGTTGACCCCGCCGCTAGGATCGGGCACGCTTAAGGTAGGTAAATAGTTAGTTTTATGTGTTATTTGCCTAATTTGCAATGTTTATGCTTAATTATACTAAATCACATCTGTATATTTATATTGTTATTATTCGTGTGAGATAGTATGATGGGTATTCGCCTCGATTAACATGTAAAAGTAGGTACCGGGTAGGCGAATGACAATACACTAGGTTGAAAAATAATGCATACATGATAAATGAATAAAATGTATTAAATAATTAATATAAAACGATGTTTAAATGTTTAATGGCGTGAGTGTACATAAATGATACTTGTTGCAGCTCAAAATCGGGTACTGAACGTTTGGGGGTTTAGTGTATAGGATTGAAGGAGGATAAGATCAAGTGACAAATTCACCCATCTAAGTCACCTTAAATGGACTTTTTGACCTTATCTCAACCATCCAAGTGGTCCTTGGGATCTACACACACATTAGATGATAAAGAGACTGTAAAAGTCCAAAAAATATATCATTTCACCACCTTTTCTCTCTCCTATCTCATTTTGGATGAAACTTTGGTGAATTTCAAGTGAATATCTGGAGGTTTATGTGATGAGAAATCAACAATCAAAGGTGAGATTCACGTTCTCATCGTCGTTCTTTACGTTTCGAGTATGGATTTTCAAGTTTTGACGTGGATTTTGGATATGCGAGTTAGCTCACTAGTTTGGGGATTCTACTTTGATTTTTACGTTGGATGAGAGCAATTATCATGATATTAGATGTTGTGGATGGTGGTGTTAAAATTGTGGAGTATTTTTGGTGTTTTTGCGAGCTTTATTGGGGTTTAGCCAAGTTTTATTGAGGTTTTGATTTGAATTTCGGACGAGTTTTAAAATGGTTTGAACGTACCTTATGGTAGTGCTGGTGAACTATAAGGGATTGGATTGAGTTTGGGTCGCGAAGTTGGAGCAGAGGTTCTAGAAAAACCCTAGGGAACACCTTGTAGGAAGGGCACCGAGACTCTCGTGGCGCCACCTGCAACGTCATTTCACTTGGAATAAAAAAGCTTTTTCAAATTAGGGTTTCGATTCGGCCAATTGGAGGCCTGTCCCAGGGATCGATACCGGGTATAATATGAATTAATATGATGGATTTGATACTCTAATATGAATTTGAAAAATTTAAAAGTTTAGGAAATTGATAAATTAACGAATATTAGGTACTTGGATTTGATCGATGGGTGTTGGGGCACACATTTGGAGGCGTGGAGATCGCTTTTTGTATTAGTGGAGCGCAGTTTTGAGGTGTGTAGTAACCCAATTGAAATTCTCTCGAGTGTTTATTTATTTATTTATGTATTTGTCTTCTATTCAGTTATTTGATTATTCATTTCTAGTATGGTTTATATGGACGGTTTGGTTGTGTGTGCTCCTACTGGGCCATTCTGTGTGTATGCCCATTATACCATAGCACGTGTCACCCGGGGTCTCGGTGAATAGTTCAGTCCGAGGATCTTTTTGGTGCACGTGTCGATCTGCCGTGGGACAACGACGACCATCAAGAGTACCCGGTGGCTGCTAGAGTTTGACTCGCTAGCAGTGCTCACGGAAGAGTCCGAAGTATGGTGCTAATTTGACTTAAGTTATAGACATACATTTTGAGCTTGTCTATTATGTATTCATGTGATGAGCATAGTTACTTATTTTAGTTTTTTTGCATGTTTATTTAATAACTTTATTCAAATTCCTGTATTTTATTTCTATAAATGCTTATTGAATTTCCTTGAGATTACTCACTCTGGACTCGCCATCTGTTTTGTTGTGATGGCTTGAGTGTAGACCTCGGTACGAGTCGAGGCAACAGGAAGCTTGAGGACTATCTATGATAGACTACGGCCTCTCTCATACGTTTGTATATATTTATATTTACTTTTGGGATACGAGATACATTGTGAGCTACCCATGACTTATATATTGGCTTATTTTGAGGATTTTGGTCATCTTTCTGATTATGATGTTTATATTATGGGGTTTTCCACATTAAGTAAATGCTCCTAAGACTTGAATTTATTTTTTTTACAGTTTGATCAAGTCTATTAAGTCCAATGTGTAGGTTAATGGCACGTGGGACATAGTAGGCCTGACGTGGCAGAGTTGTGGGCCTGCGTTGGCACCTGTGGCGGGCCTCGAAATATGGGGTCGTTACACAAAATCAGCTGAATGCATATTTTCTCATATTGAAGAGGAAACAGAAGAGCATCTTTTTTTCAATTGTTATTACACTAACCCGATTTGGTTTAAGATCCTATATATGACATGGCCTCATGATCGTTCCATATTCCCAGCTAGTAGAGAAATTGAATGGATTTCTCGCAAGTTCAAGGGAGATTCATTTGTTTCCTACATTGGCAAGATTGCTTTCTATGCTATAGTTCACCAAATCTGGATAAAAAGAAATCGGCGAACCTTTCAAAACAAAAGGAATAAGGTGAACCGTATAATTAAAGAAATTTTAGAGACCATCAAAATTAAAATTATTGGAAAGCATTTGGCTCATTTTGACTCTATTATCAATAGATTTTTAAGTTCCAAGTGGAGTCATAGTACTAGACCTGTCAGGGAGACTTTGTGTTTTGGCAGCTTCCCCCAAGTCGGACAATCAAGTTAAACACTGATGGTGCATCGTTCCAAAGGAAAATCTACTATGGTGGAGTAGCTAGAAACCATGAAAGACAACCAATTTCGATTTTTGCAAAGGTAGGGATGCAGATGGGGTAGGTTTGGGGCTAGGAATGCAATCCCCATCCTCATCCACACTTTATAGCGGAGCGTGGATTCCTCGCTTTAAAATTCCTACTGAAGAATTTTTGACCCTCATTCCCCACCCGACAGGGATCCCCACCCCGTGGGGATTCCCCACCCTATCATTGTTTTACATAATATCTAAAAAAATAGAGATAAAATACATTATAGATTCGAAATTAAAAATCATTAAAAGCTTTTTCTTCGCAATTATATGTCAATTTCCAAACGTTATGTGAAACATTCACCATACAAAAAAGAAAAATATAAGATTTAATGATTTTGATGCAATTCATACATAATATATTCATGATCCCCGTGGGGAATCCCCATGGGGATTCCCCATGGTGGGGAGGGATAATACCGCCCCGCCCCCGATGGTGGGGATGAAATTGCACTTGTCCCCAGCCTTATAGGGGCTAGTTGGCGGGGAATCTCTACCCCATCGGGGTGGATCCCAGTGGGGAATAGAGACTCCCCGCCCTACCTACATCTCTATGCCAGGGGAAAAGTGGGCGATCTACCCTTGAGGTAGAATTTCATGGAATCCGAATGGGTTTAAACCATTTCATTGAAAATGGGATTCGATGTGTTGTTCTCTATTGTGATGCAAAGTTGCTTGTTGATACTCTATTAGGCTCTAGTTCTTATCGTTGGCAGGTTTGGCCTCTCCTTATTGAAATGAGTTCTCTTATAAAATATTTTAATGATTTTACTGTTCAACATTGCTGGTAAGAGACCAACAAAGTTACATAATTTATGGCTTCGAAAATGAGAGTGAATGGGGAGAAAAAATGGAATGTCCATCTGTTTTGGCTTGAGATCCTTTCACTCATAAATGAAGATGCAACTATTTTTGTAAGAAGACATTAATTCTGTCTGTTTTTTGTAAATCCTTCTTAATTTTTCTTGTACACATACTTGTATCATCCTTTGCTGATATATATATATATTATCCATTTTCCTACAAAAAAAAGGTAAGGTTGGACATCTCGTGAACCAAAAACTACCAAGAACTTGAATTCTTCCTAAAATATAAACTTAAATTGAGTATTTCTTATCCCTGGAAACCAAGATGAGGTCAAATAGTACTACGTCTAGTAGGTGTCAACCCTGACTCTATCACCTATGCGTTCAGGAGTGCAAGCTACCATGATAACTAAAATTTAGTAGTCCATGTATAATATAACTGTAGTTAAAATAAACTCATACCCTCGACACGGTCGTACGTCATTGTTGGTTATTGCTCCGCCACTACATGGACTCTCTCTATGACTTGTGGATTAATATTGCCATGCTGGACATGATATAACTCTGGACATTTATTTTTAAAGTGTCCTTGCTGGCCACACTCGAAACACACTCTCTGTCATCGAGAACCAATGTCACTACTCCTACCTGCACTCTCCGTATATTGCTCCTGCTGAACTGGACACACGACCCTATTTTTCAAATCTCGCCATCAATTCATCTTCCTCTTCTTATCCTGCCATGACATCTGCTCGAACTTTTGCTCGATCTATGTTTCAACTGATTGTAATGCACCATCCTTGGGGTGCATGATGAGATATGCCTTTCTCGTCAAGCTACGCTCATAAGCAATATCTAATGCATCAGGTTCAGTCATGACTATTGTGCCTATGATGGCATGAACCAATCCTTCACAAAAGAAATGAACTAGATCTCTATTTGTGTCTACCACTTCACTAGCAAACTGTAGTAACTGCTCGTACCCCATATACTACATAACATTCTCTCCCAACCTTTGTCGAATGTACATGAACTCTAACCTCATAAAAACCATGGCAGAAGGCGGATAATATTTTTTAAAAAAAAATTCTTGAAGTCTAACCAAGTTTGAGGCTCACCCTATATGGCTATCAGATTAGTCCACCAAGTATCTGCGTCGCTACGAAATGAGAATTCTACAAACCTAGGCTTCTTGCCATCTTCAATTCTCAAGAACCTTTGAATCTTCTTGTGAATCTTGATGAACTTCTCTGTCTCTACCACATTTGAGTCTCCACTAAATCTCTGGGGTCTATACCTCCCGTACTCCCTAGTCAACTTAGCCTCTTAAGTCAACTGAAAGTTTGCATTTATTAGAGCTAGTGCCACTGCTACTATGGGCATGGGTACAATCGCGACAACTGGTGCAACGGTACAGTGGAAGCCATGGGCGTAGTATAAGGCGTAGGCGTGCTCGGATCCAGTGTAGGAGTGGTTGTATGTATAGATAGAGACGACAAGTGTCCTATGAGTATAGTCAATATCTCAACTAGTTGTCGATCCTGCAACTCAATCCTCTGCGATAAGGCCCAAAACTCTCCCACGTTAATAGAGCAGGGCCCCGCCCGACACTAGACTTACGTGAACCCCCCCCCCCCCCCGAATTAACTCTTATGAGGTCAACGCAAATCTAGTCAGCCTTCTTTCCTATTTTTATTAGTTATTCAATAATTTTAAATTGAGTTATTAGTTTTGTAAGTTTTAAAATTTAAAGCAACATAATTTAACTAGTAATTTAAATAACTCATAAATACATCAATTCAGGATAACCTATGAGGCGAAAACCTTTTAAACTCGATCTCATATATATAATGGCTAAAGAGTGCGAAAAGATATTATACATGTATCACAAAACATCACTTAACCTATTAACGAGTTTTAAAACAAGTATTACATATACATACATCAAAATATCAAAAGGAAACCTACGTAGTAACAAAGAGAGAGTGGCTCAGAGGGAAGCTCAAAAGATGTCACCGATCACTTGCCATTTACCTTTGTTACTCAAAGGACCTGCGATTGTCACCAGAATGGAGACAAATCCAGTTAGTAAATTCAGAGGAGTCTCAACAGTACTTTAGATATCAATAAAGCATAGTCAATAAATCATGCGGATAATGAAATAAAATAGGGAAAAAGTAAGTGCATGATAGACAGACTAAATAAATAAACGAAGAGAAACGAGTGACATAATAAAAAATAGATGTCTATGTGGTCTTTACACTCTTCAAACTATGACTTCGCGGCCTCTTCCAGAAATAACTTGAAGTAAATTCCAACTAGTCTCGAACCGCGGGACCACAACCACTTCTAAGAATGGCATGATAATAATTCTCAAACTGTGGGTTTATGACCACTTCCAAGAAATACTTGAGAGTCAAACTGTGGGCACTAGGCCACTTCCGAGAACAGCTTGACCTTACACTCCCAACAACATATTACGTAACCCGACCACACAGACTTTAGGTTACCCGACAATATGAATAGATTCAAAGAAAGGTAATTACATTAAAAAAAAACTCAATAAGGAAACAAAATCAAATGAGAAAAAAACTATTATTGATGCCCCTTTAGTTACCTCAAATGCGACAAAACCGACGAACAACGGTTCCCACGTGCCTCAAAATGTGCACTCGATTCTCAATCGGTGATGCTTAGGTCCATGTACTCAATTTCATGTTTTATACATGTTAGAATGCATTTGAATCAAAATCTCATTCTTTTTTTTTGGATTATTGCCACATTGATCGCATCTTAAGTCGGACCACATTGATCAAGTCTTGGCTTGACCAATTTTCTCAAACTTGATTTATATTCCCCTTTTCCTAATCTAATTGATTATTATTTTTTATTATATATAATTTATCTCATTTTTGGCTATTTGTTCAATTAGAGTATTATTTTTTATATTTACATATTATTTATCTATTTTTTTTATTTTTTTTTTTTTTTTTTACCGCGCAGTGATTCAGTGCGGTCGTGCTGGCCATCAGCACCTACATGGTGCTAGTTTGGCCAACACCATTTTAAAGTGCTGGCTCGACCACCCATAAAAGGGTGGCCACCATCGCCACCTCGGTGTTGGTTCAGCCACTTTGTTGACACCCCATCGGCACTTCGCCGACACCTTGATGCCTCATCGAAATCACATAGAAATTAAAAAAATATTAATATAAGTAAATAAAACTAAATCAATAACCAACTCACCTTATGTTTCACTTCTTCTTTTTCTCCTATTTTTTTCTTTGTTTTCCCAACAAAAAAAACACCACACACCCACACCCATCTCTCTCTCTCTCTCTCTCTCTCTCTCTCTCTCTCTCTCTCTCTCTCTCTCTCTCTCTCTCTCCTTTTATCCATTTCCACTTGCCACACTCACTTACTACACTCACTCTACCAACTTTCAGTCCAATGTTCCAAAGCTTGCCACCACTTAAAGTTTTTTTTATTTTCTTTATTAATTTAACATGGGTCAAATTACCCTTTAACTCACTTTATGTCCTAATTCAACTTTAAGCTCTAATATTGACTTAAGTACAATTAATTGAGTGACTTTAATTTAATTTATGGCATATAGTCACATCCATAACTATTATTAAATTATTTTGATTCGGATGCAAATAATAGCATAAATTGCATCTACTTAACAAACTTAGGCCATTTAAATTAAATTAAGGTATTTAAATCTTGACTTTAGCTAATTCATTGTATTCGCTTAAGTGTCTACAAAATTAGCAACCTGCCCAATGAACATGCACGCACTTATCTCGAGGTAAAATTCACCCGCACAATCTAGAATAAAATATAAAAATTATGTACACGAGTGTATATAGATAATACGCGTAATTATCCGCAAGTAAAATACTTGGGTCATTACTGGTTTATAACCTAATTTGAAGTACATAAATGGTTTTGGAAGTGGTTTCACTTCATTACGACTTGACATATGAATTTAAATATTTAAATAGTGTTATGACTCTTAAATAATGATTTTTATGCTTAATAGGAAACATGGAAGTACGTGAAAGTTAGGATTTGAATGTGATGCTTCATCACCAACTTTGAGTTGGTTTTGTTGTAAGTAATCCTTATAATAGTCTCTACTATTTATTGATTCATATTTGTACTTGAATTTATGTTTAGTCTGCATTGCATTTCACATCATTCTTGGTCATGCATTCATGGCATACGGGTCACATTGTCATGTTCGGTCTCGATCAGGTATCCTGCCTAGGTAAAAAAAACTAGGTGCGAGTAAAACTAGTTGAGACTAAGGATCCCGTCTAGGTGAAAAGACTAGATGTGATTAAATTTGTACGCGGGCATTGTTGATTCTAGACCGCATGCATTGGACTTTCATTAAAGTTATTTTAGGTTCATTCTTATGCCGACCAACCTATTTGTGAGCCTTAAATAATAATGAAAGGGTTTCACCTTGTTATATATATTTCTTTTTATTTGAAAATGTTGGGTTTCGAAGATCAAATGCAGTGGAAGTTTTTAAAACCTTTTTGAATATCCCCGAACCAAGATTATATTAATTCCATTAAACTAATGTACCGTGAAAGAAAAACCATACCTTAACAAGAACAACTCTGCGTCTGCCTTGTTTCATGTTGATTGATTCCTTCATGACACTGCCAAAGACGAACGTCCTCTATCAGAGATCCACACGCAAATGGACGATCACGAGCTGGAGTGCTAGCGCCCAAAATTCTAGGGCTAAGAATCTCATAAAAACTCTTTAAAAATATCTCTACCACAACTGTGACCCTAATGTCTTATTTATCGTACAATAGATTGAGTTGTAAAAGAACTCTATCTCCTAGTCACACTCTAAATAGAGTCTTAGATCCAACTCTAAAAGGGATAAATTCATAGATAATCTACAATTGCTAATCCAATAAGAGTTGTAATTTATCTAAAACTCAAATAAGAATTAAAGTCATACTATAATTCAAATTAGAGTCCTATTTAAAATAAGATTTAACAAGAGACAAGAATTTCTAATCACACTAGAAATGTAGGAGGATTTTGAATCTTTGTCAAACTAGGACACTTAATGAGAATGTTGAAAATGAATTTTATAAAATAAAATTCGTCAATCTAGACAATATTAAATTGCGCAAATTTGTTCTTTGTGTGCAGCCCAATAGGTTCAGACAACGTTGGCAATGAACCAAAATTCTTTTTGGCACACAAATCATAAGTAGATTATAGCAAGACACTATGACTACCTATGTTACACGAAGATTAAAAAACCGATACAATCTAATAGACAATGTATATTATATCCCTTTGTCACACGATATTTTTCGATTGAACATAAGACATGGAATATCACTCTTATAGTTGAATCTGCCAATCTTGATCTCCGAGTAGACTGAAATTTTTAAGTGACATTGATCCAATCAATTAATTAGACATGACCATTTATCATTCAAACATATCGAGGGGCCTAATAGATATCTCTCTCTAAAAGAAAAGGACAAATCCCATCTTGATCACACAACTTCCACACATTAGTCGAATAATAACCAATCACAATCTTTATAATCATTTAGTTAAAGACGACATTTAATTGTGTCAAATCATTGTGTTCCTAATGTTGGAGTCTCTGTGAACTCAAGTCAAAGGAGTAAATAATATAACTCTCATGAGAATCACTTATGGCATTGACCATGTAATGTTCTCAAAGCATGTCAGTCCGGTATCTATTGGGAGCATCTATTCCTAATAGATACCCATGATCTTGATTCGTATCCATATACGCATAATCATCATATGACTATCAATAAAGACTCATACTAGTTTTAATTTATTATTGTTCCCACAATAATAATTGACTAGGGATGTTTAGAATAATACAATAATTATTCATGGATACTATTATAAAAGAAACATGCATCTACTTATAATAGTTTAACAACATTTACAGAATTGGCCTAGGGTACATACCCCAACAAGAAATACAATTACATATCTCTACGTATTCGAACTAACATTTGCAGGAGTACAGAGCAGTATAGGAGTTTACTTACCAGACATCTTCTTCTTGTTTTTGATGATGTTAGGTTCTTTATGAAAACCAGAAAGAATGGATATAACTCGAAGATCTTGGTGAATGTTTTCAATTTTAAATATTTAATTCTCGTTGTAATCGTGTTATATATTATTGTTTTGAGTTTCGGGGTTAGCGTAGGTCATGAAATACCCTTGAATAGGTTATGTGACTCCACTAAATTAGTTTAAAGTAAGTTATGATATTTATATTCCAATTTTGTCTTATTTAGAATTGCAAAGTTGTAACTAATGCATCGTAGACTATAAGTTAATTTAAAAGTTTGAACTTGATATATATTGTGAAGTGTGGGGAGTTGTGACTTCTTTTAGGCCTCTCCCTAATTTTGATGTTTATTAGGTGAAAGTTTTCTGGCAGACCATTTTTAGGGGAGGTGCTGCTGAGTTTTTTACAAAATATGGAGAATGATCCGTATGATTTCCTGATTTGCTCCAATTAAACAAATCATGAATTGAATTTCATTAAAGATATAAAATTTAGTTTTTGAGTCTTATTAAGGATTAAAATAAAATTATTTTGAGGCAAAGTTAATTTAATAGATTAGGTGCCTAATTAGCGTAATTAGGCTAAGTCGGGACTTAGTGAGACAGGCTTTAACACTTCAATAGGTTTTATACTAAAGTTGCTAAACCTAAGTTTTTTGACGAAAATTGTGATTTTACTTTGATTCTAATTAAATAGATTTGTATCCGTGGATTTTTGATGTTTTTTGGTGATTATCGATGGTTTAAAAACCAAAGGGATCGACATTTGTGGTTTTGAAACGAATCGATGAAAATGAGTTTTGAGAAGCTAACGGTCGAAGCTAACAATTCCTCGGCGATTTGAGTTTCGGACTAAAAACGTTGATGCAGTCGCAGAGGCATTTTGGGGTTTATAGGCTAGTGACTAGTAATGTTATAGCGTTATGCACACAAATGTGAAGACGTTGGCCATGACGCTAAAAGCTCTTATCAGCGACTCCTTAGCATTGCCACATTCGAACATATGACGTCGAGGGAATAGCTGACCACCATGAGGTAATTTATGGGTTATGTTCAACAATTTTAGCAGCATTGTGACCATATAAATGATAGCGACCGCAAGTTTATGGCAAACGTTAAATTAATAGTAGCACCAACTCGTGTTGTTGTAGGAAATATCGTATCCACATGGACGGTTATGTGCTAATATTTAGTTTAATTAAGAAACAGAGTTAGGCACTTAAGAGTTGGGTTTTGTAAAAACAAATTATTAATTAATTTAAACTAACTAATTGCAAGTAATTAAAATATGTCTTAAGCTATAGAGAAAATATCTTAGGAAATCTAATTCACCTAAATTGTATCCTTCGAATCCAATTTAATGATAAAGTCTCCTAATTCATACAATGATAGGCGAGTTTCCAACAACTCACTCCATCCCAAGTCTCGGTTATGGAGATTCTAACATCTCACTCGGACTCCGTCGGTGGGCTTGAATAGCGTAAGTGAGATACCGTATCAAAAACCAAATTTAATTGCGTCCCTAGTCAATAACCATCGGTCGATGCGTCATATGTTCTAAGGTTGTGTTTCCCTTAATCCGGGTTTAAAAGTCCAAATGGTCATAGTGATTCTCAAACCATTGAATCTACACCTACTTAATCAAGGTAAGTATAGCATAGCACACAAGAACACAAAAATCAAAATATTGAATTGAAATAACAAATATAATCACATTAAAATCAAAATAATCCAATTTAGGATCCAAAAATCTCTTGAATAAAAGAGATTACCCCATAAGTGGGTTCAATTCAACACAATTCATGATAAGAAAGCAAGAAAACATGAAATCAAACCTACAATGAATATAGAATTCAAGATTTTTATCACTATTCTTCAATCTTCGCACGTTCTTATTGGTTCTTCAAAGCAAAATATCATTATCCTTATATCTCTCAACTATATATATAGAGAGAGGTATTTTGGTCCAACTAAAATACGTTTAAAGCCCTAAAAATAGGCAAATCACGAATTTACTGGCTTTGGCACTGTTGCGGCTCTGTGGCGCCCACACAACGCCAATGATATGTATAAAAACTCGACCTGGCACTATGGTGGCGCCGTGGCACCCATGCAGCGCTAGGATGTTTTTACACTCCTTGGACTTGGCACTGTGGCGGTGCTATGGCGCCCATGCAGCGCCAAGTCCAACAGCTTCACTTTTGTTCTTCATTTCTTCATGTTACCCGCTTGCCATCTAGTCTCGTTATCCCTTGAACCAAATACACCTAAAAATACACTAAATAAGCTTTAAATCATCAATTACTTTATTAAATAATCAACTAAATCCTACTTAACACATTCAAAATTATGTTTCTCATCACACCCCTAAACTTAAGATTTTCCTAGTCTATATGAAAGAATTACACAACAAGAGATGCAATTAACTTCAAATCAACAAAATAAACATCAAAAGCATCATCCATAATTGGAAAACATTAAGTATGCAAACACAATTTATTTTCATATTTTATAATTCTCATTTCTCAACTTACCTTAGTGGCGTCTTCTAATCTCAGATTCAAACCATATATTGACTCAACCTAAAGATTTTCAATTGCCCACGAACCTAGCCTTTCAACCTAAACTTCACAAGATCTCACTTTCAACAACCTAAGTGCAGTTCTAAAACTCAAGCTGCCACTACTCAAGAGAGTTCACCTAAAGGATTTGAAACCTAAAAAATTCTTCATTTAAAGCATCAACTTCCATGAGATTCCATAAGCTTATTTTCGCTCCACTCTCCACTATCATCAAACTTAAAAGGACAAGAATCCTTAGATCTTTGATAGGTTATAATGGGGCCATGGCTTGGTGTATCGAAAATTGGATTTTTAAGCTCAAACAAAGTTATATAGAATACACAAACCATTTCCTTACATACATAGAGCTCTCAACAAGAATAAACTCTCAAAAAAACAAATCACTAACATTTACTTAGGAGTTCACTCATAACTCTTCTTTCTCATCACACCACTCCATATTTTTCTTTTTATTCAAACTTTATTTGGTGGGTTGATTCACTCTTTTTCAATCTTGACATTCCCCTTTTTTCAGGTGGATTTCATATTTCTCTCAAACTTTACAAGCTCTTTCCATCATAGATATGGTTTGCACATCAATCTAACTTTTAGGTAGGCTAAGGCTTTTTAGCACGGGACACTAGTAGGTGCCAAAAATTTCAGGTTAAACAAGGATCAACGGGGTAACTAGCAATTTAATGTGTAGGAGTGAAGTATAGGTTATTGTATAAAACATTCAAACATGGCCTAGCTCCTTTCCTTAATCCCTTAAGTTCAAAATTTATTGCCTCAAGTGGCTCTAGAATAAGATTTAGAATCCCCGGATCCTCATTAAAGCTTGCATACTTTAAGTTTATCCCCCTTTTGCATTGGCATAAGTCCTTCCCTACACAGAAATCTCCGGAGAAACCCCAATCTAGCCAAGCTAAAAACTTAGGTATGTACCCTTTACTCATCGTCAGGTATATTGTCTCATTGGTTTGACCAATAGTATATCATAGATTATCAGCCATATAAGGAAAGAATATTAAAATAATATCTCGAAGTTACATGTACATACTTGTAGAATAAACATGAAACACCCCCAAACTTAAGATGTTCAATGCCCTCAATGAACTCTAAATACTCCCAAAATGAACCATGAGAGTGAGCATTCATGAAAAAGGACACACTAACAAAAGCTAATAGTTTTTTTAGAAAAAATAGCAAAAAGTAGAAAAATAAAACAAAAACAAACGAGATAGGATGTGAAAACAAAAACTCCACTGATTAAAAGAGTAGTGCATCAATGAAGGATGAGATCAATCCTCAGATAAAGATGGAAAATTGTCCCTCGCACTGTGTTCGCCAGCTTCATCAAAGTAAATAGCTGAAGGTGGAAGCGGGTAATTACAATCAGTGGGGTGGCGAAACATGTGTAGTTGGTAACGTATCGTCCCTTCCAAATGCATAACAGTTGTCCGCAGAAATGAATGTTGTTGTTGATGCATAAGACATGGATCACATTGCATTTCCTCTTATATGTGAAAATAACAATCCTCTGGAGTATGATGTTGTTGTTGGTGGTCATGGGGAATCAATGCCAATGGTTGAAGGTCGTCTCCGCCTTGTTTAGTATGTGGTGCTTCAAATTGTGCTGCTGGTGATGGTGTTTGCCCGCGCGAACGTTGTTGCGGTTGACTTAAAGGTCTAGGCTATTGCTATTGAGGGTCATCATCTGAATCAACGTAACCCAGAGGTGACCCACATTGTCGTAATGCAAAATCGGATATGGGGTTCAACCTTAATGTGTACTCATTACTGTGAAAATGGACAGTCTGATGCTTGCACAAGCAAGTTATAATCCAAGGATGATACAACACCTTTAAAGGTGGACCACGAAGAAAACTTATCAAAGAACGGGAGATGACCTCACCGAAGTAGACATCATCACCAGCTAAGATATACGCTAATAGAGTAGTGCGCTCTAGTGTGATCTTGCTAGTATTCCCCGTCGGCATTAAGGTAGAACAAATAAAGTAGAGCCGACCTCCAGTGGACCACCTAAGATTTTCAGTAGCCAATTATTGATCATGAAGTCCGTCCTTAGTCTTTTTCCATACAGCGCACCCCGGAACACAAATAATATCAGCTATTTGTTGATGAGTGTAATCTTTAGGGGACCATGGAAAGTAATATTTTGTCGAGTCCCGTGTTAAACCCAGAGCTCAGTTACATATTTACTAGTAATACTGACGTCGACGCCCCTCACCCATACCTTCTGGTTAAGACATGTGTGGTATCCAATTGCATAAATTCCATAATGAGTTCACTAGATATCACGACTTTATCAATGTTTCGCCCAATAGCAGCAGTATGCCAACTATGATGTTCCACAATGTCCAAAATATGCTTTTTGTATTTATTGGACATTTTAAATATATGCTCAGGTTTTATTGCTAAGGAGGTGTACTTTTTGTAACGAGCCTCCGCCCCTTTCTCATGGTAATACTCAATGGTGGTGTCATCAAAGTTAGAGTCAGAAGCAGAAGCAACCACCAGACGATGAGAGTGTGGGGGTTGGACAGTTGGGAGTTTAGGCCGAGATGCACGTGAGATACTCATCCTGAAAATAAAATAAAATCAATAAGTCCAACTATGATTGTGATAGAAAAACACATTATGCTTGTTAACGACATGCACATAAAGTAGGATACGCAAATATCAAATAGAGTACAACGACCCCCCAAACTTAAGTGAAAATGCATGGTGCAAAGTCGTAATAAACAAAGTTTTTAATTCATGGACATACTACTCATGCACATACCCATGCAAAATGACTAGTGGTGAAAAACTATTTAACAAACACCAATATGATCATGAAAAAGGAACACACAACCATATGAATGAACAATATGTCAACTAGGAAACCAATAAATCTAAACACAATGGGCATACCCACACAAGGATATAAAATGCCAAGGAGAAAATGGATTGATCGATAAAAACTCATTAAGGCATTTATTCAAACACCTTGAACGCAAGGGAAAAACACAACTAAAAATCTCAAATTAGTGCATATAATCAATTCCAACACAAAGACACATGGTAATCCAACTAAACTTCAATAAATCATGTAACAAATAAATCAAAAGAAATTGTAAAAATAGTTGGAATGCTTACCTTGTAGAGGTTGGAACAACAACTCAAAAACACCCACAATGGAAGACCAAAAAGAGTAGAAATCAAATAGATCTAATGTCCACCTATTAGTGTGGGTTGATTTGAAGAAGTGTAGGAGAGATTAGTGATGGCGGAGAGAGGTTAAGTGTATGGGGAAGAAGGTAGGGTCGGCTAGGAGAGGGGTTGTGATGTGGGAGAGGAGAGAAAAAGGCAAAATCCTTTATAAGGGTATTGGGCGCTGGGCATGGCGCCATGGCGCCAATCCAGCGCCCAGTTAGCCGAATGTCACTGAATTATTTTTTTGAAAGAATAAATATACATATAAGGGCGCTGAGCTAGCGCTGTGGTGCCAGCACAGTGCCACTTCCAAGAACCTAAAAATTTGGAGCGTTGAACCGGTGCTGTGGTGCCAAGCTCAGCGCCAAGGTCAGGAGACACTATTTCGACAAAATCAAACAATTTTAGCCTCCAACTGATGCATAAATCTCATGAATCATTACAGAATCACACAAACACCAATTAACAATTGTTTGAAACACAATTCAATAATAAAAAAAGATTAAACTAAATAATGAATTGAATTTAATGCAGGAGTTAACGGCGATGCGCTCAACCACTCCCTTTATTGGTTGTTTCAAAATCGTTCACTTCGATGAAAAATCACTCGACAAATGGAAAACAATTGAAATCATGTAAATTCACTAAATTAGTCATGCAAACAAGTCCAATCGTTTGGTAGCTAAAATTTCAAAAAATAAAAATAAAAATAAAAATAAATAGCTCTAGGGTGCCTCCTAGTAGCGTTAAACTTTACGTCGTTAGCTAAACGCCTATCACATGAGCATGATTGGCCGGTACCGATAAACTCACTTTGTCGTATGTTCGCATCGTAATAAATCTTCCCTCATTGAGCATTGACTTTAAATATCTTCCCATCATCACTCCGAAGGTCCACCACTCCATATGGCCAAGTTTACACGACCTTGTACGGTCCATACCACCATGGTTTCAACTTACCCGGAAATAGCTTGAGCCACGAATTGCAAAGTAATACCAATTGTACCGGCTCGAAAGCTCTGTGCTCAATCATTTGATCATGCCACCTTGTCGTTCGCTCTTTATACAACTTGGCATTCTCATATATGTGGAAACGAGGTTCATCTAACTCCATCAATTCAAGTAATCGTGCATCGTCGGTGGCTTTGATATCAAAATTTAACTTTTTCGATGCCCAATACGCCTTCTGATCCTTCTCAACTGGTAGATGACATGCATTCCCACAAACTAATCTATACGGAGACGTCCCAATTGGCATTTTGAATGCCATTCGATATGCCCATAGTGGTTCATCAAGGTGTAATGTCCAATTCTTACGACAAGAATTTATGCTCTTTTCCTAAATTTATTTCACCTCCTGATTACTCACTTCGGCTTAGCCATTAGTTTGAAGATGGTAAGCCAATGATGTCTTGCATCACATGCCATACTTGCGGAGCTCTGTATCCAATGCTCTATTGCAAAAGTGTGTCCTTTCATCACTCACCAAAGCTCGAGATGCCCAAATCAACAAAAAATGTTCTTTTTCGAGAAATCAATAACAACTTTTGCATCATTCTTCGTCGTCACCACAGCCTCGACCCACTTCGAAATATAATCAATGGCAACAAGGATGTATTGTTTCCCATGAGACATTGGGAAAGGACCCATAAAATCAATCCCCCTTACATCAAACAATTCTACCACTTGAAAAGTAGTTTGAGGACATTCTTGTCGTCGCGAAATATTTTTGGTCGATTGACATTCGTTGCAAGTCTTCACATAGATGTACGTGTCTTTGAAAAGACTCGGTCAATAGAAACCACTTTAAAGCACCTTTGTCGTTGTACGTTGAACGCCAAAATGACCACCGAACGGAGAAGAGTGGCATCCCTCTAAGAGTCCCATAAACTCATCTTTGGGAACACATCATCGTACCAACCCATCATTGAACTGCCAAAAAAATTAAGGTTCATCCCATAGATAATGCTTCATATCACTCAAAAAATTCTTTTGTGTAGAGGGACTCAAATCATGAGGCAAACCTCGACAAGCCAAGTAGTTAATGAAATATGCAAATTATGGCACATCTTGTTGAATGTCCACTCCAAAAAGTTGCTCATAAGGAAAAGTGTCGTGGACCGGCTTCTTCGTATTCGTTTCTTGATGCTGTAGACGTGAGAGGTGATTAGCCACCACATTCTCACACCTTTCTTATCATTGATTTCGAGGTATTCTTGCCAAAAGAACCCATCGAATCAACCGCGACTTTGCATGTTCTTGGCAAACAAGTAACGAATTGCCGAGTGATCCATGAGCACTATTACTTTGGAACCCACAATGTACGGTCGGAATTTGTCGCATGCGAACACTACGGCTAACAGTACTTTCTCAGTGGTAGTGTAGTTCGGCTGAACCGGATCTAATGTTTTGCTCGCATTATTAATAGTATGGAAGAGCTTCTATCTCTTTTGACCGAAAACAGCCTTAGAGCGAAATCACTTGCATCGCATATTATTTCAAAATTGGACTCCCAATCGAGGAAAACCATAATTGGTGTCAAAATAAATGTCATTTTCAAAATGCGAAAGGCCTTCACATACTTATCGGTCATTATAAAAGGAACATCTTTTTCAAGCAACCCACGCAAAGGTTTTGTGATTTTCGAGAAATCTAGAATAAAAAGATGGTAGAACCTGGCATGTCCCAAGAAGCTACGAATATCTTTGACAGTTTGAGGCATTGGAAGTTTCTTAATTGCAACTATCTTTGCGCGATCCACCTATAACCCCTTAGATGATATCCGATGACCAAGAACAATCCCTTCACGAACCATAAAGTGGCATTTTTCCCAATTCAACACCAAGTTAGTGTCTTGAAATCATTTCAGCACTAAAGAAAGATTATGCAAACACAAGTCAAAAGATGCCTAAAAAATCAAGAAAATTATGTCTTCCACTATATCTGAGAAAATTGTCATCATACACCATTGAAATGTCGTTGGTGCATTGCAAAGACCAAAAGGCATTCTTTGAAATGCGAAAGTACCATATGGACAAGTGAAAGTAGCCTTCTCCTGATCCTCTGATGCTATAGCAATCTGATTATAACTGGAGTACCCATCAAGGAAATAATAATAATCAAATCCAACTAGTCTATCAAGCATCTGATCAATAAATGGCAATGGGAAATGAACCTTTCGTATGCCTTGTTCAGCTTTTGGTAATCATTGCAAATACGCCATCATGTTACTGTTCTTGTCTGCAATGTCTCTCCTTACTCATTCTCAACTACAGTCATACCCCTTTTCTTAGGGACAACATGCACTGGTAAAACCCATGAACTACCGAAAATGGCATATATGATTCCTACATTTAACCACTTTAAAATTTCTTTCTTCACTACTTCTTTCATTACTGGATTCAAGCGACGCTGAGGTTTCATGGATTGCTTATGCTCTTCCTCCATCAAAGTTTTATGCATATAAATTGATGGGTTAATTCTTTTAATGTCCTTGATAGTCCACCCCAAAACTGATTTATGCTCACGTAGAACACGAATAAGCTTCTCTTCCTCCAACTTGGTCAACAAAGACGATACAATCACTGGATATGTAGACTCATCCCCTAGGTATAAGTAACGCAAATGCTCAGGCTGATGCTTCAATTCAAGTTTGGTTCAATGATTGCACTTTCAGGCTCAAGTTCTAATTGCTCAAATGGTTGGTGGAATTTCACTAAATTTAAAGCTGCCAACTCTTCCATTGTCTTATGAAGTATACAGTCACAAGTGGCGGTCCCGGTGATACTTTGCACTAAACATCACTCCAAAGGATCATCCGGTGCTCGCTCTCGAGATAGCTCAGTTACACATTCTGAAACACTATCCACCATTTATATGCTCTTGCATTGTTCAATTATATTAGGGAACTTCATAGTATTATAGATATTGAACAACACTACTTCATCATTCACTCATAGTCTCAATTCGTCTTCTTGCACATCAATGAGAGATCTAGCGGTTGCCAAAAATGGTCTCCCTAAAATAAAGGGAACTTCATCATCCTCATCCATGTCTAATATGACAAAGTTGATCGAAAAGATAAATTCATCCATTTTCACTAATACATCCTCAATCACACCTTTAGGATAAGACAAGGAGCGGCCCGCCAATTGCAATGTCATGTTCACATGCTTAACCTCCCCCAGACCTAACTTTTTGAAGGCAGTTAAAGGCATCAAATTAATACTAGCTCCAATATCACACAACACCCTATCAAATAGACAAACTCCAATGGTGCACGATAGGGTGAAGCTCCCAGGATCCTTTAGTTTATGTGGGAGCTTTATTTAAAGGATGGCACTGCACTCCTCAGTCAAGTTCACTGTCTCAAGGTCCTCAATCTTCCTTTTTCTAGCAATCATTTTTTCAAAAACTTAATGTAGTGTGGCATTTGCTTGAGAGAATCGACGAAAGGAATATTCACTTGCAACTTCTTGAACATATCAAGAAACTTTTTGAATTGCTCTTGATTTTCCTGTTTCTTGAACCTCTAAAGATAAGGTAGTTGTGGAGTAATAACGAAAGGGTTATCTGGGAATGTAATCTTGCCTAGCACTCGCTTTGTTGAACTAATCTTCTCAACATTTTCGTCCTTTTTGTCTACCTCGGATCTCTCAGTTATATCATCATCATCATGCAAACCACGTTGCTCAGTTTCATCACCTTTCTTAATTGCCTCAGATTCATCACGCTCAGACTCATTATGCTCATCGCCCTGCCTAATTGCAATCACCTCTGTCTATTTTTTTTTCACTGGCTTCTTCTAAATTGACTTAGGTAGTTTCTTACTATTTCTCAAATGTATTACGTTAATTTTCTCCCTCAGATTCATAACGTATTGCTTGGAAATTGGCCCTCCTGATGAGAATTCAAAGCTATTGCTAACTGCCCAATTTGTTGCCCTATGTTCTTCATTGATTAAGTTCTCTCATCTTCCATTCTTTTTAAAGTTTGTTTCATTCCATCACAGCGTGCTTTACTCCATCCATCTCTTTCTTATTCTTCTCAAGCCTTTGGGTATGATTAATATCCATAGCCTTCAAATATTGTTCAATTGCCTTGAAAGAGGCTTATTCTTCTTGTGGAATTTGCCTTTGTTGCATTTGGTTCCCAAAACCAGGTGGAGTTACTTGCAATGCATTATTTGGATCTTCATATGACAAATTTGACTTGGAATTGATTCCCTGATAATATCACTGTGGAGCTGGAGCCCTTGGCCTAAAGTCGTTCCCGTAATTTTGATTGTTCAGGTAATTCACTTCCTCATATGACTCAATTTGAGGTGTTTGATACAATGGGTTGGCCACCAAAGACATTTGATGCACAGGCTGAGGATTTTGTGGTTATTGATTAGCCTGTCCTTGTTGAAACTTAGCCATTTGATTGGATAAATTTGGTAATAGAGCCATTATCGATGTTTGTATATCAACCTCAAACCTTTCGAGTTCCTTCTTGGAGGATGTTTGTGCTCTTGGTTGCGCAAAAGAATTCATAGACATCATCTCAAATAACTCACATGCATCGTCTTCACTTTTAGAGAGCAAGGTACCTCCTGACGCCGCATCAACTAAAGTCCTTGTGTTCGGAGTCATGCCATTGTAGAAAATTTGTAATTGAGCCCATTTCTCTAGTCCGTGCCTTAGTTACTTCCTCAACAACTCTTTCAACCTTTTCCAAGTTTCTCCTAATGATTTTGTCTCATCTTGCTTAAAAGAGTTGATTTCCTGTTTCCGTTCTGCCACCTTCACTGAAGGAAAAAACTTTTGAAGGAATCTTTCATTAATATCACCTTAAGAAGTAAGGATTCCCTAATTAAACCCATGAAACAATGGTTTTACTTTCCCCGCTAGTGTAAAAGGAAAAATCCGCATCCTTATATTTTCTTTTGGGACATGACTTATGTGAACCGTGTCGCACTTCTCCAAGAACATTTCCACATGTGCTACTGGATCTTCATTAGGCAAACCATTGAAAATACTATTTTGCACCAAATTAATCAATCCCGATTTGAACTCAAATGGACGATTGTTCACCGGAATCCTCATCACACCATTATAAGTTACTTGAACGTTTGGCTTGAAGTAATCCCGAAGAAGTTGTTGCCTCTTGTTATTGCTCTTGCTTATCCTCGGTATAATTTAGGAAAAGTAAATCAAGCTCGGAGTCATTATTTTCCACTTCGATCTCTTCTTCGTTTTGCATATACACTAAACCTGAAATAAAAGTGAAGAGAAGATCAAGTGTAGATTGTTATTGAAACTAAACAAAAAGAATAATTTTTTTTTGCTAAAGTTAAAAATCCTAAATATATTATCCCATTCAAACTAAAATTAGCAACCGTCCCCGGCAATGACGCCAAAAACTTGACAAGCGATCGCAAGTGTACGACAAATGTCAAAGTAATAGTGGCACCAACTCGTGTTGGTGTCGGTAATATCATATCCACAAGGACGGTTATGTGCTAATATTTAGTCTAATTAAGAAATAGAGTTAGGCACTTAAGAGTTGGGTTATGTAAAAAAAAATTATTAATTAATTTAAACTAACTAATTACAAGTAAGTAAAATAGGTCTTAAACTATAGAGAAAATATCCTAGAAAATCTAATTCACCCAAATTGTATCTTTCGAATCCAATTTAATTATAAAGTCTCCCAATTCATGTAAAGATAGACGGGTTTCCTACAACTCACTCCATCCCAAGATTTCGGTGATGGAGATTCTAACATCTCACTCGGACTCAGCCGGTCGCCATGAATAACATACGTGAGATACCGGATTAAAACCAAATTCAATTGCCTCCCTAGTCAATGACCATCGGTCGATGCGTCATACGTTCTAAGGTCGTGTTTCTCATAATCTGAGTTTAAAAGTCCCAATGGTCTTGGTGATTCTCAAACCCATGAATCTACACCTACTTGATCAAGGTAAGTATAGCATAGCACACAAGAACACACAAATCAAAATATTGAATTCAAAGAACAAATATAATCACATTGAAATGAAAAGAATCCAATTTAGGATCCAAATATCCCTAGAACAAAAGAGATTACTCCGTAAGTGGGTTCAATTCAACACAATTCATGATAAGAAAGCAAGAAAACATGAAATCAAACCTACAATGAATATAAAATCCAAGAGTTTTTTATCACTATTCTTCAATCTTCACACGTTCTTCATGGTTCTCCAAAGCAAAAGATCATTATCGTTATCTCTTTCAAGTATATATATATATATATAGAGAGAGGTATTTTGGTCTAACTAAAATACGTTTCAAACCCTAAAAATAGGCGAAACTTGGATTTACTAGCTTTGGCACTGTGGCGACGCTATGGCGCCCGCACATCACCCACAATATGTAAATAACTCGACCTGGCGATATGTTGGTGTCGTGGCGCCCATGCAGCGCCAGGATGTTTTACGCTCCCTAGACTTGGCAGTGTGGCGGCATTATGGCACCCACGCAGTGCCAAGTCCAGCAGCTTCACTTTTCTTCTTCATTTTTTCACGTTACCACTTGACATCTAGTCTCATTATCCCTTAAACCTAATACACCCAAAAATACACTAAATAAGCTTCAAATCATAAATTAATTTATTAAGTAATTAACTAAATCCTACTTAACACACTCAAAATCATGTTTCGCATCAATAACAGGGGACATTGACCAAATCACTGACCAAGGATAGAATTGAGTTTTGACTGCTGAGTTTTTTAAGTTTTCACTAGGGTCTTCCTAACATCATAATCTTGTGTTCAAATTCATTTTTACAAAGACTTATGGACTTGAAATGGCAGGAATAATTTACCTCAAGTTAGTCAAGTTTAACGATAATGTGTCAACTTATAAAATGCAGACTACCCAAGGAAGACCATATCGGACTTCTCAAAGTAAAGAATTGGAATAGGATAATGTTAGGTTTTTGGGTTCATACCTAGTGAAAAAATTCAAAACAATTTTTGAAAAACCCCCTATAAGATCGAAAATAAGTTCCATTAAACTATATCTACAAAAAGTAAACTATACCTTAATCCGTGATTTCCTTCTCTGATTGTTCGATCTCCAAGACGTTCAAGCGTGCATCCTCTATCGAAAACCCACGCACGGACGGTGACCACAATTTGGAGTGATAGCCTCAAGAGAGATTGAAAACGTTTTTCTTTCTCTCCTTAAATCCAGAGAACTCAAAAATAACAAAAACAAAATCTTATATTTATGAGTAGATAAGCTCACTTAAAAAAAAACTTATTCGTAATACAACTATTGCATATAGGCAGTTTAAGCAAATTACACATACACCTATATTAATAAATTATCATATAACAAATCATAAAGGCTTTTATATCATGAGTTTTATCATATAAAATTCATTTGGACCAATTGAGATTGCGCAAAGCCATTCTTGGTATGCAACCCAATAGGTTCATGCGACGTTGGCAGTGAACCAAAACATTTTGGTAAATAAGTCATAAGCGGTCTCTAGCAAGCATTATGACTATCCGAGTAGCATGAATATCAAAATCGATACAACCTGATGAATAACATATATCATATTTTTTTGTCGTGATATATCCTTTGATTAAACATAAGGCATGGAAAGTCACCCTTAATGTTCAATCGTACTAGTCTCAATCTTTAGGTAAATTGAAAAAACCCAAATGACATTAATCATACCAATTCACTTGGACTTGGCCATTTAACAGTCTAACATATCGAGAGATCCACTGATATCTTGTTCTATACGAGAGAGACAAATTATATCTTAATTACACACATTCACATATTATTCACTTGGTAACCAATCACAATATTTATAATCATCTGGTTAAAGACAATGTTTGATTGTGTTAAATCACCATGCTCATAATATTGAAGTCTATGATAATCTTAAGTCGAATGACTATATGATATACCTATTATGAGTAACACCTATGACTTAATCCATATGGTGTTCTCATAGCAGGTCAGTCCAGTACCTTGTTCCCTAAAAATTACTCATTATCTTGATTCGTATCCCTTTTGTGCATGATGATCACATAATTGTTAATCAATATACACTCTAGTCTTAACATATTATAGTTCCCAAGATAATGATCGACTAGGGACATTTAAGATATTTTAATAAGTACCCATGGATCTTATTATAAGGTAAACATGTAATCACTTATAATAAAACAACAAACAAAAACCTCTATTTTATTAACTAAAATTATAAGATAAAAAAATATTTGAAAATTGACCAAGGGCACATGGCCCAACATGTAGCATCGCTTCGAGATACGTGAGATTTTTGCTTTACTTGCAATTGTGCCTTTCTAGTAGATATGTTTGGATTCATAGTAGTGAATGGTTGATATTCCATGTGGATCATATCATGAATAATCCAGAATAAGTTGTTTATCTTGACCTTTTGAGCATTTTGTTATTTGAATGCATGTGAAATTGATATAACGTTAAATGATTATAATTGAAATTGATATAACGTTAAATGATTATAATTGGTGCAGCGAACTGGAGGGCTGGTGGAAACTAGTGACCTCCCTTCTTTATATTAAATGTTTCCTTCAAGGTCTATTGTCTAATTTCTGTAGTCCGAAAATTGGTAAGGCTTTTAGACAGTTAGGCAGCTTAGGAGCATAGTTATGTTTTGATGTCCAACTAGACAGTCAGGATCACAAATAATACATTCAAGGTTTAGTTGGCGGTTCGAGGTCATAAAGGCTTAAAATATCTAGTTGTCACTTCTCTCGACTCTATGACATTCATGTTATCCAAGTTATCATTGTTATCCTTGTTGAATTATATGTTTACACATTTTCTATTCTATCTTGCATTATATAGTATGTTTGCTTATGTTATTTTATTCATGGCCGAAATGATAGTAAGTTTCATGAAACACCATTGTTGGCATGCTCTAAGTATTACTTAGATGATTGAGAGTAAAATAGACTTCCGCTTTACTGAGCGTGTTAATTTTATTGCTCATTCTACTTCTCCTCTCTAGGTACCTCGGCGTCTACTTTAGTGAAAGGGAAGGAGAAGTTGATCATAACTTAGGGATCTCTTTCCTTTGTGAGTTGGTTAAAATGTTTATCACTATTAGTTTTTATTAAATAATAGTTGTATTAAACAGGGATTCAAATGGGTGATTTTTGGGAACCCACGATTTATGAAATTCTTTGTAAGACTATTTACCTTGTTACTTCTGCACTTAATAAACAATTCGAAGGCGCATATTGTCACACTTATTACCTTAGAATTGTTTGTAGATAGTCTTGTTATTGTATTGCACGGGTTAAGGCTTACTAGACAACCACTTAAGCTGGCTCGGTATTCAAGAAGGTCTAAAGGGTAGTCTAAGCCCGACGTTCTGGGCTCATGGGAGTTCGGGTCGCCACATATAAATATATAATGCTTTAAATTATTATTTTTCTAAAATAATAAAATGAGACTTATAATCATACATTACCTAATTACTTTAGAATATTTATAATCATCAAATTAAAAAACTACTTATTACAATAATTGGCTTAAGATCCCCGACACCCCTCAATGCTCTAAAACGATTTCAGAATGAGTTAACTGAAACCTCTAAAGAAATCTCAACCCTTAGCGTCTGAAAGCCATGGATGAAACTTCGTTACTTCTAGGGCACGACGAGACTAAATCCGAACTTGTTCGCCAAAAAAATAAAAAAAGGCTTTTACGACATTTTTGACCTACTATGACAGGTGTTATACAATGGCCAAAACCAAGAAATGAAGAGGATTGAGGGGTGTTGGGATGAAGGTGAAGGTGAAGGTGAAGGTGAAGGTGAAGGTGATGAGGTAAGCAAAAATATTTTGAGGATTTAAAAAAAGAAAAGAAAAGAAAGTAGAGTACGTTTAGCAATTGAAATTTAAAATCGAGGTATATTTGAGTAATGTAGTACGTAGAGCAAGTTTCGGGTTCATTAGGCTAGCTTCCTTAAATAATTATTTCAATTATAAAATAAGACAAATATAAGTAAAAGAAAAAAAAAAGGTCTACTCGATTGGAGCACGTGCTAAAAATGTTGGACTTCGTTATAAAGAATCATTTCATAATTGAAACAGACACATTAAAAAACAATGCGCTGATCGTTGTACGATGTCCACACCGACAGTCGTACTTGAGTGCGAGGCCAAGGTAGGGCAGGTGTACCAAATCACGCGCATGTTGTGCAGAATATTCGAAGTCCCACAAAAGGACAAACAATGCGTAGCGAAATGCTTAACCACTGATAAATGGACAAAGAAGTCTTGTTGGACCGCGAAGATAGCATTTGGATACGGCCATGTCAAAACCTTATACCCATATGTTGGGAGAGATTGTGAGGGTCAATATTACAATATATTAGATAAAAATAAATTTAATAAAACAAATAAAAGTGACAAAAGAGTATTTATTAGGAGTTTTTCACAAACTAATGTGGCTTTACTTTTTTATTCACTAAATAAGGAGAGTTACTTTGAAATTACAAAAATAATGTATGTCTCCTTTTGAAAAGGAGCAATTGATGATGAGGTGGCGTGGTGGTTTGATGAAGTGGAAGAACTTGTATATTTTGAAAAGCAACTATTTATACACTTTTGTATTTTGTATGAATAACTCATTTTAAAGAGGAGTTATTTGTTCAACTTAAATATGAGAACCATTACAAGCGACACGTGCGTATCGAGGTGGACAACCCATGCAACTTAACGACACGCACGTGTCTCGAGGTGGACAACCCGCATCACACACGTATCTTTAGGTAGACAACTCATGTAAACGACATGCACGTATCTCGATGTGGACAACCCATGCAAACATCACGCATGTATCTCGAGATAGAGAACTCATGTAAAAGCCACACACGTATATTGAGGTGGGCGACCTATGCAACCTCGTGCAATTCATGCAAAAGCCACGCACGTACCTCAACGCCACACACGTACCTCAAGGTGTGCAACTCATGCAACCTCGTGCAATCCATGCAAACGTCATACACATATCTCTAGGTGGACAACTCCTACAACCTCGTCCAATCCATGCAAACCATGCAAAGGTCACGCATGTATGTCGTCGAGGTGGACAACCCATGTAACCTTGCGCAATCTAAGTAAACCATGCAAACTTCACCCACGTGTCTCGAGGAGGACAAACCATGCAAACGAAACACGTATCTCGAGGTGGAAAATCCATGCAAACGTTATGCACGTATTTCGAGGGGACATCCCATGCATATCCACTACAAACCATGCAAGCCATGCAAAAGTACGTTATTTCTTTGTCTAGAACTTAAAATTTAAACAATAAGGATGTTTTGAAAATTAAGTTCATTCCATGAAAACGCTTGTATACAACTTCATTTACCTAAGATATAAATTGGAGAAAAAATCACAACGACATCAATAAAAAAACTCATCATACAGGCCTATCGATGGTTACGTTGAATTTGTTGCTCTGTGATGCAAATCGGACGTACTTTATTTCGAGTTAGACGTCGTGTTCGTACATCTGGTTGAGTTTGTTGAGGTTGTTGATCTTGCATTGAATTTCGTTGAGTTGATTGATGTACTTCCTCTGGTTCACTCGACTCACCTTTGTTACTAATGCTTCCAAAAATAGGAGGTTGAACCATTCCAAAATACTGACTTCCTGTATGTGGTTGGCCGAAAGGAACATGAGGCGGCGACATGCTTAACAGGTTCATGAATGAGCCATTTCCACTGCAAAACATATTGTAATTATAACATGGTGGAGTTAATGGACTCGGCGTGTATTTAGGCAATGAAGGATACATTAGATGTCTAAGCATTCCATGGTTCATATATGAAGACGACAACCCGGGTGCATAAGGATCAAAATGGCAAGAAGGAAGATTCATGATCGGCGGCCTAGGGAGGTTATGGTCGCATTGGGGACAATGTAGGAATGTACTCATGAGAAGAATGACGTGGTGGAAATGAACTTTGGCTACTCTCACCAATAGTCTTTGTTCTTCTCATTCTCGGACGAGATGAACGTGGTGAAGGAGAATGTCTGCTACTCTCAGCAGCCGTCTCTGTCTGACAAGACGGACATGGTGGATGAAGATGTATGGTGCTTTCACCCACAGTCTCTATTTATGTTGTTTTTCTTCTCACCTCTCTATTTGATTCGGCATGATCATCTTCTTCATTTTCTTATTCATTCTCCTCATTTATGGCATGTTCGACATCAATTCCATCATTCCATATAGTAGACCTTTGCCTTTCATCCTCATCTAAAATTCTGATGTCTTCATCAAGCGCAGAAAGACCTTGCTCGTACCCATCCTTAATGAACATTCACCGCAGTCGATGCACCAAGTTACACTAATATAAAAAAAATAAGAGTTTAATACACGCCATTTAAGATGTAACTCGTAAGGAAAACAAAATAATAGTTTCAAGGTTACCGAATAGTCACGTAAAGCCCCGTCCTGTCCAATGTATCATCTACTAACTAATCAATACCACGTCATGTAGTCTCTTTGATCATGCCCTTGTTCTTGTTCCGTTGTGACTATGCTGTCAGTACAATTTTCTCACATTTGTATAAAGTTTGCGTGAAAAGCCACCCAATTTTCTTGAGTGCATCCTCATAATTCGATGCGGTGCAGTCAGGTGTCATAATCATATTTTGGTGGCACGACTTATATCATTTCAAATTGTCTCATAACCCTTTCTGGTCGATGTCACTCGACTATATGGAAACAAATTAGAGGACAAGTGGATAGCCAACTACCGTGACTGTCAGTATAGTATTCGAGAAGAGACCCGATGACTTCATCATAAAGTTGCCACACCACTTCATCCTCATTCTACGAGTCTAGTGCATCACGGTAAGCTAATAAAACATGTGTCGTACTTTGCGTAACTAAAAATGCATCGATCCATATGTATAGAAAATAATAAATAAGTAAAACGAAAGTGGAGTTAATTTTATAGAACTTACGAAATAACATTTGTATTACCTGTGTCCCAATGGAACATCAATAAGCATGGGTTCTTCGTCCACTATTCAAGGTTGAACTCTAGGAACACCCAGGCGCCTTGGTGCTATAAATGAAAATCTATCCCATGCTTACAGTTGTACAAGAATTGACGCGTCTGCAACCTCATGTGCATCCGCGCGAGATCAGCGACACAACTCCCTGTACAAATAAGTCAAACAAACACTCCCCCAACTATATTGTCCAGCTATTTGAAAATCGTCAAGCAATGGTAGAAACATCAAATGTACCTAATTTGAATTGTCGACGAATAAACAACCATTGATAAGTTGCGGTATTTGTGATCAAACGTAACGTCGCACCGATTCCTCATCGTTGTCGTCATGTATAGCTGGTACGCTACGTTCAAGCCATTCGACTTTAAGTTTATTTCCATGGAGCTCATCTCCAACAGGAGTTCCACCAAGTAGCCTCTCACAGAACTCAGCATAGTCTGTATCGTTGGTTCGCGTCATAGGCATACCTTCGATAGGTAAGTCGAGCTGTACCTGCACGTCCTGGAGTGTAATAGTGCACTCGCCGCATTTCATGTGAAATGTATGTCTTTGGGCGCCATCTCTCAACGAATGCAGTAATCAAAGCCTAATCAAGGCTGAAAAATGATGCGCGTGAAATCCCATAGAACCCATTGGAACGTAGATATAGGATCATTTGATAATGATACTGCACCGTTTGACCAACGACACCACATCTTTAACGCACTCGCAATGTTTCGTACACTTTAAAATTGAAAATATTTTAGTTGATATATATATATATATATGTATATTGTACATTTACACATGAACATTGGACGTATCCATCTTAGAAGGTTTACCTCGCGAGGATCTGTGTAGATTAGAGATACAACAGTGAAGGATTTGATGGACCTGGATCCATTGGTGTACAAACTACAATTTGGTGATTCGAAAAGTCACCACAATTCATTATTATAGGTTCTAACAATAACGAATACCTAAACATTTCATGATGGAAAAGTTCAGAATACTTCAAAAAAAGATCAATAATCAAATTACCAACTTAAGCCAATTACAAACAATATATAAAATGGACTATTTGTTTTGATTGGAAGTTTGAGTTGTAGCTGGACAATCTTTTTTGTTATGTCCCTTTGCACGACAAATGTCGTATCGGTTCTTCCTAGTAGGGACTCGATCACAGTCTTTATTAGGATATATATGTTGTTCTTCTATGTCCTTCTTGATGACAGATGCCACATTGCAAGGCTCTAAAAACAATAAGAAGATCCATCTCATTTTGCCTTCGAGTTCCCTTAAGTCTCCCTCGGCCACGTCTGCACCTTGGGTCCGGTATGATCTTCATCGCAAAAGTCAGCCAATATTTCTCATCTGGAATGGCTTTGAAATTTGTGGAGTAACATTACGCGTACACATCTATCCTATAGTATGACTCAATAAATTGCGAATAACTCACTTGAATAAAGGCACATGCAGCTAACACGTGTAAGCAAGGGAAACCAAACGATTGTCATTTATTGCAACTGCACACCCGGTCCTTCAGAATAACGACTTGAGTATTGTTTCCTTTATGCATGCGATCTCCATGCCGTCCACTCAGCTCTTCAATCTCACCTATGTCATGATTTATCAAATTGACTTGATGTCTCCTTGCAGATTGTTCATAATGTGTTAGTTTATCTGTGATATATCTTGTCTAGGATGGGCCATTTAAGATTGCTTCATTGATCTCATGTTTACGTCATCGTGGTATATCACCAACCTGCAGTAAATCATTTGAGTCATCGCTGTTATTGGTAAGAATCGAGCCTCTTTCAATACACCGTTAAAATACTCTACAAGTGAAAAATAAATTCATGTAAGTAATATTACTTCAGCGATAACTAAATCGTTGAATGCAAAACAGAACTTGCATTTAGTACATACCAACACCATTAGAATTCATCCATCCGTACCGCATACCTCCATCATGCGATTGAGTCCATGTACTTTGGGGATGACATTGACATATTGCACACATTGAGGAATTCGTGAAGATAAATATGCAAAATGCTCAATGCACGGATTAGATTTTCGCCGACCCCAGTTAATTCGGGACTGAGGTTATGTTGTTGTTGTTAATGTTAAGGAGCTGCTTGAGAAATGACTTTTTTCAAGGGTTTATTTTTTAATTGAGTGCTAAAATTACTAACCAAGTGTCACAAGCACTAACGGTAGTATCCTTTTGGGGGACAAAAACCATTGGTCGGTGGGTTGACTGCCTCCAGAATGCTATGGTGACGATTATAAATTAGTCAAATATCATTTCTATCCATCATGTGTTTGCGTAACATCCTCACGAATCCGTAGATTCGGTTTCCACAACAGCAAATGTAACTGGTAGTATGTGTCCATTGCCATTAATAGATATGGCAATCATTAGCTTATCACTATATTTGCCATATAAGAAAGTCGCGTCAATATGAAGAAGAGACCTGCAAAACTTGAAAGCTTGTATTGATGCTTCCAATGTGAAAAACACACGATGAAATTGAGGATACTCAGTCCTTATCTCATCAGCAACCCATTGTATATGTGACAACTTGATTGTTGTCCTCGGACTCTTAACTTCACAGCCGCCAACAATCTTGGCAATCTAGCGTATGGCTCATCCCAATCTCTAAATGCATTTGCAACTGCCTTCCTTTTGGTATCCCACATTCGCTTGTAGTTTACTTTGTATCCGTATTTTTTTTTATTTGTATTAATGCCTTAATAGTTATTGATTGATTTATCCGGACAATGCTTTGTATCTCTCGCGCAAGAATGTTGGCGTCGAGTTGGGCATGACCGCGTTCTATGTTGGGATTTATATAGTTGTGCGACACGTCTAATTGTGGGATTTATATAGTTGTGCCACATGCACCCGTCTTGCGCACTTCTACACTTGATCGCCTATAGAGTTATAGTCGATTCCATCACATGATATTGACAATGTCTATTAACATGCCACACTTTGACGACATGTTGTAACTCTTTTTTTTTGTCAAAGTACATCCCTATTTCCAACTCAAAATTAGTCATGTCCCACCCAGTCTGTTGATGAGAATGTTGGGTTGTAGCGAGTTAGCCACCTCCCAATCGATTTCATTATACACCATTAATGGTTAGTGAACTTCATCACAATTTGCTTCCTCCATGAAATTTTCTTTATCGATAGCAAACTGCTCATCATCTTGCACATTTTTCGCCCCTGGAGGTTCATACCTTGGGTCATCCATAATGACATTTAGGTTTTCCCAATCGACAGATGGTGTAACATCATCGGGGGACGCACATCCTCGTCCGTGTCATTAATTTCGTCATCGACGTTGGGTTCATCATCATTTTGCGGTGATTGCATATGCAATCTTTCCATCATTGATCTAGTATCTGACGTGCTGACATCTTCATCTATTAGTTATGATTGAACTGTATGATTTTGAAAATAGTCGATTGGCTCAAATGTTAAATAATTATCTACCCTTCCAGTCAAAGGTAGATTTGCCATTGTCGCCCACATCAAATCGAAGTGCGTCGCGTCTTCCAGCAATACGGGGATAAAATATTGTGAACCCTCGGGATAAGTCATCCTTACTAGTTTCCGTAGATGAGATATTGAATACGTTACACACGTGATCCATCAATTGTTGTCTACTCTTCCCAAACTTAAGCATGAACACTGTTGAAGGGGATGCGTTGTACCCAATGTCATTTCTACCATTTACAATTTCACCGTTCGCATAAAAGAGAAATTGGATGTTCCTATGTTCTATGACCTACATAATTTATTGAACAATGATGATGTAAAAGGATTGCATGTATATCAAATTCCAAACTTGATCAAATTGGGGATTTAAAGCGCAATAAAACTTTTTGATGGAGAAGATCATCTTATCAGTGCAACTACAGAGCATAATCATTCATTTGCGGGAAGTACCAATTAATAACTCATATTTGCATCCTAAATGAGGTTCATCAAAGTTTTGCATATTCGTACTTTATTGGCCCGTTCGGTTCGCAAGTAAAATAATCTCATGATCATGAGGTTATTTTACACTGGATTTATAAAATGGGTTTGGGTATTAGTCCCAATAGAGGGACTTGTTCGATTGAGGTATAGAGGTTGAGATTAAATAGGTGAAGTTACAAAATTTTCATCTAGTACAAGTCTCATATTCTTCTCTAGTTTTACAATTTACTTTACGGTGAATTCAGGTCTATGGTCTCTTCTTTAGTGGTGCTATCTTCATCACCTTCACTATAGGTGTTCACCCAATATTTTCTTTCAATTTTAAGTTTTCATCTCTTTACTTGTTTCATCATCACCATCATCACAATCATCATCAACAACAACAACAACAACAACAACAACAACAACAACAACAACAACAACAATAACAACAACTTCAATTACTAGTTCTTGTGTTGCTTTGGACAATTGAAAGTAATGTATTTCACCTCCATGAAATAATTTGGGACAATGTGAAAGTGGGTTTCAGAAATTGGGTCGTTCTAATAAGAAGAGAGGAATCAATTGTGTGTCTCGATTGTTATAATGAGGGTAATTTGGTCATGTATGATCCTTATATCTCATATTTTGCTCCATATATATACAAATCAAAGACAAAATCTATCACTAAATGAGGTTCATCGAGCAAGTAGTAAGCTTTTAACTTTCTACATTGTCAAGTCTTTTTTAAATAGGGCATATGTTAAAAAAAAACTCCGCATAAATTTTTTTTATTAAGAAACAAACTTCGCATAAAATCATAATTGATATGTAAAGAAATATAATTTGTTATTGTATATATTCTAATTGCTAAAGTATCACTTGAGACATGGATGAGCACTCACGTTTTAGCTAAAAGAAGAGAAATCTTACCTAACGCTGGTACGTGTTTTTTTGGGTTATCTATCATTTGTATGCATTATCAAAGTCAAAAACCAACTTCTCAAACTTTTACCTAGCTGTCAAGATTTTCCAACATTTCCACTAATGCAAAGAAAGAATAATATTCTTTTTTTTCTTAGGAATTTTTGAACAACCTTCTTTCTAATATTAGTCATTACCAAAAAATTAACAATCAATTAGTGTTTTATAAGTAAAAATCATTTAGATGATTGTGTTAAGTGGAGTTTTAACAATGTTGGCTCCTAGAAATTGATTAGTATAGGTCATACTTGAATAAATAAATTTTTGTACTTACTAGTTTCCTAACAATAAAACACCAAGTCAAACATAATAAAACTTAAATAAATAAATAATTGTACTTACTAATTTCCCGCTTTTTTTATCTTCAATTTGACATTCCTTGAAAAAAAATAAGTTAGCCTTTATTTAAATAAATATTACTAACCGCAATGCTATTCTTTTAAAAAAATCCAAACCTTTTTAAGTTTTAACCTCTTCAACAACAAATAACCCAACAAAAATCTCAAAAAATCCAACTCTCTTGCAACTCAATTGACCCACCAACAACTCAATTGACCCAACTCACCCTCTCACAACCTAACTCTATCAAGTATTCGACAATAAAAATTGTATTACCTAACTCTATCACAACCTAACCCACAACTTAACCCAAACCTTTCTCTCACTCTCTCTCAGTTCACCGTGTACTCCCTTCCCCTCTTTCGGTCCCAACCCACAACCGAACCTAGCCCTCTCTCTCTCTCTTCTTCTCGGCTCATGACCCCTTTCTTGGTCCCAACCCAACCCTTTCTCTTACTCCCTCTCTCCGCTCAAGGCCCCCATCTCTGTCAAGATTCTCCCCCTCTCTCCCTCCCCCCTTTTAGTCCTAACCCCTCTCGGTCCCAACCCCAACCTTCTCTTTCTTTCACTCAAGGCCCCCTTTCTGTCAAAATTCTCCCCCTCCCCCTCTCGGTCCCAACCCCCTATCGGTCCCAACCCAACCCTAACCATATATATATATATATATATCAGCTTAAGGCCTCCCTCTCTCCTCTTCCCCTATCAATCCCAACCCGACCTTTCGTTCTTTCTCTCTCTTGCACGGTCTCAACTCTTTCTCTCTTTCTCTCTCTCTCTCTCGAGAGAGAGAAAGAGAGAGAGATCACCTCCACCTCTTCTCGACTCTCCCTCTGATCATGAACACCTCCACCTCTCGATATCACCTCCACCTCTACCTTCACCTCTCTCTCGCTCAGTCTGCAGTTCTCTCCCTCCTTGCTCGATTAACTCCCACTGTCTTCTCTCTTTGCTTCTAAATACTATCATTTTGACTACACCTAAACCCCTAGCCCGTATCATCGAGAACGCAGGGAATACATTCCATGCATTCTCGAAGAAGAAGATGACAGTCCATGACAATGGATCACGGACCAGATGCACCTAACACGAATGGCGCATTCTCTGAATGCACCATTCGTGTTAGGGAACAATCCATGTGGACGCCACGTGGGTTGTTCAAAATTCATGAATGGTGCATTCGGAGAATGCGCTATTCATGTATTAGAACAATCCACGTAGACGCCATGCTGGATTGTTCACAATACACGAATGACACATTCTCCGAATGCGCCATTCGTGTATTTTCAATAGCACATTCCAATCAAAATTTTCTCCCACTAATGACGCCTTTTCAAAATGTGTTTTACCTTACTTAACGAATTAAAAGAAACACTAACTTATTTAACTCATTTAAAGTAATTTTTGTTGTACATCTGTAGTTTTTTTTTGTATTTATTACTTTTAACAAAAAATGAAGAATATGAACAATATTTCCATTTTTTCTTTTGTAAAGCACAAACGATAGCTATTTGTGACGGCCCTAGTTTCCCACAAACTGGGCCCCGCCTGGCTTAAGCCCACGCGGACCCCTAAGCCAGTCTTGCAAGGTCAACGCAGACCTAGTCAGCCTTCCAATCCTTCATTATAAGTAAATTCAAACTTTTAAGTTGAGTTATTAATATTTTTCAAGTTTTACAATTTAGCGGAAGCAATTACTACATTAAATAACTCAATAATAATGTTAAAAGAGTTGAACAACCTAATTGTGGAACCCTGCATAAATATATCATCATCAGAAGAGAGTAAATACAAGATATACAAAAGATTCACCTAGCTATGGAGCCTTCGCATTGTTGGACCGTAGATCCGCACTTAGTCAAACCCAAAAATGACGAGCCCAGGTAAGTAACGCCAGTAGGACATATACACGGCATTTCAAAAATAACTAAATCACTCAAATTCATGCAAGTAGAAAGAAATGAACATGTAACGCATGAATATAAAATATTGTAAACAAAACAATCGATAAGTGAGGCAAAATAGCAAGGAGTCCCGACCAAAAGGTCGTTGAGTCGTGGCAAAAGCCCAGCAGACTCGGGTTCAGGACGAGACACCTGCCTCTCGGCCCTAACCCTTACGACTATGAGATATCCACAGACCCGAATAAGTGCCCCCGACATACACTCAATTGGGAGATATCGACAGAGTCCAGATAAGCGCTCATATCACAGATAAATAGTACCATGACTCACTTGCCAATAGACCACTCCACGCAATAACACTTTCAAGGATAGATATCAAAGCAATGAATAGCAATATCAAAGCAATGAAATTACTGTACAATTTCCTAGCTGGTTTACTTACCTCGACAACGTCCGCTCATCCCTCGATATGCGCACCCGACACTCGACTCTACCTCTTAAGTCCCATGGCCTTCAAAACTCATTGGAATCCATCGCGTCGTCGAGCTTCGTCGAAGTCACGCCTCCGATAGGTCCGACAACGCGTCACCACGTCGTTGCTCCACGTTGTTCACCGCGCCGCCGGAGCCGCGCCTCCTCGCCAGCGTCACTGCTCCTCACCGCCGGTCGTCATCGTCTTCCCCACCGTCACGCCACTTCTTAGTCGCGGGAACCACCGTCCGCGGCCTTCAAGTTCGCATGCCGCCTCCGCGTCGCACGCCGCCATTAGCCGCGCTGTTAGTCTGCTCCTGCAGTGCTGGTTCGCGGCTCACTGGTCTGCGTTGTCGCTACGGCGGCTACTCGCCTGGTCGGCTCCGATCTCGCCTTCGCCGTCTGTTGGCCCTCGTCCGCACCAACCGTCCAACCCGCCAACTGGTTTGCTGCTACCGCGAGCTGCATTGCCTTTTGAGCTGGAACTCCACTGCACCCGTTCCTCGCCGGAGCTCCCTGCACCCCGCCTCTCTCCCTCCACCGCCGTCTCTCTCTCTCTCATCTTCTCTCTTTTTCCTCTTTTTTCTCTATTTTTCTCTATTTTTCTCTCTTCTCTCTCTCTCTCTCTCTTTCTCTCTCTCTCTCTCTATTTGTTTCTTCTTGAGGAAGAAAACAAATGTGTCATCGAGATTCGTGCAGAGTGGAACTCGAGGCACATCCAAACATATTTATTCAAATGCTTTCCATAAAAATTGGGCAGCGCGCATCTCGAGGTACCATAAATCACTACAAAAAAAAGCAAATCAGAAACGGAATTTTCCGTTTCTGATTTGCAAAAATTCCGTCTCTGATTGGATTCAGAAACGGAACAGAGACGGAATGCGTTAAAATCCGCCTCAAAACGTCGTCGTGATTGGATCGAAACGGAAAATGGATTCCGTTTCTGATTTAGAGACGGATCAGAAACGGAATTTATTCTGTCTCTAATTCCGTTTCTGATTAGAGACGGAATAAATTCCGTTTCTGATTATTTCCGTCTCGATCCGTTGCTAATCGAGACGGATCGATCGAGACGGAATTTTATCCGTTTCGATTCATATCTAAAAAAAAAAAACAGAGACAGACGGAAATAGCAACGGAATCCAAAGATTCCGTTGCTATTTCCGTCTCTAATTTTCATTTTTGTTTAGTTTTTAAAGTCTTACATATATAGGTCTCAATCCAAACACATTTAACCTGCCAATATATAATAAATTGACATTCATACATCGACAATATATATCAACAAATATTCAATTGAGAGAACAAAAATGTAAAAATCAAAAATTGAAAAAGATATATATCCAAAAAAAATTGTATAGTATTACAAATGCTCCAAATTTCTAAGTATTCACAAAACCACCAATCCTATTGTTCAACAACCACAAAAAAAAAAAAAAAAAAAAAAAAAAAAAAACCTTACAATCCCAAACATGTACAAAAAGAATTATCAATCGAAAAGTCTTGAGATGTTCTTCAACACCACCTGCACAGCCAAGGGACATTTGAAACAACTTAATAATTGAATAGTTGAACTTAAATTTTTCAGGGACATAAGCATCATAGGAGATAGAGCTAAGGTAGAAGAGCAATGACTCACATCGAACTTATAGTGACGATCCCTGCACTCGACCATCAAAGTCTACAAACAAGCAAAAAGATTAATAACCATTACCGCCAAATTATTAGAATTCTAATCAAAATGGTGGCTCCTATAATTTCATTATTTGATCCAACCCAAATCAACCTAAATTGCAAAACATGTAAAAGACAATCAATCTGAATCACACTTTATTTAAACTGAATAAGTAATGAATTGATGTAAAATGTCAAATAGCTAAAAAAACCTTAAAAAAAAACTTCTTTGCTGCTTTCATTCGTGTTTGCATTGATGTAATAAGGAACATGAAAGAGGATAATGGTGAAGTGCAAGAATGCTTAAAGGAAAAAAGAAAACTCAAATTTGATCCCCAAAGTCCCATTCAATGCGTAGGAAAATAGCAACATTGACCCCCAAACTCCCATCAATGCAACATTCACAGTTCAAATTTGATCCTAAACTCGAATTTCATCCAATCTAAAAATGAAATAGTGCTCGAACAAACAAACCATATGTGTTCCTACTTTTAAATAAAAAATTCCAAATGACATTCAAGAAATGCAAGAAGAAAAGAAATAAACCATACAATGAGGAATAAGAAATCTTCCAAAAAATACATGAACATCAACCATATAAGATGCACCTATCATGTAAGTTGAGTTGGATTATTTATCAAGCTTTGAAAGGCTTGCATTTCAACATGCATATGATAAGTAATGGTGAAGTGCAAGAATGGTAAAAGGGAAAAAGTAAAAGTTAAGCACAAACCTATCATGTAAGTATGATTCTAGAACTCATCCTCTCACCCCATCTAAAACTGTTGTGTGCTCCAAAGGTGACAAGCCATGTGTTCCTACTCAAAAAAAAAAAAACAAACCAGCTGGGATTATCAAAAGGAAGAGAAGAAAAGAAAAAAGAGAACAATGTATCTATAAGAAGTCATAATCTCATCCACCAACCTCTCTATTTTCCCAAATTCTCTATTTAACCATAAATCTTGATAGGAAGTCATCATCTCCTCCACCAACACCGCTGCGTGCTCCAAAACAAATCACCATGTTAAGCTACTCCCAAAAAAAAAAAAAAAAAAAAAAAAGTGATGTCCTCTCTTGCAGTGAAGAAAAAGAAAAAAACTCACAAATTTTATAAGAAACCTTAAAATGAAAAGCTCACCACAGACCAAGCAAAACGAGATAGGAATGAAGTTACACTGCTGCTGCGTGCTCCAAAACAAATCGGCCATGTGTTCCTACTCCCAAAAAAAAAAAAAACCAGTGATGGAAATCTCTTGCAGAAGAAGAAATAACATAAAAACTCACAAATAGAATAAGAAAGCTTTAAAAGAAAAGCTTAGAGTGTGGCCAAGCAAAACGAGATAGGAACCTGCTTGTGATATCGTCAAAAAAAAAAAAAAAACAAACCAAGCTGGTTTCTTTGGTAATGTCACTTTATCCTCTCGTGTTATAGCCATTATATATATATTTGAAATGACAATAGAAGAATCACTCACTATCTCAGTAGGAACTGCTTGTGAGGAGCCACGACACATGGCGAATGCTCACCAAGAGGATTCGATCTCGTCTAGGAGCCACAAGCACGACTTGAATGCTTAACCTACGAGTAAACGACTCAATTCTACCACTTTAGACCCTAGGTCACTCGGTAGGGAAGTAGAGTCCAACAATAGGTATCATTTCCATTAAAATATGCAAGGAAAGGAAAAAGAAATAATATTGAATTTCTTACTAGTTTACTTACAATACAATTGCATAATTTTTTACGTCAAATCGATGATTCGAATAGTCTAGTTGAACCATCCACGCGTATCTACAATCAAACAATGTATGACACAATTGTTTTAAGGATCGTTTGCTTAGTTGAGGTTTAGTACGTAACTTAAAGGAATTAATTCATCCACTAGCTCTTTTATAGATTTAACTCATTATATTAGGGACTTAACCCACTAAAATGATCTTATATGAGTTTCGCTCTTAACTTAATAAATATAAATCTCAAAATCCTAAGCTAATAGAACCATTGTTCTAGTAATTTAAACCTAAACAATACATTTGTCCAAACATGTGGTGTATATGAAAGTATATTCAAAGGCGTTGGGTTTTGTTGGATTCATGTAACTACAAATATAGTTTCCAATTAGAATAGTTAATTACCCAAGGCTAGCATTAATATTAAATAGTTCTTTTAAATATGCAAGCCTACTTCCATGTGCTAGTAAAAATGAATTTATAAGTTATTCTAATATGCATTTATACCTAAACCTTTTCTAAGTTTGGTTAGGCTCAAACAAGTGATTTTAAATGGTTCAACTCTACCAAACCATTACTACTTAATTTTATGGAAGTCCAAACCTCTTCCAAGATCAATTTATAAGTAGTTTACTTCAACTAGCCAAGTGTCGCTTATTATATTCTTAAAAATAATTGCATATGATGCATATCAATCTAATTACTCTTTTATCCATGTAAATTTCTACTCTTGAATTTGAAAAAAAGACAAGTTTCCTTTCAACCATTATATTAAACAATTGGAATGCATTCATTTAATATACTATTTTAATTCAAGCTTTTCTTCCTAATTACGTCCACAATCTCTACCTCACTCAAATAAAGTATTTCCAATCATCAAAGCAAATTTAGAATGAAGTCTAGCCATTGAAATTTTGAATCTTCACTTCAATAGTCTAAGTTGGAGTTAATTCATGAAGTTTAGTAAAAACCTAATTTGAGAAACAATTTTTGTAAGTTAAAATGTATATTAGTTCAAACTGATCAAACCATGCTCAAAACTCGAAATGAACAAGTAAACCTTATTTGAGTCATTTTATCAAACATTTGGTGTATATGTTCTACACACCAACTAGATTGATTATTAATTTAAAAAAAAAAACTTCAACAACAACAACAACAACTCATTCAACGCTATCTCAAACTAAATATAAGTAACAAACGATTCAAATCTAAAATCCGAACAAGATCAACCACGATGCTCAACATCGGAAAGCAAAGAACATCATCACAAACGAATTGAATCCAAGCTCGAAAGGAGAAGAGAAGATAGAATCTCACCTCGGCCGTCACGAGAGAAGGAGATTCCTCTCGCAAATCGCCGCAACAAAACCCTAGCGAAGCGAGAGAAGAGAAGAAGACTTGTGGCATCGCTGATTGCTAGTTAGCACCACATTTTATAGCAACAAACCCTAGCAGAGAGCGGCGAGAGAGAGGGTGAGAGAATGAGAGCAGAGAGCTGCAGAGAGAGAGACAAACAGAGAGACGGTGAGAGCGAGTGAGAGAGAAAGCGGTGACGGTGAAAGAGAGAGCAGAGAGCTATGACGGTGAGAGAGAGAGAGAAAGCGGTGAGAGAGAGCGGTGACGGTGAGAGAGAGCGGCGGTGACGGTGAGAGAGAGCGGTGAGGAGAGAGGTTTCGTTGAGAGAGAGAGAGAGAGAGAGAGCGGTGGGAGAGACATTTTAGGGAGAGATAGAGTTTTGGTCCCCATTTTTGAATTATCGAGATCGAGACACGCACGAATCTCGAGACGTAACAGACGGTTGTAATAAATGCAAATTTTGGTGGGAATGTTGGCGCCATTTTTTAGAGACGGAATTAATTCCGTCTCTAATTCCGTCTCTGATTCCGTCTCTGATCCGTCTCAAATCCGTCTCTAATTGTTTCCGTCTCAATTCCGTCGCTAACTTTTTAATTTAGAAACGGAACTTATTCCGTTTCTAATTCCGTTTCTGATTTAGAAACGGATCTTATTTCCGTTTCTAATTCCGTTTCTGATTTGCTGTTTTTTTGTAGTGAATATTCAAGCCACTACCACCTCATTTCACAATCTCGACACTCGTGTCACACGCATCACAAGGCGCATCCAATGTATATGGTTTTAATGTGACCACATTAAAACCACTATAGTCATTATAGCCACATTAAGCCACTACCTCGGTCCCACGTCGGCACGCGACTCGAGGCGTGTCCTCGTTCGTGTTTCAGTTCATCGAATTCCCCGCATATGCCTTTCTCAACAATTAGCATTCTCAAATTGGATATTACTAAATAATACACACATCACAGAAAAATATCATACCTCGGTGTCTCCGCCCGAGATTCGAATATACTTATTCCGACGAGTGGGTCCCACATACGACCCTGACCTGACACGTTGCACAAGTCAAATTTTTGGGCCGTTACACTATTGGTTTTGAAATAATCCATTAGATCTATTTGAGAATGAATTTGACCATATTTCTATTTTTTTTAATAGGAGGCCATATTTCTATATGACCACCTAAATTATAATTACAACCTAAAACAATATTGCTACAATTACCTATATAGTTAAGAATCAGTAAAAAAAAAATCTAAATGCATATTGTAAATTGATGTGTTTAAATAAAAGTACCAAGCTAATTTAACAAAATTATCTATGGTAATTATTTATTCTAAATAGTAATGATTCTGTGAAAAAATATGTAAATGCATATTGTAAATTGAGGGTGTGGCTGAATAAAGTAATAAATTTATACTTAAAAGAACTCAAAATTAAATATACAAATATAATAACATATAAAAAAGGTGTTTCTGACAACTTTTAGGAACCAAAAGTGAAACCTTAAAAATGGGGCATTTCATTTAAATTATTTTATTTTTTATCTTATTAATTATTGAAATTAAATAGCACTACCGGCCCTTTTTCTTTTTTAATAAGAAAGAAAAGCAACTTGCCCGACATTTAAATAAATAACATCTTACTCTCAAACTCAATAACAAACAATGGGCCACCCAAACAGGGTTGATCTCAAAAAATACATATAAATAAATACTACTTCGATCTAAGCTACAATAAATATTGTACCAATTATACAATGACTGCAACTCGGTCAATCGCAAGACAGGGAAGACGGCCACGTACATCCTGGCAACCAAAGATATTGCAAGCTTTTTAATTAAGAACATATATATACTCCAATGCCATGCATGGTGAAAAGTAGCGCTATAAAGCTAGATTATATACATACTCATTAATTAATCTGCTCGATCGATCCATCACTTAAACCTACGTAGGTTCATAATAAAATTGGTGTAAGTTTGGGTACGTGAACCGGAAATCCATTAATCTCTTCCATCCATGGGTTGTTTATTTCATTTGCCGAGTCGATCGTCCTTAACGCCTTCCACACTGCACTATTACACTTAAATCCAGACCCAAAAGCGATCTGCCATGTTCGATCACCTCTTCTTATTCTACCCTTGGCCTCCGAGTAGGCTAGTTCATACCACAATGAACTACTAGAAGTGTTTCCAAACCTATAAAGAGTCATCCTCGAAGGCTCCATATGCCACTCACTAAGTTCTAGGTTTTTCTCTAGTTCATCCAACACTGCCCTCCCGCCGGCATGAATGCAAAAATGCTCGAAAGCGAGCTTGAAGTCAGGGATATACGCCTTCACCTTCTTCATCTTCAAGACCTTTCGCGCTACTAAGGTTGCAATGAATAGAAGCTGCTCCGACATTGGGAGTGTTAGAGGTCCTAATGTGGTGATGTTGGTTTTGAGAGCTTCACCAGCAACTGCCATTAGGTCTTTTGAGAGTGCGACGCCGACTTCGCCGGTGTCATCTTCTTCTTGGAAGACACAGCTGAAGCTGTGGTCATCAGCGCCTTTGTGGGTGCGAACTGTGTGAATGAGTTGGTACTTGGAGCGATGGCGGTCCGAGGATCGGTTCGAGAGTAAGATTGCCGCCCCGCCCATGCGAAAGAGGCAATTGGAGACGAGCATGGAGCGGTTGTTGCCGAAGTACCAGTTGAGTGTAATGTTCTCCATGCTAACTATTAATGCATAAGAATTAGGGTGCACCTGCATGCATGCATGTATGTACGTTGCTAATTAATTATAGATCAATGAAAACGAACCAAATGTTCAACCCTTATCTATAGCCAAAGGTGCCTAGCTTGATTGTATACGCCAAACATGTAATCTAACTCATGAAACATATTGAATAACAAGTACGTAGCTCGGCTACGTGTGTATTTGTGGTAACATACGAACGCAGCACAACTGAAAAACACATCTGATTGATTTATATTTGTTGATTTTTCATGCATGTGGCACATTATCTGCAAGCGGCCCGCCCGCAGCACTTTTTCGCGAACTTATGATCTCCGCCAGTACAAATATTGCCCCCAACTTAATCACCTTCAACTCTTATGAGTGGGGTTTTATCTTAAAAGGCTTCAACAAACGTTTTAACATGTCAAACTGCAAGATGGTTGTTACACCAATGAATGTTAATGAGAAGTTGTAGCTTGAAAGAGAGAGTGGATGCACAAAACTATAGAAGTCTTGTTGGTGGTTTGATCTATTTGACACGCGGCTCGACATATCATTTTGTGTCGGTGTGATTTGCATATTCATGCGAAATCCAACAAAGCAACATTTTGGAGCTGGTAAGAGAATTTTGCGTTACATTGCAGGGACAAAAGGTTTTGGATTTTGGTACACTAGTGTTCCTCATTTTAAATTAATTGGGTGTACTGATAGTGATTGGGCTGGTTCTTTGGATGATTGAAGAAGCACTTAAGGATTCATTTTCAATCTTGGTTCGGGAGCTATTACATGGAGTTCAAAGAAGCAAACAGTGACGACACTTTCTTCGATAGAGGCAGAGTATGTAGCTACCCACCTCTTCAGCTCATCAAGCAGTTTGGCTTAGAAGACTACTGGCAGACATGAATCAAGAACAAAATGAGCCAACTAAGATATTTTGTGATAACAAATCAGCTATTGCAATCACAAAAAACCCAGCGTTACACGGAAGAACCAAGCATATTGACATTCAGTTTCATTTCATAAGAGATATAATGCCATATGGTTTGATTGCTTTGAATCATTGCAGTACTCATGATCAATTAGCAGATGTGTTCACCAAGTCTCTCTCCTATGAGAAGCATGTCAAATTTAGAGATCAACTTGGAGTGTGCGATTTTGAATCAAGGGGGTGTGTTAAAAATTGATTCAAAATGATTCTGTTATGTATCGTTGATAGTGAGCAGTTGCATTCTCCTGTTTTTATGTTAATTAGTTGTGTAATTAGACTTGGTCCAAGTATGAATCATGTTAGTGTACTTGAGTCAAGATGTTAGTGGGTACATTACTAGTTATTAGTGGAGACTTTTATGGTATTTCAGCTATGTTGTTAGCCTATTTAATAGGCATATTTCAATCAATGAAATGTGGAAAAGCTTAACAAAAAAAAAATCAACAATATTCTAAATTATATATATATATATATAAAAGGTTGATATTTCTTACTGTATTCTTATATAATTAGATGATCCCTAAATAATAGAATTATTCTCACAATGTATACAAGTTTAAGTTTTGATTGAAATATAAGATTTGACATGCATGTACTATATATGGCAAACAATAGGCACAAGTTATTAAATTTTTAATAATATATTTCTTACTATATATGTAGAAGGCCTTCTTTGGTAGGCCTTGGTGAGGTTACTGAGGTAAGTTGCATGGCGCATGGGGGTGCATTTATATATATATATAAAAGTTGACATGTAGGTGATTCTATCATGGTGATGGAAAAAAATCACCATACATGGTGATTTTTGTTTTTGACTATTAAATTTCAATCTAATGAATAATATAATTTTTTGGTACTTGTTCACATATTGAAGTGTCATTAATGTAGCTATCAAATTGACCATTAGATTTATGTGTGTGTATGTGTGTGCATCCCACAAAAGACTAAGGGCAAGCCACAAGATGAGTGCACCCCAACGATTGATAAGGGCACTCCCAAAAATCTTTTTTTCCTAAAGTGCCTTTGTGTTGACAAGGGCACCCCACAAACTCTCAATTTGAAAAAATAATTTTTCGAAGTCATTGACTACAAAAAAAATGCAAGATTAGCGACAGGAAAACCTATCTCTAATCTTGTACGACCGATTGAGAAATAGCGACGGATTAGTGACGGGACCCGTCACTATATCATGTCACTATTTTCTGATCGATTGAGAAAAAAAATTATTCTAAAAAACAGTTTTACTTTTAAAATCAAAACATTATTATTTTTAAAATAAGACACTGATTTTTCACAAAAATAAAAACAAATTAAACAAAACAAAACCAAATCCTGAAAAATAAAACAATTTTATTCAACCAAAACAATTTTATGCAACAACATATCAACTATAATGATTACAGCAAAAAAAAAATCAAAGAAAGATCAAAACTTTTTTAAAAAAAATTCAAAACAACTAATCCAAAAATTAAAAAAAAAACATAAAAATCTAACATATAGAGGAAGCCCTTGACCAACGGTGGTGGATCTCGGCTGTAAGTGATACGATAATGAGGGAGAGATAAGGCGTCACTGACGAGAAGATCAATGAGAGCGGCTGGAGAGAGGAGGCGATAGGAGAGGGCGGTGGAGAGAAGAAGATCCGCTATGGTCATCATCATGATGCACTCCCTACTGTCAACGAGAGCCCTACCATTCAACAACAACAACAACAACAACAACAACAACTCGCCTTGCCTGTGAAGTTCTCCTTTCGGGACTCCGTCAATAGCCAAATCAGTCATGGCGAGGTGAGGATCGAGTGGTGAGAGGGAGAGAGCGGTTAAAGATATGAGGAGCCGGCTGTGGAGAGAGGGAGAGAGGGGTGATGGAGAGAGGGAGAGAGGGCATAGAGAGGGGCGGTGGAGATAAGGAGAGAGGGAGAGAGGGAGAGAGGGAAAGAGGGCGGAGAGAGGGGCGGTGGAGAGAGGTTGAAGAGGTGGGAAAAGTTTTTAAGTGGGAAAGTTTAGGATTTATTGTGAGAGAAAGTGTATGTGTGGGCCCATTGCCACGTGGGCGGGTTAATCTCCTTTGAGCAGGAATTTTTCTGCCTAACAATTAGCGACGACCCAACCCCGTCGCTAAATTGGTCAACGAGTCAAAGAAACTCCCCATCGCCAATTCGTCGCTAAATAGCGATGAGAAATAACCCGTCGTCATTTCACATCACTATTTGGGACATTTTTTGTAGTGATTAGAACGAATGAGAGCACGAGCCCTAAGTGTTGATTCCAGTTAATCTTCACGTCAGCCCCACGGCTGTGGTCAATGTTCGCGTTACACCCTCGTAGCTCAGATTCGTGGACGGAAAAAAGGCAGCAGAGCTTGTTTGTGTTGTGGTGGTGTTCACGTTGCCGGTGGTCGGAGAGTATGGTTGGAGATAAATGGTCAATTCTTGTAGGGTGCACAAAGATGAGAGAGATATAGGGGCATGTGAGTGATTGTGGGAGTTGAGAGGGGTAAATAGGTCATTTCATTTGAAGGCAAATATGGAAAGAAAGTGCAAAAACTTTTGTGGTTCACCCTTAGTGTTTTGTGGGGTGGACATAGCCTTGTCCAATATATAAATGATTCACTTGCAATTATTTGGTCGCATTCCTGAGAAATTAAAAGTTGGCAAATTCTCCCATCTAAAAGTGAATTGCATCTCTATAGGAGAAATCGCATTATAGAGAGAACAATTTTTAGAGAAAAATTCTCCTGGCATAAACTAACCCTAGGATTTTTATTTTCACAACAACCCCAGGAAATTATAGTCAGTAATTACTGCATATTATATTTCATTTATTCAGATTATGTAGTGTCGGGACTCAATCAGTCCCACTAATTCACGCTCAAGCCGGATAAGGCTACTAGGTGGCAATAAAGCTCTCGCCCGAAGTATTTAAAGTGACTTCATACCTAAAGCTCAAACTTGAGATTATTGGTTAATGTAGAGCGACATAAGCCATCACACCATAATCTTTGGGTTAGCTTATTATATTTTTTATGAACCATGAGTATCTAGTGATTAGTCCCACAAGCTTTGAAATTATGGAAAGTGACCACCAATGACTCTACGTTTAGCTATAGTTGAAAATCGAAGAATCGAACTGAATAATATATATATATATTCAACCAAACACAAATCAAATTTTCACTTCTCGAAAAGTGAAGTAGTACTTTATGAGAAGTTCCCTAAATAAACTAAACTAGCTAGCTTACTTAAATTGGAAATTGATATATCTATTTGTATGATTTAAAAAAAAAAAAACAAATGTGCCAAAGCATTTTTAATTTGATGAATAAGGTCTCACTTGATAAGGTAAGGTTATGGGTTCGACCATCCAGTAAAATAACAAGTTGGTTTCTTACCAAAAATCATTATTTTTATGGGAAACTGAAGTTTGCTTGAAGGAACCGTAGACATCAAAGACAGAGACCGGAATTAATAAGGTTTGCATGGTGCAGATTTTGAGTAGCTAGGAGTAATATATAGTTGGAGAAAATTAAAAACAATAAATCTACTTGGACTTATGAGTTCGGACTCATATGGAGGTTTTTAAAATTTTACAAATATTTAAGGAGTAACAAAGGAATTTTACAAGTGATTGTGTGTGCTTCATTAATTACTTGAGGATGACTTTTAAATAAATTTTTTTTTTGAATCCGGACTCATGAGTCTAAATAACACTATCCAATTAAAAATAAAAAATAAAAAAAACTAACTATACATTCACACGTTTGGTGCAATATTCATTGAGCTATGAATGCAATCATCAATGGAGCACCGAAAGTAAATCGTAAGTAAACATGCACGTAGGCCTTTTAAGATCAAATCATCTATGACCTTTCCCTAGGCATGCACACGCATACAATATGTAGCTGTCGCTACAATTATTATTCGAGTCAAATAACTTCGATCATCGGTGCACATTAAAAGGCTAATTAATTTCCTCAAAGAGCCCTCCTGTAAAAAAAAATACAAGTCTTTTTAACAAAATTTTGTTGATTAAAATTATAAATCGTTTTCAAAATGTGAGAATGCATTTATTATTATTTTTATTAATTATATTCTTATACAATTTAAATACGTATGATTCTTCAATTCCTCAATTATAAATTACACTTGTAATTACGGTTGTCTTAATTCTTATGTCTTTACTTTAAACGACTTATATTTATGATCGGAGGGAGTAATTAGAAAGTTCATCAAAATAATAATTCATTGAATAATAAATCTGCTCGGACTCATAGTGAGATTTTTAAGTTTTTACAAATATTTAAGAGGTATCAAAAAAATTTACAAGTGATTATGTTTGCTTCATTAATTGCTTGAGGATGACTTTGAAATAAATTTTTTTTTGAGTTTGGATACTCATGAGTCCAAATAGCACTACTCTTTATTGAAATGGTATGCGTATATTAATTACCCTATCCCTTCTATGTTATCCGTCATATTTTGACTTGTGCACAAGAATTGAGGTGATGATTAATTACCTTTAAGATTTTATAATAAGACTAAGGGTAGTGTTATTTGGACTCGTGAGTCCGGACTCAAAATTTTTTTTAATTTCAAATACATCATCGAGCAATTAATGAAACAACCATAATCACTTGTAAAATTACTTTGATACCCCTAAAACATTTATAAAATTTTTAAAAACCTCCTTATGAGTCCGGACTCATGAGTCCAAGTAGATTTATTGTAAGACTAAATTACATTCCCATATATACTCCATCCTTCCATTTATATAAGTCGTTTTGATCTTTAGCACACTAAATAATGTGACTTTAATGTTGTGCACGTATATTTGCTTTCCTTCTAGCACTACCCTATTGTATAAAAAATGATTGATGGTATCATTAACTAAATAAAATGAGGCTAGAATTGGAAACGAGTTATTTAATGCTTTCTTCATTTCCTAATGTGGCATATATTGCGGAACAAAAAAAAAAACAAAAAAAGCTAGGCGTACATCAGAATGCATCACATTTTGATGAGCGTATGATGCTTCTCGAGATGCTCGTGAGTGCGCGCACATCAGAGATGTGTTGTGATGTACACCTAGCAGTGCCAGAAAAAATAATGTGACATAATATAGAACAGAGTGAGTAGTAGCTATCAAAAAAGAAGTTGTGTTTTTGTACCAAAAAAAAGTTGCGCTTTCTTTACAAAATTAGCTTGGGTAAGACAATTTCAAGCTGTAATAATAAAAAAAGACAATAAATTATTTCAAGCTCGATCGTTCGAATTCATATATATTAGAGAATAGTAGTGATATTTTGACTCATGAGTCCATACTTAAAAAATTTTTTAATTTCAAAGTCACCTCAAGTAATTAATGAAGCAAATACAATCACTTATAAAATTTCTTTGATACCCCTTAAATATTTGTGAAAATTTTAAAAACACCCCTATGAGTTCGGACTCATGAGTCCAAGTAGATTTATTGATTAGAGAATGCTACTAATTATACCAAGATGACATAGGTAAGGTAATTATTGTTTTTTTGTATATAAATTCTAGGTAGTTCTATGCACCTCGAGATGCGAGCTTACACATCATGAGCCTTTAGAAGTGACCAGTAGGGTGCTATTTGGACTCATGAGTCCGAACTCAAAATTTTTTTTATTTCAAATATATCCTCAAACAATTAATGAAGCAACCATAATCACTTGTAAAATTCTTTTAATACCCCTTAAATATTTACAAAAATTTTAAAAACCTCCCTGTAAGTTCGGATTCATGAGTCTAAGTAGATTTATTGTTTTTGTAATATGTATATGTTTTTTGTCATTCTAGGAAGCAAAAAGACATGCAATACCAAGTTAAATAATCAAACTAACCTGAAGAATTTCCTACCAAAAAAAAAATAAAAAATCACTAACCTGAAGAAGCTGCTTTGCTAGGTCTACAGAGATGAGTCCAGCACTGCAGCCCATGCCACCAAGATCATAGCACAAAACATTCCCTCTCAATTTGTAGTGATTCACAATCATAGCAGAGAGAGAAGGTGTAGGATCAAAAAGACTGCAATTCACCACCAAAATCCCTATATCCTTAGTTTTAACACCAGTCTTCTCCAACAACTCATCCACAGCTCCAAACATCACAGTCTCCGCCTCCTTCCTCGCTTCAGCCATGCATGGATTTGGCGGCGTTCGCATCAATGCCTCCGGAAAGTATGTCGATTGCCCGAGCGCCGACCGCTCCAAAATCTTCTTCTGAAACATCAAATTCTCTTCACTAAAGATCCCGGTGAGCCCTGAGAGCTTGACGAATTCCTCCCGAGTGCACCGCCGATTCGGCTCTGGCTTAAAGCATGCGAAGTCGACCAAGTAGATTTTTCGAGGGCAGGACATGAAGTATAGGGTTGAGAGGAAGACTAAGAAGAGGGAGCAGAAGATGACACTGAGAAGGTTGAACTCGAGTTGGGCCCAAAGATTGGCGATGGAGGTGCGAGTGTTTGCGGAAAATTGTGTGGAAGTGATGGTAAAGAGGAGGAGAGGAAAGAGCATGATGTACAAGAAGTTCGAGATCAAGTAGTGGTAGCCAAGTTTTACATACTTGAGTTTTATTGATTTGTTGAAACCATGAATTTTGTTGTTGGTTTTTGGAGCAACTGATGAATCACAATTTCCTTGGTTCGTCCGATGACCATGATCACCCATTCTTTTTCATGCAAGTGATAGAAAAAATAATTATCAAAAAAAGAACTATAAATTTGCTTATTGAATGATGATCAAATAATTGTGTTAAAGAGACATATAAGGCCACTTTATTATTAGGTGCCCCAAACGAAAAATAGAAATTAAGCAACTTAGAAGAAGCAAAAGAAACCGTATGTATGAAGTCCTAGAAAGTGAGAAGAGTAAGAAGTGTTAGCAAAAAACAAAAACTAGATCATCAAGATGGGTGAATAAATTAATTAATTAGGGTAGAGCAGCGATAGGGAGTTTTTTTTTTTTTTTTTTTTTTTAGAGAAAGGTAGTGATAGAGAAATAAGAAAAGAAAAAGAGAGAAATAAAACTATGGAAGATTAATTGGGTGATAGAGATGAATTAAGGTGGGAAGACTTTGAAAGGGAAGGAGGGAGACGGGGAGAATTTATAAGGTTGAAATGAGAGACTAATGAGGGGGAGGGATGGGAGGATGTAACTACCTCAACGAACAAGTTTTTTTTTTTTTAATTCATTTTAATTTAATTCAATTTGATGGGAAAGAGGTGGCATTGAATTGCCAGCCGAATGACGTATATTGTTGTGCTAACTTGACCAAACCTAGTTCATCTCATAATTTCAAAAGTGCCATTATCTTGGGAAGAATTATTTGGGAAGAATTATTTGTCCTATTTTAATGGGATGATTAGGATCACAGACAGGTGATCATTAGATCTTCTTTTTTTGTTTTTTTTGTTTCTTTTTTTTTCTTTTGTGTTTTTTGGTATATGTATACTTACAATTATTTTATGGAAGTTGATATATACTTAGATTTGCATAAAATTTTATAACATCATGTCATAGTTAAAGTTTTAAACCCTAAACCCTAAAAAGGACAAATAATATCATTTGGTCCTCGAACTTTCATGTTTTTATTATTATTATTATTATTATTATTATTATTATTATTATTATTATTATTATTATTATTATTATTATTATTATTATTATTATTATTATTATTATTTTTATTTATTTGTTCATCAAACTTTCATCAGTTCACTTTTCGTTCTTGAACTTTCATTTCTCTTACTTTTGATCATTTTGTTAAGTTTGGAGAATAATGAATACTAACGAAACAATTAATAATCGATTTTTTGGGTTGATTAATCAATTGCGAACTGCATGTGAATTACCTGGGAAGTGTTATGTTAATGACCGTTGTTCTTCAAATTTAACAAAAGAATTAAAAGTAAATGGAAATAAAAGTTTAGTGATCAAAACTAAACTGATGAAAGTTTCACTAGAACAATTTCGGTATTTAATAGAGGTTTTTAAACCCCTATTAAAGGGAGTGTTATTAAATAACACCTAATTGATAGGAATTTTAAAAAACATCTATCTAATACATGTATTAAAAATTAAAACATAACACATTTTCACATGACATTTTATAACACTCTTATTAACAGAGGTTTTAAAACCTCTATTAAAGGCCAAAAATGTTTTAGTGTTTAAGAACTAAATGAACAAAAGCTTGAAAGCTCAGGGATCAAATGATTTACGCAAAAACTACTCAACTTTAATAAAGTACTCGCTTTAGCAACGAATATTTTTTTCTTTGCAAGTGCATGACATGAAGAATTTGTGGGATTGCTAATTTGCTAAAAGCCCATTTATATAGCAACAAATGATATTGTAGTGGAAACTTAAAGTTTGTTGCCAAAGGTTAACCTTTAATTTATACTTCATTCAACTTTAAATATCCTTCAATACAACCATATATACCAAGGTAAACTAATCTTCTTGAAACCATATATAGCTAAAGTAATTTGAACAACAATTTTTATGTCGCCAAAAAACGATTTCCATAACTTAGCAATAAGTTGCTATACAAAAGTTTATTAATTTCGACCGCAAAATAAATTATTGCAAAATGAAGAGTTCGATTTACTATGCAATAAGTAGTTTAATTTGTTGGAAAGGATGATATGCTGATCTTAGGAGCGTGCAAATCCATAATTAATCGTCACGTGAACTGGAGTTTTTCTTTTGCTTGTAGACAAGCAAAATGAGGCCGTGCATATATTGACGTGTTTATCTCAAACATATGCTAGCCCATCTAACTAGCTGGTATCAACCTTCCAATTAGCAATGTGCTTTCTCAGATACCATGGATTATTAGCAAACAATTATTTTTGTTGCTAATAGTGAAATCTGTTAGGTCTACATTTAGCATATATATCACGAATTAGCCAGAGCGAAATTTAATTATTTTATTGAAGAAAACTAATTATAACTCCTTTTCTTTGGACAATATATGTGTCACAACTTTGCTTGTGCACAAGAATAAAGGAGAGATGATGAATTTTCACCATTAAAATATTTAAGAAGACTAAATTATCCTCCCATTCATGACTTCATTTGTTATAGGTATTGGGTAAAAAAGTAATTGATAATGTTATTAACTAAATAGAATGGGGTTGGTTTCAAAAAAAAAGAAAGAAAGAATGGGGTTAGAATTGGAAATAAAGTATTGGATGATTCCTTGATTTTTTAATGTGACACATATTGTGGAACAAAAAAAGTGCTAAGAAGAACTTACTATGTAGAGCCGGATTGATAAGAACACTGACACATTCGAAGAGCCCAAGCCCAGTCCAAATCAGGCGGGTTTAGGCGGGTGCCTGGCCTAATGAATTGGTGACTCACGCATAAAATCAAACCCCATCACTTACTCCCCTTTCTTTCTTCGATTTTTTTCTTAAAGGTTTTTGATGAGGGGCAACTAAGGACTTCCGAAGGACTAGTTAGGTCCACCATCAGTTCAGTGCCGGTGATCGTGGCTTGGATACCCTCAACTATAAAAAAAGGGTGTCCAAAAAGAGGGGGTAATCTAATCTTTATAGCGCATGGTCTTTTTTTTTCTCTTTTTTTTTTTAAATTTCATCGAATATGACCAATGATATAGGGCAATAAAATACTTTTGATTCTATTTTTATTTTACTTTACTTTTTATTTTTTTATCAAAGGTAATTGTACTTAATGTTTCCTAATCCAAATGGGTACAACTATTACTGCAAGATCGAATAAAAGTTAAGTCTCACTATAACCTAGAAACAAGGTTCACAACTTGCGCACAAATTAATAAGGAGGCGCAACATCACCCCCATATTGTGATAGGTTTAGAGACACCTCAATAAACATTTCATTGATCACAAAAACTCGTTAAACTTGTTATTTATTAAAGACACAAATTCTAACCAATTTTAAAACTATTAAATTTTTTTAAAAAACCTATTTGGACTATTTGAGTCCAGACTTTAACATCTTTTACTAATAATTTAATTTGCCTGACTAAATGAAAAGACATAATTACCCTCACTCTACCACCAATAACACATTTATCTCTTCCACCTAGCACTAAGGCACAATACCAAACGTAACAATTGTTGATTCACAAACACTACAAAAAAACAACAAATCAGAAACGGAATTAGAAACGGAAATAAGTTCCGTTTCTAAATCAGAAACGGAATTAGAAACGGAATAAGTTCCGTTCCTAAATTAAAACGTTAGCGACGGAATTGAGACGGAAACATTCAGAGACGGATTTGAGACGGATCAGAGACGGAATTAGAGACGGAATCAGAGACGGAATTAAATTCCGTCTCTAAAAAATGGCGCCAACATTCCCACCAAAAATTTCATTTTTTATGACCGTTCATCAAATCTTGGGATTTGTGCATCACATCTCGATGTTAATCCCCCCCCAAACACACCCACAAACCAAAAGCCCTAAATCCCAAATCGTCTCGCTCTCCTCTCTCTCTCTCTCTCTCGTCCGTCCGTGCCGTCTCGCTCTTCGATCCGTCGATCGTCTCGTCTCTCCGTCTCTCTCTCTGTGGTCTCTCCGTCTCTTAGTCGGTCACGGCTCTCCCTTCTCTCTCCGGTCACCGCTCTTAGTGCGTTCTCTCTCTGCTCTCTTCTGTCTGAGCCCTAACCCTCGCGTCCCCTCTTGCCTCCGTCAACGCCGCTGTCCCCTCTCGCCTCCGTCAACGCCGCTGTCCCCTCTCGCCTCCGTCAACGCCGCTGTCCTTGCCGACGCCGGAGCCCTCGCATCTGCCGCTGTAAGTCATCACTCTCTTCGCTTAGGGCTTGAGAAAAAAGGTGTTTACTACTTCATCCAATTGAGGCTATGTTGTTGTTGTTGTTGTTGTGTAATTATTTTAAAATTTTCTCTGCCGTTTGTGGATTCATAAGCAGAAATCGGGCTGTTTTATAGTTTCCAATTGTTTTATTTTGTTTATGGATGTGGTTTGCAAATATGGAACTAAGGCTGCTGAAATTTCCTATTTCAGTTACATTCAAGTTAGAAAATACCTTGATTCTGTGGCCTATATTTTTGTTAGTGTTTCAACTTGCCCCAATTGGAAAAGTTTAGCAACTAAATGAAGAATCAAAATCGTCAAGGTTTTGCGATGGCGGACTTCATAGATTTATGACATAATTAGCTAATGAGTAGTAATTAGAAACTATTTATTCGGATTTTATCTTTTATAGTTTCACTCAATGTGCCAAACAATTTATTAGAATTTTATTAGAAATTTGCTACTTGCTTACAATGTATTCTTTTTTGGAACTTTGTAGGAAACTGATAGGCTTAGACAAGTGATTGAGAAGGAAATGCTAAAAGTCAAGGTAAGTTTGTTCTTCCCAAAATAACAACTAAAGAGAGAGATCCTTTGCTAGACATGTTATTTCAAAGAAAAATTGGAGTTGAAGCCCTCTATTGAAGGCACGGTGAGAATCTAACTCCCTCAATTAGTTTATTAAAACATGGACTTGTCGATAAGGGCCAGTTGGCTCATCAAGTTTTTTTAATGATCCTTAGTTTAATTTTAAAAACGGATTTTTATTGGTCGATTCAAATATAATGAGTTTTATGGACAAGTTGATTAAGTTGTTATGGTTAGTTGCATTCCATGAAAAAAAATTTATATGATATTGATGATTTGGGCTAGTATTCAAAAGTGATCATGCCTTGTAAAAGGTATTGGTGGATAATGTGCTCTTTTGTTTGATGAAATTGTCAAAAGAGACCTTAACTTGTTCTTTTAATGAAGTGCATGGAAAAGCATGATTCTAAAGTCTCATGGATTCTTTATTGAGCTTTGTTTCTATGATATGATTTAATCGAGCAATCATTAGTATGATTTTTCATGTCTCGAAAGGATTGTAGCTAATTTGCATTGATTTGGGTAAAATCCTTTTAAAACGCTTCAAGGAGAGCTCATTCATTTTTTTCCCAAGTCTTGAAATATGTTCAATCCAACTTTATTGAATGTAGTTAGTAATCATCATTTTGGGTGAGACTTGAAGCTAAGTTGAGATGCGGAAGAGACTTTGTTTTATCCATTGAAAAAAAGACTTCGATTAAATCATGGATTTTCGACTAAATGCTATGATTTGAGAATTTTAAGTCGAACTTGACTCTAATGAGTTGATTTGAATCTTTTTAGTTGTGATTAGTCGATCGCATTCAATTTATATTGGATAACTAAGTTTATGAGATTTTTCTTGTTTTGCTTCACCGCATACTTGTTTTACTCGAATCGTCGATTTTGATTTGAAAGAATGGTTTAAAAGTCGGGAATGACTTAAGTCGATAACTAGGAATGAGGTTTGAGTCCTTAAATGATTTAAGTTAGTCTAAATAAATTCAGTAAATACTACTTTAAGAATCCATGAAAAACATATTTAAAATTGGTTTTGGTTCATTCATTTTTTGATTGAAATATTCGATTAAGTGGTTTAATGCATAAATTTTACTTGAATATGATCTATAATTTGCATTGTTGTTTGAATAAGGATATGTCTTCTTTAAATTTAGGCAATAACAAGTCCATATCATTTTTTTGGTGTGATCAATAGTTTGATACTCATTAAGTTCATACTTCACAACTTAAACGGTATCCTAGTTCCTCATCAAGTTGATATTGTCAAACTCAACCTATGTAGAATATTGTGTGCTCTAGATAAAGGTAAAGGAGTCACCGTCACGCTTGAAAAATAAGGGGTGGGTTGCAATAGGCTGAAAGCCAATGTAAATCGATCTTTATGAAATGGATTAAACATGTTTATTGTTTGGTTCTTGAAAGTTAAAAAAGCTCTTGAAATGAGATGAGTGAGCTTATGATAAATTTTGTAGCTTGTGAAAGTGGATTGATTGAAAATAGTCTTATGAGTTTTTTGGTCTATCTATGAGGTAGCATATTTTTGTTTTCTTATATGTTTTTAGAAAATGAAGATAAAAGTGAAAATGACAAACATTGCTATCTTCCTCCTACTTTGGATTGGTAAGAATTTAATTTACTTAAATCAAGTATATGCGAAGTGTTTATCATCGTTTGTGGATTCTTAAATCTCAAATGAATTAATGTTAATCTTTTTGCTTGTTTGTAGACTTTGATGGTCGAGTGCAGGGATCGTCACTATAAGTTCGATGTGAGTCATTGCTCTTCTACCTTAGCTCTATCTCCTATGATGCTTATGTCCCTGAAAAATTTAAGTTCAACTATTCAATTATTAAGTTGTTTCAAATGTCCCTTGGTCATGCGGTGGTGTTGAAGAACATCTCAAGACTTTTCGATTGATAATTCTTTTTGCGCATATTTATAGGATTGTAAGTTTTTTTTTTTTTTTTGTGGTTGTTGAACAATAGGATTGGTGGTTTTGTGAATACTTAGAAATTTGGAGCATTTGTAATACTATACAATTTTTTTTGGATATATATCTTTTTCAATTTTTGATTTTTACATTTTTGTTCTCTCAATTGAATATTTGTTGATATATATTGTCGATGTATGAATGTCAATTTATTATATATTGGCAGGTTAAATGTGCTTGGATTGAGACCTATATATGTAAGACTTTAAAAACTAAACAAAAATGAAAATTAGAGACGGAAATAGCAACGAAATCTTTGGATTCCGTTGCTATTTCCGTCTCTAATTTTTCGTTTTTGTAAGATACATAAATCAGAAACGGATTAAATTCCGTCTCTGATCCGTCTCTGATTAGCAACGGATCAGAGACGGAAATAATCAGAAACGGAATTTATTCCGTCTCTAATCAGAAACGGAATTAGAGACGGAATAAATTCCGTTTCTAATCAGAAACGGAATTATTCCGTTTCTGATCCGTCTCTAAATCAGAAACGGAATCCATTTTCCGTTTCTGGTCCAATCAGCGACGACGTTTTCAGAGACGGAACGCATTCCGTCTCTGTTCCGTTTCTGAATCCAATCAGAGACGGAATTTTTGCAAATCAGAAATGGAAAATTCCGTTTCTGATTTGCTTTTTTTTTGTAGTGAAATCTAACACATGTAAATCATAAAACACAAACACAAAACACATACAAATCAAATGAAATAGAATATATGATCAGGCGACACTCCTTGAAAAAAGACAGAAGTTTTTGTGGGGTCAACATTTTTATCTACCCATTTTCCTCGTGTTATCGATGCCTTATCGTAAACAACAAATATACTTGGACTCATGAGTCAGGACTCATAGGGAGATTTTTAAAATTTTTGTAAATATTTAAAGGGTATAATAGGAATTTTACAAGTGATTATGATTGTTTCATTAATTGCTCGAGGATGTATTTGAAATTAAAAAAAGTCTCAAAAGAAAAAGAAAATCTTTTCTCTTCTCCAAAAACCATAGCAGCCAAGAACATAGTTTTGGGGGGCGGTGCCGCCTTCTCCGCCAGCCCCCCTCCACCTCTCCCACAAATCCAAGCTCCCCCCTTATCTTCTTCCCTTCCTATCTTTTGTTTCCCTTTTCTCCTCTCTCTCTCTCTCTCTCTCTCTCTCTCTCTCTCTCTCTCTCTCTCTCTCTCTCTTCCCCCTCTTCCTGCCCTTTATGTCTTCAAGTCCTCTCCTTCCTCCCACCATCTTTACCTTCCCGCTCCCTTCTTTCCTCTCACCCGCACGTTCCCTCTGTTTCAAGGGTCTCCCTTTTTTTCATTCCCTTGTGCCTCCCCTCCCATCCAAAGTTCACATTTCTATATCTGTCACCACCTCGACCCCCCATCTCCTCATCTTCTCTCCTTTTTTTCCTCATTCTTTGCTTCTTTCTTCCCTTTGACAACACTAGTTAGGCTAATAGTCATATAGTGCATGTTGTTTTTTGCCTAGGAGTCGATCTACATGAAGGAAACTAACGAAGTGGGTTGGGCCTCCGTTACATGCGAAGTTGCGCAACTGGAAGCAATGCTAGGCGGTAGTGATCGTCCTTGAAGCTGCTAAAATCTGGTTTATCTCATGTTTCTTTTTTGTGTGGGTTACACTCTAGTGTTTTTGATTTAATTTAAAATTAATTTTCGCCTACGTGCGATGCATTGTTGTCCCCGTTATTGGAGTTGTTATCCCCATTTTTGGGGTGGTTGTCCTTGCCTTAGGGCTAGGGTTAAGGTCTCACTATATTATGCACGTTTTTGGAATTTGTTCTGTGCATCGTTGTTGTAAAATCTATTTGCAATAGACGCTCGTCTTGTTGGACTAGGAACACCTCAATACAAATCACTTTGGGATAAAAAAATAAAAACAAAATAAAAGAGAATATAGAAGAAATCAAGACCCAAGTTAAAATACCCCCTGTAGGACCCATTAACCCCCATCGATCGTAGCATCATAGAAACTCCAAAACAAAATGCTACAAATTGACAATGTTAATGTAATTGAATTTGTATTAATTGGAGAAAATTAAATTTGTATGAATTTCTCAGTATTTAATACTCCCTCCGTTCCATATTATTTGTCACATTTGGTTTTATGCACATGAATTAAGTTGATGATTGAAAGTTATAAAAAGATAGACATTGAGACTAAATTACCCCTAATTAATAACTTATTTTTCATAAATTCTTGCTTTACAAATTAATGTAGAACCACAATTTGCATTAATGACGTAATTTTAAATTAGGGGTAAAATTGAAAAAAAAATCATAAATATACTTTTGATTTCCTAATGTGTAAGACACATATCATGAAACAAGAAAAATAATTCAATGTGATAAATAATATGGAATGGAGGGAGTATATATAGTACATGATTAAGATCGAAAAAGTCACTGAGAAACTTTATAAAAGAAAAAGAAACAAATGGCACTATGGTGATTCTCATGTTAAGTGTGGCTTATTTTGAAGGTCCAAGTCAAATTGCAATACTAAATTTTCAACAAATAATTAATAAGGGCCAATTATAAAAGAGAAATGCATGTGCATAGTAGGTAGCAGTAGTTGAGAAGATGGTCGCTAGAGGTACCAAAGCCTTGTATATATAAATGACAACATGAAGTCAACGCCAGGTTTTTTAGTCATCTTTGCGTATCTTAAAAGAGTAATGCTATATTTGAACTCATGAGTTTGGACTCAAAACTTTTTTTAATTTTAAATACATCCTCGAGCAATTAATGAAACAATCATAATCACTTGTAAAATTCTTATTATACCCCTTAAATATTTATAAAAATTTTAAAAACCTCCTTATGAGTCCGGACTCATGAGTCTAAGTAGACTTATTGATCTTAAAATATATATGGGCATATAAAGATTTTGATATGTAATTAATGCGTAGGTTGAAGCCTCATGAGCTACTTCTATAGGCCAATTATAAGTCTTGAGGTGTGATTTATTTGTTGCCATTCTAATATTTTTTTTTTTTCTTTTTTTGTATAAAAGATCGAGAAGGGTAACTTGAGTTCCGGGTAACTTGAGTTCCTGTATGTGACTATCTGTGTCAGGGGTAGTTTGGTTATTAGGAGCTCTCTTTACAAGCCTAAGCATAGTCAACAAATTAATAAATGCATTACCATTCCACACCCATGCACACAGTTACACGTTGACTTGTTTTCTAGATTCGTATAGGCCCAGACCCAAATCCAGATTCGTCGGGCTAGCTAAGCCTCGCCAAGCTCGATAAGGGTCAGGTATGGGTGAATCCAAAAAAAAATTATTGACTTATAATTAACAATAATCAATTTATATATATTTAATAATACATGTCAATTGTTTGAGCATAAAATAGAAATTGACCTAATGGTTCATAACATTGTTTTATATTAGGAAGTTTAAGGTTCGACTCCTACTATTTTAAATTATACACGGGTCGAGCTCGACCCCAAGGGTTTAGGCAGGTGCCTGACCTAATGGACTTGTGACTCACGTGTAAAATCAAACTCCATCAATTACTCTCCCTTCTTTCTTCGATTTTTTCCTTAGGTTTCTTGGTGGGGGCCGACTAAGTACCCTAATGGACTAGTTAGGTCCACCAATAGTTCGATATCAGGGACCGAGGCTTAGATTGTAGCATCCCCTAACCTGATCAGGGTGATACCCCGGCCTGAAACCCTAATTATGTCCCAGTACACCAGTCGGACTCAATTAAAGTAATAGAACAGCCGTCCTTCATACCTGATAATCACAATTAAAATATATATCATATATTGAATAAATTATAAAAACGTAGCGAAATTAAAACTTTTTCGATAAAACATACGATATACGAAAATCAGCATAAACCTCAGTCATAACATCATATCCCCACCCTATTTATTACAAAATAGTAAATCAATACAATATATAAACAGTAGAGAAATTACTTCACTGTAGAGAAGACTATAGACTCTTAATCTTCTCCGTTCCTGAGTCGAAACCCACGTCGACAACCTGAAGTGTTAATTGTGGAATGAGTGCTCCCACTTGCTTAGTAAGCGATGCTCGTAAACGTATCAATTATCAACTAATATCAATGAATCATTGAATATCAATATGAACCCAAAACATATCTATTGAGGTATTAAAATGATATAACAATAGATAACGAAAATGAAAGTTCATTAATCAATTACAATTGTACTCGTGACATGTATTTTTTATTTCTTTTGAATTTAAAATAAAAGTTATAGACTCCTGTTACCCTGAATTACGATCCACAAAACCTCACATGTTGGCCGATAAGTGATTTATGTGGTGTATCCAGGCGTTGCGTAGCTACCGACTCTCAAATGGAAAGTAGCAATCGGTTAATGTCACGTATATGAGAGAAAGTGTTGGTTAGCCTCTCAATATCTCGGTCGTCAACCTCAGTCGGATTCCCCTGTTGCACCCCTCTTCAAGTTCACTTTTTGATATAAAATAATAGGAAAGCAACAATCGGGTACCTCAAGGTAGCTGAAAGGAAAGTGTCGATATCTAATCAATCACTTTCATCGTCACTTCAATCTGATTCACCTGTCATACCTCTTTTCTGATAATATCTCATAAAAAATAGTTCAAGTCACGGTACATTTCCCCATTCACATTATATGGGATAGCACGCATCTTGAGGTGTGGGAAAATCCATCCAATCTAACCGACGTACAACGCGTATCTCGAGGCGAATCAAATGTATAATTTTATCTTGATTTAAACTTTTGGATTCATTTATATATTTATATATAAATATATAAAGAACTTGTATTTCGCGCCTAAAAACTCACTGTGCGCGCCAACGATCACTCGCGGGCGTGCATACTATTGTATGTCCCATGTGTGTCACTCTCAACCACGCATATCACCAAATGGCCACCAATTATTAATTATTTGTTTATTTTCAATATATATTTATATATAATCCTATATTAACATGCATATGACTTCACCGTGCGCACCAACGAGTACACTCGGGCGTGCACACTACCCCACGATTCATGTGCATCACTCTTAACCCACACACGGTAGTAGGCGTCCATAATTCGTCAATTATTCAATTATAGGCTAATAAATTTAATTATTTTTCATAATAAATAATACAATCCATACAAACACCAAACGTCACATAAATCTATGCACTCGCTAATCGAGACAAGTCAGGCTTAACCACGAGCCTAACTCGAGTCAATTAAAAATCGAATTGACTCTAATCACCTACTTAAGGTAACGGCTCGTTACATAGATACCCTATACTATAAAAAAGGTGTCCAAATAGAGGAGGTAATCTAATCTTTATAACGCGTGATCTTTTTTCCTCATTTTTTAAATTTCATCAAATATGACCAATGATATAGGGAAGTAAAATACTTTTGATTCTATTTTTTATTTTACTTTTTCATTTTTTTTTATCGAAGGTAATTGTATTTAATAGATTCTAACCTAAATGAGTATAACTATTGATCTATTCAAAGAATAGATGTTAAGTATCGCTGTAACCAGTAACCAAAGTTCACATCTTGCACATAAATTAATAAGGAGGCACAAAAACACCCCCATTGTGACGACCCTTCCTCGACCTAGTGTCGGTTCATCCGGCCTAGACCGCCTCCCAAGTCCAATAACTGCAAATCGGGCTTAAGCAAGCGGTCTAGTTCGCCTAAACAACTTGTGGAATAATTATAAAGACAATATGGAAATAAAATGCGGAATAGAATATAGAACAAATCTATATGTCTACCAAAGAATTGTAAATGAGTTTTCATTTTGTACAACTATATAGGGTTATCCAAAGGCTGCTAAATAACTTAATTACAATGGAGATAGTGTTCAAAATACCTAAATGACATACTTTAAAATATAATCCAAGTTTAATAGTTTCAAAAATGAATATATAGATAATACAATACTAGGCTCACATTAAGAGAGAAGGCTTTAAGTTATCGCCTCTCCAATTCGGCAGTGAGCACGAGCTTACATGGGGGTCTCTCAGTCGAGGCCCCTCCCCCTTGGACCGGTGCCACTCTACTCCGATGGCGCCGCCCCTCATTTTTGTTTTTGGGTTCTCAACCTGCAAACACATTCAAATGGTCCAAAATATCTCGAATCAATAATAAAACACCCAAAACAAAGTTCTTCATCATTATTGAATCAAATCCAAGTTTCGAAACTCGCTATATCAAGAAACTAAATGGTAAGGATGTTAGGTTTTCCTTCAAAGGAGCTCTCATTGATTGTATAACACTAGATCAACCTAAACTCATCACTCATGTACTCATACATTCTCCTCTCTTTATTTTGTGATTTAAGCCCAAAAGTGGCCAGGGTTTCTTAGCTTAAATTTTTATACTTATGGTTATTTGGGTTGAATTAGTGAAGGATTTGTAAAATCACTAAATTGCCCATAGGGTGGGTATTTTGTGTTTTGGGTCATCACAACATCCCTAATTTTTAGGAACTTTCGTCCTTGAAAGTAAAAGTAAAGTACAAACGACTAACTTGTCTATTTGTAATTATTTCTTTTACGACCCATTTCTTTTTACTAATGCAAATCCGTACCTATGAAATCAGATTGTACTCCGCATGAAATAAAATCTTACTCTTAACTCGAACTTCTCAGTAGTATCATTTTAGTATCATTTCCATACCACAAGTCAACATTTGCAAGGTGTGTGTCGTATAGGTCTTAATAGAGTCATTATACCTTAGCTACCCGCCAAGTCCTTGCATTATCACACATTTTTAGATATTCCTCTATAATATCCATTGAAGTCGCAATGGGCACCCAAGTCGTCCAACTAGATAATATAGAGATAACCATACTAACATGTGATCTGGTGCCTATCTGTATCGAAAATATCTATGCCTACCTGGCAATAAATCCACACCGCCAATTGATGGTAGGAACAAAGATAGTTATCTGCTATGATATGAACACTAGCATACCATATCTGTCACCATCTCAATTACACATACCAATGAACAGCTCATCATGTCCTTGCGACTTATATGTGGAGGCTACAAATGAGCAGGCATAATATTCCTTTATGGAATTATACCTTAACATCAGTGTCATTACATGTTTAATCGTTTACGTACACAGTAAGCTTTCGCCCTTAGTAAGTTGTGGAATAATCATCATCATCGCTATCCTTAAATGGCTTTCGATAGTCATTTGTATGCATTTTATTACATTGAGATTTTTGTTTCATACCAAAGTCTCCTATCATAATCACTTGAATTTATGGAGACTTGTAGTATTGCGTCCTCGTACTAATCAACTCTCATGATCTTGGGCGATCATTTTAAATTCTTTTGATATTAATAAGGTTCATATTTACTACACAATCGTCTCTTATCGTCCTCCCGAGCTAACTCTTTAGCTCTTATAGTTTATTTAGAACTTCTCTCACCGAAAAATTAATGATGGTTTAACTTCCATGTCGTTTCTTGAGAATGTATAACCTATACCTTAGGTTTTGTCATTAAAGACTCGTAACTCCCTATAATCCAATTATTTAAGTTCGCAATTCACCCTCAGCGTTTCAATTTATTACTTGTTTGCATTACTATTATCGCATTTTTTTTATTTGTTCTTTGGGTACTCCAAAAGGAATGTATACGATTGTGTACTTGGTACTTAGACGAGCGTAACTTGCACGTCATGCCATTTAAACTTTGATTCAAGGGGACTCCAACTTCGAGATGATGTACGATTACAAACTTTACTTTATGAGATTTTTATCTTAATCTTTATTTTTTTTTGTCTACATTGTTAAGGCATCATCCTTAATTGTTCATGCATCTCACCACTTGTTGATAGCCTCAACATTTTAGTTATTCGTGCAAACATATATGTTACTCATGTAGGTTGTTTTTCAAGTTTTCTTATTCCATTCGATTATGATTCTCACTTTAGAACTTACATTAAGCTATCAGGACCCCAAATGCTAACAAAACTTTATTTAACATTTTGGTTATCCATGCAAACTTATCAGTTACTCATGTAGGTTGCTTTTCAGGTTTTCTTGCACCGTTCATCGTCATTCCCTTAACTGTCTTGTGGAACTCAAGCTCCTTATCCGCCAGCGAAAATCATCAGAGACAATTATACTAATAGGGGTCTAACGATATATTCGTATATACAAGGCAATAAATAATCAATGTAATAAATCTTTTGTCAGGTTTCTTTTATCCCATCCTATCCTTGGATTTATCATTTATGTATGTTAAGTCGACTTTAAACCAATGTCACATACCATTGATTTGTCTAACTTAAAATTGACCGTTAAATCTTAAAGGCTCTAAAAACTTAGGTTCCACTAACATAACATTTCCCTAGGTTCTAATGCCCATGATCTGATACCAACTGTGACGACCCTTCCCTGAGCTAGGGTTGGTCCCCTGGCCCAGACTACTTCCTAAGCCCAATAACCGAATCAGGCTTAAGTAAGCGGTCTGACTTGCCTAAACAACTCACGAGATAATTATAATTAAAGACAATATGGAAGTAAGACGCAGAATAAGATTTAGAACAAATCCATATGTCTACGAAAGAACTGTAAATGGGTTTTCATTTTGTACAACCATGTAGGGTTATCTAAAGGCTCCCAAATGAGTTAACTATAAGGAAGATAGTGTTGAAACTACCCAAATGACCTACTTTAAAATATACCCAAGTTTAATAGTTTCAAAAATGAATATATATATATATATATAGATAATATAATACTAGGCTCACATTAAGAGAGAAAACTTCAAGTTATCGCTTCTCCTTTTCCTGGAATCTAGCACCGATGTGGGTACCTGATATGTAAGTGGGGTGAACTAAAGAAACAACAGAGCTCAACAAGAGAGAAGACTTGCTCAAACACTAAATATGCAAGTATTACCTATAAAGCAAAACAACTCTACACATGAAGTAGTAAACCAAGTTGTAAAGTACTTAATGAAAAGCAACGGAGACATGATTCTTATTCATAAAAGGGGGCGTAAATAAATTCCATATCCAATATAACTTAAAAGTAGATTCATAATTCAACAAGCAAGGAAATATGTTGAAACCACATCATGTAAGAGAATTTACCAGTTTGTAAATAAATTCCATTTATTCATGCAACGGGGTCAATATGAGAATTATCATAAGAAATAAATAGTACTTACAAGCTGTTGTTCCATTCAATGCATTCTAGCTAATAGTATGAATCCGATGCCTGAAATACTCACCCTTGAGGTGATGTGAACCATTGGTGGTCACAATGACCGTTGTGATTTCCATCGAGTTTCATTAAACCAACAATAAGTGTTTCCAAAGCCATCACCAATTGTGACCACTTGTGAACTTGATACTTCATGGTGCAGACCACTCTCTTTTTGGTGGGACCATGGCCATAACATTGCAATTCGTAGTGCATATCACTCTCTGTTTGTAGGCACACTGCTACACCACCACTACTCGTGGTGTGGACCATTCTCTTTTGATAAGCATATAGTTCCATCACCACTTTTGGATCGAATAATTAATTCACTACAAGGAAAATGAAATTTAGAAACGGAATTAAGTTCCGTTGCTAAAAAAATAAGTTAGAGACGGAATTGAGACGGACTAATTTAAAGACGGAATTGAGACGAATCAGAGACGAAAATAGAGACGGAAATAGAGACGAAATTAAATTTCGTCTCTAAAAAATGGTGCCAACATTCCCACAAAAAATTTCGTTTCTTATGACCGTTCATCAAATCTCGAGATTTGTGTATGCTTGGATCAGGCCCCCCTACTCCCCCAACCCCCCCAAACCAAAAGAAAAAAACCCCAAATCCGATCATCTCGTCCAAAATCCCCCAAAAAACCCCAAATCCGATTGTCTCGTCCAAAATCCCCAAATCGGTCTCGGTCTCTACTCTCAACTCTCGTCTCTCCGTCTCGTCGCGCTGGTCTCTCTGGTTTCTCTGGTCTCGTCGTCTCTCTGGTCTCTCCATCTCGTCGCGCTGGTCTCCGTCATCGGCTCTCAACTCTGTCTCTCTGGTATCTCCATCTCTTGCTCGGTCACGGCTCTCTGTTCTCTCATTGGTAAGAGTTTGCTTCGTTTTTACATTTAGGTGGCAACAATGCTTACTCTCTCATGAATCTTGTATGACCTTTTGGGCTTCTCACACCCCTTTTTGAATTCTTTTGGTTATCTTTTTTGCTTTATTAGTTTGTTTTCCTCCACAAGTTGGTATTCAGATCAGCACTGCCCATTAACATATGTTGTTTCTCTATTTTGGATTTTAGAATATTTTGTGGGGATTGATCACTTGAATGTGTGTATGTATTATATTGACTGCTACTCCATGCCACCTGTTTTGGTGTGAATTTTTTTTTTTTGGTGGTGCTGACTTCTTGTTTGTTTGTATAATTTTATGTGTTTGAGATGGGATTATTCTTGTAATTGATATTGTGTATTGTAAGTGGGTAAGTGGGGTGCATTGATGTGGCAACAAAGACTTTTTAAATTGAAGGTGAAGAAAAATTATTCAGTGAGATTTTACTTCGTTTTTACATTTAGGTGTCAAGGGGTTTGCCTTATCTGATAAATCTATATGCAATCAAACTTTCTGTCAGTTTTGAGCATTCAGATTTCCCCTGCTTTGTATTTCTTTCCAAATCTACTTGGATTCTCTTCTCCTTTTTGCACTTAAAATGTACTTCATCTCACTCCTTACTGTTCTTGACCATAGTTGAACTTTTTCATGATAAATGAGTAACTAAATAAAGAGGTAAACATGTTAGTGCCATGGTTTGGTAATTTTATGTGTAGTAATAAATTAATAATGTTTTTTCGTAGTGCACTATGTAAGATTTACTTTTTCTTTATCCTTGGAGGTATTTTAAATTTTTGTTGTTATGTTGATGCAGTTGGCAGGTAGTTGTTATGATGCCAGATGTTGGAAAGCTAGAACTACCTTATTGTCTACGACCTGTGAAGGAACAAACTCTTGATCAGGTGACAAATTTTAAGAGTTCAGTTATTTTAATTGTTGATTGCTTCAAGCAGTTTTATTTTAACTGTTCTTGAGTGATTTGATTTGTTACGTGGTTGATTGTGCAGTGAATGAGTGCACAACGTCCTGAATCTTTTTGAATTTCGATCTTAATCTCCGTCTCTTTCATTGCTCTCTGCTCTCTGGTCGCTCTATGCTTACCGCTTCGCTCTCTGCTCGTCAAGGTAACAATAAAAAAATATTTTTAACACCCGAATTCTCTTGAAATTGTATCTGCTCACATTTTCCTCCGGTTTGGCTTTCATGTGCATTTGTTGGTGTTCTTCACTTGATCTATTAAGTTAATGTTGTGTATTTTGTTTGGTTTAGAAGTTTTTGTTCTGCTCTTCTCTTGCATGCTTAGTGTTTTGTGGTTATGCTTGTTCTATCTTGTAACAATGAAATGTGAACTGCATTTCTCTGTTGTGATCTGGGTTTTGTAGTTATGTTCGTTTTGCCATGTTTTGGATGATATGGATTATTTTTATGCTTGACATGCTGATTGTTTTGGTTGGGTTCGCTATCTCTTGGCTTTTGCTACTGTTATTTTCGCAGCTCATAAAGATCTATAGTGTGATTTTTATGGGTGCTTCGTTAGCTATGGTGGGATTGCTGATGGGTGCCTTGTTTTTGGCCCGATATAAAAGTCTTATTGTTGTATAGCCCACAATTTTCTTAAATTATTACTTTATTATATTTATATAATAAATAAGTACCGCTTCAATACTCACCTAAAAAAAAAATTGGATGATATGGGGTTTTGTTCCATAATCAAGAACAAAATTCATTCCATTGTGGACTAGATCTCAATGCTTCATACACTTCTTTTATGACTTTAAGGCTCTCAAAGATGTCATGAGAAGGGTGATCATCGTTGGCCTTTGCCAATTTAGTTTCAAAGTATCTTTGTTCCATAGCAACATAATTTGGTAGTTTTCCTTCTTTTGCAATGCCTTTTGAAGCTCAAATCAAATTGGTAGAATTTGTCAATGTACTTTAGTTTTCTTAGATTCCTGTAGTGTATGAAATCAATTGTTAAATCATATAAATGATATTCTAGCTCTGACTCCCTTTGATGGACAAAAAAAATAATTAGTATGAAATGTAAGTGACCCTAAAGATATGTAGGATCTAACTGTGAAATGAGTAGTCCCTTTGTCAAAGCCTTTTTTCCTAGTGACCGAAAAGATATGACGTAGGACATGAACATTCCTTTTAAATGTTGTGCATTAGGAGAAAAAAATTTGCAAATACTTCTAATTTATGGTCCAAGGAAGGGTATGGAAACCAACACAGAGACATAACCTGATCAATCAAGTAAGAGTCTCAAATTTTACTTTCGCATTTATTTTTAGGTTTATTAATATTTAATATATCATTTCAACATTTTACTTGAGAAATTCAAGATTTCTATTGATATTGTATTTGGTAGGTATTTCATGTTTATTTTATCGGTAAAGCATGTCATGATCAACATTATAATACATTAGAATCATGTATTGAGGTAATTACTTGGTCGTTTGATGTTAAAGTTGTTAGTAATTTCATATTCATACACTTGCTAGGGATGATTGATTAGTTAGGTGTTGTTGGTTACGATTGAATAGTACCTATAATTATATAATTTCTACTACTAGTTAGGATTCTAGAGAATTGAATAAACCTATAACCTTAAGGAGGTACGAGTGAACAAGTAGTAGGCGCTTTGATACTATGTGGTATTTGTATGCCTTTTATAACTTATGATTTATTTATTTTTTTGAACTCCTTGTTGCTTATTTTTTTATGACCAATTATCATACTCTGTTTGGTATCAGTCATGTACCGAGCTAGGTATTAAGAAAGTTGTTTCCAACCCCTTTTATTCAATGGCTAGAAGCAAAGCTTTTTGTTCATGTAGTTAGGTAGGTCCTCAGATTCCCCCTTCTAATAAATTGTGTTAGTTGGACACACAAGTTGACATGTACCGTCGAAAATTATGAAACTAGTTGACTAATTTAATTGCACAATTACAATAGGAATGTCGTCTACAAGTCGAGACTGGATGTACAACCGGCTCGACAACGGCTTCGTTCGAATTGAATTCGCGGCGAAGGTTAAAGAATTCAAATCATTTGCTAAGAAACATTGTCCTACATACCAAAGTGAAAGGAATATTAGATGTCCGTGCAATTATAAGAAATGTCGACTTGTACCGTATCTGGACGTCGAAACGGTTGAGTACCACATATGTAGGTATGGATTTGTTTCGGGATATCACTGTTGGAACAAACATGGTGAGAACGGAGATGAAGGCCCGCAAAACTGATGCATTTGCAGAGGGAGACCTTGGTGTAGCCTTTAAACTTGTGGAACAGGTATGTGAGGTTTGCCAAGTGCCAACTCATTTCAGGAACGCCACTGGACTTCTCCACAAAAGGCTGGAATGGCTGCTGGCTGCTCCCGTAACAAGGCTGGAATGGCTGCTGGCTGGAATGGCTGCTGGAATGGCTCCTAGTGAGTTCTCCGGTTGAAATTGCCTCATCATATCGATTGAGAGGCTTTGTATGTAATGTATTTTCGGTTCAACTGGTTTGTTTTTTCTTTGTTGTGAAAGGTTTCCTTAGGTTGCTGTTACGGGATTTACTTGTTTGTATATTGTTTGAGTATTAGTTTCCTTTCAAAGATGAAGAGGTTTGTTTAGAGTCTGCCACAGTGCCACTGGCTTGCTGTTTATTTTTGTGCTTGCTGTTTTCTCAAGTGTTAGTTGTGAACAATGTGTAGGCTTGCTGTTTTTTTTTGGGTTGCTGTTTTGCGTTGTTTTTTTTTTTGCTTGCTGTTTTTTTTTGTTGGCATTTAGGTTGTTGAGTTCAATGTGCAAGCTGCTCAGCAAGGCATTGTCTACATTGATGAAGTTGATAAGATAACAAAGAAGGCCCTATACTTGATTCATGTACTCTTTTCAGACTCTTCATGATAAAAGCCTTATATATCCTCAATTGTTTGTGCAAGCAGAGAGCTTGAACATTAGTAGAGATGTATCTGGAGAGGGTGTTCAGCAGGCACTGTTGACAATGCTTGAAAGAACTGTGAGTGCACCCTTTGTATTGTTACAGTTTTTTTGCTTCATTATTAATTTTCTTAGAGTAAACGGTGTGGATTTTAGCTATCTTTATGGTCTTCATTCATATTTCATTTAAAATTGTCTTTCATGATTTCGAGGAGAAGAAACAAATATTTTTTTGATACATCACTTGAAAATAGCAAGAAGTAAAACAGCCGCTCTATTTGCTGCGTCAATGGGAGTGAAACCTCCCTAATCTAAGCATGCTAAAAAATCACAGAATTCACTTAAACAAAAACAAAGGATAGTTAATCTATCCACTCCACACTCTTGGCTACGACTTATAATTTTGACTCGAAATTATTTCTAACAAATTATAAAAACAGTGAAATCATCGGTCCTTGTCTCATGAATGGAAACATGGGGTGGAAGAATGGAAGCGAAGCTGTATGCTCTCATATGAGGCTAAAATGTTTATTTATGATGTTTTAGCTTGTATTAGTTCAATATATCATGACAATATCTGTCTAGTGAGCCATTTGTTGTTTCAAGGAATACAACAATTTTGTCTTCGTCTTGATATGGTTGCAACTTGCAATTAAACATGCATGGTATTCTGTCAGCTATGAAAAAATGTCATGTTGTCCCAAGAAAGTATTTTATCCGTTTCCTCCTGCAACATATATACAAAATCAAGGGATGCAGTTTTATGTAATAGTGTTTGTACTAATTATCAATTGGTAGGATTGAGCCTCATGACCCACCTTCAAGCACTTTCAGATTTTTTATTCTTTTACATGAAATCTTTAGTCAACTCTAGTAAATGCCACTTGATGTGGATGATGTTTGAAACTTTTCTTACCCAAATAATGGTTAGGATATTATTGTTTTGTCTTGTTTTTTGTCATTTACTTTAACTGCCACTTTATACACTCATTTGAATTTCAAACTTTATCATTTCTTCCAATACATAAGAAAGAAACTTGTTTCGTCATCTCTTAGTATGTAAGGAAGAACTTCGCTCCCAATTGTTCTTTGTTAAAAACTTTTATTTTATTTTATTATGTTCTTTGCTGTTGTGCATGTTTTATCATTCATTCTCCTTTGTGATCGTGTCATGTGAAGGATGCAAGTATGCAACACAAGTAGCCATGTACCGTCGTAATTGTGCTTTAGCAAAGCTTTTTATTCATGTAGTTAGGTAGGTTCTCAGATTCCCCCTTCTAATAAATTGTGTTAGTTGGACACACAATTAGCCATGTACCGTCGGAAATTATAGTAAAATAAACTGTTTTCTTTTGCACTGTAAATGGAGATAGTTTTTTTGCAGTTTCGTATTTTTTTATCATGAGTTTGATCTATTTTGCAATATTTGCAAAGCGTGGCCCTATCAGTAGGTGACTGGTTCTTCGATCGAGTAGGAGTTAGTGCCATTGATTGCCCATATCCGTGTGACAATACTTGCCATAATCTGGTTTCCAAGTGAGAGATGATGAATTTAAAGCATATCATGTAACTTTTATAGTTGTTTACATGACTTTTAGATTGATACTTCTTTTTGTGCATATTTAGAGGATTGTAAGTTTTTTTGTGGTTGTTGAACAATAGGATTGGTGGTTTTTGTGAATACTTAGAAATTTGGAGCATTTGTTATACTAGACAATTTTTCGTGGATATATAAATCTTTTCCAAATTTTGAATTTTACATTTTTTTTCTCCCATTTGAATATTTGTTGATATATATTGTCGATGCATGAATGTCAAATTTTGCTTTTATGGGGGATGTTAGCACCCCAAGGAGTTATTGGAGGGGGTGCAGGCGATGAAGTAGGTCCTATGGTTGTATTTTCAAGTTATATGTTGGAGAACCAATTGGATTGAGTTTATGTTTGAAAACTAAACAAAAAGGAAAATTAGAGACGGATTAGCAACGGAATTCATAGATTCCGTTGCTATTCCGTCTCTAATTTTCGAGGAATATATGCATAAAACAGCAACGGATCAGAGACGGAATGCAATTACAAATGTACCATTTTGAAAAATTTCCATTTTTGTTCCGTCTCTGTTCCGTTTCTAATTTCCGTCTCTAATCCGTCTCTAATCAGAAACGAAATCACATTTCCGCTTCTGATTGAATCAGCGTTGACGATTTTAGAGACGGAATTGATTCCGTCTCTGTTCCGCTTCAGATTTCAATTAGAGACGGAATTTATGCAAATCAGAGACGGAAATTTCCGTTTCTGATCTGCTATTTTTTTGTAGTGATTTGTTTACGTCACATGCATTACATAGATAAGCATATTCATACCATTAACTAAATACAACCCAATCCCAAATCTTTTGATAAGAATATGAAGTTTCTATTTATCAAATATTCAAGCACATTCAATGCATGAGCGAAGCTCCCCACTTACCTTGACTTGCCGCGATGCCTATAACAACTTTTGGTACGCCCGGGGCTCAATGTGAACCTTCACGTTACACTATACAAATCCATAAAGACATCTCATAAATAAATGCTTTTATTTAAAGTTAAGTCAATTTTTCATTTATTGGTCTTTAGGATCCATTAATGTGGGTATCGCAGGTCCCCTATCGCCCGGTGCGAGGGGTGAGACCTGGCCGGTCTCTCTCGAGGATGTGGTAGAGCGCCTCTTTTGAAGGTAAAGATTTTTTATATTTTATTATTTTCAAGTATATAAATTGTTTTTATTTATCATATATATATATTATTTGATAATATTTTATTTTATATATATATATATTTTAAAGAATCTACGGGCCATTTGGCCCCTGTCAAAATGATCCCTGCCTCCCTCTCGTGCTCCCTGCTATTCGGCAGTGAGCACGAGCTCACATTAGGGGGCCTCTTAGTGGAGGCCTCTCCCCCTTTGGACCGCTTCCACTCTACTCTGATGGTGATGGGTCCTTTGCCTTAATCTTTGCCGACAGTGCCGATGGCACGGTCCCCTTTTTTGAGGTTCTCAGCTCAAAAACACATTCAAATGGTCCAAAATCTCTCAAGTCAACAATAAAACACCCAAAACAAAGTTTTTCATTATTATTGAATCAAATCCAAGTTTGTGACTCGCTATATCAAGAAATTAAATGGTAAGGATGTTGGGTTTACTTTCAAATGAGCTCTCATTGGTTGTATAAATCCAGATCCACCCTAATTCATCGCTTGTATATTCCTACGTTCTCCTTTTTTCATTTTGTTATTCGACCCCAAAAATGGCTAGGGTTTCTTAGGTTAAGTTATTATACTTAGGGTTATTTAGGTTGAATTAGTGTAGGATTCATAAAATTACTAAATTGCCCCTAGGGCGGGTATTTTGGGTTTTAGGTCGCCACACCAATATTGTGATAGATTTAGTGACACCTTAGTAAACATTTGATTAATCACAAAAACTCATTAAAATCGTTATTTATTACAAGTAGATTCTAATCAAATTAAAACTACTAAATTAGAAAAGCCTTAATACTAATTTAAATAAAAGTATAATAGAATGTGGGCAAGCCTAATCAGGTACAACCACCCTTAACAAAAAAAAGACATAAAGCATGACAAGGCACAATACCAAACATTACAATTATCAATTCACAAACCTAACGTATCTAAATCATGAAACACAACCGCAAAACACAAAACATTAAATGAAAGAGAAATTATAGAAGAAATTTAGACCCAAAAGTACCCATATAGGAGCCATTAACCACAATCATGTTGGGCATGTGCCCTATATTAATCTTATAAACATTTTTCAATTATTTTCTTGGATAATAAAGTAGAGGATTTCATTTTTTGTTCATTATAAGAATTATTTTGCATGTTTACATCATAATCGGATCCATAGATTTTGAATGAAACATCCTAAATGTCCCTAGTCGATCATTATACTGGGAACTATAATGAATAAGACTAGTGCGAGTCTTGATTGATGTTAATATAATGATCATACATATAAAATACGAATCAAGATCATGAGTACTTGTTAGATAACAAGGTACTGGACACCACATGGATTAAGTCATAGGTGTTACTCATGATAAGTAAATCATTTAGTCATCTGACTTGAGATTACCAATGGCTTCAACATTAGAATTGTTAAGTCTATATTTATGTATTATTTAGCTTAGTATTTAGTATGATTTTAGACTTTAATACTCTATTTTATTGTGATAATCTCACATTTATGTCATTTATAGTTTTTAAGGACCCTATGCGAAAAATTAGAATGAAACCAAAATAATTGGACATGAGGAACATTGTGTGGAATTCCATGTTGCCACTCATGTCGACATCCACGCCGTGGAGGTCATGCCCACGTCATGGAACACATGAATTGCAAATTCACATGGACAGTGATCCACACCACATTCACACCATGGCTTAATGCCCACAGCGTGGAACGCAGTAGTCACTCGCGCCGTAAAATGGGAAAGCCAAGATTTTGCTCGAGTTTCGGGAATTTCATTTTGGGATTTTATATAAATAGAAACTTGAGAGTTTATTGTTATCAATCCTTTGTTTATGAAAGAACTTCATGAAATTGGGTTTTAATCTCATTATGTTTGGCTAAACTCCATTGATCTAGACCTAGATGGATCAAACAACTCTCTTAGCATCAAACTTTATGTAAGATCTATCTTATTTTAATTACATTTATTTTCTTTTGTGTTCTATTCTTTTTCGTATTGCTTGATTGTTAGGGTTAAACTTTGATGCATTATAAAGAGCCTTTATATGTGTCTAGGTGGATACCTATCGCACTTATCGCCAGTGAGTCGATTGCATATGTAATCATGCAAGAAAATTCATATACATGGCACCTGACCATACCGATTGATTGGACCCTTTCGTGACCGGTCAAATACCTTAGGGATCTAAGCTAAATCAGACGCACTAGTGATCCAGTTGTCTAGGTTTAGTATTTTCATAAAACCTAAAGCAATTTTCGTGTTAAATCCAAGGCACGTTAGTCTAGAGTTATACGTTTGATTAGAAGAGTAGTCAATGGTCGTACCTTGGCTATCAAATAAAGGAAAATGAGGAATTGAGTGCGCGCTTAGTTCTATAGCTACTCAAGGACACTTTTGAATAGCATATCTTTATATGGATCGATGATCAAAGAGTTTGAATATGCCAATTGAGGAAGTTTGAGAAATTGAAAGAGTAGGTTATCTTTCAAATATTATTGATTTCGTTACAAAACATTTACAATTCCCTGTTTTTTGAATTCTCTCAACATTCACTCTCAAATCTCTATTTTCCTTTTCTTTTAGAACCATATAAAGATTATCGATCTCTGTGAGATCGACTATTTGATGCTATCTACAAAATGATTGGTTTAGGTATATTATTTTATTGACGCATTCGACGCGTGTCAATTTTTGGCGTTGTTGCCAAGGCTTTTTTAACTTATTATTATTATTATTATTATTATTATTATTATTATTATTATTATTATTATTATTATTATTATTATTATTATTAGTAGTACTTGTAGTTTCTCTATACTCTTGTCTCTAACATGTTTGCTGGTAACTCCACGATGGTTTCCTACTCCCACAATTATGGTCCATTCAAAGACTCACACTATTAAAATGTGAATGGAGTAGGTAGGTGACATAGTGGACATTAATTCTCTAAAAGACATTCTTTGGTGCAACTAGTTGAGGTTTGTGAGATTCGTGCGTATTTCTCTCATCCCACATATGCTTATCCTTACTATCCATACTAAGAGAAGCGTCACTATTCTAGCAATGCATCTGCACAACCCGATTTCTTTGAGCTCATGCCAGTTCGCAAATTCCTCAACAAGAAAAGACATCTATCGAAGATATGATGAAAAACTTGCTCTCCAACTAAGAACAACTTTTCAAAAAGTTGATCAACATTGTCAAGAAGAGAACCAACAATTTCAACGAAGCACCTCATTGGAAGATATGATAAAGCAATCAATGACTAAGCAAAAACACTTTTATGAAGATTTGAAACAATTTCAGCATATAAATTCAAGGTTACAAAATCTGGGGACTCAACTTAGTTAAATGACTACTACAGTTAAGAATTTGATTGACGAGGAAGAGTTGTGTAGTCTACAACCAATTTCTTATCCAAAGGAGACTGTGAGTGTCGTTACATTGAAAAATGTTGAGGTGAATAAGGTTACACATGTTTAGGATTGTTGGAGCGAAAAAGCGGAAGAACTCTAAGTGTTTCCAAACAATCCAACCATTACCATTGCACAAAATGAAGAAGAGGAAGCTTACTTGAAAGTTGAATTCATTTATACAAGGTCAGAGGAAATATCAAAAAAGAGCGAGGAAGACTAATATTTGATGTTGGTGAAACCACCCACCTTCCCATGCATGTTGAGTTTAACTAGGGGGTGGAAGTAAATGAGTGTTTGCGAATTTTCTACATTACCGACACTTTTATGCTGAAAGATCAAGATGTAATATAATCTTTTGTGCTAGAGGTCTCGAATGAGCTCCCAAGTGTGAAGGAAGGCTTGCAAGTTTTATTTCCCAAAGTTACAGATGCACCATTTTTATTGATATCTCGAAAAGAGAAGGCTTTACGTGACGAATCACGCCAAAGTCAAGCCAATGAATTTAACCAAAGGAGCTGATTGGGAGGTGTTCGTAACTGCAAGTATAACAGTTCAATTATAGTAATAATGTGATCAACAAAGGTTGATTACAGATATCGTTCCTCTAGGAAAAGCTTATATGGATACAATTTACTTAGTTGAATTCACTAAATTGTTAAGAATGTTTTTTTTTTTTTTTTTTGGTTTAAACTAAACTATTATATTCTATAAAATCAATGTAAATTAACTTGTACTCTTATATTAAGAAAATTCTTAGTTCACTACTTTACCTAGGTAATGAATTACTATGCTTTCATTTCAAACTTCATTTATCTTTATTATGTATGTGCAATGCTTAATTAGAATAGACATATTTCCTTAATATTCACTTCAACCCACTATCATGGTGAAAAATATCATAATGTGTAAACTAGAACTCTAACTATCGATGTGAATAACGTAAGTCTCACATAGTATTAGGTTCCAAATCTTTAGACTCATAAACGCATAAATCTGCTATCCGTGCCTCCCTAATCAACAACTATCTATCGATGTTTTATATTTTACAGTTGTGTTTTTCATATCTGGCTTAAAAGCTCTATTGACCTTGATAAATCCTAAAACTCCTAATCAACAAACATGTGATCAGGATGTTCATAACGTTACACATAGAATCAATACAAATTCTAATAATTACACTTTTAATATTATAATCCATTCGTAACCGCCTTTAGCATATTATTCATACAATAGGATTCATTGATCCCTAAGATAAATAAAATACTCACCCATCATTGAAATCAACATATAAATCATGGTATTCATTGCAATGAAAGATTAAATCAAATAACTTCAATTAAATCAAAAAACAATACTGAATAACCACAAGTGGAGTTTTCAATGTCTTCTCTTTCAAAACTCTTCTTAATACTCACAACAAAGCTTAAACTATGATAATTGGTCTTTTATGATGATATTGGGTGATATTCTATGAGTTTACCACGTTATAATACCTATTTATACTCTTAAGACTTCTAAGAATACAATTAGAAACCCTAGTTCACAATTCCAATTGAACTAGAGTTTTAAAACTTTCTATTTTCTATCCCGATGCTATTTGTAAGTGATTCATGCTCCCTGTGTAAAGTCACAACATCGTCACAACTTTGACATTATATGTGTAATTCCTCTTTACAGTAGACTCAGCATGCTTGTATAACTGCCCAGTACCGTATTTGTTACCCCACAGTGCCGCCACTGCGTCAAGTGCACTGCGTATCTTCTTTAATCTCCATGCCTTCTTTACGCCTTGCCCACGCTTTATGTTCACTTCCATGGCGTTAAGTGTGTATGCCATGGTTTCAAGTGTCGTTTTGTGCTTTTTCTCCTCATTTCATCCTGAAATCACTCCTTTATCTTTTTTATACCTTGTAGACTTGAAAACACATGAACCATCAATTAAAGCTTATTTCGAGATATTTATGTCTGTTGTACAACTAAAATAACCCTATATATAAGTCTAATTAAACACTTATCAAATACTGTCAAACTTAAGATCTCGCACATCCCGAGCAAAAACGTATTCTACTAAGTATGCATACAACTACTACTTATAATCCTTACTTATTTTACATAGTTCATAGAGTATTCGTTAATTCAAATAAATTCAAGTTAATAATTTTCTCAAGAGTTTTTCATCATAAAGATTATACCATCAAAACACGTAGCTTTAAAAACACATATAATTTACTTTCAAAACTCAAAAGTAGTTCATAACCAAAACAATCACTACTAAAAAGTTTATTTCACCTTGACACTCGAGCAGCAAGTATACGATCTCATGATTTCTAATTAAGCTCAAGAATTCATAAATAAGCATAGATCATATTATTTTTCTAGACTTTAATACTTCAAGAGTCCATATGACTTCATATAGTTGGAAAGGAAACTTAACTCAACTAAGATACTTGTACTCGAGCTAAATCTTTTCATTTGAAGAGTTGTGTCTAACTTTCTCCTTTTTTCCTTATATATATCTCTTTTCTTTTCTTCTTATATTATTAAATTGTGTGGTCCTTACTTCTTTTTCTATGAATTCATTTTTTTTCACTTTTTCCAACCATCAAGTTCTCTGCTCATTTTCCAGTAGAATTTGTTTGATTCTCTATTTTTCTTATCTAAAACTCTTGTTAGCACTTCTCATTTTCACTCTATTAAGCAAGTTTTAATTTTGACTTTCCATTAAACACCACGCCTATCTCTTCCCCTTTTAGTGCTAAGTCTTTATTTACTTTATACTCAAGTAATATTCATACTTATTATAGAATTCCAAAGGGATCTAACTTTTTCTATAAGAAGTGTTATGGCATTCTTCTTGTTTTTGTTTCAAGTTCATGGTCTTCCCTAAGTCTGAGTTCCTAATCATGAAATCATACCACTGCTTGCTATTAGGACGACCCAGTTCCCCAAATCGAGTACCGCCCAGTCTAATCTCGTCATTAAGCCCTAATCCACGACACCTAGGACTTAACAACATATTAATCAACATTTTTGTCTCATTCACCTTATTATATGAACTATAGAAAGTCATTATACAACCTATATTAGTTGTGGTTTTTAAAGTTAATTAAAAAGTCGCTATCACTTTAATACCATCTGTAGAAGACTTAATAAGATTAGCCGAAGCATTATAAGAACACATACTATGGAAACCAAATAAATAGACGTTTACTTGAAACTAACCAAAATAATATATGCATCAATAGGGAAGTCTAGTCTCTTAACCCAATATACAACCCAAAATTACATAAAAAAGATGTAAGTAATAAATACACAAATGATCACCTACAAAAGTAATAAGAACTACGAGTCGACGGCTTAGAGCTAATCGACGCATCAGCTTGTGAGTTGATTTCAACTATCAAAATGTTAAAATTATGATTTGTAGCACAAGGAAGATTTTTTAGAGCTATGTCTTAGCTTTCTAGAATTATAATGTTAGCAGAATTTGATAAGAATCAAAGTAGATATAAAAAGTTTCTCACAATGGCTCAAAATAGTTTTAGTTTTTGACTAGTAAATTTGAAAAAGTCATTTCTCATAAACTATAGCTTGAAAACTCCTAACTTTTTCTACCGAAGCCTTAAAACATATCCTAAAACATCATACTAAAACATTCGAATGTGAATCTGATAAGAAATGAGGGGATTATGCTCAACACAGTAGGACATTAACAAAAATGTGAACCTAAAAATTTTAGATTCATCATCAAAGTTTGATGAGATTTTTAAACGTGAAAACATTCGAATGTCAAAATATCTTAGTAGGAAAAAATAGTTCCCTTTGAGTTAGCTTTAAAATGCAACCAAAATGAGTCCATTTACAATTAAAAATAAATAAGTTATGACCAAAATACAAAGACTAACTCATAACAACAACATGGAGAATTTCTAATTTTGTCTCACAAGTTCAAAAATTCACAACTTTATGAAATTAAATCCAAACCCAAAACTTTTTTACAGTAGAATTAGTGGAGTTTAACAAGGAATCCACATATGGAATTAGATTTTGAAAACAAAGTCATTTCCCCACTAAAATTGCTGAAAAACCTTTTTTTGAACCAAAACTTACAATTTTTTGACAACTTTAAATACAATGGTGATGTGTGTTAGCTTACCTAGTTGTAGATTCCCCTAATCCTTGATCTCCACCCTAATTCACCAGAACTTCTCACAAATCTAATGATCTCTCTCTCTCTATCCAGATCTTTCTTTTATTCTTGTGGTTGTAATGAAATTAATTTGCATGTAAAAACCCATTTCATCCTTATATATAATGATGAGGTGGATTTGAGACCATTGATCAACATGTGTACACCCATCTCTTGGAAAGTCTAATGACTATAATTTTCCAACAATCCATTAACTTACCCAATAACTCATCTCTTCTAATATACACTTGAACTCAATTTGCTTTGTTATGTCGTTCACACGTATCTTGAGGTATATCAATGCCTATTATTTTATTTTTCTCAACTTAAGTCACATTAATACAAAACCAAGTATAGGCACATCAAATTCACTATTTTAAATCAGATTAACTAATTTAAAATTTTGCACATCAGTCTCTACCTTGGTCCCACACTAATACGCATCACGAGGCGTGTCTTCGGTAGCGCATATAATTTACAAACTATTTAAAACCAATAAAACTTTTAGGAATAGTTTACACACATACATTACACTAGGCATCTGTCACTCAAAACTAATATATTTCTCGGCCCTTACGACGAGTATTAAGACAATGTACTCACTCTCGGGCCATGTCGGATGTTGGTAACCCTGATTAGGGACTAATTTACTATTAGTAAATTGTGGGCTGTTACAATCTTCCCAACTAATAGAAACTTTGTCCTTGAAACTAAACTTAACTTAATCATATGTTTTATCTCATAATTCAATCATATCCCTAAAAGTGGAGTCACTTACTAGTCGACTCTTAGTTTTTCATCCTTTAAAGAATATAGGATAATTTATTTCAATTTCATTCTCACTATTATTATCTTAGCCAAAATCTCAAATGATACTCACCCTAAAGCTCGTACTTCTCAATCACCACTGGTGGATCCACTGTCCTTTTAACATTGGTTCAAATATTATGGCGGCCGAGTCCATGCTTAGTTACCATATACACATCCTCACAATATACGACACTCTGGTCATAGTACTCAAGAGAAATCTTGCCAGGGATATGAAAGTCTCAAGTGTGCTTATGAGGCAACACTACTTTCATCATCTCATTAACTTACGCGATATGGAATTATCCGAGTCATTTTCGTCAGTCTAGTGATTAACTTTAACTTTCAAATCACTAATGAAGCTACTGTTATATCTAAGCCAAACAGTGCATGAATGATGCATTAATAAACAAATGCATACCCTCATAAGGGTCGGGTGTTGCCTTTGGGTCTGACTATGCTTCCATGTGAACTCTATCTCCAGCCTATGGTTGCATTGTTGGTTATTCATAGTCGTGGGGATGCAGACATTGTTTTAAAATGTGTTTAGTTTGTCCACATCGGTAGCATGTTGGCTATCTACTCGATACTATCGAGGCTGCCTAACTATGCGTTCGACCTTTGTTTATTTGGCGGGGCATGTGGATCTTCTTTTTTCCCTCAGATCCTGTGATCTGATACTGCTACTACTAACTTTGTTCTCGGTCCTCTTCTAGAGGAAATCCATGATTTGTGGACACTATCAACTAATGTGTCTAATCTAACGACATCTGAAACAAGTAAGTAGTCTCATCTACCCTGTAAATGCAATTTGGGTCTATTCCAGCTCGGTGCATTTTGACGTTTTTTACCTGATGTCTATTGGATCTGCAAAGGAAATAATTCTTGTCTTGCCAAAGATGGCAAGGAAAGGTTACTCGTAGATTGCAAACTATGGTGTTTGATGTGTCCCACATGACCACATCAAAAATATATCGTAAAACTCATCTACTCATTTAATTCAATCTGTCCCCGAGTCAATCTTTGCCCTTGACTCGATGCATACTAGTAACTATTTCTTTGAACTTGTTGAGATTATTGCATTGATTGCACTACCGGATGTGATTGGATGGTAAAGTCGGGATCGAATATAGGTGGAACCATGATGGTTGGACACAGGAATGGATATTTACACGCTATTGTAGGTGCAGAGTGAGAAGCATGTACATACGATACTATCGTGGTAACTGGTATTGCTAATCCATATAAGCTGGATCCTTCGTTCGTTCTATTTCGCCCCTTACCTCTCCCCTGCTTCTTATGTTCATGGTCAAAGTGGTTGTGATGTTAATTAGTATTTCTACTGGCACTGCCATGGGAAACATCTCCGGTTGAATAGATACTGTCAGCATTATAAGTAGCTCGATATGTATGTTGCATACTGCTGGCATTACCATCTCTACCCTTGTGCAGATATGCTATCATAGCCTACATGTGATAGTATAAAGACATTATTAAACGATCATTAAATGCAGAGATAACTTGTCGACGTTTGACTTCAGAACTAGTCTCACTAGCTGGTGTTTGAGGTAGGATTGAAAAGTAATTTCAAGCAAACTAGACTTCTAAACAAGCTTATCCCCTTCATTCTCTTTATGCATGGATACAAAGATATTCAATAAATAGTAAAGATCATTGTATGATTTACTTGCAACGAACCAACTTGAGCTTAGTTTTTGGGGTTCCTAGAGTGTCGAATTATCTTGAAAATAGTTCTAATAGCTTCCATGCATATCCAATTATATTATGGGTGAAACTTCAAGTGAAACCAAATCACGAAACCTAATGAGAACAATGGCCAAAGTACGAATGAGAACAATTTTCAAAAATATTAATTTATATAATTGTTTCGACTAGCTTTCAACTTGCCAACTTGAGGTAAAATTTTAACCTTAAAACCTCAATCTTTATATGATGACCTGAAAGGAACTTGTAGTACTCGTGTCCTAGTTTCCATAGACTTTAAGAACACTTAAATCAGATCACCAATGTAGAAGTTATGAATTTTTCAATATGTCCAATTAATTAGGCAAACTTAATTTATTTTGAACTCAAAAACATCTCCAAATCAATATTTTCGCGATTAAATCCTCAAAACTCGACAACAAATACCACAAAGACTACTTGATACTAATATCAAAATATTTCCATAACTTATGGAGTCAGATTGGATCCAAATCAATAATCGATTCATAAAAAACCCAATGTAAATCAATATCAACTATAAAAACATCAGCAAAATAATTATCAACTGAATCACATCAATTCAATTCATCTAAACCCTAACCCACACCAATGAGATTAATTTTAAATTAGCGCAAATATATCCAATATACTAATTCATAACAATAACTACTAATATCTATCAAAACCTCGAAAAAAATTGAGAAATCGCGAGAATTCAAATTTAATTATGGAAAATGCCTTGAATTCAATATTTACTAAATTGCGGGCCAAATACCTCATTTCCATCACAGAAACTTAGCTAGAACTGATTGTCTCGTGACGTTCAATAGTTTGTAGAAAGAAACTATATGAAAATTAGGCATCAGGAGTTCGCGGAATAGAATCCAAATTAAGAGGGTTTAGGGAACAAACTATTATTCGATCTGTTGAGAAATGAAATGAAACGATTCATTTCTTTTTTTTTTTTTTCTTTTTCCTTCCATATATAAACCCTTAGCTGTTGCAGCTTAATTTCTTTTTATTTATTAATTCTTAAAATCCCATTTTGACTTTCGGGGCTCATTCATGATCCGATTTATCACCAAATTGAACCAGACTCTAAAAAAAATAATCAATCTTCATAAGATGTCCATAACACTAGTTTTGGTAAGATAAAACCTCAAAAATCTTAACTTTGTCCATGACGTACTGAACTTTTATTTACCTGTTCTCTCGACACACTAAATCAAACTTACACCAATTTAGACTCAATCTCAACCTTAACCAATAACAACTAACACATAACTTGAGGCAAAGTCTTGTACCAACTTCATTTTCATTTTACATTGCCACCGATCCAACTTGCACATAAACTGAGGCTAGTTCTTCACATGAGGATTAACGCTTGGTTAATTAGTTTTTGAGCAAATAATAATTTATTTTAGCTCGTGCCCTTTAGACATGGACTTGTAAACGCAAGTATGACAAACTAAGGACAAACCTTAACACTGTGGCATCCCCTAACTGACTAGGGTGATACTCGACCTGAAACCTTAATTAAACCCCGATAATCCTGATAGACTTAACTATAGCCAACACCATATCCTTCTACGTCTTAATAAGCACTATTATATATCAAATATCGATGTAAAACAAATATTAAACAATAAACTCAGTGGAAACTAAAACCCTTTCCATATTTAAGTACGATATACAAAATAAATTCAAATTGAAATTAGTCTAAGCTATCAAAACCTCCCATCCCTTGTGATATTACAAAACAATAATTCAATACAAATATATTAGACAACGAAAGATTCATTACATCGAAGAAAAGATCAATACTCCTAAATCTTCTCTATCCCATAATCATAATGCTTGTTGGTATTTCTGAAATATTATTTGGGGTAAGTGCTCCAACTTGCTAAGTAAGCGAGGATTTACAAAGGCATTAGCATTCCATATATTACATAAGAGCAATATGCAACAAGAATGTGCACTAATGATAACTAACGGGATTATGAAAAGTATATAATCCAATAAATAACTGATGTAAGTTCAATTGTCAATGTTTATTGCACTGTGATTCCCATTTTATTCGTAAAAGTAGGGTCGATTATCCACTGACCCCATTAATGCGATTGTTAGACCAACAAATTGGCCAATATGTTGTCTAGCCAAACCATTAATGTCTAATGGTTTTATCCAAAATCCTCTAGTGAATATATAACCCACACAACCTATCTAACTGAGTAGGAGTAACATATAAGCCGGGAGATCAACCTTGCATCTTATATAACGTGGTTTCAATTCCTAGAGTTACTTTCGTTGATCACATTAGACATCATTTTCCATTTAGTAAAAACATCACAGTGTGCATAGTCCCCTATTTAGTCCCTAAGTTATATCAACTACATATTCTAACATATCCAAGCAACATTGATAAATAAGCGAATCAATTCTTACCTCGGTTCAGGTTTTCGTTTTCAAACTTTCTATGTTTCTAGGTTACTCACGCATTCCCTATGTTTCAACACCTATCAAAAATCTTTTGTGATCAATACAAGTCTAACACTTCATGTTTAGAACCCATAAGTCAGTCCTTAAGATCTCATAAAACTCTAAGTAAATCACAACACATTTGTTGTTTTATAGGGTGGGAGCACGCTACCTCACTTAGTGGGGTGCGCTCTACCAACTAGATTTGTCCCAATTAATGAAATGAATGTGTTCCTCTATTAGGTTGAACGCGCTAAACCTTGCACTCTCTCGACAGTAAACAGGGCAGCAACCACTGTCCAATCCATAAATCGTTACAAGAACCTCAAACACATTCCCAAATCATAAGGGAGGACATCTAGTGAGGTAACAAACCATTTCTAATCAATAATAACAACGATTCACAGAGAAATCATCACCTACCTAAGAATTCAACTTCAAACTCAAGAACCAAATTTACCAACGTAATGATATTTGGATTTGTAGTTATTTAACTCCTTAATTCACATTGTACTGTTCCTTGATTGATTCATCCCAGATCAAACCATCAGCTGCTCTCCTCTCTTCCTTTCTCGATTGATCGATGCAAAATTGAGGATAGGTTTAATGATTTTATTTTTATATATATGGATTTTCCTTGAGACACACGCCATGCTATTTCGAGGCTGATCGAGTGATTGATGTGTTAAAATTATACTCCTTAAAGTGACACCAAGTTTAACACCATCAACACTTACGCTCATCTTGAGGCAATTCAACAATCCATATTATCCAAACTAAACTTATACTTTTTAATATATATTAATATATCAAATATATATATATATATATATATATATCTCGTGTATTTTCTCGCCCATAAATTCGTCGGACATGCTTTTGATTGTTCTTGAGTATGCACATTCATTTCACGGCCCCCTCGTCGCACTTAGTGTATTGGTAATTTATTATTTATTTACTTATTTATTGTTTATAGGTTTGCATTAATTTCCTATTAATCCCACAACCTATAAAATTCAATAAGCATTCTAAACAAGCACCAATCATCATACAAACCCATACACACGCCAATCGAGGTATGTCAAACTTAATCACGAGTCTCACTTAGGGTAGTTAGGATTTGGATTAACACTAACAACCACTTTAAGGTAATAGGTCATTATAGTATCCCTGATTTAAAGCAATTTCATCCTCAATATTAAAGTAAATGTAAAATTACCTATAGTTTTGAAGAGAAATGGAAATTGCTCTTACATATAAGATTTTCATTCCCAGGTTAGTTCCCCATCTCTATGAAATTGCCATTTCACTTTACCTAAAGTACTATATTTGGTTCTCAGATTCTGAATCTTACAATCACGTATCTAAATTGACTACATATCATAAGATAAGTCTTTCTAAAGATCAAATTCATTCAAATCAATCCTTGGAGTAAACCGAGTCTCAGTCTTATAAAGTATAGACACATGGAAAACATTATGAATTCTAGTTAACCGATAGGGCAACTTTAACCTTTAAGCAATATGACCAATCATTTCCTGTACTCTTAAACACCTCATATACATTAAAGCTAGCTTACTTCACAATCCAAACCTATATAATCCTTTCATAGGTAAGATTTTCAATAGGACAAGATCTTCCTTTGAAAACTATAAAAACTTATGATGTTTATCAGCATATCTCTTCTGTTATAGTTGTGTTGTAATTAAACGCTCGCAAACCTCATGAATTCTCTTTGTGTAGTTCTAAATCAACTCACACAGAGAAATGTTTTTCTTCCAGTTACCATTAAACTCCAAGACACAAGCTGGAGATATATCATCTAGCACCAAAATCAACCACTTGGGCTGCTCATCTGTCTGTGGATGGTATACCATACTGATGTTAAGAACAGTTCCCAGTTGTCTCTACAATTCACTCCACAGTTTGGACGTGAATCTTGGATCTCTAATCAAAGTAACCGACACTAGAACTTCATGAAATCTCAATACCTCATGTTAGTACACCTTACATAATCAATCGAGGGGATTTCTTACATGGAAGTTAGCCAGAAATACGTAGACTTCGTCAACCACAACCTATACTGCATCGTGCTTATACTGACTCAAAGGTAGATCGAAAGAAAAACCCTTTGATATATGTTCTTATTTCCATTCAAGAATAGGCAGAGAACGCGGAAACCCTCCAAGTTTCCTATGTTCAGCTTTAACTTGCTGACATATCTTACATCTCTTTACAAACTCGACAATATTAGTCTTTATCCCGGACCACTAATAGATATGCCTCATATTGCGATACATCTTAGTGTTACTTAGATGAATATGAGCTTAGAAGAACATATTAATAGCTTTGAAATTAGCTATCCAGTTGATGATGTATCAGTTAAACTCACGTGATTTGTCATTATAGATATTTCCTCAAAAAGTCTAAACTAAAAAGCTTTGGTAGTAGCTACATTTTCTATGTCTGTTCTTCTCCTACTCAAGGCATTCACAACCCATTTGACTTGTTTGGGAGATACGCTAGAGTGAAGTCGTAGTTTTTGAGAAACTCAAGACATCCACACTTCCTCATATATATTTCATTTATTTGAGTTGTAATTGCATATTGATAGTCTATTAACACTCTTGTGTGTAGTTCTTAATTACTTAGGCTCAAATTAACTTGAATCATTACTTCTCATCCTACACCAATTGAAAACAAAGTAAAAAACATAACCTTTTAAGGAAACACCCAAACGCTTATAGCTTGATAATATCAGTACCAGAGAACTCACATAGTACAATATTTCTTCCAGTAACTAAAATCTTTCAAGTCACAAGCTCAAAAGTTATATTCTCTAGAACTAAGGTCAGTCGTAGATATATTGTGTTAAGATTGAGAAATGTCTCTCCTAGCTATTAACATCTCTTCCCTACTAGAAATTATACTTTCCGTTCCTCACCGAAATTATTATCTTGTTTCTTTATAACTCTTAACTCTTTCTACATATATCTTGCTTACTCTTCCATAAGAATTAAACCACAATATAAGAAATTTATAGACTCTATCAATCCTATAATTACAACATCAATAACATTCAGTTGTCATCATAACTTAGGTTAATCATCATAAATTCCTGAGCATGAAATTTTATTCATATAATGCAAGAATAATAACCCTTCAGCTTTACTAACTGATATATCTCATATTTCTTTATAAAATTGACACCGTCAACTTTCATTCTAAGTCACCAATAACTTATTCTTATCATAATGATTTTGGATTTCGCTTGAATGAATCTTTTAAAGAAATTCATGAGATTCTCATAACATTCTTGGCTCACTTTTTGATCTGCGTTCCAAAAACTTTATTTACATGCTCAATTTTCTAATATGAGATTATCCATATAAAATACCAATAACTAGTAGTCAATTTTTGAACTACTAGATAATCTCAATTAATTTCTCCAACAATGCATCACTTAATTAATCATAAGTTCAGCTCCAATTTAAGCTCCAAAGAATAGACTTGTAGTTACCAATCCAGACAGCTCAGCTGACGATATGCCTACGCATGACTTCAATTGTTCATAATTGCATATCTTACTCAAGATATATTATTCAGCTACTTTTATTGAGACTACATCATCTATCTTTTTCCTTTTTCAAGGCATTAATAACACAATCACCTTTAATAAGTGATTTTTAGTGTGGATTCCTTACATTTAGAAAATTCAAGGTATCAATCTCACATTCTATTTCTATCACTCTGACAATTCCATTTTTCAAACTTCTATAGTTTGAAAATTCACTATTTATTCCAGTCTAGTGGTTTTTATACCTCTAGATTGTCTTTTATGATTCTTTTAAGATTTTCAATTAATATCTAAGAATGACTAAAAAACTTTAGCAAACCTTTCGTCTTATTTATAAGTGATGCCTTCCATATTTGGTACAACTACCAAATAATTATCTCGAGATTATCAATCTCCAATAGTTCTTCTTATAAATCTTAAACTATAAATACAAATAGAAGTATAAGCTGCAATTTTGCTTTATTGTGTCAACACACATTCTTACATGAATAAGAAGTCTTACGATGAACCACTAACTTCTTCTATAGTTCAGGTACAATCAAATAAATATTTTAGTCAAACTATATTTCTACTTTCCTCCAAGGCCTCATTGTATCTAATTTTAGCTTACATAATTCTCATACTTGAGTTAACTGAATGAATTATACAACGATACTAGGGATCGCTGGATCAATCGTTTGTAATATTCAATTACTTGAAGTTTACTTTTTTCTCTTACCCTTGTGTTAAATATATGACAATCTCATATTGTCTCACTCCTAGTCAAAGCTCTCGAGAAGTAATTTAACTTTGAGACTTAATACTAACACTTGCAAAATCTGGTCTAAACCAATTTACCATCAATTACAATTATGTATAGTAATGCTCGTGCATCCTCTAAGTCTTCAAAGATTCCATGTTATTATTAATAACAAAATAACAACTTGATTAAAATAGGGTTTCAAAACTTAACACCTTTCATTCATAAACATAGCTTGAATTTTAATAAGTTCTAATAGTTTTCACCATCCATTTAAAGTGATCCAGCAATCGCCTGAAATCATCCTTAAATATATCCTTAACTCTGATTATACCATTGTGACAACTAGATCTCAACTAAACTTTGAGAATAACTGATTTCACCTCATTATCATAATGAGTTGTTAATGCTGGCAATGAATATTCATTCGTACTACTGTACATCATTCTTCAGATTCCTCAAGTCCTTGTATTCATTAATAACTAATTCTCCCTAATTTAGACTATACCATTCTAAAACATCAGACTATGATATATTACCAACTCACTATTATGTTCTGGATTAAACTATTTTCCTGTTTTAAATTCTCAAGTTCACCTTTCATTACTCGACAATTTGCTTGTCATTCAAATATGGATTCACACCATATTTGGAATTTCTACTTTATAATAATTTATGAATTATAAATACATTAGTGGTTTCCTAATATTAAATAAGCTTTTTTTATTAATAACCACTAACTTATTTACTTAATAACTTCCATTATTTCTCTACTAGTCTCAGTACTAGTATTAATTCATATCTCAAAGTGGTTTACCATATTTGAGTTCCACCCAAGTTATTTAGTATTCCCTTATTTTATAGATTCCATTATCCTAATACACGTTTCAAGGTCTAGATCCAATTGGTACTTCTTCACTGACTATTATTTGTCTAATAATATCAACGAGAATAAAGACCATTGACAATAGTTAATAGGAGAAGAGTTTAATTTCATCTTTCTAAATTTTTCTTTTGCCTTTCCTTTTTCAAACTCCTCAAGGTTAAGGTTCTCTTGAACTCTTACCTTCATTGCTTCTCATATCATGAGAAATTGATGGAATTCAACCATTTTATAATTATTAAAGGAAAACATAACTTTTATATCAACCACGTAGATATAATAAAGCACAAAAAATAATATATATCAGTCTTTTATCTTTTGGTATCCCCCAAAATCACGAAAAAAACTGTTTATTACGTCTTAAGACTTTTCATAACTCAAGAAAACTCTCAGAGTTAGAAAACTTAGGTTATGGTATCAAGGTATATCAGAGTAATAACCTTAAACATCGATACCTAACTGTATCTGAATATCACTTATTTCTAAGTAATAAGGCCATTCTATGAAATAATCTTTGATACTACACTGTATCAAATTTAATTACCTTAAGCTTTGAAGTAGGCTCTGACTAGTCTCTGATACCAAACTATATTAGAGTTATTAAAAGTGAAAAAAGCTTTTAAACTCAGTCTTCGATACCAAACTGTATCAGAGTTACCACTTAATTCGAAAGTGATAAACCTTAGCCTCTGATACCAAGTTGTATCAGAGTTACCACTAAATTCAAAAGTGATAAACCTTAGGCTCAGTTATACAAAACCTTTAATCCCTTATGATATTACAAAACTGTAATTCAATACAAATATATTAGATAAGGGAAGATTCATTGAATTAGACTCCTAAATCTTCTCTATTCCATATTTGCAGCGCTCATTAGTATTCTTGAAATATTATTTGCGGTGAGCGCTCCAACTCGCTTAGTAAGTAAGGACTCACAAAGCCATCAACATTTTAGATAATATTTAAGAACAATATACACCAATGATAACTAAAAGATTATGAAAAACATATAATCTAATAAATAACAAATGCAAGTACAATTGTCAATGACTATTACACTATGATTCCCATTTTATACCCACTGACCACATTAATGCAATTACTAGACCAACACATTGGTTGATGTGCTGTCTAGCTAAACAATTAATGTTCGTTGGTTCTATACAAAACTCTCTAGTGAATATATAACCCACATTACATATCTAACTGAGTAGGAGTTACATATAGGCCAGGAGATCAACCCTGCATCCTATATAACCTGGTCTCAGTTCTAGGAGTTACTCTCATAGATCACATCCGACAGCGTTTTCCATTTAGTAAAAAAATCACAATGTATATAGTCCCCCATTCAGTCCATGAACTATATGAACTACGTCTAATATCATAGTCAGGCAACATTGATAAATAAGCAAATCTCAACTTACTTTGGTTCAAGTTTTTGTTTCCAAAATTCCTAAGTTCTTGGGCCACTCACGCTTTCCTTGTGTTCCAACACCTATCACAAATAATTGGTGATCAATATAGGTCTAACACTATATGTTTAAAACCCCTAAGTCAGTCCCTAAGACCTTAATAAATTCTTAGTTAATCATAGCATAGTTGCTATTTATTGGGATGAGAGCGCACTCCCTCACTTGGTGGGGCACGCTCCACCAATAGGGTTCGTCTCAATTGATGAAGGGAGCGCTCTCCACCCTACACTGCCTCGATAGTAAACAATGTAGCAGCCGCTGTCCAATCCATAAATCGTTACAACAATATCAAACACACTCCCAAATCATCAAGGAGGACCTCTAGTGAGTTAACAAACCATTTCAAATCAATAATAACAACAATTCACAGAGAAATCATCACCTACCGATGAATTTAACTTCAAATTCAAAAACCGGATTTAACAACGTGATGATCTCTGAATTTCTAGTTGTTCAAACTCCTCAATTCACGTTATAACAACTCCCTGATTGATTCCTCCAAAATCAAAGTTGCTCATATCTTTCACTCTTTCGATCGATTGATGCAATAGTCAGGATAAGTTTGATGATTTTGGATTTATTTATATATATATGGATTTTCGTTGAAATATGCATTACGATATCTTGAGGCAGATTGAGTGATTGATGTGTTAAAATGACATTCCTTGAAGTGACACTAATTTTAACATCATCAACAGTTACGCTCATCTCGAGGCAATTCAACGATCCATATAATTCAAATCAAAATTATACTTTTTTAATATATATATATATATATATATATATATAAAATAGTCAATCGGTACACGCTCTGTGCGTGAAGCATAATTAGTAATTATGGTGATCAAGTAAGATTTTCTAAAACAAATCATAATTATAATGTGGACAGATCTATAATGTAGCAATGTATTTTCTCAAAATATACAAATATGTCGCCCTTATGTTATTTAAATTAATATAAAAAATTAATGTATAGTTTAAAAGTGAATTGAGGATTTGTTTGAGTTTCTTCAATTTAAATAATTAACAAAATTTAAAACAAAAAGTATTTCGAAATATTAGATTGTTCGGTAATTTTGTGATTTCAAAATATTAGATTGTTCGGTAGCGAATAAGGTGATGTAGATTCTCAAATTTTATAGGCATCGGAAAAAAAGACACACGAAGAACCTCTAAATTGAACACGCTATACCTTTGACCGTTAACTTTATGGCCATAAAGTTAAAATAATAAGTGGTATTAATAATATTAAATTTAGTGATGTAGTGTCTAAAGTGGGTTAGAATTTGGGTTTGATCACATATGTCTCAATAAAGGGCATCTAAGGTGTATTGATCTGATGGAGGGATTGGAGTGAAAGTAAAAATCACTTTGAGGACATCTACTTAAGGACATATAAATCATATGTTTCAATTCAGTTTGTGGTTGCCTAACCACTATGGTCGTGTATATAGCCGTGAGTGCCGTTCGAGGACATAAAAGTCCATTGTGTACTAATTGATGCAATTAAAGGAAAAAACATACTTTGCATAAAAAGGCCCATCCATAACATGGAATTATGCCTTTTTAGGCTTCGAAAAAAGAAAAAAAAAAATAAGGAATTTCATTTTGTACTAATTGATGCAATCAAATTAAGGAAGCGGAGCACAATTGGTATTCAGAAGTAAGAAGTTAAAAAAATATATATCTCTTAAGACACGTAGAATAATAACCCAAGAACACTGAATCCACTATATTGTAGCTATGTTTTACGATTTCTAACACGATCAAAAGAGGATCTAATATTATGCACATTTGTTGTAAGCTATGTTTCACGACTTTTGGAAATTTTGATTTAAAGTCATTGAAGTCGTTGATCCGATTCCTCAATATACAAATTAAGGGTTGACATGTGATGAAGAGCTTGCATCCCATGCTAAAAAAGAGAGTCAAGCGACGAAAAAGTGAGCATGGTTCTATACTTCTAATGCAATGTTCATGAGATGATATGTTGTGTACAGTGCCAGTTGATCTAGCATTTGGTGGCGATTAAAGTTAACTCTCCTCCAACGATCATAGCAATGTACTTGATTCCCTGCAATTACAAAACCATAGCATTGGACATAGTTATCTATCAATGTAATTGCATATATTTAGCTATAATCAATGTCGAAGTCATTCGGCTACCTCACTCTCTCATGGTCGTCAAAGTTGATGTGCTACTTTTCTCTAAGGAGTCATTGGATTTGATGTTGTGCGTTCCATATCATAAAAAAGAGAAGGAAAAATAAAGAAGAAAGTGGGCTAAGTTTATATTTGTATGTCCAAATCCTAAGTTTATCTTTGTTGGTTAAACTCTTCCTCTTCATTGCAATCTTGTATTAATGGATTAGAGAATGGAATATGTGTCGTTGATCCCCTGCCTTTTTCGATAGCATGGGCCTTCGCCAATTTTGAATGCTAGATAGAGGGCGAAACTTTATCAATGATTCAAAAATTGAAAAAATCTAAAAAATGATATATATATATATATATATAGTGGAAATGACGTTGTTGTTATTTTTGGTATATATGTACCATATCAAGAGGAAAAACGGTAAGCAATTCAGGCACTACCAAGTGCAAAGTTTCTCATCAATATTTGAACCCATATCTCAATCGTCTATAATTTTTGATTTTAGATCATCCTTGCTTGGAAGCTTCCTTTCTTTTCTTCCTCTTTGTGCGCTACAAAATCAACTCAGCTTGTAGATCTCCTATCAATGCATAAGACCTTTGACAAAGCAATTATTGGTTGTCTCTATTGAACATGCTCATGAAATTTGCTTTATAAAGTGGAAATTGACTTGATGCAATGAAAGAAACTCAACATCCCAAAAACTCTTGATAAATCTCTTACCTGTAGACATGAAGTGATTGTTTTATGAGTTTATAATTTATGGTCTCCAGGCCCTCTATCTCTATAATAAACATACAATAGATCAATTTGCATTTCTTCACAAAAACTTTTATCAAGAGATGTATAATAGAAGTGTAAAAGAGAACTTGAGACAGAGATAAGATTGGAGACCTTTTTATCAACCAAAAAAGATCGTTGAAGATAATGTTGTGAGAGAAACTTAGAGAAGAATGAAAGAACACGCAAACTTAATAATGAATGTTCAGTTTCTATTTAAGCAGTTATCATTTACGCTTGTTGAGAAAAATTAGGGAAGCCAGGGTACATAGGGAGATTTGCGAGAATCATGAGAGATGAGAGGTGATAATTTAGGAAAAGTTAAATAAATATATGTTTTAAAAAAAGTAAGCGTGTTTGATTTCCAATTATACCACATTAATTATTTCTTAACTGGTTTTTAAACCAATTAGAATATGGTTAATATTGTAATTAGTTTAGATTTTAGACTAATATGATCATAAGGAGGATTGGCATGATATATATAGTGTATATATATGCAAATAAATTCACCAGAGATGCCTACGAGTGTTCTTGGGTGTGCACATTCATTTCACGTCCCTTCGTCGCACTTAGTGTACCGGCAATTTATTGTTTATTTACTTATTTTTTGTTTAAAGGCTTGTATTAATTTCCTATTAATTCCATAACCTATAAAACTCAATAAGCATTGCAAAAAAACACCAATCATCACACAAATCCACGCACATACTAATTGAGGCATGCCGAACTTAATTACGAGCCTAGCTTGAGTTAGTTAGGATTTGAACTAACACTAATCGCTACTTTAAAGTAACAGGTTGTTATAAACACACCCTAATGTCGCGAAAAATACCATATAATACACACACTAAACATTCAACACAAAAAAATAAAATATACCTTATGATCTCTAGTCCATAATGGGTGAGTCCCACCTTGGATAATTAGACTCCAAATAAAATCTGAAATATTTAATTAGTCGTCTAATCAAGTTTATGAAATTCTTGGATTTCACAATTCTTCCCAACTAATTGAAAAATTTGTCCTTGAAATTTAAACTTATAGGTTACTGAACCATAAGAGATATGAGAAAATGATTTTTCGTATACAACTCTTTTAATCCAAACCTGTAAAACTATTTCCAAGGTGAAAAAACTAATTAGACCCAATTACCTTCGTTATATGCAACAACTCGATGGTAGAGATCATAAAAACTTCAACTTTTCATTTTCAAATTAATTATTAGTTTATTGAAAAGTTATTTTCGTTACTTTGCCAATCCTGGTATTTCGTAACTTTCTTAAGAGTTAAATGACCAACTTTGAAGAATATCTGATAATTCTACTTCACATTTCATGCCTTGAATTTCATTCCAACATCTATACTTAGCAAGATATAGTCTATCTTGCTTTTTACATGGTACTACTCATTTTTAACTGATAACAATTCCACAAACTGTTGATAATTCTTTCTCTATCCACCAAAATATAGTACACATCCTAGTTTACTTTCTCATCACTAATCATTCCTTATTAAAATTGTCGACCGATCGATTCTTATACTATCACCAGTCTTAAATTATACAATGTTACAAATAATGTTTAAGTAAAACATTAGATACAAAGTAGAGTTGCATGTCTTGCCGATCCACCACTATTCCACCATTTCTTAACAAAAACCTTGAATTACACAAGTTATCCTATGACTATAGATCTTTAATTACATATGTCATCCAATGATGAGAGATCTCAATTTACGATCTGATCAGAAAATGAAACCTGACACATCGTGCAACTCTTACGCATTCTCTAAATGTCTGCTCACAATATTATTCGAGTTGTGGACTAGAAAGCAATTACCAATTCCAACTCATCAGCCAATTCACTTAACTTTTCTTTTGACTGGTTAGAAAATTCATGACTTTTATAACTTCGTCAAACCATCATATATCCATGAGTTCACAATGAACCTCATTTCATTCACTCAACCACCAATCACTTCCTAATTGTCTTGACCACTACTCTGGTTTTCACTATTTCTCTAATTTCTAAGACTTCACATCTCTATTACTTATTATTCACCAGACTTCTTTATTTACTTAAATAGAGACATTTATTCTTAACTTGAGTAGATATAAGATTTTATACAGAAATATTGACATATTTAATGATTATACTCTCATAGTATAACTTTTAACTTGTATCGCATACAAGAACAAGAAAACGAACAACAACAACAACAACAACAACAACAACAACAACAACAACAATATAGCCTCAGTCCCAAATTAATTGGGTTCGGATACATGGATCAAGTTTTTCCATTGTGTTCGATTAAGTGCAATTGATGGTGAGTTTTCCAAACCATTCAAATCCCTCCTAATTAATGCATCCCATTATAACTTTGGTCTACCCCTACCTCGTTGATTTTCTACATTTTCTATTGAGTCAAGTTTTCTAGTGGGGGCATTTATAGATCATCTTTACAAGTGACCAAGCCACTGCAACTGCCATTCCCCAATCTTTGTATCAATTGGTGCTACTCCTACTTGTCTTTGAATTTTTATATTTCTTATTTTATCTTTACGAGTTTTACCACACATGCACCTAAGCATCCTTATTTCTGTTATGTTCATTTTATGTAATTGTTGTTGCTTTACCGCCCAACATCCACTACCATAGAGCATAGCTGGCCTAATTTTGATCTTATAAAAATTTTCTTTTAACTTAGTGGAACATTTCGAACATAAATCACCGCTGTTGCACTCTGCCATTTGTATTGCATACAAGTTTAAAAATATTTTATCTCTTTTCTTCTCTACTTAATATATATCTTTGACTCTACTCAATTTATTATAGAAGAATATTCAATTCTTCAAACACATTAAGTCATATATATTGTCCTCTATTTATTAATTAAAACCGCCAAGGATAATATTGTCCAATTGATCTGTAAGTTGTGCAACTCATTTTATTTCATTTATATCTTTACCATCCATGCATGCATCTTATATCAACTCTTATTTAAGATAAGCAAGTTCTTTAAACTTCACCATTGACTTATCATGTGGCGTAACACTATATTTGAACCCAATATACAATATATTCATTGATATTAGTGGTATACCACTTTGGTTCAAAACTTTCAACCTTTAAAGTTTGACATCTCTTAAGATCCTTGTGAAAATAAACTAAGCTTCATCAAACTTATAGTTCAATATCTTAAGTCTTATTGAGAATCGTTAACCTAAAATTTCCCTTTTTATACTTAAATGAGAATTTATTGACAATTGTTTTATCTATACTTAAGCTTTCAATTGGCTCTGATGAGATTTCATAGACTATTTTATACCAAACCTCACAATTCATTCGTTTATTCAAAGATTGGTGGGGCCCTCACACCAGTCTTCTACGCTATGAATGTATTGATTATAATACAGAGTCTATTCGGTTTCATTTTTGTCAATTTTAGCTATTCTTATATTTATCTGATTCTTAGTCCCTTTACCAACTTACCACAACTTTCTCTTGATACCTAGATCACTTACAACTTTTTAGTCTTGACTTATAATAAAAATTTATATCTCTTTTCTTTTTAAGAATTCAACTAAGGTCGGTGTGACTTCTTATGATCATTCAGTCTATTGAAGTCTTCTTTAGCTATTCTTGACTTGAAACAGAGAAATCTTATACTCAAATAGTTCTACTATTTATTATTATCTTAGTGGTTTCCGTTAGTCTCAAGTTTTCTTAAATTCTATTTCTCTCAAAGAATTTTGGTACATTTAAGGAGCTATATAAAATAACTAAATATCTTACTAATAATCAATTCATTTTTTGATGATTTCATTTGTTCGTTGTTATTCAACTGAAGAGATAGAAGAATTTGAATTTCCGATATTGTGATTAACTTTACGACTAATCAAACTCTTAAAGAATGCTATCTCAATACTTTTAAATCAAATAAATGGAAATTCTGGCAATATATGAGCTCATATTGATGTCATATACAAATCATTTATGGATTCTCAATCAATATGTCAATCACTTCCTTAATTATATTTAAGTTGTAGTGATAAGCATCATAATTTAATTTCGTTAGAAGTGACTATTGAATACATTGAATTTCAAAACACAACTTTTTGTGTTTTATTTAATAGATAATCCTAGCTATTTTCATAATACTTATCCTAATCTCAATTTCAAACATGTTGATCTTATCACTACAATTTTATTTTTAAGTTAGAGATTTTTGTTGATATTTGTTTCATAACAACACCTAATCTGGTGTTAGCAAAAATTACTTCTAACTCATGTTTTCCATTTGTTTGATCATTTCCTTATTCGACACATAGAACCACTATACTCGGCGTCGCTTATGAATATGTAACTTGAGTAATAAACAATCAAAAATCTCAGTACTTCATTGAAGAAGTCATTTTATTATTTTCAACTGTGGTTCTATTCCACATTTCACTTGGTGTTTTGTTTCGGAAAGGAGATAATACTTTGCTTCAAAGTATTTTATTTTTATAGAAACTGACTTAAACAACTTGAGTTCTATCATAATTCCATTGTGATTTTTCAGTCAAGTTTGGTTTGTCTAATTAATATCTTTTTTTTCAAAAACCACGTCTCCTTTTTCTTTTCATTGAGACTATTTCGAAAGCAACTTTTAATTGGTTATGAATTCAACTAACATTTCATAGAATAGGTCTTACCAAGTTACTTGTACAATTGGTGTAAACATTATTTTAAAACTCAAGATATTCATATTTTCTGTTTTCCACAAATCTCAATTTAATTTTTCATACTTATCAAATGATTCTCAATCTTTTGAGACTTAATTTAAGTTGATTTTGGCACTTTCCTGAGCGTTTTATAATTGTAATAGTTGGATACTTTCGATTTTCAAGAAATTCATGTTTAGTACTTACGTTCCTGAATCATTTAGACTTCTTTCTCAACCAATCCTATCATAATTGATACTTTCATCAATTATATTGGTATTGAACTATTTACATCCCTTTTATGAATTTGGATTTTACAAGTCTATTTCACATCCATTTACGCTCAATTTCATTTCATAAGTCTATTCTCTCTTTTATTATCTACTCTTAATCTTACTTGTCGTTTCATTTTATTTAAGTATCGAACAAACAAAGAGAATAAACTTACTATCGCATGTCTAGCAATAATAGATAAATACATAACAAACATAACACAATAACCAAATACTCCAGCTCACAGTCACTTCCCAATTAATCATGCTCAATCACTTTTCGGTTCTCAACCAAAGGTTATTCTCAAGCGCTAAACCTAGGCTCTGATACCAACTTTGTCAGCGCCCTTGTCATTAAGATGACTGATCAGCCTAAATTACCTTAATTTTATAATAATCTAGTCAACCTAATCTATTCTTTTAACTTTGAACCATAAATAATCTTTATTTCAATCATTAATAATGTTCCAAATTGTAATTTAGATCCTCAAGTGATTTGGTTTTGAACTTATTTTATTAGAGCAAATTAGGAAATCATATATGTATTTTGTAAAAATTTCAACAACACCCCCACTCAAATAGGCATGGCAGAAAACTTCCTTATAATAGAAAGCATAATTGGGGAGATGTTTAGAAGGATTAATAACTCCCCGCATTTCACAATATATAATAAATTCAAATTTATTACCTAACTTAGATTCTCCGATAGCTTAGTTACAACTTTACGATCTGAAACAGAAAAAACAGAAACATAAATTTCTCAATTTATTTTAAAATAACTTAAGAGACACTCATAAGCATTCAACAAAACTTCACGTCCTATACTTACCCCAAAAATCGAAAAAAAATATACAAATAATTTAGGACAAGAATTTTTTTTAAAATTATAAAAACAATAACCACTATCTTCGAGTCTTGTTCATTTTTCCTTATCATCCGACATCATAAAAAACAACTCGAAGATGTCAGACAAGTAAACATCTACACTGATCTGTACTCTCGCAATTGTTAGTCTGCTGCATGGAGACATGCAATTGCATTTCAAAATAATCAATAAGATATATGCGTAAATATGACATGCAATCCACTCTGTTTCTGTCTCATAACTATAATTAGATGTCGTATTTCAAAAATAATACAATGACAGTATTAAAAGATCATAAAATGGAGAGATAACTAGTCGACATTTGACTCTGGAACTTTTCTCGCTAGCTGGTGTTTGAGGTAGGATTGAAATATAATTTCAAGCAAACCAGACTACAAAACAAGCTTATCCCATTCACTCTCTTCGTGAATGCATGACCAATAATGATAAAATGCAATGTAGACTATGACACAAGTACTAGTACAAAGATATTCAATAAATAGTAAAGATCACTATATGGCTTACTTACAACCAACCAGGTTTGAGCTTAATTTTCAGGGTCCCTGGAGCGTCAGATCACCTTCAAAACGATTCCAATAGCTTTCCTACATACTCAATTATATTATAGATCAAACTTCAAGTGAAACCAAATCATGAAACCCAATGAAAATTGGGGCTAAATTAGGCTTAAAAGCAATTTCCAAAAATATTAATTTATATAACCGTTTCGACTGGCTTCAACTAGCTAACTTGGGGTAACTTTCTCAATATTTGTCACGATGACCATAGAGTAACTTGTAGTACTCATGTCTTAGTTTCCATATACTCCAAGAACACTCAAATTGGATAACAGATGTATAAGTTATGAATTTTCTAATACAGACGGCCCTTTTAGCAAAATTTATTTATTTTGAACTAAAAAACTTCTCCAAATTAGTATTTTTGCAATTAAATATTCAAAACTCGACAACAAACACTACAAAACTACTTAATACCAACATCAAAATACTTCCACAACCCATAAAGTCAAATTGGATCAAAATCAATTATTGATTCATCTAAAACCCCAATGTAAATCAATATCAACTATAAAAACATCTCTAGAACAATTGTCAACTGAATCTCATCAGCTCAATTCATCAAAACCCTAACTTACGCCAGTAGGATTTATTCCAAATTGGCGCAAATTAATACAATATAACAATTTACAACAATCCTTACCAATTTCTATCCAAACCTTGAAAAAGAAATTGAGAAATCACTTGAATTCAAATTGAATTAAGGAAAATACCCTAAATTAAGTATTTACAAAATTGCGAGCCGAATACTTTGTTTGCACTATAGAAACTTAGCTCAAATTGACCGTCTCGCGATCCTCTACAGTTTTGCGAAAAGAAATCCGATAAAAAATAGACGTCGGGAATTCGCGAAGCAAAAATCCAAGTTGAGAGGGTTAAGAGAACGAATTGTTGTTTGTTCTGCTGAGAAATGAAATGAAATGACTCATTTCATTTTCTTTTTTTTTTCTTTTTCCTTATATATACAAACCTTTAGCTACTTGTCGGCAAATTAATTTCTTTTTATTTATTAATTTTAAAAATCCCTATTTTGAATTGTTTTGTCTATCGACGCTCGTTCTCAATCCGATTTTTCACAAAATTGAATGAAACTCTTGACAAAATAGTCCATCTTCATAAAACGTCAATAACTCTTGTTTTGGTCATACCAAAACCTCAAAAATCTTAACTTCCTCCATGGCATACTGGTCCTTATGAACTAATTCTTTTGCCTTACTAAACCAAACTTACACCAATTTAGACTTAATGTTGACCTTAACCACCTCTAACTAACATATGATTCTAGGTAAAGTCTTGTACCAACTTCGTTCCCATTTTACATTGCTACTGATTCGACTTGTACATAAAGAGAGATTATATCTTCATGTGAGGATTAACACTTGGTTAATTAGTTTTCGAGAAACTAATAATTTATTATCACTCGTGCCCTTCAGACACACACTTGCAACCCTAATTTTGACAAACTGAGGATACACCACAACACACCCCGAGTTGACGACAAAATACCATATACTACACACACTAAGGATACAATACTTAAAATTAAAATATACCTTATGATCTTTGGTCCATAATGCGTGGGTCTCACCTCAGATACTTAAACTCCAAATAAAATCTGAAATACTTGATTAGTCGCCTTATGGAGTTTATGAAATCCCTAGATTTCACAGTTCCTCAAACCAGGTACTGCCCAGCTTAATCTCGTCATTAAGCCCTAATACATGCCATGTAAGACTTAACGACGTACTAGCTAGCCTTTTTGTCTCATTTGCCTTGTTATACGAACTATAGAAAATCATTATTAAACTTATATTAGTTGTGATTTTTAGAGTTAATTAAAAAGTCACTATCATTTTAATACCATTAGAATAGGACTTAATAAGATCAACGGAAGCATTATAAAAAGGTATATTATGGAAGCCAGCTAAATAAACGTTCATGTGAAACTAACTAAAGTAATACATGCATCAGTAGGGAAGTCTTATCTCTCAGCCTAATATACAACCCAAAGTTATACAAAAAGACTTAAGTAATAAATACATAAATTGATCAACTATGAAAGTAGCAAGAACTATTCGCGGACGGCTCATAATTATTCGTCGTTCTTCTCCTTTCTTGGTCTGTTACTCAAAGTTTCTCCTACAGTTTTAAAAAGCACGGTGAGTATAATAAAGTAGAAAGTAGAACCTGAAGGTTATTCATCCACATTTTCAAGATATACAAAGAAGGGTAATTGAATGCATACAATAGCTATGAAAAAGGCAAGCTGAAAGGAAAGTAAACAGTTGCTAAGGTTCTACAATAAATAACAAACATATAAACACGCAAATCTAGGTTTACTTCAGTTGACATCCCGAAGGACTCTAATCCCATATGTCGCACTAATAACATCAGTTGTAAGGAATGTCGACACCCCTGGGACTATAACCCTGTGAGCCGCGCATCTCATAAAATAGAATTATATCAGTTGTGTGAAGTGTCGATATCCCCAAGGAATTCAGCCTCGTGAGCCACGTATCTCATAAAATTAGGCACCTACAATGGTGGGTTCCTTAGGTAATGCCTATCGTAATGTTCATGTTGTAGATTGTGCAAACAAGTGTCACACAACAAGTATAATGAGATAGGTGTGTGCATACAACAATAAGAGAGTCAAATAAGTTATAACATGCTATTCAAAAGACAAGTTAATGGCTTATAAATCAACAACACCAAAAGAATCTAATCATAGAACAAAAACAAAACAAGGAATGCCATGCTACAAGTTATCACATGATAACCATAGTCAAAGAAATCCTAGACACAAAAATATATAGAAGGCATGACATTAGGAATATAAGATCATTAATAAAATAGTCCAAATGATTGAATATCAACTTAATAATTCAATGAAATGGATATAATCTCCTCAATAGGTTTACGTATATAGCACACAAAGTTCCTAGGCTAATCCGACCTTCTGACACCTCGTAATGCGTACTAGAACTTCCAAAACTCTCCTCTAAGTTTCTGAGATTAATTAGGGTGCTTTAGGATTTAGGCAAGCTATTAGAGTTGGTTTAAGTATTCATATATTCCAATTTCTAAAACCAGCCCCATTAATAATTTGGTTATGTCCAAATCTACTTTACTAATATATAGACAGTTTTGGTGCAACAGCTTGTGAGTTGATTTCAACAACCAAAAAGTTAAAATTATGATTTGTAGTACATAACGAAATTATTAGAGCTACATTTTAGTTTTCCAAATTTATAAGATTTGCGCAATTCCGATAAGAATCGAATGAGATATAAGAATTTTACCACAATGGCTCAAAATAGTTTTAGTTTTCGACCTGCAACTTTGAAAAACTTATTTCTTCTAAACCATAGCTTAAAAACTCATTATTTTTGTAGAAAACTAAAACATATCCTAGAACATCATACTAAAATATGAGTTCAATTCGATAAAAAACGTGGAAGTTATGCTTAAAACATCTGGATATTAGCAAAATTGTGAGTCCAAAAATCCCAAATTCATCATCAAAGTTGGATGAGATTTTTAGACATGAAAACATTTGATTGTCAATATATTTCAGTAGGAAAAGGTTGTTGCTTTTTAATTAGCTTTAAAATGACACTAGAATGATCCACTTTGATTTAAAATGGGAAAGTTATGACCAAAATACAGAGACTGGTTCATAACATGTCAAATTTTCAATTGTCTTGTAACTCAAAAACTCATAACTTTATTAAATCAAATCCAAATCCAAAACTTCTTTATAATATAATTAGTAGAATTTCACAAGGAATCCTCAAATGGAATTAGATTTTGAAAACAAAGTCATTTGTCCACTGAAGTTGCTGAAAATCTTTTTGAACCAAAGCTTACAATTCTTTGACAACTTTTAATAAAATGATGATGTGGGTTAGCTTACATAGTTCTAGATCCTCCTAATCTTTGATCTCCACCTCCCAATTTACTAGAATTTCCTCATAAATATACTGATATCTCTCTCTTTATCTTATCTCATTGTTTTGATAGTAAGGAAATTGATTTGCATATCACGACCCATTTCATCTTTATATATAATGGCGTGGTGAGTTTAAGACCATTGATCCTCATGTGTACACCCATCTCTAGAAACGTCTAATGGCTATACGTATCTAACTATCCACTAATTTACCCACTAACTCATCTCTTCTAACACATACTTGAACTCAATTTGCCTTGTAATGTGGTTCACATGTATCTCAAGGTACATCAATGCCTATTATTTTATTTTTCTTAACTTAGGCCACATTAATGAAAATCAACTATAGGCCCATCAAATTAAAAATTTTAAATGACATTAACAATTTAATACTTTACGAATCACTCTCTACCCTTAGTCCCACACTAGAATGCATTAAGAGGTGTGTCTCCGCTCAAGCTTTTAATTAAAAACTATTCAAAACCAATAAAAAATCAGGGTATAGTGTTTTTACATACATTATACTATGCATCCATCATTAAAAAGTAATATATTTCTCGATCCTTACACCGAGTATTAAGGTAGCGTATCCGCTCTTGGGCTACGTCACAGGTCGATAACTCAGATTAGGGACTAATTTAATATTAGTAAGTTCTGGGTCATTACAGCTACATTTCTTATTTTCTTCAAAACATTGATAACATTCTCTTGAGTTTTATATCAACAAGATATTTGTATTCTTACTCATCCTCAATTAAAGACATGAACTTTGCAAATACTTTATTCATTTGTTACTATACTACTATATATAACCTAATCTACACTTCATGTACTCATTTAAAAATAAGTAAATAAAATAGAATTAAAACAAAATACACTAGCATCCCTTTATTTAACTGCTTTAAAAATAAAATCTTACGATCATAGTTGCTATAGTTATCCTTAATTTCTTACCACTTCTTATAGTGTTGATGCCCCAAAACTTAAACCAGACCTTGTCCTCAAAGTTTAAAAATAAGCCTGAAACATAAGAACACTAAACAACTCGAACATATATAATAGAATCAACATAAAAATGCATAATACTTATAGATAATAGTGCATGAACATAAAATTTAAACAACTAATAGGTACCAAAATATCTAAAATTAACAAATTATCAGTATTTAAGTGTCATTAATCTCTCCAATTCTCGCATTAATATGATGCATATGTTGAGACTTCTCAATTCCGATGAAAACTCACCCGACAAATGGTCTTCACCACACATTTAGCTCAAAACTTTTAAAATTAGGAAATTATTAAAAAACTTGGATTGTTCTAACTAAACAAAATAAATAAATGAAATTTAAAATCGAAATTGAAAACCAATGGCTGCCTTCTAATAGTGCTTCATTTAACATCATTAGCCAAATGCCTTTTCAGTTTAGCCTAAGTCTAAATCAATATATTCCAATTATAGATAATAGTTAATGATATCTCTCCCATTTGGATGTACTTCTTGCCCTTTAAGAAAGAAAATCTTCTCTCTATCTTCAGCCTCCTCGATACTCATTGTGATCATTTTCTTCATCGTGTACAAAACTGCATTGTCAGTGTTCAAGAATGGCTGCCCAAGTATCATAGACACATCATCATCTATATAATGATCCATGATCTCAAATTAGTGATAAATATGAATCTACCCACTTTCACATGCACATTCAAGATTGTCCCTATCGTTAGTACCAATTTACCATAAACCACTTAAAAATCTATTGTATCGGGACAATTGTCTTTAAATTTGCTTAACATGTCTTTTATATGCATTGCACTGACTAAAGCTCTCGTACCATACAAGATGCATTTAAACAGGTGCCCATGAATGGTTAATGGGATGTATATATCTCTATGATCTCTCCTCTAAATTGGTTGAAGTCTTAATGTGAACTTAAATTTTTGTTCCAATTTCTAAGGAACAATCTTGATGCCATTTCATTTTGGTGCTTATTCAAAAGGTCCTTCATCTTGTTGCTCACTCTCCATTATTTCTTCCCCTTCTTGTTATTTTTCAAGGCATTAATGGTTTGTTGCATGAACTCTTTTAGTTCATCTTGCCTCACTTTTGTCCCATAAAAAACTTAACCCTCTAGGCATTTACTTAACATCTTACCACTATTGTTCATTAACTCTACCACTCCACAAGGCCAAGTAGCAATGACCTTGAATGGTCCTGACCATCGTGAACTTAACTTACTCGTAAACAGTCTTAATCTTGAATTGTTTAACAAGATTAGTTGTCTTGGTTCAAAAGATTGATATTCAATCCTTTTGTCAAGCCATTTCCTTGATTTCTCTTTTTATAACTTGGCATTTTATGTACATCCAATCTAAACTCATCCAGCTCTATCAGTTGAAATAATCTAGTTTTTCTTGCAACTTAAAGATTCATGTTGAGCTTTTTTATATCCCAGTATGCTTTATGCTCTAACTCTACTGGTCAGTGACATGCTTTTTCATACACCAATTGATACAAAGATTTGCCAATTGGCTTTTTGAATGCCATTTTATATGCCCACAATGCTTCTTTAAGATAAAATGCCTAATCTTTTCACTCCGTATTGATTTCTTTTTTCGAGATCTGTTTCACTTCTTTGTTGCTTACTTCAACATGTCCATTTGTTCACGGATGGTATGGAAGTAATGTGTTATGCCTAACCCCATATTTACTAAGCAATGTGTCCAATGTGACCCCTTATCGCTAACTAATGCTCTAGGTGTCCCAAACCGGCAACAAATATTTTTCTTTATGAATTCTATAACCACTTTTGCATTATTGGTTGCGATTGTTATGGCTTTCACCCATTTGGAGACATAATCCACTGCTAACAATATATATTGTTTCCCATTTGAAGTAAGGAATGGTCTTATGAAATCAATTCCCCATACATTGAATAACACAACTTCTTGAAACGTGGTTTGTGGAAACTCCTACCTTCTAGAAATATTTCTTGTTCTTTGGCATTCATTACAATTTTTCAAAAAAACATATAATTCCTTAAATAGATTTGGTGAATAGAATCCCCATTGTAACACTTTAGCTGCCGTTCTCTGAGCTCTAAAACGTCCCCTGTATGGTAATGAATGACATCCTTCTAAAATGCCTACAAATTTCTCTTTTACTACACATCATCAAATTAGCCCATAATTGAATCTTTTAAATAGGTATGGTTAATCTAAAAAGTATGACTTCACATCACTTAGAAACTTTTTTCTTACTGCATTTGTTAAATCTAGAGGAAACACACTACAAGCTAAATAATTTACATAGTCTGCGAACCATCGTGCATCTTTCTAAACCTCTACCTTTTAGACTTCTATAGGTTTCCGTCTTCTTAAACTACCATCGTATTCACCTTTTCTGGCTTGTACATTACTTTCTCTTGCATTGGCTCATTAGTTACCATAGTGCTCACCATGTGAATGGCAATAATAACCTTCTTGGGATTTGTGATCATGTTACTTGAAAATTGTCCTTCCTTCCTTGAATCCAAAGCAATGGCCAGCTAACCAACTTGTCTCTCCAGTTTCTTAATGGATTGTGTTCTTTCATCATCCATTTGTTTTAGAGTTTGTTTTACATTCTCTATCCCTTTCTCATAACATTCTCTATTTTTGATATCAATGGCTTGCAAAAATCGGTTAATTGACTTCAATGAATTCATTTCTTTACTTTGGCCTAACTAAAACCTAGTGGTAACTTCATTGCATTATTAGTATTTTCATATGAGAAGTTTGGGTTGTTGTATCCTTGATAAAATCTTTAAAGAGCCATTCCTCTTGGCTTGAAATTATTTTCATAGTTCTTATAGTTCAAGAAGTCGACATCTTCAAACTCCATTCCTTGTTGCATATCCAATGGATTAACCACCATTTCTTGGTGATTAACGAGTTGATGTATTGCTTACACTTGTGGACTTGATTGTTCTATTTGTAGCTTTGCCATTTGACTACTTAGGTTTGATAATTATGCCATGATCTAGTAAAATAATCTCATATACTCCTGCTTGCTTTCTCATTGTGGAATGAGTTCCTGTTATAGAATTCTAAGACATAAGATTTAGAAGACTAATGTTCCATCTTCATCATTTGTTACTAAAGAACCACCTGTTGTGGCATCCACTACTATCCTTATGCTGTGATTCATTCCATGGTAGAAGATTTGTAGTTTGGCCCACTTCACATATCCATGTCCTGAACATCTTCTCAACATTTCTTTGAATCTCCCAAGGCTCACCTAGAGACTCAGTATCCTTTTACATGAATTGGTAGATTCTTGATTTCCTTTCACAGACTTGCACTAGGAAAGAACTAGTCTAGGAATCTTTCATTGATATTTGCCATGAAGTCATGCTCCCTACATTCAATCATTGGAACTAGGATTTAGCTTTTTCACCCAATGATAAAAGCTCATCCTAATTTATTTTTTGTAACTCCAGTAGTGTGAATAGTGTCACACTTCTCTAGAAATTTCTCCACATGTGCAATTGGATTTTCGCTTGCTAACCCATTAAATAGGTTATTCTGCACCATTTGATGAGAGATGGTCTTAAACCAAATTCGATGGTGTTGGCTGAAAGCCTCATCACTTCATTGTATATCTCTTGAACTTCCAGTTTAAAGTAGTCTTGAAGACATCTTTGTCCTCATGCTCTATCTTGCACTGCTAGATCATATTCGGGTTGATTATTCCCTTGGCCCTGATTTTGGTTCCAACTTCCCGTTTGATCATCCACCATCTTAATTCCTTCTTTTTCTTTCCCTTATTGGTTTTGTTGATTTCCAGATCGGAAGGCACTAAGTCCTTATCACCTTGACTATGCATGCACTAATTATTTACTAAGAAAGAAAACATAAATGATTAAGTGTAGATTGTCAAACTTGAAATTAAAAATCTTATTTATTTAGTCTTAAAATTAAATTGCTAAAAATAAAACTCTTAACAATTATGTAACTAAATGAACTAGTGTGTGGCTACCTATCCCCGGTAACAGCGCCAAAAACTTATTCGTAACTGCAAATATAATAGTTCAATTGTAGTAATAATGTGGTCAACAAAGATTGATTACAAATATCACTCCATTGGGAAAGGTTTATATAGACACAATTTACTTAGGTGAGTTCACTGAGTTGTTAAGAAGGTTTCTTTTTGTTTTGATTTAAGCTAAACTACTATATTCTATAAAATTAATGTAAATGAACTTGTATTCTTATATTAAGATAATTCTTAGTTCACAACTTTAACTAAGTAATGAATTGCTATATTTTCATATCAAACTTCCTTCATCTTTATTATTTGTATGTAATGCTTAATTAGAATGGACAGATTTCCTTAACATTCACTTCAATCGACTATCGTGGTGAAAAATATCCTAATGTGCAAACTAGAACTCCACCTATCACTGTGAATAATGCTAGTCTCACATAGCATTAAGTTCCAAATCTTTAGACTCATAAACACTTAAGTTTACTATCTAAGGCTCCATAATCAACATCAATATCCATGTTATATATTTCACAATTGTACTGTTCATATTCACCTTAAAAGCTCCAATGGCCATGGTAACTCTTAAAACCCCTAATCAACAAACATGTAATTAAGATGTTCATAGCATTAAGCATAGAGTCAATACAAATTCTAACCATTACACTTTTAACATTATAATCCATTCAAAACTTCCTTTAGTATAATATTCATACTATAAGATTTCTTCATCCCTAAGATAAGTAAACTAATCACTTATCATTGAATTCAACAAATAAATAATGTTATTCATTATAATCAAAAATTAAATCAAATAACTTTAATTAAATTAAGGAACAATATCGAATAACCATAAGTGAAGTCTTCAATGCCTTTTCTTTCGAACTATTCTTAATACTTAAAAACTAATCTTAAATTATGATAATTTGTCTCTTGAGATGATATTAGGTGATAGTTTATAAGTTTACCATATTTTAATACCTATTTGTACTCTTACGACTTCTAAGAATACAATCAAAAACCATAATTAACGATTCCAAACGAGCTAGAATTCCAAAACTTTTTATTTTTCTATCCCGATGTTGTACGTAAATGATCTACGCTCCCAATGTAAAGTCACAGCACCGCTACAGTTTCGACCTTGCATGTGTAATTTCTCTTCATTATATACTCGATGCCCCTTGTACAACTAGTGGTGCCACCATTACATCGAGTGCACTACATTTCTTCTATGTCTTCGGGCATTCTTTACCACTACAAAAAATAGCCAATCAGAAACGGAAATTTCCGTTGCTGATTAGCATAAATTTTGTCTCTAATTCAATTTCGCAATGGAATAGAGACGGAATCTATTCCATCTCTAAAACTGTCGTCGCTGATTTAGTCAGCAACGAATATGTGTTTCCGTTGCTGATTAGAGACGGATTTTAGAAACGGAACAGAGATGGAACAGAAATGGACATTCTTCCAAAATGAATGGTTGTACTTGCATTCCGTTGCTAATCCGTTGCAAATTAGAGACGGATTAGTAATGAAACTTATAAATTATGTCTCTAATCCGTCTCTAATTAGCAACGGATTAGTAACATAATTTATGAATTCCGACGCTAATCTGTTGCTAATTAGAGACGGATTAGAGATAGAATTTATAAGTTCCGTTGCTAATTTGTCTCTAATTTGCAACGAATTAGCAACGAAATTTATTAATTATGTTGATAATCCGTTGCTAATTAGAGACAGAATTCGTAAATTAGAATTTACGAATTCCGTTGCAAATGCGTCTCTGTTCCATTTCTAAACTCTGTTTCCCCAACTTTTTTCATTCTATTTCTTCACAAATTAGAGATGGATTAGCAACATAATTTATAAATTCCGTTGCTAATCCGTCTCTATTCCGTTTTTATGCCCAATTTTCTCTAAAATACTCACAAGAATCAAATTGGTTCTCCGAAACTTCTAAAACTAAAAATAACAACAGGACTTGCTCCATCGCCTGCACCCCCTCTAACAACTCCTTGGGGGTGCTAACATCCCCAAAAAAGCAAAATTTCACATACATACACTAATCAATAATATATATCAACAACAATACTCAAATGAGAAAAAACATACATTTCGATATTAAAAAAGATTTATATATTCACGAAACGTAGTCAAGTATAATAAATGTATGTCTAAGATACCAAAGTATCCAAAAAAAAACTACAATTCTCATTGTTTTCCAATAACCATAAAAATACTTGAGTATCATAAAGTTATCCATCCCTCGTTGTGCTAGCACCTGGGATGTGCTAGCATCAACATCTGAGTATCTTCTCTTTTTCTCCCTAACGACCCAAGACCGTAGACATGTTCTTTGGGACACTCACCCGCCACCTTATAGTACACCGCCTCATTATCCACCTGCTGGTCCGGTGTAGTCTGGGTCAGCTCCTGACGTCTCCTTTGGAGCTTAGCCTGCGTAGATCAACAATAAGAATGGGAGAGACTTGGTGCACATGAAGAAGCAGAATTAGTTTACTCATAACATACCCTCTGCACGGTATTCTGCTGCAAGATGCATTGAAGTGATGAAATAACTGATGAAGCTGTAAGCGTATGACTAGAACGATTGTTGGAACTCCCACAAAAGGCATTTGCTACATGGTTTGTTGGAGCACCCTGAATTCGAACATTACACATAAAAATTAAATTAACAACCAGATTTAATTAGCTAACTTCCATTGCAATAGAAAAATAATGATCACGGAATCCAGAATGTATTGACGCAAAATAAGGAATCGCTTAGAGGTTAAAAAGAATATATAAACAAATGCAACACAAATAACTAATTCCAGTTTGAGTAATTTTCATGAAACTCACTATTCCTACATGATAGCCTACTTGTATATGCACTAGCCATAACAACAACATGCATAAAATCTTGAGCACTTGGTGAGCAATTGGAGACAATTCCTAGTGCAAATAATCTCTCACCAAATAATGACTTTTGTGGTTAACTTGACCATGTGAGTAACTAGAAACAATATTGTGACAATTCTCCAACTACTTTCCTAACTTTAACTTAACATAAAAAACTTCATAGTTTGATTGCCTAAGTTGAAGAAATATGACCAGACACCAAAATGGTTGCACATAGAATATATCCCACCATATATTCTTCCTTTCCATTGCTGATTAGCATAAATTTACTTACAATTTTTTTTCCTTTTCATCAATGTGCGGTAGATTAAGGTTAGAAAGTTGGTGTTCAGCAAGATCACGCTCATCTTCTTTGTCTTTGATAAGCTTTAAAAACTCTACTTAACACAAGCTATTTTTTATATACGTCTTCCTGCATAGAAAGATTAAAGGTATAAGCAATTAATTGCAAACTGGATTAATAGGTAGGTAAGATGCAAGGATGCTCTCTCAGGGTGAGGAATCATAACTAATAAATGGGAAGCTTAAAGACTTTAGTCCAACATAAAGCATTAGGTGGTTACAATTATTTTCATGTTATTTATTGTTTAACATCGATGACTCCTTTTTTTGTTATGTTATAATGTTCTAATCCTTTCTTATAAAATCAAGTTGTTTGACGTAAGTCATAAATCTCTTTTTGATGTTTTGTAATCAATTTTTTAGTTTTAGTAAGCCAACAATGCAACGTTTCAAACTCTTCCAAAATTGATTGAGCTATTTTAATCATTCTCTAGAATGGCTATCAAAGATGTCGATGCATGGTTACACAAGCTCTTAATATTCATGAATTCATTATATATATTTTTTATGTGTGTTGTAAATATTCAAATCTAACGAAGTCTAGTATATTACATTAATCTATTTAGCATAATGGAGTTATGAGAAAGGCTAGAAATAGTTTGCATAGAGAGATGCATATGTCAAAGACAACAAATATTATTTATACATCATAACTTATATTAGTGTGGTAACTTAGATAGGTCAATGTTGAGGTACAAGTTTGTATTGATGGTTTAATATGGTGCTCTAATATGCAATTAAGCCAAATTAATCATAAAACAATAAAAAAGACTTTACGCGCAATCATTTCGAATTAAAAGTCACAATGAGTATTACCTGTTTCTAATTAGCAACAAATCTAGCCTTGTAAACTCTCAAGGAAACCCCATAAACAAGTTTGAGCAAGATGCAAGTAAATGTACATATATAAATGGGAAGCTTAAAGGCTTTCTTTCAAATTCAAAAGAAAGCTTTAGAGAAAAATCAAGCCATTTGCTAATTCTATGAAAGATGAGTAGTTAGTTCCATACTCACATCTGTACCCGCATTTCAACAATCCAATCGAAGTCCTCAATTGAAACTAAAAAAATGCAAACATTGCAAAACTGCCTTGTTTAGGGAGCTCAATACATTTCAGGCCTATAAAAGAATGCAGGTACTGAAACTCTGCCTTAGGCATTTTGATAGCGAATACCTCAATCGAAGTCCTCAACCAAAACTAGAAAAGAATGAGAAATGAGGCAAAGGAGATAAGGGCACAAATGAGAGAGGAGGCGATTCTAACCTTCGCGAATGAGAGAAACGGTGTGAGCAAAATATTAATACTAACAAATACACATTTGATAATAATATACCTTATAAAGGGGAACCTTCTTCACGCTTGCTCCTGCTTTGCAAAATACAAGAGAAACTACCAAAATAGCATTGGCTCCAAGCTTCAAAAATAACAAATGACGAAGTGGATCAGCCATATACATCCATACAAAGTAATAGAAAGAAAATAAAAGCAATCAATTACAAAACTGACTAGCTACCTTTTGTTTACACCAACCTCACTCGTTGACAGTTCCATTAAGCTGCTGCACCATGCAGTTGTCAATGGCAATCTGATCTGCTGCGTCCTGGAAAAAAAAGATGAATTCGATGGAAATTCTGAGCTTTGCGAGTTCAGGGCGTGAAGAGGTTAAGAGGCGAGGGAGGAAGTAGAGAGACTTCGAGCGAGGTTAGGGCACATCTTCATCAATAACTAGGGTTCGCAAAGGCGAGGGTGTCAAACCAAAACAACAACAGGAGCTTCATGGATTACTTGCTTCAATGTCAAAGATGGGGTTTCGAACCCCAAACCCTAAAATAGTGGCTGCAGTGAAGAGAGGAGACGATGACGACGGAAATATCAGACGACGAAGAGGGACAGAGCAGACGACGACGGCGAGGGACATACGGCGACAGATAGAGCAGACGACGGCGAGGGCTTATGTGAAGGTGACGGCAGAAGGCACGAGCTCTGGCAGAGAGCAACTCAAACTCCGAACACCACCACCAAGTCCCACCAAATCCAAACCCCCATTCCCAAATCTCTTCAAACAACACCAAATCTCCCAAACTAGCTCTCCAATCTCCAACCAACAAAGTCGTAACTGCCCTCGATGGTGAAGACATCAAATTTGGAGAGCACCGGTGAACAATAGTTGTCTGTGGTGACAATTTCGCAGAGATTTAGGGCTTGGGAGAGAGAAAGAGAGTTCGAGACGAGAGAGAGAGTTGAGGATTTGCAGAGCCGTGAAGAGAGGAGTTGTTGAGCCGCCCGTGAAGAGAGAAGTTGTTGAGCTGCTAGTGAGCTCGAGAGAAGTCAAGTTCAGTCGAGGAGAGAGGTCGAGTTCGGTCGAGGAAGAGGGAGAAAGTTCGTTCAAGGAGGGAGAGAGTTGGGAGAGAGAGTTTGAGGAGAGAGGGAGTTTGAAACAAATAAATATTTCATCTATTGATGCACGAATCTCGAGACGTGATGTGCAGTTATAAACTACTGAATTTTTGGTGGAAAGTTAGTGCCACTTTTTTAGAAATGGATTTTAATTCCGTCTCTATTTTTGTCTGTGATATGTCTTTATTGCGTCTCTGACTATTTCTGTCTCAATTCCGTTTCTAACCATTTCTAATTAGAAACGAAATTAAATTCCATTGCTATTTCCGTTTCTAATTTACATTTTTTTGTAGTGTACGCCTTGCCCACGACTTGTGTTCACTTCCCACGGTTTCAAGTGTGGTTTTGTACTTTTTCTCTTCATTTCATCATAAAATCTCTCTTTTGCCTCTTTTATACCTTGTAGACAAAATACCATCAATTTGAGCATATTCCGTGATATTTAGGCCTATTATGCAAGTAAATAACCGCATATATAAGTCTAATTAAACACTTATCAGGAGGCAACCCAACTTCATTTCTTTTATTTTAGTTTTAGTTTAATTTTTAGTTATATATATGTTTAATAAAATCCTCACTTCCGTTTTCTGGATATTCGCAGATGCTATAAATGTTTGATGAAGACCAGTGGCACTAGAGCGTCTCTTGAGTTTTGGTTTGACTTTGGATTATATTACTAGAATAACTTGAGTATTTTTATGGAGTTAATATATTTTTAGGATTTTATTAGGTATTTAGAGACTTGGTCGGGGCATAAATCAACTTAAGTCGCCACGTCAGTGGCGAGTCTTTAAGTGGACCCAAAACCTTTGACTTCATTCTACTATTTTATTGTTTTCACCCTTAGTTGAAAGGCTTCAGGCTTGCAAGGTTTGACTGGAATCATTTGGGTTAACTCTGCTTATTAGTTCTTGCTCTTGTTATGATTTTTTTATTGTTTCTTTAGTCACCTAGACTTGGGAGATTTTGTATATTCCTTAGTTTTCGGAGGCTTTTATTAATAAGTTTTACACAGTTGTATGAGTTTGTATCATCTTCTTATTTATTTATTTATGTTCTTGTTCACCACTTTTATTTCTTTTTGTTATGTAGATTTCTCGACTATTTTGAACCTTGAAGGCAAGATTCGAAGTATGTTTGGGGGACCTTAGGGATTATGGATTGCATTGAATGGATGTTTAACTTTGTGTAAGACTACGTGTGAGTTTTTTCAAAATTTTCAACTATATGTGGTTATATGTGGTCGAAGGATGGTAATGGTGGTGTTTTATATTCCTTATTCTCTCATTTCTCTCATCTTCCATTTCTTTTCCATTCATTTATCTCTTTCTCCTTTCACTAGGAATTGATACACTTTTATTCATGTATATATATATATATAGTTTATTTATTATTTTTTTAGTTGACATATTTTCATCTATGTTTGTGTCTTGCATTATAACCTACATAGTATCATATGTCGCATGTAAAGTCACCTGAAACCTTGTTAAGTGCTTTTAGTTGTGGATGAGTTACTTAAGCCGCTTTTGAGACTTGAACCTTTTTGAATACTAGGAGGAAAACTCAATCTAAAGCATTTCCAAGGATTGTTGAGTTACATGTTTGGGGAGCTAGTATGAGGTTGGGATTTTGCACAACATACCAAAGAGGGCAGGTGGTTATAACTGTGCATGTGGAAAAAAGTTAGATTTCTAGGGGTGCTAGAACGGGAATGTAACACACTTGAGGTGAAATATTGTGATTGAAACACCTTTTAGGGGAAGACACTGGCCATTTTTGGATTTAAGAGTTAAGCCTACACATCATATTACCGCTAGTTAGCCAATTTGAGCCAATTTAAATCATATTTCCTTGACTACCTATCATCAAACCACTAGCCCTTAGCCATATATCCTTATGCATAGTTAGAGAGTTTGATTAATCGTAGCAAAAGTATAAAAGAGCTAGTTTTAGAGTGAAATGTATAAAACCTCAAGTTTGAAGGTTATTTTAAGTGAAATAAACTCCCGCCGACTTCAATGAAAAGAAAATTGAATTAGGCTTTGAATTCAATGAAAGGTTTTTGTTTGAGATAAAGTATTCAATAAAAATAGAGCCAAAATGAAGAATTAGTTGTTTACAAAGGGGATGAATACAAATTGAGAGTGATGTGGACATATGTGAACTCCTATGTATCCTTTGCTCTCGGTGCTTGTAATGATGTTTACTTGAATTTTCCAACATTTTGTATTCCCTTAATACATTTCCTTCACACCTTACACATTTCTACATTAGTGGAGAGTGTGACTCCACTTCTTACCTATGGTACACTCTTAAGTGTTGAAGCACAATTTTTCTGAAATTGTTAACTTGCGTGCTTGAGTGTATAGGCCTAAAAGACTCTTGAGTAGTAGATGACCTGTGTATTGACTGAGTCTACTTCTTTAAAGTGTGGTTTCCATTTATATTTGAACTCCATTTCTAGAAAAGTCTTAACTCTAAACCTCATTGAGGGGATAGTTGATATTATGACATTTGAAGTAAAAGAAACTCCACTAAACTTGGAATCAAGAATAGGGTGGGTTACTCTGGTTATTAGGAGTCTGGTTGATCAGTATTTGGGTGTATTGTCATATATTCCTTTACTCAGGTCGTACAAAGTCTGAGATTAGCGGTGTTTGATAAGTTTATATTTATGTATTATTTAGTTTAGTGTTTAATATGATTTTAGACTTCAATCCTCTATTTTCAGTGATAGTCTCTCATTTGTATCATTTACATGCTTTGAGAACCCTAGATGAAGAATCAAAGTGAAATCAAAAGAATTGGGCGTGAGGAACATTGTCAGAATTCCATGTCGCCACTCATGCTGCCATCCACACCATTGAGGCATGAATTGCAAATTCACGTAGTCAGCAATCTACGCCACCATTCATGCTATAGGTTCGTGCCCACGATGTGGAATGCAGTGACTTGTGGCATGGAATGGGAGAGCCCAGATTTTGCTCGGATTTTTGGAAATTTTATTTTTAGATAGATTTTCTAGGATTGATATAAAAAACTCGAGAGTTTATTGTTATCAATCTCTTGCTTATGAAAGAACTTAAAGAAATTGGGTTTTAATTTCATTATGTTTGACTAAACACCATTGACTTAGATCAGATGTGGATCAAACAACTCTCTTAGCATTAAAGTCTATGCAAGATCTATTTTATTTAAAATACATTACTTTTCTTTTGTGTTCTATTTTTTTCGGCATTGTCTGATTGTTAGGGTTAAGCTTTGATACATTGTACAGGACCATTGTTTGTTCCTAGGTGGATAGCTATCATTAGTGAGTCGATTGCATACGTAATTGTGCAAGAAAAATCACAAACATGTGGCACTTGACCATACCACTTGACTTGACCATACATTAGGGATCTATGCTAAATAGGATGCACTAGTGATCTGGTTGTCTAGGTTTATTATTTTCACAAAACCTAAAGTGGTCTTCATGTTAATCTAAGGTGAGTGAGTCTAGGGTTATACGTTTTGATATACTCTAGTTTACTATGTTTGGGTCGGTCTATCCTTATTGGCAGTATATTGTTAAAATAAAAGTTAAATTAGTTAGGCAAATGATGCAATGAAGTTGGAAGCTTGTCTCAGCAAGATGTCTGAGTGTAGATACAACTCAAAGATAGATTACAATGTTAATTCTAATAAAGATTATAGTATCAAAGTCATAGTCGAAGATGAAGACAAAACTGAAGTCAAATAAGGAATATAATACTAGTTTGGTGGTGCAATAGAGAAATTATTAGTATTAGCGTAGAACAATTAATAAGTTCGATATTACAAGGAGAGAACTTCAAGATGAATTACAACTACGAATTTGAGAGAAAGGTGCATAAAGGGCTGAGTTACTTTATGTAGACAATGAGTCAAGATTCTTGAAGTAATAGAAAACTTAGTTGTTGAACGTTTGATGATTCCAACAAAACCTACAATTGGAGACCAAGGAGATATTTTGAGTTGTATTTTATTTAGAACTGAATTTTTAGATAGAGTAGACAAACCGATTCTATAAATACTTAAGGTTTCCATTGTGTGGATCATCGTTCATTACTTGAGTTAGGTGGGAAGGAGAGATAATTAAAGAGGTTGTTCCCTTTATCAATTTGTTTAATTGATTAGGTTAAGCCCACATAGAGGAAGACATTTAAGTCTTACTGTGTTATCAATTCTTGTTTAATTTGATGTGTGTTTGTTAGTTCATCAGTAATTTGTTAATCTCCACAATTCCTCTGGTTTAGTGATATTAGAGCTTTGTCACTTCATTATTTCTACAAGCATAGAAGAGTGAGATTCTAGAGAATTTTATTGCCATGGGATTGATTGATGAGTTGTTATGACAAAAAACGGTAAGGGACGTGAACAAGAATCGATAGCTCAATCACCATTACTGCAAGGAACCAACTATGCATATTGGAAGGTTCAGATGGTTTACTTTATCTCTGCCATTAATGAAATTGCTGGAGAATTGCTGGAATGAGAATACACTGCTCTGACACAAGCAGATACAAATGGTAAAGGTGTTTCAAAACTTGCATCTCTATGGATAGACGCTAAGAAGAAGGTGAATATTATTAATCACAAGGTGGTCAATTTTATTTGCAATGTTGTTGATGCTTAACGCTTTAAACTAATTGTTAGTTTCACTACTGCTAAGCAAGTATGGGATGTTCTGAAGATAATCCTTGAAGGTACAAGTTTTGTCAAAATTTCCAATTTACAACAATTAAGTTCTATGTTTAAATGTCTTGAGATGAAAAAGGATGAGATATTGCCTTTTTTAATGGTCGTTTAGGAGACATTGCCAATCAAGCTTTTCAACTTGGAGAAAAGTATACTAAGAAGCAGTTAGTACGACGTGCTCTTTCTTCACGATTTGACTTAAAGATTACCATAATTGAAGAGTGTCATGATATTACTGAGATATCTCTTGATGAATTAATGGGTTTTTTGCAAACATATGAGATGAATATGTTTTAAAAGCCACGTTCTTCTAAAAATGCTTATCGTGTTGAGACTATAGCATCTGATGACTCCATAGGAGATTATTTGCTGTGATTGCAAATAAGTTCTTAAGATTCCTTAAAACTTATAAGAGAAATTCTGCTATATGATATTACAAGAAAGGTAATAATAAAAATATGCCTTCTACTATTGATAAGAAGACATGGGTTAAGAATAAACTTATGGGCATTAAGTGTCATGATTGTGGTGGAGTTGGACATATTTAGATTGAATGTCCAATAAACAAAAAGAAAAAGAAAAAGCCTTTGAATGCTTCTTAGAGTGATGACGACTTAGATGATAGTGATAAAAAGTCTGATGATTCTACTACTGCACTCACTGCTATATTAACAGAGTCAAATATTGTTGATGCTTCTTCATCTATTATTAATGTTTTTGAACTTGCTTTCATAGTATATGATATAGAAAATAGTAAGGAAAAAGCCAAAGATGTATACGCTGCTCTTAATGTTGATGATTCTGCTAAAGATATTCAAGCTTCTTAAGATCTATTATTCGCTAAATGGACATCTCTATATGATAAGAATTTTGACATGATGGTGAAATTGTTCTCTATTAAATTGGATTATAAGACTGTTAAAAGGGAACACAGAACTTGTACTACATTGCTTAAAGAGCATGAAGCTAATATCTCTACATTGGAGAAAGCCCTTTTTTATTCTCAGGCTATTACTAAAAGTTACATTCTGGTTCTCATAAATTAAGCAGAATGCTGCAAATTGGTCAATCATTGCAAGTTAAGCATGGTCTTGGCTGCATTGAAGTAGCTACAAACGCTCATACTATCTTTTCAAAGGTACTCTAATTAATGAAAGTGAATAAAATAAGACTTAAGTTGATATAGCAAAGGCAAAGAAGATTATATCACAAAAGGTTGCTACAAGCGCAAAGAAAAAAGAAACTGTTGTTGCTGACAACATACCTCCTCCAACATGTCATTATTGTGGGATTATTCATCATGTTTGACCATGATGCTATCGGATGTTTAAGGATGTTAGTACACTTCAAAAGAAGAAAACATCTAAGAAGATTTGAAAAGTTTAATCTCATAAGGCTATGACAACGCATCTGCAACTCTCAGCAACTATGATTGAGTTATGGTATATTAATAGTGGTTGTTCTAGACACATGACTAGTTACAAAAACTTTCTTAAAAATTATGAGTCTTTAAAGGAAGGTGTTGTTACATTTGGTGAAAGAAAGAAAGTCAAGGTCGGCGGTAAAGAAATTCTTAATGTTGTGGGACTGCTGATAAGTGATTATTTAGAATTATATATATGGTTAGTTTAATAGTATATTTAGTATAAATATCCTTAAATGAGCTCTAATTAATTGTGTTTATGCATTTTCAGGTAAATAAGGCATAAAGGAAGGAAACGAGCAAAAATAAGAAGAAACGAAGGTAAAACCCAGCATCGTGTAGTTGGTGTCATGACATGAAGGTGTGCCACTGTGAGGTCATAAAACACACAGTGGAGGACCTAGGCATGGCATGGAAAGAAGACAAGTGAAAAAATGAAACAGGAAGCTCGGTGTTGTGGCATGCAGTAGTGGCATCGTGGAGCTTGAAGGGATGGCGCCGAAGGCCTAAAGGATGTCGCCAAGGTCACTAAGGAGAAGAATTGCAAATAAAAGTGGTAGCACTGTGGTCTAGTACACATGCACCAGGGGTTAAGTGACAACTCCAGAATAGAAGAAAGTAGGAAGTTAAAGATCTATTTCGTGTTATGGTTTCTAATTGTGTCTAGAAAGTATAAATAGATATTAGGAAGTGGTAAAATCACCACATATCTAGCAACCATTAACATATTTTATCATAAATTTACATTATTTTTAAGTGTTAGAACGATTTGTAGAGAGAAGACATTGAAGACTCATGTGTAGTGATTCAGGTATTATGTTATTGGTTGATTTGAAGTATTTTCTTATGTATTTCTAATTCAATGAATACCACTATATGCATGTTTGTTTCAATGATGTGTGAGTAGTCTAATCTTAGGGATCAATGGGTTTTATGGTATGAATGCTATGCTATGAATATAAATACAAATTAAAGATAAAAAGTGCAATTGTTAGTATTTTTATTGATTATGAGCATAATGCTATAGACATTTTAATCACATGTTTATTGATATTTGGTTTTAGAATTTATCATCGCCATTGAAGCTTTTATGCCCGACATGGATGGGATAACCGTAAAATATACAACATCGAGCGATAATTGTTGATTAGGGATACACTGATAGTAAACTTAATTGGTTATGAATATAAAGATTTGGAATATTAAAGCAATGTGGAGCTTATGTCGTTACACCGATAGGTGGAGTTTTAGTTTGCGCATTAGAATCTTTCATCACGATAGTGGGTTAAAGTGAATTTGAAGGAAATCCTTTTATTCTAATTAGGCATTGCACACAACATAATAAGATGATGAAGTGGTTGAAAAACACAGTATTTGATTACCTAAATGAAGTCATGAACTAAGATAGTTTTAATATAGGATTATAAGTAAATTGCATTGATTTGATAGTATAGTTTAGTTTATTTTAGTTATAAAACCATTTAAAAAAATATTTCCTTATCAATGATTCATTGTAGTTAAGTACGTAGTGAGTGCATACACCTTACCTTGAGGATCATATCCGTACTCAATGTAAGTTGGTTACGTTATTACTACAATCGAGCCATTATATGGTTAAGGTTAACTGCCTAATCTCAATGGAATTCTGCATGTTGATGGGTTGAAATCTAACCTAATCAGTATAAGCCAAATGTATGATTAAGAACTATCAACTTCACTAAAGATCATTGTTAGATAATCAATGATGAAAGACATTGCATCATGAATGGGATCCAAACATCATAAAACTGCTATATGTTGCTTCAATATTCTGTATTGCCTTATAAGTTGCAAGTTATGTGCAACTCTATTTCTTTAACTAATATAGAGCTTTGGCACGGAAGGCTTGAACATCTTAATTTCAAGCAACTTCTGAAATTGCTCTTTCATGATGTTGTTAGAGGTATTCCTAAACTAGCCTCTAAGGCTGATTCTATTTGTAAGCCATGTTAAAGGGGTAGATAACATTCAATTTGTCATGTTGATCTCAATGACATACTGACAAAACGTATGTTAGAATTACTACATATGGATTTGTTTGGTCCAATGCAAGTTGAAAGTCTTGGGAGAAAGAAGTATGTTTTGTCATTGTTGATGCCTACTTGAGACTTACTTGGATTCATTTGTAGCATGATAAAGCATAAACATTAGATGAGTTTAAGAAGTTTACTGTTTGATTTCTTTATAATAAAAGTGATGAGGATGTATCCAGTGTTTGAATTTATAGTGATCATGGAAGAGAGTTTGAGAACTGAAAATTTGTTAATTTTTAGGCTGAATTTATGATTGTGCATGAATTCTCTGCTCCTAAAACACCACAGTAGAATGGTGTTGTTGAAAGAAAAAATTACACAATTCAGAAGCTGACAAAGGGTCAGGCTAGCTGAGAAAAATCAGCCTATTAATATTCTAAGGAAGCAGTAAATATTGCTACCTATATTCTCAATAGAGTTTATTTTAAGCCATCGACTAAAAAAACTTCGTATGAAATCTAAAAAGGCAGAAAACCATCTCTTAAACATTTTCATGTTTTTGGTTGTACTTGTTTTATGTTGAATGATAGAGATCACAAGGGAAAGTTGATTCCAAAAGTGATGCCGGAAACTTTCTTAGATATTCTCATAATAATAAAGTTTGTAGAGTTTACAATAAGCAAACTATGACGTGATGGAATCTGTTAATGTTATGGTCGATAATTGTGCTAGGACGGAATAATTGCCCTTTCAAAAGGATGATAATGATGATGAGCTGCCAACACCAATGAGCTCCACATATATTAATCAGCTTACTACTAAACCATCTAATTTCGATATCATTAATCTATATGATGATGAAGATGATAATGATGATGGTTATCTAAAATCACCTACTACTACATAACCTGGTTCTACATCTGTTGTTCTATAGTCAAGGATGCTGAAAGATCATCCAATTAAGCAAATTGGTTTAGTTAATGATCCATTGCAAACTAGAGATATTCCTTGACTACATGAATATGGTTCATTTTGCATGTTTCATATCTTATATTATGCTTAAAAATATCAAGGAGGCTTTAATGGATGAATATTAGGTGAATGCTATGCAAGAGGAACTCATAAGTTTTTGTTATACATGATGTATGGGAGCTTGTTCTACGGCCTACTAATGTAATATCATAGGTTCTAAGGGATATTTCACAACAAGATAGATGATAATGACGTTATTGTTCGCAATAAAGCCATATTGGTTGCACAAGGATATATACAAGTTGATGGTATTGATTTTGATGACGCGTTATCTCCATATGCCAAATTGGAATCTATTTTTCTACTGCTAGCCATTGCTTGTAACAAAGGTGCTTGTAACAAAGGTTTTAAGTTATATACAATGGATATTAAAAGTGATTTCTTAAATGGGTATTTGCAAGAAGAAGTTTATGTTGCAAAACCTAAAGGATTTGAGGTACATGATAAACCTAATTATGTATATCATTTGAAAGATGCAATTTATGGTATGAAGCACGCACCTCAGGCTTGGTATGAAAGGCTGACTACATATTTGCTGCAGAAAGGTTATAGTGGAGGGTCTATTGTTAAGACTCTATTTCTCAAAAGGCAGAATAAATAATTTATGGTTGCATAGATTTATGTAGATGATATTGATTCAGGGCTACATCTGCAAAGCTAGCTTCAGAATTTGTTAATTTACCAAATAAAGAATTTAAAATTAGCACGATCGAAGATCTTACATATTTTTTGGGTCTATAGATTACACAGTTTCAAGACAATATATTTATATCTCTAAATAGATATGCTAAATCACTTGTTAAGCATTTCAGATTAGACACTACAAAGTCTATTTAAATACCAATGAGCTTCAGTGAGAAGATTTATAAAGATGAAAAAGGTTTTGATGAAGACCCCATATTATACAGTGGCATGATTGGTAGTTTATTATATCTTACCGCAAGCAGACTAGATACTGCTTTCGGTGTAGGAGTTTGGGCTCACTATCAGAAATGTCTAAAAGAGACTCACCTAGTTGCTGTAAAAATGATTATGCGCTATGTGCACAAAACAATTGACTTTAATATATTATTTACCAAGGGAGGGGCTAGTGACTTAATCGAATTTAGGGATGTCGATTGGGATGGAAATCCAGATGATCGAAAGAGTAATATAGGTGGATGTTACTGCATGGATGTTACTACATGGGTTCTAAACTTTTTGCTTGGAATAGCAAGAAAGAGAACTGTATTTCTCTATCTATTGCTGAAGCTAAATATATTACTATTGGTAGTCGTTGCACGCAGTTAATATGGATGCAGCAAATGTTCAATCATTATGGTATTGCTTTATCTCATTTAACAATATATTGCGATGATAAAATTTTCATTGATATTTCGAAGAATTCAGTTCAACACTTTAGGACAAAGCATATTAATATTTATCATCATTATATCAGGGATATAGTGAAAAGTGGCTCAATTTTTATGCAACATATGCCTACTAAAAAGCAGTTGACTGATATTTTTATAAAGGCTCTTGACACAAGAACTTTTGAAAGGTTGCGCCATGACATTGGTGTATGCTCTCACAAGTACGGGTTCTTTGCAAATTGGCAGTTATGTGCTTTCAAGCAAATATCTTTTTAAATTGAAATTAAGATGTGAGCTGCTTTCGTGTTGGACCAAGAAAATGCCACTTGAAATTACTTGCAACATGCGTCGCTCTTATTTAGTCGGTTGTAAAAAATTAGTCGTTATAAAATTGTTAAGGGGAGTAAATTTTGTGTCGTTAAACATATCAAATTAATTTTTGGGGATTTAAGGGAAATTTATGTTCTGATTTGGGTTTATCTTTGTTGATTTTGTGATAATACCTTATTTTTAGAAATCGTTCTTCCTAATTAAAGGTTTTTTTTCTCTCTCATTCTCTCTCTCGTTGTGACCTTCTTTCCTTCTCTGCCATTTTCTCATCTTTCTTGCATCAAGTTACTACAAGAATGACTCAACACTCTTCTTCAATTTTGCATGGTGACTCTGCTGCAGATGATGATTTTCTAACGATCGAGACAAAGAGTATTTACTATCATGCTTCTAAAAATAAACTCTACATTGGTACGTCATCCGATCTTAAAATTGCTTTAGAGAGTACATATGCGAAATCAGGGTTGTCTGATAATGACAATCAATCGGGCACACTAGTTTTTCTAAGAAAGCCATAACCGCTAATAATAAGTAGATGGTTTGTGAAGATAAGAGGGTTTCCTCCGACTCTTTAAAGAGGATTGTGGATGAAAATAAGGCCATCAACAAGGCCTTTGACTAAACGAAGATCATGTTCTAACTCTATACTTTGCTATGCCAGCTTCCTCTACTTTTGGTCATTTAAGATCACTTGAGTATGCTGAGAAATTTAAAGAAATGGTGAATGGGAAGTACTGGTTTTATCAATCGATCAATGTGTCAAATTTTCATGAAACTATCCTTGAGAGATTACTAGTTCAGACTACCATCTATGGGTTGGTGTCTCATGCAAGCTTCTATAATGACTCCATTGTCAAGGAATTTAACAATAATCTTCTGACAACTTTAGAGATGCTTATGTGGACTAGGTATTTGTTCAAGGTTTCAATATTCCATTTAGTCTAGTTTCCATAAATTATATGCTGGGACTTTCTGGATTGGGTATAACTACTGATAAGTTGTGTTCGACACTTAAAGATTATGTTGTCGTCTCTTTGTTGACTAGAGGGGTTCTTACTCAGCGGCCCTCTGACAATACTTTTGAGTTTCCTGCAACTAAGCTAACATGCAAGGCCTACATGCTATGGAAGGTCTTGACTACTAGTATTGTAGGTACTTCCCATCAGATACATGTATTTAAGGAGAGATTGTTAATAATGTATGCTCTTGCTCTGGGGAAGAAGTTCAACGTTGGGAATGAGATCTATGACTTTGTTGAGTGTTCGGGGAAGAAACAGAAGAGGCTTTATCTACTATGCTTCATAACTTCTCTATTTGGAAAATACTCTGTCATGGAGTAGAGCAATGACTAGTTAGAAAAGGTGAAGGAGGAAGCTAGACTGAATCATCAAATGAAGTCTAACAACAGGATTGTTGATCTTGACTTCTCGTGCCTACAAAAGAAGTCATCAAATGTATCGATTTCAGGATCTCAATCCGTTGTGATTATGCTGCTCCAACTCCTGTTCCTGTCACTGCTATTGCTGATGCACCCATTCACACCCACACTACAAAGCCACTACAGAAGTCTAGAAAAATAATAAAATGAAAATTTTTGATATTTCTCAAAATGAGAAATATGTTGATGCTGAGGACACCAGTTCTATTCACGTGCAATCTTAAGGTGAGGATATTGTAAGAGGAGAAGATCCTCTTCCTACTATTTTTGGACAGACTGACTACAACCTCGTTCAAAACAAGGTGCAAGTTCTACTTCCTTATGACAAAGAGGAAGTTACCTCCCATACTGAGTTTCAATTTGATGAAATTAAAGTTGATTAAAGTAACTTGATGCATTTAGACTTTGATCTAAATCATATTACTCATATTATTGATGAGACTAGTATTCTTGAGTCCCTTAGAATGAATTATGGAGCTGATGGTGAAGATGATGTAACAACATATAAGGTTTCTTGTAAGAACAGTTGTGACCATGTTGAGTCTCTAGCAATATCAAAGATTCCTCCCGCTGAGAACTTGAATACTGCTAAACATGAGGGCATTCTACTGCCTTCGATTACTGTGACTATGGAACATATTGTTAAGGCTACAGTGAATGTGTTTTTTTAATCTGAGCTAAGTATGTCAGTCCATTTTCCTATTAACCTTGAGCATGAGGTTTGAATGGCAATCAAGTCATTCCTACCACTTCAGCCGAGCCAACAACTCTGGTCGATGTCACTACTACTGCACTAGTGGAAACTGCCATACCTGCGACTAATGAACTTGCTGCTACAACACAAACAGAAGTTTGTGAAGACAATTCTAGTCCTATTTAAGAAGAATATTTGCAATAATTAAGTTCTCAATTGGATATGAGACCACATCTTCCCCCGTTCAATTACTTCTTAGATTGCACTACATATCAGAAAACATACAAAGGTAATGTTGTTGCACAAATGTGACCATTGCTTCAAGAGCTGGGCATTGCTATCACCGAGTTTTGCCAATTAAGGTGGTTGGTTCCTACTTAATAGTTATCTCTTTGATGTAGTTGGTTAAAAATGGGGAGTAAGCGAGCATGAGAAAAAGGTTAAGGTTAAGTTTTTGTTTTGGTATTTTGTGACTGTAAGTGTTAGACCCTACCAAATTAGGGCATCTTACTGGCCTAGATTACCCTAATTCCCCTAATAATCTAGCAGCCTTAATATCGCCATTAATAAAACACCTTCTCTGTTTCTAAGCCTACACTGAAAAACCTTGCTTTCAAAAGTCGTTAACAAAACCTACTCAACTTGGTAGAAATGTCGAAAGACTCACGACCCACCCATAACAATATACATTTCAATAACAAAAATTATTTATACATTCTAACCTATTTTAGGTTTTCAAAATCCTTAAACCATTATTACTGTAGCTCAACAACATTCCAATCCATCCCAAAACTATTACAACAATTTTGAAAAAGATCTTAATCGCACACGAACCAAAAAACCCATTTATACAATATATTATATTCAAATTCAATATATATATATATATATATATATGGAGAAAAGGAAACTAAATAAGTCACAAACAGTCGGAAAGCTTATTCTTTCCTTTATCGCTGCTAGAGCATGTCATTACCCAATTATAAAATTTGATAATGTCAAATAAGTAAATCCCATACTATCCATTACATCTGTAATAATCAAATGCATAATAATCCTAGATATTAAACAAACAATATAATCCAAGGAATTTGAATACAATTGTGAATCTAACTCGTTTCTGCTATTTGACCACAGTCAGATGACGTCTTCTAAAGGTTGTAAGTGAACAGTAATAAGGACTCATACCTAGAGAGGATAACTAAATGAGCTTCCTTCCTCTAGACAATAGGAGTACAATTTGGTTCAACGTGATCTTTATAATAACCAAGTGATACAAAGTATCAGTGACTCCAACCCCTCAAGCATAATATAGTGTTTTCCCCTATAACCAAGGTATCGTAAACACTATAAGAAGACTCGAATCGCCCTTATTATCCCCACCCGTGTATGCATGTACAAAAAGTAATGTAATATCAAAGATCAATGCAATTCACATGAAATTATAATAATATAATGTAAAGGTTAATATGGGATTTACTTAACCTTACATACATCAAACTTCGAGCATAATTTTTTGGGTTCCTAGAGCATCGAACTACCTTTAAAGTTGTTCCAATAGCTTCTCTACATATCTGATTATATTAAGGTCAAACTTTAAGTAAAACCAACTTGTGAAACCCAACAAAATAGCAGCAAAAGTATGCTCAATAACTGTTTGAAAAAATAATAACTTATAACAACTTCAACTAGTTTTCAACTAGCTAACTTGGAGTAACTTATTAACCTTGAAAACCTCAATATTGGTCTTGATGACCTGAAAGAAACTTGTATTACTCATGTCCGACTTTCCATAGATTTTAAAAACACTCAAATTAGATCACTGATGGAGAAGTTATGAATTTTCCAATACAGCCTATCAAGTAGGCAACCCTTGTTTATTTTGAACTAAAAAACTTCTCAAAATCCATACTTTCACAATTAAATTCTCAAAACTCACCAACAAACACCACAAAACCACTTGATACCAACACCAAAACATTTTCACAACCCGTATGGTCAAATTGGATTAAGATTAATAATCAATTCATCTAGAAACCTAATGTAAATATAACCTATAAAGCATCTCCAAAATAGTTATCAACTGAAATGCACTAGTTCAATTCATCAAAACCCTAACCTACATTAGTGGAATTTATTCCAAATTGATGCAAAACAATCTAATATACCAATTAATAACAATCCTTACCAATTTCTATTAAAACCCCCCGAAAAAAATTGAAAAATTGCGAGAATTTAAATTGAATTGTGAAAAAATGCTCTACATTGAGAATTTACCTAATTGTGAGCCAAATATTTTCTTCCACCACAAAAATTAGCTCGAATTGACCGTCTCGCGATGCTCTACAGTGTTGTGGAAAGAAAATGAACAAAAATCGAACGTATGGCTACAGGTAAAAATCCGAGTTGAGAAGGTTTTAGTAGAAAATGTTCTAATGTTCTATTTAGTGAAAATGTAAATGAATAATTTAATTTTATGTTTTAGTTTTTTTTTACAAATATAAAACCCTTAACTGTTTTTTCAGTAGCTTAATTTTGTTTTATTTATTAATTTCTAAAATCTCTATTTTGGCATATTTTGACTTTCAGTGGTTGTTTTCAATCCGATTTTTTATCATATCAAGCAAACTTCTTAACCAAATAGTTCAATTCCATAAACTTTCCATATTACTAATTTTGATCACACTAAAACCCAAAAAATCTTAACTTTGTTCTTGACATAGTAAAATCTTTTGGACCAATCCTCTTACCATACTTAACCAAACTTGCACTAATTTGGATCAAATCTCAACCTCGACCACCGTCAACTGGCGCGAAACTCAAAAATAATGTTTTACACCAATTTTATTCTCATTTCACACCAACTCCGATCTCAAATTGCACGCAAATCGAAGTTAAATCCCCACTTCTGCTCGTTGAGTCCATTTAAATTCATTTTAAAATTTTAAACTAAAATATTTTTTTTTCAAAATTTGAAATAAATGTTTAAGTCAACATCTTAATTATCTCGACACTCATTTCGACATGTATCTCGAGATAATACCCTGCGAAATATCAAATTTACATGCTCGACTTAAATTTCACAAACTAACATAGTATATAGTATAATACACTAGGCGCAAATCACATAAAAATAAAATTACTTGAAAATCTCAATTTCACTGGTCCTTAACTCCGACTAGTGACCAAAACAATAATTCGGCTCTATTAATCCCTGATCAGTCGTAATTATTGAATTACAAATTTTAGGATTTGACTGTAAGAACATGAACTATGTGTTTAAATTGTATTTCGTGGATGTACTTATTGGCTAATGAGTATAACTTTTTCAGATTTTACTTTTGTGTGTTGTTACTTTGATCCATCGGTAACATTACATTTTATGAAGTTCCTCAAAAATTTGGTTATCTTGCTATTTATTGTTTTTGACAAATGTACGCCAAAGGGAAAGATTGTTAGACCCTAGTTATTGTGTTGGGGTCGGTCTATCTATGTTGGTAGTATATTATCAAAATGGAAGTTAAGTTAGTTAGGCGAATGCTGCAATGAAGATGGAAGCTTGACTCAGCGAGATATCCAAGTGTAGATACAACTCAGAGATATATTACAATGCAATTTCTAATAAAGATTATAGTATCAAAATCAGAGTCGAAGACGAAGACAAATTGAAGTCCAAGCAGGAATAGAATACGAGTTGTATACTGGACAAAGCAACAGTCAGTATTAGTCTACCACAATGAAGAAGTTCGACACTGCAAGAAAAGAGCTTCAAGATGGATTACAAGTACAAATCCTAGATAAAGGTGCATAAAAGACAAAAGAACTTCATGGAGATGACGAGTTAAAATTTTTTCAGGAATAGAAGGCATAGTTATTGAACCTTGGATGATTCCAACAGAATTTACAATTAGTGACTGAGGCGATTTTCCGAGTTGTATTTATTTAGGACCGGATTCCTAGATAAAGTAGGCTGACTAATTCTATAAATAATCAAGGTCGTCATTGTGTGGATCATCTTTCATTGCTTGAGTTTTATGTGAATAAGATATCAATATAGTGGTTGTTTACATTATCAATTTGTTTAATTGATTAGGTTGAGCCAATGCAGAGCACGACATTCAAGTCTTACTACGATATTAACTCTTGTTTAGTATTGATGTGTGTTTGTTAATTCATCCGTAATTCTTTAATCTCCTCAATTCAATTGGTTTCCAAAATTTCAACACGTTTGATTATCTGAGTAGTCAATGGTCATACCTTGGAAAACGAGGATATGGGTGCGCGCTTGGTTCTATCATGTACTATAGGATACTTTTGAATTAATGGATTGACGATCATAGACTTTGAATATGCCAATCGAGGAAGTTTGAGAAATTGAAAGGCTAGGTTATCTTTCTAATTGATTTCGTTTCAAAGTATTTACAATTCCATGTCCTTTTGAATTCTCTCAACATTCACTCTCAAATCCTCGTTTTCCCTTTATTTTAGAACCTTATAAAGATTACCAATCTTTATGGGATTGGCCTTTTGCCATTATTTGCAAAATAGTTTATTTATGTATATTATTTTATTGACGCTTTCGGTGCGTCAAGAATCATAGTGATTTGACACAATTAAACTTTTTTTAACCATATGATTATAAAGGTTGTGGTGACTATATGAATAATTTGTGGAGGTGTGTAATCATGATAGAATTTGTTCCTCTTGTTAGAAAGAGATTTCAGTGGATCCCTCAATTAGTAAGACTCAAAATGGCTAAGTCTATGTGGATTGATATGATTAATGTCACTTGGATATTTTCAGTCTACCTAGATATCGAGATTAGCACGATTGAACGTTGGGTTACTTTTTCGTGCCTTATGTTTAATCAAAGGATATTGTACAACAAAAATATATGATATAAACTATTGATCATGTTGTATCGATTTTGATCTTTGTGCAACTTGGGTAGTCATAATGCCTTACTAAAGATTGTTTATGACTCGTGTACAAAAATAGTTTTGGTTCACTGATAACGTTACATAAACCTATTTGGTCACATATAAGGAATGTTTTCGCGAGATTTGAATTGACTCGGAACAATGAATTTTATGTTGTAAAATTCATAATTTAAAATTCTCTATGATGTGTGATATTAATACCACTTTAAGTATGGGTATAATGACAATTCACTTACCTAACTTTATACAGTGGTTGTCTAAATAGGTGTTTTAAGTAAATTTACATTATAAGAGAAATTAGGTTTGGAATCTAATTTTCGTTTTTAGAAAACAAGTAAAGTTTCTTAGCCGTTCTAAAGCTTTTTTTAGGGAGAATGAAATTAATTTTCGTGTTCTCTCTTAAGTTAGCGTTCAAATTCTTGGCTCCCGTTCATGTGTGGAGTTCCAATAGAGGATGTTCGTCACTGGCAACGTCTTAAACATTGATCAACATAGAGAAGCAAACTAGCTTTTGAGGTACAATCTGCTTTTGTTAATCAGTTCAATGGAATTTAGTTTGATCTTGTTTAGGTTTTGAAAGTAAAATTTAAAATTTTTACCGTGTTTTGAACCCTAAAAACCCGACAGATCAATAGTTGCATCCGAGAACCTCCAAAACAAGCTATTGCGAATTGACAATGCTAATGGAATTGAATTTACATTAATTAGCGAGAACTGAATACAATAGGGTGCCCATATTTATATAGATTATCAATGCCCAAATAAAGAAAATAACTACGACACGAATATAGTAATACCTAAAAAAGAAAAATCACACAAATATAGCAATTTTTTATAGTTGCTTAATATCCTCCCTCAAACTCGAAGTTGTGATAATGAAACCAATAGGATGATTTGGGAAACAAAAAAAAACCTAAACCGTGGGATAAATCGAGCTTGAGTTCAAACTTAAATTTGAACTTAATTCAGATTGTAACTCCAACTTGATTTCAAACTCGAGTTCAGACTTGAGTTCAGACTTAAATACGGACTTGAGTACGATATTGTGTCCGTACTTGATTTCAGACATGAGTTTAGGTTTGAGTTCGGGCATGAATTCGAATAAGCGCCCAAGACAACCAATAACAGGCTTTATTCGCGCACTACGTGATGAAGGCACAGTGAATAGAACAAGCAGAGCAACATGGTTGAGCTTGCATAAGCGTGTGGACGTGCGGACATGCGAACATATGTAAATTAATGTAGGAAAATAAAATTGATTTCATGAATGGAAGTGACCTCAGGGGCTGAATTGAGAATGAGTTAAAGAACAACACACAGAAGGTGTGGACGACGTACACGCATACATGAGAAGAGCACAGGTGTCGCATTCACGGGATAGTTGTTGATGCACAAATACAAAAGAGCGATGGATGTGAGGCAAAATAGATCACAAGGGGGAGCGCTGCGAAACAGAATGCACACACCATGGTAGAATTGATAGGTAGGCTTGGACATACCTTCAATGAAATTAGAGCCGCACTACTAGGACGAATCTAGTAAGGAGTCATGCACGCAGCAAGTCTATTTTGCAAGAGATGACAATATTCGCAAGCTTCTAAAAGGCATGAACAAACGAGTACAAATGAACATATACTAGTGAGAACCTAAACAAGATTGACACCAAGTCTTCTCATCGCAAAGCACTATGGAGGAAGTCGAAGTAGTCGACCAAAACAAAAGAAAAATAATAGATTACCAATAAACTAACAAGAGCTCTAATATCATGTTAATGTAATTGAATATGTATTAATCAGGGCAAACCGAATACAATAGGGTGTTCTTATTTATAAAGCTTACGAATACACAAATAAAGAAAGTAATTACGACACATATATAGTTATACCTAAATACTGATATCACATAAATGTAGTGTTGAGATATGTGCCCTAGGTCAATTTTATGAACATTGTTTTTATTACTATTTTGGTCAGTAAAATAAAAAGTGTGGAAATGTGCACCTCAGCTGATTCTTAAGGCAAAGCGATTGTAGCATCCCTAATCCCGATTAAGGCGATACTCGGCCTGAAACACTAATTAAGCCTCGGTAACTCAGCCACACTCAAATAAAGCCAATATCATCTCCTTCCGTACCTGATAAACTCAAGCTGTATATTGTTATCAAATTAAGAATTGAAACTTTACTCAGAAAAAAATTAAAACTTTTTCGATAATTAGAAACAATATACATAAATAGAGAGCTTATTAAAACCCAAAATAGGATTACAAAACCTCCCGGCCCTATTCGTTTATAACAAAGTAACTCAAACAGTGTATATATATAGGAAAACTCATTTCATTTTAGAGAAGATAGCAAGAATCCTAAATTTTCACTTTTCCCTTTGCTGAAGCGCTGAGCAGAAAACCTGAAATGTTAAATATGGGATGAGCGCTCCAACTAGCTCAGTAAGGATTCACATAGCCATCATCATTTCATATAATAATCAAGATTAATATGCAATAACAATATGCAGCAAATATATCTAACATGATTATGAAAAACATATAATCCAATAAATTATGAATACAAGTAAAACTGTCAATGACTATTACACTGTGATTCTCATTTCTTTTGTAAATCTAGGATCAATTACCCACTAACACCATTAATGCAATTGATATACCAACACATTTTTCGATGTATTTTCTAGCCGATCTATTAATGTTCAATGGCTTATCAGGGCCATCTCATAAAGTCTTGACTTCGCCTAATTCCCTCAATTAGGCACCTAATCCATTGAATTAAATTATCCTTAAAATAATTCTTGATTCGAACCTCAATAATGCCCCGAAACTAAATTTATATCATCAATGAAACTGAATTCATGATTTGTTTAATTGGGCAAATTAGAAAATGATACAGATTGTTCTTAGTATTTCTTAAAACTTTCGGCAACACATAAAAGTGGGCTTCCAAATAATCCACTTAATAGACATCAGAATGATGATAAGCCCTTAGTTACAATATATATATAAATTTGAAACATTTAAACATAGAGTCTTCAATCCCTTAGTTACAATTTTTCAATTTCAAATAAACCCAAACTAGAATATAAATCTCATAATTTACTTTAAACTAATTTAGGAGACTCTTATAATCAATTTGAGAGTATTTTACGACCTTCGCTCTCCTCGGAACCCAAAAAAATATATTAGAATAATATATAACAAGAACTAAACTTTATTAAAATTGAAACAATCACCAAAATCTTCGAGTCTTGTCCATTTTTCCTTGTCTTTACATGGAACCTGACATCATAAAAAAAACTTAAAGATGTTAGGTAAGTAAACTCCTACACTGCTCTGTACTCCTGCAAATATTAGTCTGAATACATGGAGACATGTAATTGCATTCCCAAATAGCAAGAAATGTAAATAAAAACATGAATCCCTCTGTTTACATTTCCTAACTATACTCAGACATTGACTTCCAAATATAATGCATAAACAATACTAGGAGTTCATGAGATGCGAAGGAAACGTGTCAGAGTGGAGTCCATGAGATGCGAAGGCAACGTGTCGAGTCAAACGTGTCAACTCAGTTATCCGCATCTACTGCTAAAATTAGGGAAATAGATGCTAAGTATGACTACTACTAGCTTCGAAAAATAGCTGACCACACTCCAACTCAATCCTTTCCATCAATGCATGCTCCTCGAAAAACTTGCGTGACTTGGGTCTTCCCTGTTCTTGTCTATCTGGTTAGGAAACCTAGCCTAGAGTCCCACTCGTAAGCCATAGCACTCACAAGCCACCGTCCATAATGACATTAATGCATGACCAAGAATCATGCGAAATGTAATGCAGCCTAACCACAAATGCAAGTACAAAGATAAATTTCAAATATAGTTAAGGTTTACTTACAACCGACTAACTTGAAATTGATAGCAAAGCATTACACAATGTTTCCCCACTTTCATGTAATTTGATCTTATTTTTCGAGCTTCGTTTCGTGTAGTTTCAAGATTCTTGATGTTACTTAAAACCATAGGGAAATCCAAATAAGTTCCCTATTTGAATTTCGTAAGTTTTAAACTATTTTTCGAGTTATTTTTGTACTCTTAAGTCCTAAAAACCCAAAATAACTTCAAAATCAACTTTCCGGATGTCCGGATCCCAATTTTGACTACAAATTGTGGTTCGAAATCGAAAATTCTTCTTGGCTAGGCTAATAAATAATTTTCTAAAATTTGAACATTTTCTAGTCTCATAGCACGTATTACGAGGAAAATCCTAGTATACATCCTCAAAAAAACTCCAAAATCTCTATTTTCAATAAGAATCCACAATTTCTATTTATTTGTCCAAAAATATAATTTTTTTTATTTTTTATTTTCTCAAATTTTTACCTATTTCCAACATTTTTCTTTTTCCTTTTTTTGAATTGGGGTTTAACCCCTAAACCGAACGGGCCTGGTTAAATTTAACCGGACTCCATTTGGTCCGGTTGGGGATGAAACCCCATATTCTTCCTCAGGCTCCTCTGCAAATTAGTCCATTTTTTATTCCTATTTCGTTGGGGTTGGGCTCTAATCCCCAACCCCGAGTTGGGTCTGGCCAGGTGAAACCACTCCCCCGCCATCATCTTCCTTATTGATCTGAACCTCCCTCTCCCATCAGCCATTAACAATCATAACAACACACAACGTGCAATACTAATAACCAATAACGACACATCAACAACAACCCAACAACACACACACACACAAACACCAACCTCGATCTCGATTTCTCTTCTTTGCTCTTTCTCAGTCTCTATGTTTTTTTCTCTCGTTCAATCCCTGTGTGTGAAACAGAAATTGGTGAGGAGAGTCTATTGATTTGGAGATATTTATCTCACGAATCTTGAGGCAAATCTAATGATTTATTTATATATTTATTTTAGTATTCCTCGAGATAATTATTATGTATCTCGAATTCAATCTTTGTGGATATTATAAAGATAATCATCATTACTTATCGACTTGAGTAAAACCAATTGTATTAATCTCCACGAGATACATATCATGTATCTTGAGGTAGATCTTATGGCTTATAACCATACACCACTTGATATTTGTTAAGATGTGGTTGCACGAATTTTGAAGCATGAACACAGTTATCCAACAACAACGTTCAACCATTCCCTTCCTCGTTGCTCATGCTACTCGTATCTCGAGGCGAATTCAATGGATGTTTTTTAATTTGAAATAAACTGTAGGATTCATTTATACATTTATATATATAAACTATATTATATATAAATATATATAAATTTATGGATTTTCGCGGCTATAAATCACCACGTGCGCCTACAACCACTCTCGGTCGTACAAACTGTGGTATATCATACGCATGTCACCCTCGACCCCGCGTGTCACAAAGCCTCACTAATTTATTAATTATTTTATTTAACTTCATGGTTATCTATTCAATTCTAGCTCTCCTCTTTGTGCAAATCAACAACGTACTCTCTCTTTTCACTCTAAATCACTAGGAACTCTCTTTTCTATCTTAGAATTGATCAAAATTTGGTTCTAGAGGAATTTATTCTTATTTGGTGGTGTATGGAATAGGTTTCAAGTGTGAAGTTATAGGTGAAATGGGGTTTAAAACCTCTCTATCGATGCTGGTGCCACCATGTCTTATGGGGCACGATGCCATGACTACGTTGTGACAGCGTCGATCCTACTTTAAGGCTTTGTTTCTCACAGCTCAATGCCCTGTTGGCGCCATCCCTTACATACACAACGTCTACCAGTATGTCTATATAAACTTGCATATTTTTCATTAACTCCTTATTGGCACTCTAGCGACTTTGTGTATTACTACACAAGGAATCATGACAGCATGAAATACCACATATATATATATATATATATATATTATATTTGATAAAAACTTACCCCATGAATTTTCCATGTATCTGACCTTTACTATTTTAACCCCTTTGCTCTTTTACGCTTTTTACTGAAATAGTCGAGACTTTTCCATTTCGATGAATCGTCACCCTGCAAATGGTCTTTCCCGCACATTTAGCGTAAATTTTTAAAAGTTAAAAAAATTAAACATTTGGATTAAAATACTAAACGAATAAATAACTACTTCGACTAAAATTTAAAAAATCATTAGGTTGCCTCCCAATAGTGCTTAGTTTAACGTCATTAGCCTAACGCCTTTTCGTTCATTTAGTCCGAGTTTAAATCAAAATACTCCAATTGTAGGTTAGAGATAACGAATCTCTCCCATTCAGATGTACTTCTTGCCCTTTAATAAGACAATCATATTGGTATCATCATCATCCTCGATACTCATTATGATCATTTTATTTCTCGTATGTCATATCACATTGGCGGTGTTCAAAAATGGTCTCCCAAGTATCATAGTCACATCGTCATCCATGTCATGATCCATAATCTCGAGATTCGTGATGAATGTGAATCTAGAAACTTTATATGTACATTTAAGACTCTCCTAATTGTTGGTATCAAGTTACCATCAACTACTTGCAATTCCATCGTATCAGAACAATTGATCTTAAAATCAACTTGTAACATGTCCTTTATTAGCATGACATTGAATGTGGCTCCAGTATCACTTAAGATGTTTCTAAACCGGTGCCCATCAATGCTTAATGGTATGCATATATCTTCAGAATCTTTTCTCTTGATTGGTTGAAGTCTCTATGCGAACTTGAATTTTGGTTTCGACTTCTTCCGAACAACCTCGATACTATATCTTTTCTTCATAAGGTCCTTCATTAACAAGCTAATAATTAGACATATTTTATAATGTATTAAGGTTGATTTTAAATATATATAATGATATTACACTATGTATTCTCTTATTTTTATGATTTTAAGATTTAATAAGGAAAATGAAGAAATGAAAGAAAAGAGAAAGAAGAGTAAAAGAGTCAACTGAAAAAGAAGTCTAGCAATTAGCCAGCAATTTGTAATAACATTAGGAATCGCCACTAAAATCAGTAGTAGGAAAGTGGCAACGAATCCATGCGAATCGGATAATGAACTAAAAATCGCCAACTGAATCGGTGGAGCACTTAGAATTATTTACAATGATTGACTCAGCAATTTATGTACAATGTATGAATCGCTTACAAATGTCGAGGTCTGTTATGGGTTTTTTAGATTAATATAAAGAATTTGAGTTTATCTAGGATAATTATATGTAGGGAGACTATAAAAGGACCATAGAGCTTCGAAATAACTTTCTTCTTTTTGCTCTATATTATTTCTATTATTTATTCTATATTTTTAGTTGATGTTTGAAGATTCATTGGAGCTTTAATTTATATTAAGGTATTTATTTATTCATTATGTTTTTAATTACATATTTGCACTGTTAATTTCCAGCATAAGGGAGTAGTCTATTAATCTAAACAAACCCTAGGCATTTAATGTACTTTGGATTATTAAATAGTTGTAATTAATGAATCATGAACTTAATGCTTTAAATCTAATCATATACGTCAATCATGGATTTAACAAGTTGTTTTTGCATTTTAATATTTGATGCAAAGTTGTAAATGTATTATGTGGTATTTTGATTATGATTCTTGTCTATAGTTACTGACAACAATTATAGAAGTACTAACTAGGATTAGTCTATAGGGCTTTTTTCAAGCGAATGTTCTAGGTGATTGTGTTGTAAGTTGTTTATTATGCAGTTTTAGTTAATACTGGCTCAGATTAGGCATGATTTTAATTGAGTGTAATGTTATTGTGTCTCTACGGTATTGCATTTTATCCAATGGGTAGATTTACAATGATAAGAATGTGGCATTTCCATTGAATTTAAGAAAATCATGGCTGGCTAATGGCTATCAACCTATTATGAAATAAGATTTAATGATTCCAAGATTTCGTGTTATGATTATAACTATAGTACGAAGTGATGTTATGTTTTAGTGTTTGAAAGCAATCCAAGTATATTACATTATTTGGTGGCAGTTTGTTTATATGTTTGTTTAAGATATTTCAATTATATTGAATTTAAGTATTGTTTAATTTAGTTTGTATTCAATTGTTTAGACTAAGTTAGTTTGATTAATTACAATAAGATTTATTGTTTTCAATTATTTAATATTTTAATTCTTGTTTAATTAGATAAACTAAGTTAATAAACACAAGAAAAAATATACTTTCCTTTAAGATTTGAAAAATCTTTATGGAGACGATATCTCATTTACCACTACTACAAATAAAAGGAAAATAAAAGAAATTATTATACACGCTCAACACGTGTCAATTTTTGGTGTCGTTGCCAGGGATTTTTCAATAATTTCTAAATATTTTAGACATTATATGGTTTGCACACTTTATCTTGTTAATTCAACTGGATCTTTACATCTATTTGATCTTGAAATATAAAGAACTTTTAATTAAAGTTTAAGACAATAACAACTTAAAGAAATTTTAGCTAATAGGATGGAAGAAAACAATAATGATATTAATGACAATGTCATTAATAATAATAATAGTGATAATAGGCTTATCAATACTAACAATAATAGAAAACTCATTTTTCGACAAGCAAATCAAAATATTCCAGTATATAAGCCTATGTGCAGAGCATACCCAGGTGGATTTCCTGAGTTTGAACTTAGATATGGATTTATTAGTGCCTAACCCATCTTTTATAGTAAAGAAAATGAAGACCCACATAAATTCATAAGGGAGTATCAAGATAAACTTAATGGAATGAAACCGAAAGAAGGTACTCTAGAACAAGTCAAATTTAAGGCTTTCCCTTTTGCATTGAAAGATCAAGCATTAGGATGGTTGTTCTACCTCCCACAAGATTCAATAATTACATGGACTCAAATGTTAGAAGCTTTCCTAGATGAATATATGCCTGCTAGAATATTCATTTCCTATAGAAAGCAAATCACAGTTGCTAAAATGAAACACGATGAAAATTGTAATGAATTTTGGGATAGATTCCAAAAACTAATTTCTTCTTATCCACAACATGGATATACTCAAAGAGCTTTACTAAAATACTTTTATGAAGGACTCAAATCACTTTAAACAAAAGTTATTGGACACAATATGTGGTGGATCTTTATTTGAGATAGCACCTGCTTTAGCAAAAGAAGTAAGTAATAAAATGGCAAAACAATCCGAGCAATATGGTGAAAAAGGTTGACTCCTCAAGAAAGAAACTTTATGACGTGGATAAAAGATATATTGTGTCTGATGATAAAATCGATGAATTATCAAAGATGGTTAAGCAATTAGTTAATGGTAGTTCTAATCAAGTTAAGGCTTGTGGATTTTGTAATGAAGTTACCTATCCTACAAATCAATGTCCTACTCTACATGAAGAAAATATCGAAGAGGTTAATGCAATGATGAATCAGTTTTCTGGTCCCCCAAGAAATCAATATAATGATAACACTTATTATCCTAGAAAATCAAGTCCAAATATTAGTTATAGTCCTCAAAATCAAAATTATAATACTTATACACCAAGAGCTCATATTCAACCTGCACCTATTTAGCAGTCTCAACAAAATACTCAACCTATGAATCAATGTTTAGAATAAATCATGCATAACTTTATGAGTCAAAGTCACCTAAACTTTCCACATATCAATCAAAATCAGATTAAGACTGATACTAATATTAAGTCAAGTGAATTTACAAATAAATAGGTTAAGTGCTCAATATAGTAATCAAGCCAAAGCACCAACTTAAACCAATGTTATTCCTACTTATTAAGCATATGAAAAATCCCCACAAAATTCTGAATCAAAAGATGAGATTTCTTATAATTTGAATGAAGATATGTGTTCATATTCTACTATCCCATAACGATTAGCTTATGCCAGGGAGGAAGAAAACAATGAAGACATTCTTGAAGTATGTAGCATCCCCTATCTCGATTAAGGCAATACTCGGCCTGAAACTCTAACTAAACCTTGGTAACCCAGCCAGACTTAACTAGAGCCAGTAGCCTCTCCTTCTATCTCTTGATAAATATAATTTTATATCAAATATTAATGTAAAATAAATATGAGACGCAATGGAAATTTAATTTTTTCTCGATATTAAATACCATATACAAACCAAATCCAACCATAATACATCTCGGTTATACAAAACCTCTCATCCCTTATGATATTACAAAACTGTAATTCATTACAAATATATAAGAAAATGGGAGACTCATTACATCGAAGAGAAAATCAAGACTCCTAAATCTTTTCCATCCCATAGTCACGATACTCGTCGATATTCTTAAAATATTATTTACGGTGAGTGCTCCAACTTGCTTAGTAATTAAAAATTCACAAAGCCATCAACATTCTATATAATAATCGAGAACATAATGCAATAACAATATGCACCAAAGTTACCTAACGGGATTATGAAAAGCCTATAATTTAATAAATAACAGATGCAAGTCCAATTGTAAATGACTATTACACTGTAATTCCCATTTTATTTGTAAAACTAGGTTTGATTACCTAGTGACACCATTAATGAGATTACTAGACCAACACAATGATGCATTGTCTAGCCAATCCATTAATGTCCAATGGTTCTATCATAAACCTTATAGTGAATATGTAACCCATACAACCTATCTAACTTAGTAGGAGTTATATATAGGCCGAGAGATCAACATCTATATAAGTTAGTCTCAATTCCACGAGTTACTCTCGTGGATCACATTAGACACCGTTTTCATTTGGTAAACTATATGAACTACATATACTAACATATCCAAACATTATTAATAAATAAGTGAATTCATACTTACCTCGATTTAAGTTTTCATTTCTAAACTTCATAAGTTTTCAGGTCACTCATGTTTTCCTTGTGTTCCAACACCTATCACAACCCATTTGTGATTAATATAGGTCTAACATCCTATGTTTAAAACCTCTAAGTTAGTCCCCAAGACCTCAAGAAATTATAATTAATTTACAACAGAGTTGTTTTTTTTAGGTAGGAGAGTGCTCCGTCACTTGATGGAGCGCGCTCCACCAACTGGGTTCATCCCAATTGATGAAGGGAGTGCGCTCCTCTACTAGATAGAGTGTACTCCACCCTGCACAATCTTGATAGTGACCAGGGCAGTAGCCATTGTTCCATTACCAACTCATCATAAAAACCTCGAACACACTCCCAAAATATTATGGAGAACCTCTAATAAGTATAAACTCATTTCCAGTTATCAAACACAACAATTCACAGACAAATCATCAACAACCAATTAATTTAACTTAAAACTCAAAACCAACTTACCAAGATGATGATCTCTAATCTAGTAGTGGTTTGATCACTTCGATTCCATACCGAAGCAACTCTCTCTATTAGTTCCCTCAAGAGCAGACCACTAAAACCCTTAGTTGTTTTATTTTCTCACAATCTCGAATGATCGAATGAAATGAGGATGAACTTGAAGACTTTTGATTTAAATTTATGAGTTTTCCTTGAGATACACATTACGCTATCTCGAGGCTAATCAAGTGATTGATGTGTTAAAATGACACTCCCTAAAGTGACATGAATTTGAACACCATCAACACTAACGCTTGGAAATCCAACGATCCATATAATTCAAACCAAACTTTTAGTTTGTTTATATATATATATATTTATTTATATATCAAATATATATAAATATATATACTTCATGTAATTTCTCAATAATAAATTCATCAGGCATGCCTACAAGTGTTCTCGGGTGTGCACATTCATTTCACGACCACCTCATCGCGCTTAATGTATCAACTATTTATTATTTAACTACGTATTTTCTAGTTATATGCTTGTATATAAATTCTTTTTTATACTACAACCTATAAAATTCATTAAACATTCCAAACAAACATAAGCCATCATACAAACCCACGCATAGCTAATCGAGGTATGCTAAACTTAACCACAAGCCTAACTCGAGTAATTAAGACTTAGATTAACACTAATCACCAGTTTAAAGTAACAAGTTGTTACAAAGGGTGTTGGAAAATAGAAATCAATAAACCATTGATTGAATCAATTATGCAATTTTCTAATTATGATCATGTTTTGAAAGAATTCTCTGAATCGAAGGATAAATTTTTAAAAGAATCTAAAGAAAATCCAAAACTAAAAGTGCATGCTTTAATTGAAAAGAAAATACCTGAGAAAAGTTCTGATTCAGGAATGCTTGGAATTCTTATCACAATAAGGACTTCTTTCATAGATTTTGCTATGTGTGATCTTGGAGCATCAATAAACGTTATGCCACTTAAACTATACGAGTCATTAAAAATAGGTTTACTGACTAATACACCTATTAATCTTACCTTAACTGACAATACAGTTACTAAACCTTATGATTTACTAGAAGATGTCTTATTCAAAGTAAATGACTTGGTATTTCCAGTTGACTTCTATGTCATGGAAATGGGATAGTCAATATCATCAAAGTCCCTACCTATACATTTAGGAAGACCATTTCTTAAAATAGTTAAAACAAAGTTAGATATCTTTAAAGGAACAATGTCTATGGAATTTGAAATCAAGATTGTCGCTTTTTGGTTTAATGATGAAGATAGCTATAGAAATCCTAATGAATTTGATAATGTACAAACTAATGATAATGAATCTTTAGAATTAAATCATCATAAAGCTGAAATATATGTTATTAATGTTGTAACAATGGAAGATGAAATGCAATTACTAAGAATACGCAAGTTGAATATACTTCAAATAAAAAAAACAATAACCCGAGAATGGAGGGTTAAGTAACTGAACAATGTTGAGAAAAATAATATGGAGGAATTTAAATCCATGAAGAATAAGAAGATGAAAAAGAAGAATCCAACAATTGTCAAGCTCGATGACCCATGATATATATATATAAACATAAAGGTCAAATAGGTTTGGTACTTTAAAGCTATCTATGATACGGGTTCTAGAGCAAACTACATGCTAATTCATTTTTTCTTTACACTCAACTAGAATTGGATGTACTTGCTTTCAAAAAAGTTACTTTACCAAACGGTCATTCAGTAAAACCAATAGATTTGGTTACTAATGTACCATTTCAAATCAAAAAGTACATTATTTCAAATCAAAAAGTACATTTTTTGGTTATGCCACACTTCATTAATGAAGACCATCCATTAATTTTAGGTCACCTTTTTTAGCCACTTCATTAATGAAGATCCTCCATTAATTTTTTGTTATGCCACACTTCAGTAATGAAGATCCTTAATTAGTGAAGATCCTCCATTAATTTGGTTGTGCAATCACTTTTTGAGTGCATGGCCGAGCAATCACTTTTTGGAATGGCACAAGAGTGGACAATCCTACACTTAAATTCATAGAACTAGTTTAGAACTACATGGTTCAGTCAAGCCAACGATAGTAAACGAAAGTGTTTTGTGGGAAGCAGCCAATACTCTATCTTTATTTTTAGTTTTAGTATTAGGATTAATTAGTTGTTTTTATATTCTCACACCTTTTGACTCTTATATTGGGAATATTTTAGGAATTTAATTCCATAATGATTCATGTAACGGGGTTAATAGAGCCAATTTATTTCTATATTATGTTATGCATTAGTTGTATGTTAATTAGCTATTTATAATAATGAAATAGATCATTTAATATATATCATAGTTAAATTCTAAAAAATTTGAAACATTTTACCTTTATTCAATATATATGTGATACTTAAAATAGAAAATCAATTTAATTGGAAAAACAATAAAAGCAGGCTAGCGATATTCCAGTGATTCCAGTTTGCACTCGAAATCATTGAGAAAATCAGTAGCAGTAAGCATACTTCTCAGTGCAATTTTGAGTCAGCGATTTCTCACAGATTCGAGCTTATAACAAAAATACGTTGGACAAATCACAAAGTTATTGAGGCTCTATTTTAGTGATTTCGTCAGCGATTCCTCAGCGAATCTTCTTAAACCCTAATTCCTTGAGAAAGAATTCGAGTTTTTTAAAAATAGAGACACTAAATCGCCACATTTAAACCCCTTCATACTCATAAATCATCGCAACCTTTCAATCAAGAGACCAAATTTTGACTAGATTTATCCTTCCAAAGCTTAGTTTTAGTGTATTTAAGTTAGCCCCATCAAAATTTGGTCAGTTCTTAGAGTGTAGAGCCACCTAAGGCTTGAGCGAGGGAGTTCAGATTGGAGCTTGGAGGAATGTTCTAGAGAAGAGTTTTGAGTTCCATACTTGAAAGAATAACTTTCAAGAAGGTAATCCATAAAAAACCCTAACCTCTTATGGATTAAGATTTTGGTTTTTCGTCAATTTTGGATTGTTATTAAGTTGGAGCTTAATTTCAAAAATTTTACCCTAAAAATGGTTTTGATATCCAATGATTTCTATTATAATACTAGTATGAGAGTTACGTGATGATTTTTTATTATTATCGAATCTTTTAACAATTTTTTATGTATGGAAAGTTGATCAAATTTTTTAAGCAAGCTTATTTGAGACTAAGTTTCAAATGAGTTAAGTTTGTTAATATTTATCAACTAATTTGAATTACATACAAAGTTTGTTTTTCTCATTTATGTTTTATCGATAAATTTCGTATAAATTTCAAACTCTCAATTTCATAACGAATTTCTTGATGAATTTCTCTTTCTCAACAGATAAGTTGAATTTTTGGTGAAAAGCTTTCCATAAATTATGGTTTTAAATGGTTTTACATATTCATTATTTTACTTATGCTTATCCAAATGGCCATAGGTAGAAAGGATAGAGGTTCAAGAGAAGAGAAATGGAATGAAAAGTTAGTAAAAAATAAGAAAAAAAAAACAAATCGAAAGTTTCCCAAATCCAACCCACGTCAATCTTTTTCAACACACCTAGGATTAGACCACAAAGAGAACCTATTCCATCCTCTTCATTTAGTTTCAATACTAAGGATGGTTAAGTGGAAGAGGAGGACATAGAGGAAGTTGAACAAGAGATACCGACGGGGGAAAGAAACTACATTCTTAGGAAGGAGAACTTTATAAATGAGAAAGCTTATGAAAAATTTAAGAATGATATATGGAATGATAGGAAGTTGATCGCGGAGAGGGGATTTAATTTGAAGAACGAATTGAAGTATAGGTCCAAGATCCTATATATCATTGAGGTCAGGAACTGGGGATTATTGACTAGAAACTATAACCACCTAGACTTAGAAGATGTTCCTAGTTAGAGGGGTTGTGATATCTTGGTGAGAGAGTTTTACGCCAATGCTTACAGAAGTAAGAGTAAGATCGAGTCCCGAGTTCGAGGGAGGACAGTGAATTATTCCGCTATAAGAATAAATCGGTATTTTGGTTTATTGAATTTTCACCAAAAACAAAATGATGTTAGTACCATAAACCCGAATATCACATTAAGTGCTATTACCTCACCAAGACAAATGGAGATGGATTTGTTTTTAATATGGAAGGGTATCCTAAGTACATAACCACCAATATTTTTAGGAAGAATCATTAAAACTTGGTGCTATTCATTAACACCATTTACTATCGAACCTCCAATATTATGAGATAGTGAACTATAATGCAGCCCTACTTTTCCACATCATCATGGGATTATGATACTTGGATGTTGGAAGATAACGTATGAATCAATTAAGAGTGCCATCACCACTAAGAAGAATGATGGACTACATTTTCCTTTAATGATTACAACCTTTTGTCGGGAGGATCATGTGAATATGGTAAGGCTTGACATAGATGTTTTAATCGAGAAGACCATCACCGATGAGGTTATAGAGAGATATGGTTGAGTGAATGGTTATGAAGCCAAAGAGGATGAGAGAGAAAGGGCTGAGATAGTCAGAATAGAAACTGAGGAGAGAAAAAAATAAAAAATGACATAAGAAGAATCCTTGAGGAGATGTCGAAAGCTATAAATAATCTGAACATAGAGCAGCCTACTAAAGATTGTGATAGACTATACATAGACGAGTGGGAGTTGGCCTTCACAAGTGCAATTTTGTGCAATTAGATGACCACTCTCCGTAATCAAGAACTGGTGTTTGAGAACCAGAGAGACTTAGCAAGGAGCATCCACTAGACAAAGCGTACGATTCTAGGAGAAATAAACGTCGAGGAGACGCAGAGGTTCATGTATGTCTAAATGGATGATATTACCACTTAACATTAATCTTAATGCTCCAACACTACCAGGTCAAAAATACCACCTCTACGACCCCGTTATGAGTTACCAGTCCAAGAAAATTAATCCTGTGGAGGACGACAAAGACGACATTGATTTCCTTATTCTATTTATTTTCTCTGTCTCTGAGTGATATTATGTGAGCTCTTCTATGTAACTCCGGTCTTGGTGATATACTTTGTGCATAATAATGATACTTTGTGTTTAAAGTGGTTGTATACTATGTGATATATTACACATAGTATTTTGGTGTGAAATATGATATTTTTAATAATTAATGGTGATATTTATTCATATAATTTTTATGTGTTCAGTCTTATTATAATCCTTAATTGAATTTATTCATTTCTTGATTGTCAAATTTATGATTATATTAATTCTTTTATACTTCACGTGGTATGTTTATTATGTTAGAAATCGGACTTCATTTTTTAACCTTGAGGACAAGGTTTAGAATGAGTTTGGAGATATTTTAGGTGAAGTATGACAAAGATAGTAAAGAAAACAAGGAAAAGATAAGAAAGGTAGAAGAAAAGTTCAGAATTGATTCAAAGATTTCAAACGATATTTAAGTAAGTTGATTAAATATTTCAAATTTCTTCCAAATTCAAGTAAGTATAAATTTCATTTTACTTTATTTTTAGTTAGAATGATAATGAAATGAATATATTCTTGAATGGAAGTGATGTTTTTATTATCTAAATGAATCTTATGATAGAAGTAATCAATTTTTATACCTTTTTCATTAACTTTACTAGTTGATGTATACACTAAATTGAATACATTGTATTAGTCATGATAAAAGGTAGAATATCGAAAAAATTGTGCAAGATGAACGAGATAGATTTATTAGAATCTTGTGATAAAAAAAAACTATTGATTAAGTATTTTATAGTAGATAAATAGAAAGCTATTATGCCACAACTCAAAGAAGAAATGGGTTAGAAACTAATGAATTTCTATAAGTTGGAAAGAGTACTTTTTTCAATTTTAGTAGATAGGGAGAAGTGTTAACAAGAGTTTATAAATATATATAGAGAGTCATATAGATTCCAAAGGAAATAGAGCAAGGAAACTATAGTGGAAATGTGAAAATGTCTAATGGAAATGGAGCATAGACTAAAATCAAAAGCAAAAGAAATATGTTCAAGAGAAATAATTAGAATGAAGTAGAAAAGAAAATGAAAGATGAAAAAATGGATGTTTATAAACTCTTTGAAGAAAAGATTTAACTCGAGTATTTGAAGCTATAATTGAATGAAGTATTGCTTAATCTAACATGTTTTAAATAACATATTCATTGGTATCTTGGCAAAATTTCTATTGATATCGATTGTGCTACTATTATAAAGTATTATCTAAACGTGAAATTAATAGAATTGTTTGTTTTCTTGATATGCTATACTAGTTATCATAAGCTTAATGCTTTTTAGTTGAGATTGAGAAAACCTATGTTATGTATTGACCTTGGTATTGAACTTTAAGTTCTAAAAGGTGTTCCATTGAGTGGTTGAGTTATCATCAAGGGATGTTTCATTTTTTTCTGAATCATTATATTATCATAACTTTCACTTACTAGTAGGTAATATGTTTCTATTTGGAAATCACTTTTGTTTTAAAAGTTATATTATTTAAGGTTAAGATGAATTAGATTGAAATCAGTTTATAAGAATGAAAAGGGAATATAATTTAAAGTATTCCTTTGCTCGGGACAGCAAAGTGTTGAGTTTGAGGGTATTCGATAAGTCAATAATTAGACACATTTTCTAGTGTAATTTAGGTTGATTATATATAATGATATTACACTAGGTATTATCTTTTTTTTTTATTTCAGGATTTAATTAGAAAAATGAAGAAATGGAATAAAAGAGAAAGAAGAGCAAATCGGTAAAATGGAAAAAAAAAGTCCAGTAATTTGTAATAACAGTAAGAATCGCCACCAAAATCGGCAATAGGAAAGTGCCAGCAAATCTATAATGAATTAGAGAATAAACTAGAAATTTTCAGCTGAGTCGGTGGAGCACTTAGATTCATTTCCATTGATTAACTCAGCAATTTGTGTACAAAGTAGGAATCACCGACAAATCGCTAAGGTCAGTTACGAGTTTTTTAGATGAATATGAAGAATTTGAGTTTATCTAAGATATGTATACATAGGGAGACTATAAAAAGGACCAGAGAACTTTGAAATAACTCTCTTCTTTTTGCTCTACATCATTTCTATTGTCTATTTTATATTTCTAGTTGATATTTGAAGATACATTGGAGCTTTGATTTATATTAAGGTATTTATTTATTCATTATGTATTTTAATTACATATTTGTATTGTTTCTTTTCGGTATGAGTGAGTATTCTATCAATCTAAACAAATCTTAGACATGTAATATGCTTGTATTATTAGATTGTTATAGTTAAAGAATCATGAACTTAATGCTTTAAATCTATTCTTACACGTCAATCACGGATTTTACAAGTTTTTTTTTGCGTATTACAACTAAAGAATATTAATATTACATGCATAGTTGCAAATGTGCTATGTGTTGTTTTGATTTTAATTCTATGTCAATAATTACTAATAACAATTAAAGAAGTACTAACTAGGATTAATCTATAGAGCTTTTCCTGAGTGTATGTTCTAGGTAATTGTGTTATAAGTTGTTTATTATGCGGCTTCGGTTAATATTGGCTTAGATTAGACATGATTTTCATTGAGTGTGATGCATCTTATTTCTACGGTGTTATGTTTTATCTCATTAGGTAATTGTATTAATAGTTGTTTTATCTCATTAGGATTTAATGATTCCAAAATTTCATGCGTTATGATTATAACCATAGTATGAAGTGATGTTATGTTTTAGTGTTTGAAAACAATCCAAGTATATTGCATTATTTAGTGGAGGGTTTGTTTAGATATTTGTTTAAGATATTTGAATTATATTGAATTTAAGTATTGTTTAATTTAGTTTGCATTGAATAACGTAGATTAAGTTAGTTTGATTAATTAAGTTAGAATTTATAGTTTTCAGTTATTTAATATATTAATTCCCATTTAATTAGATAAACTAAGATAATAAAAATAAGAAAAAATACTTTCCTTCGAGATTTGAAAATCCCTGTTGAGACGATATCTCATTTATCACTACTACAAATAATGAGAAAATACGAAAAAACTATTGTTCGCGCTCGATATGTGTCATTCATCTTGTTGCTTAGCACTCCATTATTTCTTCCCCTTCTTTTTATTATTCAAGGAATTGATCCGTTGTTGCTTGAATCCTTCAAGTTCATCTTGCCTCACTTTCATTCCATTCTCATGCATCATTTAATACTTCCTTAGAGCCAATGTGTTGACTATTTCTGGCTTGTACTTCACTTGCTCTTACATTGGCTCATTCGTTGTCGCGGTGCTCATCATGTAAATAACACTAACATTCTTCTTGGTATTTTTGATAGTGTTACTTGGAAACTATCCTTCCTTAAATTCATGGCAATGCTAGCTGACCAATCTGTTTCTCCAAGTTCTTGATGGATTGTGATTTCTCGCCATCCATCATTTTCATAGCTTGTTTCACATTTTCTATCTCTTTCTCGTGTTTCTCATGGCATTCCCTATTACTCATTTCGATGGCGTGCAAGAGCTTCTCAATCGACTTAAATGAATTCATTTATTCGTTCTATTTTAGCTTCCTTTGCTGGACTTGTTGATCGAAGCTCGGAGGTAACTTTAGTGGATTATTAGGATTTCCATATAAGAAGTTAGGGTTGTTATGTCCTTGATAAAATCTCTGAGGAGCCATTCCTCTCTGCTTGAAGTTGTTTCAATATATCTGGTTTTCATGAAGTTGATTTGCTCGAGCTACATTCCTTGTTGCATGTCCATTGGATTAACCGACATGGATACGTGATTGACGAGTTGTTGTATAGCTTGCATTTATGGAGCGTGTTGTCTCGTTTAAAGTTTTTCCATTTGACTACTCAGGTTGGATAGTTGTGCCATGATCTTAGCTTGCGAATCAATCTTATATACGTCCGTTGGTTTCCTTACTGTGGAACAAATACCAACTGTTAAGTTCTAAGACATAAGATCTAGGAAATCTAATGCTCTATCCTCATCCTTGGTTAGTGAGAACCACCTGCTGCGGCATCTACTAGTGTGATGGTGATATGATTAATCCCATATTAGAACATATGTAGTTATGCCCATTTCATGTATCCATATCCTAGATATCTCCTTAGCATCTCATTGAACTTTCCTATGACTCGAAAAGAGACTCAGCGTCTTCATGCTTGAATTGATTGATTTTCATTTTCCTTTCACTGACCTTCACTGGGGAAGGAACTTGTCTAGAAATCTTTCATTGATTTCCGCCTATAAGGTCATATTCCCTGTGTTTAGTCCTTAGAAACAGGATTTGGCTTTTCCACCTAATGAGAATGAGAAAAGTCTCATCCTGATCACCTCCTTTGTAACTCCAGTAATGTGCACGGTGTTGCACTTCTTCAAGAATTTCTCTACATGGGCAACTGGATCTTCATTGGCTAGCGTATTGAAGAGGCTATTTTGCACCATATTGTTTAGAGACGGTCTCAATTTGAACTCGATGGTGTTGGCTGACAGCCTCATCACTCTATCATAAGTCTCTTGAATTTCAAGCTTGAAGTGGTCACGAAAACATCTCTGTCCATGTTCTTCCTGCACTACCAGATTACCTTCAGGTTGGTTACTCCCTCGGCCCTGTTGTTGGTTTCGTGCTTGATCCTCTGCTTTATTGATGCTTTTCTTTTCTTCCCTTTATTGGTTTTGTCAATCTCAGGGTCATAAGGCATTAAGTCCTTCTCTCATTAGCTATGCATGCACTAATTTTCCTTGAAATGAAAACACAAAAGATTAAGTGCATATGTCAAACTTGAAACTTAAACCTTCAATTTTTCATTTCGTTTTTTTTTTTTTGTTTTTATAATTTTTAAAGTAAAGTACTTAAAATAAAACTTAACAATTTTCCAAACTAACTAAGTCTAAATGACTACCTATCCCCAGCAACAGTGGCAAAATCTTGATGTGTGGCTGCAAATATAATAGCTTGATTGTAGTAATAGTGCGATCAACTTACATTGATTACGAATATAATCCTTAGGGAAAGGTATATTGCACTTAGTATACTTAGTTAGAATTACTTTATTAATAAGGAAGTCCTTTTTAATTTGAGTTTTAAACTAAACTAATCTAATCTAACAAATTAATGTAAATACTTAGACTCCTACATTAAGAATATATTAGTTCACAACTTCACCTTGGGAATGAATAACTACGTTTTTCAACTCACTTTCTTCATCTTCATTATGTGTGTGTAATGCGTGATTATAATAGATAGATTTCCTTCAAATCCACTTCAACTCACCGTCATGACGGAAAAGATTCTAATATGCAAACTAGAACTCTACCTATTGGTGTGAATAACGTAAGCTCAACATTGCTTTAAATCCCAAATCTTTAGATTCACAACCAATTAAGTTTATTTTTCATGTCTCCCTAATCAATAACTATCTATCGATGTTATGTATTGTACGCTTTTACTGTCCATATTCGACTTAAGAGCTTCAATGGTCATGATAACTCTTAAAACCTAATATCAACAAACACATGATCAAGATATTTGTAGCATTATGCTTAGAATCAATACAAATTCTAACCATTGCACTTTTAACATTATAACTAATTCAAACTATTTTCGCATAGCATTCATAGCATATGATCCATTAATCCCTAAGATTAATAAACTACTCAAACATCATTGAAATAAACATGCACATAATGGTATCCATTGCAATCAATAATTAAACAAATAACTTCAATTAAATCAATAAAAATAATATTGAATCACCACACGTGAGTCTTTTATGTCTTCTCTTCCACCAATCATTTTAATACTCAAGAACAAAGTAAAACTAGGATAATTGGTTGTAATGCATGCTAATTGGTGGTATTGGGTGAGTTTATCACATTCTAGTACCTATTTATACTTTTAAGACACTTTAGAAAACAATTAGAAACACTAGTAGACAATTCTACATGAAATAGAACTCTAACTTTCTACTTTTTTTAGTCTCAGTGTTGTCCATAAGTAATCTAGCGACGTGTGTACAAAGCCACGACGTTGTGATAGCTTCGGCCATTTTATGTGCAATTTTCCTTGTTCAGTAGACCCAGTGCTCTACACTAACCTCCCCAGTGTCATCCCTTTTGACTCGCAACACTGCTACTACGTCGGTTGTGTTATCTCATTTTTTTCCTTTTCTTGGTCATCTACATTGTGCCCACATTATCCAGCCTCTTCCCATAGCATTAAACATATTCTACAATGCCAATCCCACTTTTGTGTCTTTTAGCCTCGTTTCTTCATGAACTTACTCGTTTGTCTCTTTTATACCTCATATACTTGAAAATACATAAATTTCGTCAATTTAAGCTCATTCTGGGATATCTATACTAAATATACTAATAAACTAGTACTATATATAAGTCTAAATAATCACTTATCACTTATGAAAGTAGCAATATTACACATAGAGGGCTTAGAATTGGTCATCGATCTTCTCCTTCCCTGGTCTGCTACTCGATAGATCTGCACTCATCCTCATAAAAAGGACAATAAGTACAGTTAGGTAGAAAGTAAAACCTAAAGGTTGTTCATCCACATTTCTGAAATATACAAAGAACGATAACTTAAAGCATACAGTAGCTATGAATAAGAAGAAGCCGAAAGTAAAGAATGCAAACGATTGAAAAGCTTTTATAGGTAATGATAGACATAATGATCATGCAAATCTAGGTCTGGTCAGTTGACATCTTTAATGAATCTAACCTCGTATGTCGCATTAATAACATTAGTTGTGTGAAGTGCCGACATCCCTAAAGACTCTAACCCCATGAGCCGCGCATCTCGTATAGTGGAAAGATATTAGCTGTGTGGAGTGCTAACATCTCCAAGTATCATGCAATTCATAAAGTAAGGGCATCTACAAAGGTAGGCTCCTTAAGTCATGCCTATCGAAGAGTTCGTGTTGAAGATTGTACAAACAAGTATCACACAACAAACATATTGACATGGGTATGTATATACACCAATAAGAGAGCCAAATAAATCATAGCTTGCTATTGAGAATACATTTCAATAGCTTTGAGATAAACAAAAATAAAGGAATCCAATCATAAAATAAAAACCAAAATAAGGAATGTCATGCGACAAGTCATTACATAACGATTATAGCCAAAGAAATCATAGACATGAAAGTATATACATGGCATGGAATTAGGAATATAATATCAGCATTAAAATAGCTCAATGACTGTATATTAACTCAATAGTGAAATGAAATGGAGAGAATTGCCTCAACAAGTCTACTTACCTCAAATGCATGCAATTCCTAGCCTATATTGGCTCTCGACCATTCCAAACTTGCATTCCACACCCCATAAGTCCTCTTTAAGCTCTTGAGGTATCCTAATAAATTTAATTTAACTTATTTTAGGTTGGTTAAGTGGTTTTAAATCCTAATGTTTCACAATCAGACCCCTTAATACTTTGTTTATGTTGAAATCTACTTTAATAAATAAAGAAAATTTTGGTGCAACAACATGTGAGTTGATTTTAATTACAGAAAATGTTAAAATTATGTATTGTAGTACGAATAGAGTTTTTTAGAGCTATGTATTAGCTTTCTACAAGTATAAAATTTGCGCAATTTTGATAAGAATTGAAGAAGATATGGAGGTATTACCATAATGACTCAAAATAGTTTTAGATTCCGACCAACAACTTTGTAAATTTTATTTCTCCTAAACCATAGCTTCAAAACTCATGATTTTTACTAAAGCCGTAAAATATATCTTAGAACATCATACTAAATGATTAGCTCAATCCAATAAGAAATGTGGGAGCTATGCTCAAAACAATAAGACGTTAGCAAAATTGTGAACCTAAAAATTTCAAATTCATCATCAAAGTTGCAAAAGATTTTTAAACATGAAAACATTCAGATTTCAAATTATTTCAGTAGAAAAAAGTTGTTTCCTATGAGTTAGCTTCTAAATGTCACCATAATGGGTCCATTTCGATTTAAAATGAGGATGTTATGACCAAATTACAAAGGCTGGTTCATAACAACAACATGCAAAATTTCCAATTTTGTTTTACAACTTCTTGAACTTCAAAAATTCATAACTTAATGAAAACAAATCTAAATCCATAACTTCTTTATAGTAAAACTAGTGGAATTTCATAAGGAATCCAAATATTGAATTAGATTTGGAAAACGAAGTCATTTTCCTACTGAAATTGCTGAAAAACTAGAACTAAATCAAAACTTACAATTCTTTATTGAATTTAACAAAGTGTAGTTGTATATTAGCATACCTAGTTGTGAAGCTTTCTTAATTTGATCAAACTCCCTTCAATTCACCAAAATTTCCTCGAAGTTGTTGAATTCGTTTCTCCAGAAGTCAACCAAAACTTACAATTCTTGGTATAAATGAAAATGGAATTTTTTCATTGAAATCTCACTACCAACTATTTATATAGTGGTAGGATCTAGTTTTGGCCCTTGATCTTGTTTTACACACTCATCTATAGGAAAGTCTAATAGCTTATTACTTGGTCTCACAATCCACTTATTCATCCATGCTAACTCATATATTCTTAAGTCACTTTGTGATGGTGACAACATGTATCTCGATATATATCAATGCTTAGTGTTTTTTTTCTTAACTTATGCCTCATTTACATAAATTCAACTATAGGCACATTAAATTAGTTATTTTAAATCTCATACATAAATTAGGCCACATCACTTTCCAACCCGATACTACGCTGGCATGCATCTCAAGGCGTATTTCTGCTCATGCTCTAAACTTACAAAATATAAAACTAAATAAATATTTTCGAGTATAGTGTACACACATATATCATGCTAGGCATCCATCACTCAAAAGTAGTATATTTTTTGGTCCTCATGCCAAGATTAGGACTGTGTACTTGCTCTTAGGTCACGTCATGGGTTGGTAACCCCGATTAGGGACTAATTTAATATTAGTACATTTTGGGTCGTTACACATCAACTCATGGCTACCATAAGTTTGGTGCTTATATGGAGGAGTTTCAAAACTGATCAAGAATATTTGCGCCCGAAAGTTTGAATGATGAACCCTGTGTGCGACACGAAGTACAAGGCACCATGTATGATGTTTAGATGCAAATAATAGTCATGTATTTTTAAGTATTTTTCTTTTAAATCATGTTTTCTTTTTGTTATACAAATTGACTTTATATTGGATTGAGGTTTTTTCGTTATTCAAATTGACTTTCTAGATTTGTATAGAACTTCTTATTTTTTTCGTTATATCAATTATATTAATTTATCATGTGACAAACTTGTACATTAAGACTCAACTCATTGGACTATCATTCAATTATCATTTAGTTGGTTCTAATTGATTCATTGTTTGTTACTGAAAACACACCTAAGAGGGGTGAATTGGTTTATCGAGAATTTATCACCTTTTTAAAATAATTCAACAATAAAGATGTCATATGTTCACTCAACCGCAAGTTTGAATGCAATGCAAGATAAAGGGGATAGAAGATATGAAAAGAGATACGCGATTTATAGTGGTTTGATCCAATGATCTACATCCACTACCTAACCTCCCCAGTTAGGATTTTGAAACCCCTACTTGTATTGCTAATAAGTGTTAAAACCTAAGCATACAAGCCTAGAATGCATAATCACAAATTAGGACTTCCAACCTAGTCGCAACTAAGGTTTATGCCTAGCCTCAACTAGCTTTTTCCTTCGACTTAGATCCCACTAAGTCTTATAATCAACCACTTACAAAGATTATATGAAAAATAATCAAATTCACTTTACAAAGTAAAGCGGCACCAAATTCAAATAAAGCAAGTCTCCTAGAGCCTAACTGTTCTAATGCATGCAAGTATGAGAACAAATGAGAAATGCAATTATATCACCGATTTTGTGCGAATCTCAAATATGAAACTATTTCAAACGAATTGATTAAAACAAATCCGGTTTCAAATCCAAAGAACAAGAAGTTTGATAAAAAACCAAGTTTAAGTGCAAACTCTAGTTCAAACCAGTCCTAGGGTTTAGTAGATCAAGTTTAAGTGTAAAATTCAAGACAAATGTGTTTAAGAATACAACAAATTATTTCCACAAGTCAAGCACACAAAAATATAAAATTTAACCACAAGAAAAGCTAGGAAATCAAAATTTCTTACAACCTTGAAGAGTGATTTGAAAATTAGTTTTGGAGTGGATGTTGTAAGCTTTAGAACACCTCAATAATGATGCTTTTGAGAGTGATTCAGTTGCCTTAAAAGATTACAAGTGATAGCACACAAAAATCCAAGCTTCTTCTTTGAAAACAATGAGCACAATAGGGTTTTCTTGCTTGACAAGACAATAGAATGTTCTATGTGGTTTGAGAATATTCTACATCCCTTTTAACAATTTTTGACCATTCTAGAGATCTAAGGGCTTAAATTTGATCATCTATTCAAAATCGTGATTTTCAGTTTTATAAAAAACTTGTTATAAAGGTAATTAGCGCACTAATATTGAGACCTAGCGCGCTAACTCTGCAATTGGCATGCTAATACCACTATTAGCGCACTAACTGCCAGGGGCCTCAAAATAAATATTTTTAGCCCTAGATTTAGTGACCCCTTTACCAAAAATCTTATAACATGTTATACATGTTTGTTAAGGTTCATATAACCTATTTAGGTCGTTCGGATGTTTTCACAAATCCTAAAAATGGAAAATCCTTATTTCATGACTTACTTAGGGGCGTTTCTACAAATACACAGTTTTTCTTTTCAAAACACGTTTTTCATTTCCGAAAACTTCCACAATGATTTTTAAAGTACGATGTGAATATAAAAGCATGGTTTCACGTAGTTTGAACTTATAAGACAAATTCAAGTGGCGAGTTTCATTTAAAACACCAAATGATCACTTGAAATTTGAAAAGCGATTTGAAAAACATAATATGCATGAACTAATGCATTAGGCTTGCATAAATGAACCTGTGTACCTTACATCAATGTTACAACATGTAATATGATTTTCGTCTTCGTTTCCTCTTGTTGTCCGAATCTTGAACTTGTATGGCTTGAACACTTGAGATGTGATATTCTACAAAAGTTGACTAACTAAAACACACTTCGTAAACTTATTAGTATACTTTCACTTTGTTTGTTTCCATCAAAATCTCGGGCGGAGTAAAAGTGACTAACCACTTATTCCAATAATCTCCCCCTTTTTGATGATAACAAACAATGTGAACTTGACAATAAAAAATGGAATTCGCATGTATTCATATCCATAGTGCAATCTCAAACAATCTCAAGTTCAACGCATACATATCTCCCCCTTTTCATAACATCAAAAAGTGGGGCCAAGCTCCCCCTCACAACAAGCATAACCGAAAAAAGAGCCACGAATATAACAACAACATAGTAGGTAGAAGACTCCCCCTCACTACATGCATATTATGAGACATAAACATGTATATCAATGAAAGTCATTCACATGCAACCAATATAGGGCAATGAACAAAAGCATAATAGTAACTCAGAGATACATAAAAAAAGAATTTTCATGATATTAAATGTTGAAAATGAACATTAACATAGTTGTGGCCTAAACAGCTGAGTCTACAACATAGCAAATGTACATCAAAACACTGAAGTCGAACATAGATGAGCCTAGTGCTCCCCTAACTATGCTATGCCTAGATAATCCTCTTAATGAGACGATGTCCAACGTGTAGAACCGGAGGCAAGGTTATGTGGCGCTGGCCTGGCTGACAGTAGATGGCCCTCTATGCGACGATCTCGACCACCCTAACGCTCGAGGCGGATGTCGATGGCTATGAAGGTATGGGTCATGTACTCATGAATATAACCTCACTGCACGGAGAGGTACGCCATCGATGGAGACATCTCGGGAGGAGAGGCAATGCCATAAATAGTCGGATAGTGTTAAGGCTATTGATGCTGCTGTGATTACTGATGTGACTACTGCTGTGGATGTGGTGGATCCGCAAAGTCCTGGTGAACCTCATCATCACCATCATCACCAAGAGGGGATGAAAAGGTGTAGTCCAGGTAGTCTCTCACATCAAAAGCAACTCGAGGATCGGTGGTAAGTGGAGACTCGTATCCTTCGTAGTGTTGACCATCTCGGATATCTTCATCTCGAATCCATCTCTGCACACGACGGATATATCGGTACGTCATGGCCTTTAGAATGGCCATGTCAATGGTGTCATAAACAAAAAGTGGGCAACCGCCTAAACTAAGATCCACACGGGCTGACTCCAAGTAAGAAGTGATGACGTGGGCATACCGGAGATGACCACCAGAGCTACACATGCTAGTCATGTAGCCGATGATAAGGTAGGGCAAACTATGAGGGATCTCACGAAGTAGGTGCCCGAGGATAAACATGTCAAGTAAGTAACTTAGTTCTTACTACCGCCATAAGGAAGAATATCCTTTTGCAAAACTTTGTGAAGTAGATAAGGCACAAGATTGAAATTGGTGTTAGTGCACTGACAAACCACTGAATGATGAAGGTATTCGTCGTGGCGCGATTGGAATAAAAGACTCGAACTAATGGTGGATTATAGGCATCCTTATAATGATTGAAGGTAGCCCACCCCGATTTGGAGAGGAGCTCTCATATTGGGAGATGAACCTTGTCAAAGAATCTGAGATCGACAATAGCGAGCTTTTTGGCATCTATAAGCCGTGGGTTAACCGATTCCAAAATGTACTTAGGCTCGTGTAGGGATTTGGACCAACCCTCTTTTTTAGGGGCATTGGCTGAGATGGCAACCGAGGTGTCGCTACGATGACTAGAAGACCAAGTCTTGCGACGGGATGATAATTGGGAGGCAGTGTGGGACAGTGTTGATGAATGGGCGGACTTAGACTCACTACTAAACGATGAAGACTCGACAACATGACGCGTGGGGGATGACAGGAGGATGACGTAGGGGCGGGACGGCCAGCAGGATAGGCAGTGGGACGGGAAGCAGGATGGGCAGTGGGACAGGTAGTGGAACAGGTGGAGGTTTGACGGGTCGACATGTGTACAAACTCGAGGATGGAGACAACAATAGTGGTTCAATCCTAGGGCTACGAAATGAAAACACCCATATTGAAAAAAAAAAAGTAATGAAATTTACCAAGGGATCGTGGGAGAGTCGTTGGAGAGGATGAAGACCCGAGAGGAGAAAAGTGGTGTGTGAAAAATAAGAATTTAGGGTCAAAACAATTATATATTGGTCCTGGTCAAATGACATTAGCGCGCTAATTATGCGGAAAAGTGATATGGGCCAGGGATGACGAGCACGCTAGGTCCTTCAATTAACGCGCTAATTAGAGACAATTAGCATGGTAATTAACAGACCTAACGCGCTAATTGCTCTCTGGAATTTAAAATTAAGTTTTTTGAGTTTTTGACGGACAACTCCGATTCACCTCATACTTCATGGACACTTCACTAACGACATATAAAAAGGATTAGAACAATTAAAACATGTGTAGAAGGTCTGATTCAAGAAACATGCCTAATTCACGCCGAATCTTAGAAAATTGGTCTCTAGGCAATGGCTTGGCGAAGATATCAGCTAGTTGGTACTTCATGGGCACGTGCATTAGTTTAACATCGCTCTTTTGGATGCGATCGCGAAGGAAATGGTGCATAATCTCAATGTGCTTGGTGTGGGAGTGTAACACCAAATTTTTTGATATGTTAATTGCACTTGTGTTATCACAATAAATTTCAGCACAACCAACTTAGATTTGGTAATCCTCAGGTTGTTTCATGTACAAGACTTGAGCACAACAACTTTCGACAGCCACATACTCGGCTTTGGCCGTAGACAAAGCAAAGAAATTTTTCTTTTTGCTAAACCATAATATAAGTGAATTTCCTAGCAAATGACAAAACCTGAAAATGTTTTTCCTATCCAATAGACTCCCCGCACAGTCAAAATCAACAAAGCTTTGGAGTTTGAAACTCTCGGCTTTGTTGAACCACAATCCCAAATCTTGTGTCCCACTAAGATAACGAAATATATGCTTGACACATTTCAAATGAGATTCCATAGGTTTGGATTGAAATCTAGCAAATAAACACACACTAAACATAATATCGAGCCTACTAGCGATCAAGTATAGGAGACTACCAATTATGTCATGGTAAAATTTAGGATCTATGGATTTTCCTAGTTGGTTTTTGTCCATTTTGACGATGGAACTACTGGGAGTGTCAAATGCTTTCAAATTTTCAAATTTGAATTTCTTTAGCATGTCCCTTGCATACTTCGCTTGGTTTATGAAAATTCCATGTTTGGATTGCTTAATTTGCAAGTCTAAGAAGTATGTTAGTTCACCCATCATGCTCATTTCAAATTCATTGGTCATCAATGATAAGAACTCATCACATAAACGTGTATTGGATGACCCAAAAATAATATCATCAATGTAAATTTGAACAAGTAGCATGTCATGCTTTTTAATCAAAATGAACAAATTAGGATCTAGCGTTCCTTTCTTGAACCCTTTGTCAAGTAGAAATGCACTAAGTTGGTCATACCAAGCTCTAGGAACTTGTCTTAATCCATACAAGGCCTTTTAAAAATGATAGACATAACTTGGGTGATCATGGTCTTCAAAACCCGGTGGTTGTTTTGAATATACCTCTTCTTTGATGAATCCATTTAAGAATGCATTTTTAACGTCCATTTGGTATAGTAGAAATCAATTGTAGCAAGCATAAGCAAGTAACATCTGAATTGCTTCTAGTCTTGCTATCGGTGCAAAGGCTTTCTCATAGTCAGTTCCTTCCCCTTGATTATAGCCTTGTGCAACTAACCTAGCCTTGTTCCTTACAATATCACCTTTCTCATTCTTTTTGTTTCTACAGGTGCCTATGATAGTATGGTCTTTAGGTTTAGGTACTAGTTTCCATACCTTATTCCTAACAAAACGACCTAGTCCCTCTTGCATAGCCATGATTCAAAATCATCACCTAAGGCGTCATCTATCTTAGTGGGCTCCGTTTATGACACAAAATTTATGTGTCCATCATTTCCGTGCAATGATGACCTAGTGGTTATTCCTTTGTTTGGATCACCTATAATTTGTTGGGAAGGATGACCTATAAGAAGTCTTGAGTTCTTAGGTGCACTAGGTTCGGGTTCCACTCTCACCTCAACCTCTTAACTATTAGACGTTTGGCCTAGGGTGACATCATCATCATCAATCCTCAATTTTTTCAAGGTGCGCATCATTTTCACTTTGGGATCTACTTCATCAAATTTGACATGAATAGACTCCTCTATGGTTTTGGTTGATCTATTGAACACCATATATGCTTTGATATGCATGGAGTAGCCTAGAAAAGTGCACACATTTAAAATTAGGTAAAGTTTTTCCAAATGATCCTTATCATTTACAACATAGCAAGTGCAACTGAACACCTTGAAGTAACTTATATTGGGCTTTCAACTTTTCCATAGTTCATAAGGAGTCCTTTTCACTTGCTTTCAGACATTTACCCTAATGAGAACATAGCACGTCGTGTTAATGGCTTCGGCCCAAAAGTGCTTAGCTATGTTGTACTTATTTAGCATGGTCCTACACATCTCTTGGAGGGTCCTATTCTTTCTTTCTACAACTCCATTTTGTTGTAGTGTCTTAGGAGAAGATAGTTGGTGTGTATATTATTGTTTAGAATAAAACTCCTCTAAGTTCCTATTGACGAACTCACCACCCCGATCACTCCTAATGATGATCATTTTATACCCCTTCTCATTCTCAACCAAAGCATAAAATTTCACAAAAACATCAAACATTTCATGCTCATGAGCTAGAAAATAAACTCATGTATACCTAGTAAAATCATCAACAATGAAAAAGCAATATGATTTACCACCTAGACTTTGTGTTTGGGTAGGTACGAACAAATCCATATGGATAAGTTCCAATGCTCTAGTCACATCACTTGTTACTTTTATCTTAAATGACGATTTCACTTACTTACCAAGGATACAAGATTCGCATTCCTTGTCTTTCTTACAAGTGCATTTAGGTAGACCCTTGACAAGATCATGCTTGGTCAATTTGGACAAGTTTTCCATGCTAGAATTCCCTAGTCTACGGTGCCAAAACCATGCGTCACGTTCACTTTGAGTACTCAAACATGAAACATTTTGCATATGCATCTCATCAAAGTTAATGGCATAAACATTCTTATCTCTATATGCAACAAATAGAGTTTCATGCTTCTCATTCCTAACAATGCATTTCGATGATTCAAACATGACATGAAATCCTTTGTCACATAATTGACTAACGCTAAGCAAGTTATGTTTGAAAACATCAACAAGATAAACATTAGAAAAGGAAAGTAAATCTTTACCAACGGTTCCAAGGCTTATAACTTTTCTTTTCTTATTGTCCCAAAATGTGACCATTCAACCACCATCCGCTTTAATTCAATGAATTGATGTGCATCTTTTGTCATGTGTCTTGACAACCCACTATCCAAGTAATATGGGGTGCTCTTCCTCGCATCCTACACAATGGGAAAAATGATATATTTTGGTGCTTAAACACCTTTGGGTCCGAGAAAGTTAGTATCATAAACATTCTTAACTACCCAAACTAGTCTACCAATTTTGGCATTTTGTAAGGAACATTTCCCAACCGCATAAGACCTATTGCATTTTGAGCATCTACGGGCATCATCTAGCAATTTCTTGTAGCTCAAAAAGTTCGCTCCATAGCCTATGCCTCTCTTGTTGAGTGCGCGTCGTAATATCATGTCAAACATTTATCTACCATTGGTGAACTTGTGCACCGTGCTAGTTAAGTCCTCTACTTCCTTGACTAAAGCATCTCTCTCCTTTAGGACTTCATTCAAGTCACTTTGGAGATCATTAATAGTCACATTTTGTGACTCAATCTCACTAATTTCTATGGTCAAGCTCTTTTTAAGTTGTTTGGTCTTTTTGACCTCCTTTTCCGACTCTTTCCTGAGCTTATCAACATTAGGAACATCATCAAAATTGAAATCGTTAGAGTTTACCTCACTTTGTGCTATGAAACGAAGCATTGCTTTCTCACTTTCCGATTCGAATTCAGAACTTGATGAAGATGAATCATGCTATGTCACCTTGAAGCTCTTCTTGCTTTTCTTCTTGTCCAACACCTTCTTGGACTTGCATTTCGCCTTAATGTGGCCCAGTTTGCCACACCTGAAGCATATGGTCTCACTTGACTTTCCTCTCTGGCTTTCTCTCTTAAACTTCTTCTTGTACTAGTCTCACTTGTACATAGCCTTGTTCAGCTATCTTGAGAGCATGGCTACTTCCTCCTCAAGATCATTGTCATCACTAGATTTCTCATCTTCAATGATCTTAACTAATGGAGCCAATGTGATATTTGCCTTCAAAGAAATCTCTTTTCTTGAACTCTTAGTATCTTTACTCGATGCTTCCAATCTAGTTTGGTTCTTTAGTTCAAATTCATGGACCGTTAGCTCTCCACACAAGGCATCAAACTTGTACTCTTCAAGGTTTTGCATCAATTGTATAGCATATTTCTTGGCATCCAATTCCTTAGGCAAGCCTCTAAGAAACTTGTACACCGAAGTCTCTTGATCATAGTTCATTCCAAGATTCTTGATCTCATTCAAGAGCTTAGTGAACCGAGTGATGGCGGTGATTATGTCTTCATCGGAGCCAACTCGAAAAATCTCATAATGCTCCTCAGGATTCTAAACTTTTTTTTTCACTTGAAGTGTACCTTCATAGTGTACCTTAAGCTTCTCCCACACTTCCTTGGCTATTTGAAAAGCACTAACTCAGTTGAATTCATTCTCAATTAGTGCGCAAAACAAATGATTCAGGGCTTGATCATTTGAGAGCTTAATCTTGGTCTCCTCAGCTGTGTATTCTCTCATGGGCTTATCTGGTGAAGTGTACCCATTCTCAATTAAGTCCCACAAAAGTCTACTTTGCACCATAATGTAGAACTTCATCCTTACTTTCCAATGAGCATAGTTGGTTCCATCAAAATATGGAGGCCTACTTGAGGAATTGCCTTCCCTAAGGCGAGCTGGATCTAAAGTTTGCATCCTTATACAAAAACACTCAAAGATACGTTAGTAACACATTGAGAAATAACCTGCTCTGATACCAATTGAAACCACACCCAAGAGGGGGTGAGTTGGGTGTATCGAGAAGTTAACGCCTTTTTAAAATAATTCAACAATAAATATGTTATATGCTCACTCAAACGCAAGTATGAATGCAATGCAAGATGAAAGGGGTAGAAGAGATGAAAAGAGACATGCGATTTATAGTTGTTCAATCCAATGATCTACATCCACTACCCAACCTCCCCAGTTAGGATTTCCAAACCTCACTTATATTGCCAATAAGTGTTACAACTTAAGCATACAAGCTTAGAATACTTAATCACAAATTAGGACTTCCTACTTCGCCACAACTAGGGTTTATGCCTAGCATCAACTAGGTTTTCCCTTCGACTTAGATCCCACTAAGTCATACAATCAGCCACTTACAAAGAATAGATAAAAATAATCAAATTCACATTACAAAGTAAAGCGACACCAAATTCAAATAGAAGCAAGCCTCCTAGAACCTAACCACTCTAATGCATGCAAGTATGAGAATAAATGAGAAATGCAAGTATATCACTGATTTTGTGCAAATCTCAAATATGAAATAGTTTCAAACGAATCGATTAAAACAAATCCGATTTCAAATCCAAAGAACAAGAAGTTTGATAAAAATTAAGTTTAAGTGCAAACTCTAATCCAAACCAGTTCTAGGGTTTACTTAATCAAGTTTAAGTGTAAAACTCAAGATAAGTGTGTTCAAGAACACAACAAATGACTTCCATAAGTCAAGCACACAACAATATAAAATTTAAGCACAAGAAAAGCTAGGAAATCAGAATTTCTTACAACGAGAGAGTGATTTGAAAATCAGTTTTGGAGTGGATGTTGTAAGCTTTAGAATGCCTCAATAACACTAGTTTCAAGAGTGATTCAGTTTCCTCAAAAGATTATAAGTGATAGCACATAAAAATTCAAGCCTCTTCTTTGAAAATTTTCAATGTGCACAACAGGGTTTTCTTACTTGACAAGATAATAGAATGTTCTAGGTGATTTGAGAATATTATACATTCATTTTTAACAGTTTTTTATCATTCTAGAGATCCAAGGGCTCGGATTTGATCATCTATTTAAATTAAAGTGTGATTTTTAGCTTTATAAAAAAGTTGTCAAAAAAGCAATTAGCACACTAATTTTGGGACCTAGCGCACTAATCCTCTAACCTAGCGCGCTAATGCTGAACATTAACGTGCTAACTCTGCAATTGGCATGCTAAAATCACTATTAGTGTAATAACTGTCAGGGGCCTCAAAATAAATATTTTGGCCCTAGAGTTAGCGACCCCTTATCGCATCCGAAACCCTACCAAACCTTTTATAACATGTTATACATGTTTTTTAAGGGTCATAGAACCTAGTTAGGTGGTTCAGATGTTTTCAAAAATCCCGAAAATGGAAAATCCCAGTTTCATGACTTACATAGGGGCTTTTCTCTAAATACACGATTTTTCTTTTCAAAAACCTTTTAAAACAAGTTTTTCGTTTTTGAAAACTTCCACAATGGTTTTTAAAGTACGATGTGAATATAAAAACATGATTTTACGTAGTTTGAGCTTATAAGACCGATTCAAGTGGTGAGTTTCATTTAAAACTCCAAATGATCACTTAAAATTTGAAAAGCGATATGAAAAACATGATATGCATGAACTAATGCATTAGGCTTGCGTACCTTACATCAATATTTCAACATGTAATATGATCTTTCGTCTTTGGTTACTTGTGTTGACCGAATCTTGAACTTGTATGGCTTGAATACTTGAGATATGATATTCTACAAACTTTGACTAACTTAAACACAGTGATAAACTTATTAGTATACTTTCACTTTGTTTGTTTCCATCAAGATTTCGAGTGGAGTAAAAGTGACTAACCACTTAGTCCGACAGTTACAAGTATTTGAACCACTAGTCGAACAGTTACAAGTAGTTGGAATATAGTTGCATATTGGATTTTTGAAAATGAAGAATATTAATGAAGTAAATACTACTATTTTGGCTTTCTTAGTATTTGAAGGTTTAGTTTATTAAATGATTCATTTAGTGTTATGACACTAAATATTTTATATTATGTAGAGCTCAAGAAAAGCATTGAAAAGGTTCACTTGTGAACGGTATGATGTTCTTGTTGCCCTTTCCAAAGCGAGAGACAGAGGAATATTAGTAAGGATGACCTTTTAAATGAATCAAATAATCATGATAAGGGGCAAGAAACTAGAGAAGATCCAACCAATAAGAAAAATAAAAAGAAAGTGATAGAGGGCAATCTTTGAATAGACGAAAATGAAATGCAAAAGGAATATGTAACTCAGAAAGATCCATCAGATAAGAAAAAAAATAAGAATGTGGTAGGGGATAGTCATTTGACAAATGAAATGCCAAGATAATGCATTTGAGAACAAAAAAAAAAAGGGCCAACAAGGATGGGCATATTTAATCAATGTACTCCACGGTTAAAGGTCGAGCTTAATGAGAGATGACGACTTGTTTGTAAAATCCGAGAATTTCCTAAATTGGATTAGATGATTAATTAACTACTTTCAAATTTAATTTGGAATTTAGGTAACCGAAGTGGGATCCACGTGTGATGGATCGGAGATCATAAGGTAAAATTTGTATTGTTTATTATTGTGTGCCTATTGTATGTACTATACTTTATTCATCATGAAATAGCCTTCTATTAGTTTTTAAACACATTGTCTGAATGTTTTAGGCTTAAAAATAAGAGATAAACATGAAATTAAATAAAAATGGTAAAAGACCAAGTATTTGGTTTATATAGCTAGGATAGGATGATAAATATAAAATAGTCAAATTGCATTCAAACCCTTTTAACTTGCAATTGAATCAGGGAATGGTCCATTGTTTCCATTGTCTCCTCTCATATCTTCATCGTTCATCGACTGGTTCTTCACTCCTTTGTTCTTCAACTCACTGTATTTCTCTCTCCCTCTACCGTGATCCCTCAGATTGAAAATCAAAGGTGAGAGTTGAAATTCAATTGGTTAAATCCAATTGGGACTTATGCAAATCAAGTATAGGACTTTGTGATCTTGAAAGTTGACTCAATTTTGATTCGAATCGATGAGGTTAAGATTGTTGTTGTTGTTAATAGTTAGAGGCAAAGAGAGGAAGTTAGATTAATTTATTAAAACAACAAAACTATAAGAACACACACAAACAACGACTCAACAGTACATAATAATGAAAATGAGAAACATAGATGGACAATGAGCTTGAAGAATAAGACAAGGGAGGGAGGATTCAAGAAAACAAGAAATGAGATGGACCCTGCCCATAGAGAGACCCAAACGATGAGGAAGGGCTTCATCGAAATAAAATAAAGGTAGCCCTCTATTTCATTTTAATTTAAGAGTGAGGCAGGAATAGGATGATCCCCTAAACTGGGCCTGGTTCGGCTCAACTGATCCCCTAAACAGGGCAAAACTGGGTTCAGCTCAGTTGAGTCGATTCGGACCCGGTTCAAGGGATCAAAACCCCTTTAGGAAAAAAAGATAGAAAAATTGTTTAATTTGAAAAATTAAAAAGAAAATCCCCAAAAATTAAAAAAAACTAAACTAAACTTAGGTCAAATAAATAGAAATTGTTGATTTCTATTAAAGAAATGAAAAGTCAAGATTTTCTCAAAACTTTTTACCTGTTGTTTTGCCTCGTAAACCATAATTAAGGTCGATCGAGCTTAAAACACTAAATTAGATTCCAAAGACCATAAAAAATAGTTTTTGAGGTAAATTAGTGATGTATTATAGCAATTGTGAATTCAATTATGAAACTAAGGTTTCGAGGAATGTTTGGGATATTTAAAAGAGCCATTCGGGGTAATAAGGAGTTTACACACCAATTTGACATGGAAATAAATTGTAGAGAAATAGTACAATTGAGCTGAGATTCATAAATTACATATTTTTTATGATTTAATAAGATTTTCGAAATAAAGGAATCTAGGGAACGTGCAAGCAAGGTCTCGTTTAGCCAACTTACGTTGGCTTGATAGTAAGTAAAAACTATTTCTTATTTTTTACAGTAATATGGTTTATATTTTGCACGGTAAGGGAGTGAAACTCTTGATCATGCATTCATAGAATTCAGATAGAGTTGCACCTGCTTCAATCATAAGAGTGTGAGGAGCTTTGCTCTAGACTAGACGTATTGCAGGTGTCTAAAGTGAGTAATATCGACTCTGTGGTAACATGCATTGAACTCATACTACCGTTCTAGGTTCATCGTGAGAGGGCCCGCTCGTTATGAGCTTAAAACAGGAAATAGGGATCCATGTTGTATATTTATTTTAGTATTTCGTTTAATTTGAGATATTCATATTATCTCTTGTTATTACTTGTTGTACGAGGCAAAGTAGATATTTACTTACCTAACACTATTTATTTTGTGCACACTATTGTTTAATGTTCCCAAAATTGTTTTGTCAAGTTCTGAGGCTAAGTAGGATCGAAAGGGAAAGAGGAAGCTAGAAGACTTCTGTTAAGGAGCTATTTTCCCTTTACATGTAATGATTGTTTATATTATTTTGTTTTGGGTTTTCAAGGTAAATACATGGCGTAAATCACCCAAGATATAGTTGGAGAAGTACATGAACTAGGTTGAACTAGGTTTGTGACCTAAATGGTTTAGTTGTATAGTATGTGAGGCTGGGTAACAACAATAGTTCAGTTGAAGTTTTTACGCAGTAATTAAGGTTTATAAGTTTAAAATTTTGTTTATAATTTCAATCTGATATCATATTGTGAACTGCGGGGAGTTGTGAGTCCTTGTAGGCCTCTCCCCATTTTGATGTCTATTAGGTTTTGGGCACCGGTAATCTATAATTAGAGGAGGTGTTGCTGAAATTATTATAAGAATTTGGAAAACATTTCGTATGATTTCCTAGGTAACACCAATTGAACAACTCAAGAACTGAAGTTTAAATAACGATTCAGATTTAGATTTAGAGCAGTTTAAGGATTGAATTAAGAGTCATTTTTAGGATTAAAGGTAATTATACAATTTAGATGTCTAATTAGGGTAATTAAGTTAATTCAAGACTTAGTGAGATGGGCCTTGATAGATTTAATATCAGAGCCAAAGTTGGCTCAATAAATGATAAACTTTGATTGAAAATCAAAGGGTGATAGAGCCTAGTTTTAACTTAACTTAAGGATAAAATCTGGATGAAAATCATAGCATGATTGAGCGCGATTGGTTGGGAAGTGAATGTAAGTTGGGGAAACATTATATTGATGTTATGTTTGTTGTTTATATATCGTTGGATTAAGTGATATACAATTACTAATTCATGATTATATGCAGATTGTTTTGCAGAATCATGATTGGATATGGTGGAGACCCTATGGATATTCGGTACGTGGGTTCTAAGTTGTTTCATAAGTGAATAGAGATGATTTCTGCATAGCATCAGCATAGCATCAATAAAGTTTCATAAATGAAGGCTCATAGTGCCTTTTTATAGCTCTATATTGATCCTGTAATAGAGGAGGAGTAAGGCACCTCGACAACTCAGCCGAGATTAGAGTCGTTAATTGTACCACCAATTATTCCAATGGATATGCCAACAATTTTTGAACCAATTAAGGAAGACAACTTGCATGGTGAATTCAAAAAGAATAGCCCACAAAGGTTTTAAGGTAGATTTGATTTGAAAAAGGCTGATGAGTGGATCTTGAATCACAAGAAGATACACAGGTTGTTGAGTTCTTCGAAGAACTTTAAGGTCAGTTTATCAACTCATTATCTCGAGTCAAATGCCTTGATGTGGTGGAGAACTGTACTCGAGACATGACCTGCCTACGAGACTTGGTTTGAGTTTCTTGAGGTGTTCAAGATAGAGTATTTTACTGAAACCATGGTTTTAGAGAAAAACTCGAGTTTGATTACCTTGAGCAAGGAAGTATGTTAGTAACCGAATATGCATCAAAGTTTAATTACTTGTTGATGGTAACTAGGCACACAGACATGCCAGAAGTCAACAAAATTCAAAAATTTAAATTGGGTTTGAGAGAAAGTATTTCTACTTCAATGTCAACTATAAAGCCAAAGACATTCACCAAAGCTTATAAGTTAGCTAAGGGTTTTGAAATGGCTGAATTCTTTACTGAATTCTTTCACAGAGATTAAAAAAAAGGTGACAAAAAATTAATGTGAAAATAGGATAGGGTTATGATTGTGGTTAGGAGTGGAGAAGTAAGAAAGACAAAAAGAAGGAAAGTAAGGGTAGGAGTGGGGGTTCTGTGTCATTATCATCAAACCTAGGTCCTACGTAAGGCTACTACTATTTCTCCACTTGTTCCAAGGTTTGCTGAGAGATTTTCTCATCCTTTAACTCTGCAAGTACGTTTGTAGTCTCAATCACAATCTCAATCGCAATAATAGACAGTTCTACCGACCTTTAAGCATACACAAACACCGTCTCGGTCATAGTAAAAGTCACGGGGACAGGGTGGCAGAGACAGAGGTCGAGTTAGTCAGGGTTATACACCAAGGCCTATCAATACACAGGCTTCGTTAGTAGGCAATCGAGTAGTTGGATCATGTTTTGAGTGTAGATTGATAGGGTATCTTAAGAAGGATTGTCCGAAGTTAAATCGGGAACAAACTATTTCACTCTCAGTTCGGCCTAGACCTTAGGCTAAGGAACGTGTTCAAGTAATTGCTAAACTAGATGTGGACGCCAATAGGAATCTAATATAAGGTATTATTTCTATTTGTGGTCATCCTATGAAAGTTAAAATTAATTCTGGTTCTACTATTTCATTTATTTCTAACCGAGTGGTTGATGAGTTGCATTTGACTCCAGTGAGAGTCAACATACATTTAGTTCTCAATACTGCATGTGAAGACAAGGTATGTTTGCATTTTATATATGATAGGTGTATCATGGATATTGCAAGACATGACATGGCTACAATTTTTTATGTTTTAGAGTTTCTATACACTTTGATGCACTCTTAGGAATGGATTTGTTAAGCTGAGCTAGTAGAGTTGCAGAAGATGTTGCAAGAGCTCATAGATAAAGTATACATACTAGTATGAATCCTTGGGGCGCACTAGTTCTTTTTGTAAAGAAGAATGACGGGAGCCTCAAAATGTGTATAGATTACAGACAGTTAAATTAAGTGACGATCATAAACAAATATATTGGCCACACAACGATGATTTATTTGATCAACTGAATGGAGCTAAGTTCTTCTCAACGATTCACCTCCGATCTAGTTACCATCAGTTGAGATTTAAAGCAAAGGATGTGGATAAAACTGCTTTCAGTATGAGTTATGGTCACTTTGAGTTCACTGTGATGTCATTTAGTTTGACAAATGCATCTGCTATGTTTATGGATTCGATGCAGCAGATACTGAAGTTGTATTTAGACCACTTTGTAATTGTGTTTATTAATGATATTCTGATATATTTTAAAACTCATGAGGAGCATGGAGAACATCTCAGAGTTATTCTTCAAATTTTGAGAAGTCATCGGTTGTACGTTAAGTTCAATAAATGTGAGTTATATATTTAAGAACTTAAGTTTTTGGGACATGTTGTTAAAGTTGATGGAATTTCAGTATATCTTGTGAAGATTGAGACAATTATCAATTGGCCTGAACTAACCACTATGATAGAAATAATGAGTTTTCTCAGTTTAGCAAGTTATTATTGATTATTTATGCAGGATTTCTCTAAAATAGCTTCACCTATCACTAGGATGACCAAGAAGAATGTCGGGTTTATGTGGTCAAAGGCTTGTGAAAAAGCTTTTTCTAAGCGTAAAAGTCGATTAACTACTACTCTAGCGTTAGTATTGCCTGATCTAGATAAAGAGTTTGTAGTTTATGTTGATGCATCTCAAGGGGGTCTAGGTTGTGTGTTGATGTAGGTTAATAGAGTTATAGTTTATGTTTCTCGTCAGTTGAGAACTCGCGAGAAAAATTATCATGTTCATGATCTCGAGCTAGTGGTGATTGTATTTGATTTTATGCTCTGGAAACATAATCTGTATAGGGAAAGATTTACTTTGTTTTTAGATCACAAAAGTCTCAAGTACTTTTTCTCACAGAAGGAATTGAATATGAGATAGAGGTGATGAGTTGAGCATTTGAAAGATTTTGATTTATGTCTTAAATACCACCCAGCGAAAGCTAATGTTTTAGCGGACGCCCTGAGTAGGAAAAGGGATGAGATTTTGAAGGTAGCTTGTCATATGACTTACGAGTATGAGTTACTCAAGGAAGTTGCATCTATGTCTTTGTCAGAGCTTCCATAACCCTATGATTTGCTAGTTGTTGCCCAGCTCAACATGTAGATTGTCTCTATTTAGCGAACCATTAAGAGCCAATTCAATGATGTTGATGGTGAAAAGTTTAAGGAATTGACTAGGAATAGTGATAACTCAGAATGGATACAGTATAATGATTAGAGTCCAAGATTTAGGGTAAGTTGTGGATTTCATTGGTGGATGAGATCTGTTATGAGATATTCAAGGAAATCTATCTATTCTAATTAGGCATTGCATGCAACATATTAAGTGTAAAAGTGGTTGAAAAACTTAGTATAAAATTACCTATGTAAAGTAGTAAGCTAAGATATCCTTAATGTAAGAGTTAAAGTAAAGTTTGAATTGATTTGTTAGATAGATTAGTTTAATATAAAACCATAAAAAATGGATTTACTTAACAATAGTTCAAAGTCAAATAGGTAATTAACTAGTGCAAAAAACTTTTCCTGATGACGACGATATACGAGATCAACGTAAGTTAGTTGCACTATTACTACAAGCTAGTCGTTATACTTGCGGCACGCCTTAAGTTTTTGGTGTCGTTAGTAGGATAAATAGGCATTAAAATCACTTAGTTAGTTTGAAAAGTTGCTAAGTTTTATTTTCAGTACTTTACTTTGAAGTTCATAAAAAACAAAATATTAAAAAAAATATACCCTTAAGTGAAAAGTTTGACTTTCTGCACTAGATATTTTTGTGTTTTCTTTTCAAGGATAATTAGTGCCTTATGACCCAAAGATAGAAAGAACTAACAAGGGAAAAAAAAGAAAGGAATTAAGATGGATGAGGAGCAAGCTAGAAACCAACAAACCCGCGGGAATAACCAACCCGCAGGTGATCTGGTAGTACAGAATAGAGCGTGAAGATAGAGATGCCTTTATGACTACTTTTAGCCAGAAGTTAAGGAGACTTATAATGGAGTGATAAGGCTTTCAGCTAACATCATAGAGTTCAAACTAAGACTTTCTCCATTAAACATAGTGCAAAATAGCTTTTTAATGGGCTATCCAATGAAGATCCAGTTGCACATGTTGAGAGTTTCTTGGAGAAGTGTGACACCGTGCACATCACCGGAGATACAAAAGAGGTGATCAGGATGTGACTTTTTCCATTCTCATAGGGTGGAAAACCCAAATCTTAGTTCCAATGGTTGAATGCAAGGAGTATGACCTCATATGCGGAAATCAATGAAAGATTTATTAACAAGTTCTTTCCCCCAGTGAAGGTCAACGAAAGTAAATCAAGTAAGAAGTGACACCGAGTCTCTTGGTGAGGCTTGTGAAAGATTTAAAAAGATGTTGAAGAGATGCTGAGGACATGGATATGTGAAATGGGCACAACTCTCAATTTCTTATTAAATGATGAATCATAGCGCGAGAACACTAGTAGATGTCGCATTAGGTGGCTCTCTACTTACAAAGGAGGATGGTGAATTGGATCTCCTTAATCTTACTTCTCAAAATTCTATCACTGATACTCGTTTGACAGTAAGAAAAACAACAAGGGTACATAAAATTGACTCGAAAGTAGCAATTATGTCACAACTATGAATCGGAGCAGTAAAGTGGAAAAACTTCATATAGGACACCAAGGTCCACAACTAGTACAACAACCCATTAATCACCAAGGCATTGTGTTTAGCCAAATAGACATACATAAAGGAATGGAGTATGAGGACATCAACTTCATGAATAAGAAAGGCTAGGGAACAACTTCAAGCTGAGATGAGTGACTCCTCAATGGTTTTATCAAGGATATAACAATAACAACCTGA